>OX422223.1:122497285-123122285 GCA_949130495.1 Sambucus nigra
AATTTACCTTAGTAGTTTCCTTGAAAACCACCCTTCAACCCATGCATGCACCGTGTTAGAAAAATTCTAATTTTTTTGTTGAAAACCTTTTATAAACACATACTTGTGTTAATTATGGATTAAAACTCTTTAGGTTTCTTAATTACCCATTTAATCACTTCACTTTCCCATTCCTTTTATTTCATGGACATATTCAATTTCTCACACCACTTGTCCATGTTATCTTTCAACCAGAACATGTATTAATTTCATTCAAGTTAGGTTGTATTTTCTTATATTCCCCCACACAACCCATTTATTTACATGTTCCACTTTCATTATCTTTTCTCAAAATCGTCCAAATAACGGTATACTTTAACGGGATTCCCACCGCTGGCTACGCTACCATACACTTTGGCCAGTGTCTTGGGTCTTTTACCTTAGGGATTCAGGCCCTTCTTAGTTATTTTCCAATATCATCCGAGTCTATATTAATGTGTTTTAACATTTATCAAATGTTTACATTATTCCATTTTTACCTACCCAAGCCAAAATCCGATGATCTCACCCCACCTTATGTTACACTTTGAAAATCACAATTTCTTGTCCCTTATACACTTGCGTTGATTTTAACCCAAAAATCACTTCATTTAGGACCATATATGTAACACATTTTCCCAATATTTTATTATATAAAATGCTTCATTTTATATATAATTACCATTTTGCCCATTTATTTCCAAGCTTGATTTCCCTCCATTTTCACAAGTGTTATTTTTTCAAAAATATTTCTAAGTTATACAGACTAGCTTCTCATGTTCTTAGTTATTAACACTCATTTAAAACTTTGGAGTTAACACCCCTTTCAAGTTGAAAATCTTTTTATTTTATTACTTTCCTTACTAAGAAAACCCTTTGGCATTTTGGAGACTACTTTACAAGAAAACATTATTTTTCCTTTATCTTCACATGTAATCTTGAAATACCCACTTACCACATTTTGTACACTTATTAACACACTTTAATAGATGAAATTTCTATTTTCTTTGTTTCATGTTAAACCCCAATAAAACCTTCATTAAACTTGTCTTCGTGCTCAATGCTACATTATTACAAGTTCATATACATAGAAAGAGGGATTTTAAGTCCAAAAATTCCATTAAATGGGTTTAACACGTGGTTCATTCTAGAAATTTCATAATATTTGCATAAACATGCTTTTCAACACCAAAGACATTACTTTATCCAAATCTAGAATAAATGTCTAATTTTATAAATTCTCAAAATTTCACATGAAAACCTTCAGATGCTCATAGAATATTTTCATCAAAATATATATTATTTTAAAATTTTATTCCATAAAATGTTTAAATATCAAAATTTCTTAAAAGATATCATTTTTCTCAAAACTCTTGGAATCATTTATAATCCATTTTACACAAAATCATAAGAAATAACTTTCTTAAATCATATATGCATTCTACTCTTACATCCTCTAACTACAAGACCAATGCTATGAAAAATGAAGTTCTTAAGCTAAATAGTATAGTTTCCCACCGCAAAGAAGCTCCTATAATGGTTGGATGAATGTAGAAGAAGATGAAAATCTCCCACCTCCTAAGGTGGCCTTAAAGAGGTTCCCTAGCTCGACTAAGCTTTCTCCTTGAAAGATCCATGAAAATCCCCTTGAAACTCCATAATTTTTTCTTCATCTTCTCTCCAAAACCCTCCAATAACATATCTAGAATTCATAACTTTGCCCGAAAATGGTGTAGGTGAATTTTATAAGTTTAAATATGGAAGAAAAAGGTTAATCTATGGTTGTTTTGGGTGGAGGAATGGTGGTGTTAGGCTGGTGGGGGTGGAGAAGCTCCAAGATCTAGAGAGAGAGAGAGAGAGGCCAAATCTGATTGGAATACCCAAATAGACCAAAACTCACTTTATATACTCAAAAATCTATAAGGGTTAAATCCTAAAAATTTCCCAAACTTAATCCCTTTAACCTTTGGTCCATCAATCCTTTAACCCATGCTTTTATATGAGCCGCTGAGAGCTCGACATGTCACCCAATCTGATGATCAACATCGTGACAGTACATAAAAATGTGCACATTTTTTTGAATTTTTCTTAATCGATTGAACGACTTTTGACCTCATTTGAATGAGATCCCCTCTCATTTGAACGAGAGGTATAATGAGATATAAACGAGGGCAAATTATGGATTAAAATAGGGCAAAGAATTCACCTCGTTCGAATGGGAAACTACCCCTCGTTTGAACGTGAGCATTCCAATGAGATTCTAGAGAGCGAGCGAAATCGTTGAAGTTTTTTTCTTCAGAAGGTCATTCAAACCTCATTCAAACGACATAAACTTTCTCGTTAGAAGACATTAGTACCTCGTTTGAATGAAAGCTAATTTCTCTATATAACTACATGCCCTAAAAATCTAGTTAATTGCACGAGGGCCACTATGTTACCCAAATTTGACTCATGGTTCACCTTACCAAGTCCAGGGCCTAAATGGGTCATACTATGTCACCAAATCACATGGGTACAGTCAAAATTATGGGGCAGGTGCTATATTAACCACTTCACATAGCGTTATGGGATTTTACTAGCTCTGAATCCACAAACTGACGTTAATGGTATTGAACACTTGACATGTGTATCATTAATCACATATCTTACTAGTCGAGTTAAAAGGCCTTGGTGTTAGAAGAGTGTAAATCTACATATATGAATCATTACTTTCCCTAAGCTAAATGTTGTGGGATGTAACTCTCCGGAGACAAAAAAATTATGGCACTAGTTCATTACAATCCACCCCATTTAAGGAATCTAATATCCTCTTTGGTATAAAACCAACCATCACCCAACACATTGGCACAATTAATCCAGCTGGGTACTGTCTTTGATATCATTTTGTAACATCCCACTCTTCCACCACCAATATTGCACTACTTTAACTACCTCACACAATGATATGACATTCTATTCTCTCTAAATCCATAAATTGGTTTCATTGAGGTTTGAACCCTTAACATCTTCATCATCAATCACATGTCTTACCAGTGAAGCTAAAAGGCCTCGGTGTTTAAAGAGTGAAAATGTACATATATGAATCATTACTTTCCCTCACCAAGGCGATGTAGGATTTAACTCTCTAACTACCAAATAAACCATGGAACTAGTTTGTTACATGTAGATAGCTAATTGTCTAAGCCTATTCCATACAGACGTGCACAAAAGTACAAAACCCATCTGTGTTCACGCTTGTAGGGGAAACTGGGATTCACTTAAACAGACTTAGAAATGCAATGGTTTAAAAACACATCTCGCTTCATCAACATAAAAAAATCATTTTATAAAAGGATAAACATGAACAAATGTGCTATCCTTAGACGATTCCATCAAAACTAGCTCAAAATGATACAAATCTTGAAATCTTCACAGATTGGGTGAGAAAGCTTTTATGTAGAGAAGTCATATGATCTTTAATTTAAGCGTCCATAGATTATAATAAACAAGAGTCTCTTTAACTATTGTCTCTTTATGAATCAAAATTTTTGGCTGAATTTTGTGAATGACTTAAATTCTTTGACATGAAATTATGCCAACTAAACTATATACATAAATATATAAAAGGAAGGCTCGGGACCTATGATTGTCAAAATAATTTTTAAATAGGTTACAGGTAAAAATTTTAAAAAGTCAAGTTCCACATCTACAAGCGGTCAAGATATTGTAATAAGTAATGCTTACTCTACTTGGCAAAGCCGGGAAAAATTAGACGTGTTTTATGGTCCAATATTCTAGTACCTAGTGTGTAGATTTAGGATCCACTTATTATTTATAGGGGTTCCACGTAACTAGGAAGCTCAGTGAGGGAGAAATGTTTATATTCATAAGTGATCACAACTGGGGAACAATATTAGTAGTGAAGCATATATTTTTCGATTTTAGTGGAGATCGAAAGATAATTAGAGGATTATGCTTATGTACTTACTATTAGAAGAAATTTAATTTCTTTTTCTAGATTAATGATGAATGGATATTTAGTTTATTTTATTAAAGATGTTTTTTTTTCAAAAATGACAAATCATGCATCTATTCGGTACATAGGAAAATGAAATGTATGTCATAAGGCTATTCTCACCATTATTGCTAAGAATTGAAATTAATAACTCAAATATAAATAACCTAAAGAAAAAGATACCTTATAAGATGTAAAAAACTACCATAAATAGTAATTTAGTCCCTCCAAAGTTCTAAAATTCCCAAGAAACCCTAAAACTTAGTCAAAATTACCAAAATATCCATGAATAGAAATCATGTTATTATGCACTTTCCTATACCAATTAAACCCCAATTTTAACCTAAAGTTTGACCAAATAACTTATATTTTATAGGAATATCTTATACCAATACCTTAGGTTTGAGAAATTGCAAATAAGCCAATAAATCTTTTTAAAAGTTAACTTATAAGCCCTAAACACTAAACCAAAACTACCAAAGGACCAAACTAAAAACCTAACTTATTTCCAATTACATTCCTGCTGATGTGGGACCAGTTGGACTACAAATATGGCATGTAACACAATGATTACACAAAGTTCCCATGTACCTTGGTTGAAACTTGTACAAAACTAGGTTAAAACCAACCTTTAATTCCACTAATGAACTTTACCCCATGAACCCTATAAAATGCACCATTTATCCCTGAGAAAACTCACTTCATCTCAATACACTTTCAAAGTAAAAATTTGAGTTTTTATGCATCCTTGTCATTTTAAGTGTGAATGTTGTTTTCTTTCATTTGGTTATGTTTCTGCACTCAGATAGAGTAAATTTATGTCTTTACATGTGAATGTTAATGTGTGAATGCACTGTATAAGCTTAAAAACCAGAAAACTTCATTAAAGCTTGGGCGTTAATGGTGGATTCAGCTTCCTTGACTTTGAACCAGTTTCAAATTTAGGAAACTTAAACTTTTACCATCATGAACCTGGGTGAAATGTGTAATTAAACAAAAACAAAGCTTCAATGCCCCAAATAAAAGTTTGAATTTTTTGGGCCTTCAACTAAAATTCTTCAAACCAAGTCTGTTTGATTGTATTTTCAATATAAAATTCAACCATTACTATGCCAGAATAAGAATCATAGCTTTCAATCACTTATCCTCAAGTTAAATTTTTTCCATTTTTACAGTAAATCAATAGCTCAAACTAACCCACCAAAATCTTTGAAACCAATATGGTTGGATTCGTCTTTAAAAATTACATAACTTTCATTCAAGTACCAACCCATATGGATTTATAAAACATTTCAAATTTAAGGTAAAAGTTTCAAAACCCACTCTTGAAGGTTCAAGGTGAAGTGGATTATACATGCACAAGTGAAGGTCAAACCAGGCGCGTGTGATATTGACTGAGCGCGTGAGAGCGTGTCTCCAATAAGAAAATTTTGATTTCTTTAAAAATTTCTTTTTTTAAATCTTCAATAAAAAGGTATATTACATCACCTGTTTGGATCTCTGGAAAACAGAATCCCGAGAAAAACAGTTTTAAGTTTAAAACGTCGACTTTCATTTTACACTTAGCCCCTAGATAATTTTTCAAGTATTTCAAAACATTATCGAACTTTTTTCATAAATTCTTTAGGTCAAGTAAAGCGTTTTTTTCTCTTTTCTCTAAACGCAAATCCCAATGGAAATTAAGAAAAATATTACCTTTTAAACTTTTTACAACTACATATTATACCATATTAATTATTTTTACACTGCAATATATTTTTATTCTTCACTCTACTGCATCACATAAGCATCAATTTATACCTATACTACTTACTCATACTCTCCCTGATTTCAGACTATCCAGTCAACCACCGTGAGATAGATGCACAAAACCGCAAGACGTATTTTCAAAGTAGGTGATTCTATTGTCAATATTAAATAATTGAAGTTATGTCTTTGTACATGACTGTGCTGTTGTATCACTATGTGATAATTTGAACACATACCCTTATTACAAACTCTTTTGTGTAGTTCATATTTATCGTGAATATTTATTATATCAATATCTCAATTATTCCCAAAACTGGATATACCGCTGCAACCTATAAATTCAGTATGCCATTGAATTACTTTTAACCCTTGATTGCGGTATAACCCTACATCCTATTTGACTTAATTGCAATAAAATATGAAATTTGTACCTTTTATCAGTGAAACCCTATTATCATACCTTACGATTCAAGGATTAGATCCCGGTATACCACAATAGATCTAATTAGCTGTAGGACTCAGATTGTGAGTGCCTAGTTATTATTTTGCTACAAACGTCTGAATGCCACTCTAGCTAAGTGTGCCAAGCTATATATTATTCCCAAATTATTTATGATTGCCTGTCCAAATTTATTACATACTTTGGACGATATTATAATGGTATGACTACGCAGTTACAACCCCTATAACCAATAATATATGGGTTATTTAGTTATAATATAAACCCTTATCATTATAACTTGATATAATTAGTTGCAATTCACTATATTATTGTTTTACACATCAATAAACATCAGTATTGACCTTCCAGTTCTATAATATTTTCTTTTGTTTCTATCTACAAGATCTGAACAATTTGATTCAAGTTATATTCTAAAAATACATGCTACTCACATCTTATATAGAAATAAAATTATCTACTTGTCATATTTGCTTAATTTTTTTCCTTTTTGAAGGACATTGATCCCGAAGAAGACGAAATGCCACTCACATATAAGAACTTTTACTCCATTTTACCTCCATAAACTATTTCAATAACATTCGTGTGGGCGGTAGAAAACAAGGATGGTAGTCTCCGCCGGAATGTGTATACTACAACTTATCGACTCCTGTGATTCCCTTATGTTTTCTATAAGTTTCTCCTGTTATGTGTGGCATGCACGAATATAAATATATTTCCACTTATTTTAGAAGCGTGATGTAATAAGGTGCCTAGCATCCCCCTATAATAAAAGCATTTAAATTCCATTTTTCCTTCTATGATTTCTTTTATATTATTCTATCTTGGTTACCATTAAAGCATAGAATTACGGATGCGACAACTTAGTATCAAATCAACGCCAAGTTTTATGCCTATGTGGGACCGAGCAATAGAATCTTTCCTCTACGACTTATGAGCTTATTATCCTATAAGTTATTTGTTACATTTTGGAACTCATATTGTTTTGCAGTAATGAATATCTGGGATGACATCCATCTTGATATCCGTGAAATTACCCATAAGAGGTTTGAATAAGAAATTAAGGATGTGGACTATGCAAAGCTATGTCAACACATAAGGAGTATCGAACATGACTGGGCTAATGCTACTCCCAATATCAAATAGAGATTTCTTATTGGACGCCTGATTGGGGAAGCTCAAGATACCAGACAAGCGAAGCGATTTTCTGAAGACCCCGATACATTACAACAGGCTATTCACTTGCATGGGATATAGTTTTACCTAATGAGATCAGATTAACTCCTCTCAACTCCCCCATCGACTATGGGTCCATTTAAAAAAATACTACTTGTTTTACCCCTTCAACCACTAACACCTCTTTCGATGATTCCGAGTTCGACCAAGTTGTTCCTCAGATGGATTGAAGACTTTCGACATAATATGGATATAAAATAATTTTACCTAAGTGTGGGTATGCCAGTAGAAAAATCCCATATTCCCTAATGAAGACGTAGTTGACCTAATTGTTCTTTTATAGTAGTTACTCATTCTTTTCTTATAAAATAGGATCCTATGGAGATGTATTTTTCTTTAGTTTCTCTTTACAAGTTTACTGTGTAACACAATGTGTAACCCGACCTAAGATAATACGATAATTTTTTTGCTTTATCTCTACTTATTATTTATCCATCAATATATTATTTATATATGATGATTAACACTTGCGCAACTACCAGTGGGACCCAAGAAGAACAACAAATTCCACATATGCCTAATCCAACTGCCATGAGTTAAGGAATTCTGCGTTGTCTACAGGAATTAAATATATTAACCCAGCGACAACAAAAAATTCCACCCCCACTAGCTAATAATGAAATATCAGAAGAAACGCGAAGGATTAATTCTCTTAAAGAATTTATGAGGAACCCCCCCCCCCCCCCCTATTATTTGGGAAGCGCGATGCAACCGAAGTAGAAAAATGGATCTTCCAAACACTTAAAGTTCTTAACAAAGTAGGAATTAGTCCTGAATTCAGGATAAGATTGGCTTCATATTTATTCAAAGAAGAAATAGACTTCTGGTGGCAGTCTATTCTACGATCCTAGAATGTGAATGAGTTAACCTGGGAGCAGTTTGAAGCAATATCCTTTAATAAGTACTTTTCAGAGTCCGCGAGGGATTAAATAACCATGAATTTACTAAGACTACAACAATAAGAGACGACTGTAGCTCAATATGAGGCTAAGTTAATAGGATTATCACATTATGCTCAAGAGTACGTCAATACAGAAATCAAGAAATGCAAGCATATTAGACGAGGGCTATGCGAGAACATCAAATCCTCTGTTATTCCATTACAAATCCATGAGTTTAACCGAATAGTCGAAGTAGCTTCTCTTATGAAAATAACCCAACCTCTAGTAACATAACTTGAATTTATACTCCTTCCCGAAATCCTTATGTTATAAGAAATCAACCGAATCAGCGAGATCATCCCTACATTAAGCCCAAGGATGGTCAAAATTTCAGTCAAATCCATCATAACAAAAGCTGACCTTTTGTGTGCTGTAAGGAATGCAGCCAAGTAGGACATCTTAGGCCCCAATACCCTCTTTTACAAATATCTCCTCCCTCTACCTCTCCCAATTTTACCAAGCCTTTCTTCAATAATCCAACCAATAATTTTAACCATCCAATGCAATAATATTTATGTGAGAAGATACAAGAACCACTTATTAGGAACCAAGGTTGTAATTTCTCCCTTCTCCTCGGTAAATATCCTAATTACCACGGTGTGGTAGAAGGTAATATTCCTTTTAATAATATTTTAGCACATATATTATTTGATTATGGATATACACACTCTTTCATTAGTCCTTAATGTATGAGTCTCCTTCACTTATCTTCTAGTCCATTAGCTCATTCTTTTACCATAGGAATGCCAACGGGAAAAATGGCTATTTCATATCAGATTTGTAAGCATCATACCTTATGCTTTAGAACCATGGCCTTAACTATAGATTTAATAGTCCTTGACCTATATTTGCTCATATTGATTGTTATGAAAAGACGGTAACATTCAAACCACCCTATCAACCTTTACTCTATTTTTCAGGAAGAAATAGCCAACAAACTCTAATTTTCCAAATAGGTAAAAGGAAACTTCCTCCCTTTCTACCATCTTACATAAATATACGGATGTGTTTCATGAAGAATTACTCGGAATACACCCACCTCGAAAGATTGAATTATTTATCAAATTGGTTGCAAATATCGCTCATATGTCAATACCCCATTACCGTATGGCCCCTTTAGAGTTGTGAGAACTCCAAACACCACTAGACAATTTGTTAACAAAAGTAATTATACACCCTAATACATCACCTTGGGGAGCTCTAGTTCTATTTGTGAAGAAGAAAGATGGAACATTTTTATTATGCATTGATTATAGAAAGTTAAACCAGGTAACCATGAAAAATAGATACCCTTTGCCCAGAATATGAGATCTGTTTGACGAGTTATGAGGGTTAAGAATATTCTCAAATATTGACTTAATATTTGGTTATCATCGGCTTCGTGTCAAGGAATAAAATATACCCAAGACCTCTTTTCAAACACGATATGGTCATTTGAGTTCTTAATAATGTCTTTTGGATTGATAAATGCCCGCGTTGCCTTCATGGACTTAATGCATAGAGTATTTCGACCTTTTCTAGATCAGTTTGTAACAATCTTTATCGATGACATTTTAATCTATTCCAAGACCAGGGCAGAACACGGGGAACACTTATGCATAGTGTTGGGCACTCTTAGTAAACATCAACTTTATGCCATGCAGAGTAAGCGTGACTTCTTCATTAAAGAGGTGAAATTCCTCGGACACACAGTCACTGAAGTTGGCATATAAGTATAACCGACCAAAACCACTGCCATATTTAATTGGCTTCAACCCACTATTATTATGAAAACACACAGTTTTCTCGGACTTGCCGAATATTATCGACGTTTCATGGAAGTATTTTCCAGAATTGCTTTACCTTTAATGAAATTGACCTAAAAGGATGTTTTGGTTATATGGACCTCCGACTTTGAACAATATTTCAATACACACAATGAAGAATTAACCACTGCCCCTATCCTGACCACTCATTCCAGTAACAGTAGCTATCATATTGATATTGACACTTCCTCTTAAGGACTCAGTTGTATGTTAATGAAACAAGTAAAAGTGGTCGAATATAGGTCACAACAATAAAAATTCATGAATGCAACTATTCAATACATGACTTGGAGTAAGCAGCAATAGTCTTTGCCTTGAAAATTTGGAGTTGTTATCTATATGGAGAAGGATTTCATGTATTCTTCGACTATAAAAACCTTAAGTAAATCTTCACTCAAAAGGATTTAAACCTCCAGTAGAGACGATGGATAGAATTTTTAGATGATAATAAATTTAATCTACTTTATCATCCAAAAAAAGGTAACGTATTTGTTGATGCCTTGAGCCTCAAAGCCCACAAAAACCTCCACAATATGTTAGTATTATTAGAAACCATAAGAGATTACAACCAATAGAGAGACTCTTTCGAAAACCAAATTATTCTGCAAAACATCGTAGCTCGCCCCACCCTGCACAAAAAAATCATTGATCTTCAAGACCAAGATGAATTTTTGAACTTCCAAAAGCAGAAACTCCAAAATAACCTCTCCAAAAAAAATTAGACCCTTAACACTGAGCGTGTTAAAATTCAAAAATAGAGTATATTTACTTTTCATATCCTCATTATGGGAAGAAATCCTATAAGAAGCCCACCATTCTAAATTCTTGATTCACCCCGGAAGCACCAAAATGTATTAGACTCTCAAACAACATTATTGGTGGCCAAGTATGAAAAAGGATATAGTCCATTTTGTAGCCAAATGTTTAAGTTGTTAACAAGTTAATATTGAACATCAACACCCCAATGAATTACTTCAACCACTCCCTATACCATAATGGAAATGGGATCACATTACAATGGACTTTATCAGTGGATTACCCCGAACTTCTCAAGTTTATAATTCGATATGGATTATCGTTGATCGTATTATAAAATATTCCCATTTTATACCAACTCAATCCATCGATTCTTTCTAACAAATTAGTGAGCTCTATATCAGAGAAATTATTTGAATCCATGGTATACCTCTTTCTATTGTTTCATATCGAGACCCGTGATTCATAGGAAAATTTTGGCAAGCCCTACAAGCATCAATGGAAACCCAACGGTATCTAAGTACTGACTTTCATCCTCAAATTGATGAACAATATAAATAAGTAATTCAAACACTTGAAGATATGTTATGAGCATGCACGTTAGATTTTTCAGGTCTATGGAACAACCATTTAGCATTAATCGAGTTCTCTTACAATAATAGTTACCAAACCAGCATTCACACCACCCTCTATCCAACTCATTACAGACGACCCTACCGATTACCCCTATGATGGAACGAATTAGGGGAAAATTATATACTTGAACCCAAAATTATCACCGAAACCACGGAGAAGATACTTCTTATTCGGGAAAGATTACATTCAACATAAAGTTTATGAAAAAATTATGCTGACACCCGAACAAAAACCTTTATAATTTCAAGTGGATAATCAAGTATTCCTGTGTGTGTCCCCAAGAAAAGGAATAATTCGGTTTGGAAAAAGAGGAAAGTTAGAACCCCAATATGTTGGTACCTTTAGAATCATCGAACGTATCGTACCCGTAGCTTATCATTTGAAACTACCACCTGAATTATGTAATATACACAATGTGTTTCATGTTTCCCAATAACAAAATACATCCCCGACCCAAGTCACGTTATCATCTGGAAGGGTATAGCCATCAAACCTAATATTCAAGGAAGTTCTTATCCAGATCCTCGACCAACAATAGAAGGTCCTCTTTCGTAAAATCATCCCACTAGTCAAAGTTATTTAACAGTACCAAGGAACTCAAGAAGCAACCACGGAGATAGAAGACATTATGAGATAATAGTACCCAACGCTTTTCACAAGTAATTTTAACGAAGAAATTATTATTAGGTAGAATATTGTAAAACCCTACCTTCAATAGGCACTTAGTCCCTCCAAAGTTATAAAATTCCCAAAAAACCCTAAGACTTTATCAAAATTACCAAAATACCCTTGAATATATATTATGTTATTATAAATTTTTTATACCAATTAGACCCCAATTTTGACCTAAAGTTTAAACAAATAACTTATAAGTAACATAATATTATGGAGTAATCCCCTAAGTTTGAGAAATTACATATAAGCCCCTAAAATTTATAAAAAGTTAACTTATAGGCCTTAAACTCTAAACGAAAACTACCTAAGAACCTAACTTATTTCCACTCACCTCCCTACAGATGTGGGACCAACTGGACTCCCAACATGGCATGTACCATAAAGAGTACACAATATACCCATTTAACCCCACATGTACCTTGGTTGAAACTTATAAAAAAACATATTAAAATGCACCTCGGGATTCCACCAATGAACTCTCCCCCACGAACCCTATAAAAGGCACCATTTATCCCTGAGAAAACTCACTTCATCTCAACACACTTTCAAAGTAAAAATTTAAGATGTTATGCATCTCCATCATTTTATGTGTGAATGTTGTTTTCTTTCATTTGGTTATGTTTCTCCACTTATATAGAGTAAATTTATGTCTTTTCATGTGAATGTTAACGTGTGAATGCACTGTATAAGCTTAAAAAATAGAAAACTCCATTGAAGCTTGAGCTTCAATGGTGGATTCTACTTCCTTGATTTTGAACCAATTTTAAAGTGTGGAAAGATTTTATCCTCAGGAACCTAGGTGAAATGTATAATTAAACCAAAACCAAGTTCTAATTCTCCAAATTGAAGTTGGAATTTTTCGGGCCTGGAAATTTTAGAGCTTGAATTTAGGAGTTACACGCAACCAAAATTCTTTAAATCAAGCTTGCTTGATTGCATTTTCAATATCGAATTCAACCATTTCTATGTCGAAATAATAATCATAGCTTTCAATCACTTATCCTCAGATTAAAAAATTTCCATTTTTACAGTAAATCAATATCTCAAACTAACCCACCAAAATCTTTGAAACCAAAATGGTTGGATTCCTCTTCAAAAATTACTCAACTTTCATTCAGTAATCAACTTATATGGATTTCTAAAACGTTTCGAATTTATGGTCAAAGTTTCAAAACCCTAAAGTCAAACTGTCGATGGTTGACGGTGCAGTGGATTACACGCGCATGAGTGAAGGTCAAACTAGGCGCGTGTGATATTTAATTGAGCTCGTGAGAGTGTGTCTCCAATGAGAAAAATCTAATTTATTTTTTAAATTTCTATTTTAAAATTTTGAATAAAATGGTATATTACATGACCTTTTTTGGATTCCTGGAAAACAGTATCTCGAGAAAATCAATTTTACGTTTAAAACCTCAACTTTCATTTTACACATAACCCCTAGCTAATTTTTCAAGTATTTTAAAACATTCCCCAACTTTTTTCATAAATTCTTTAGGTCAAGTAAAGTCTTTTTTTCTCTTTTCACATAACCCAAATCCTAATGGAAATTAAGAAAAATATTACCTTTTAATCTTTTTAGAATTCCATATTATACCTTTTTAATTATTTTTACACTGCAATATATTTCTATTCTTCACTCCACTGCATCACATAAGCCTCAATTTAGACCTGTACTACCTACTTATACTCTCCCTAATTTCAGACTATATAGTCAACCACTATGAGATAGATGCACATTATCGCAAACTGTATTTTCAAAGTAGGTGATTCAATTTTTAATATTTAATAATTGAACTTATGTCTTTGTCCATGACTGCGATGTTGTATCACTATGTGATAATTTCAACTCATACCCTTATTAATAACTCTTTTGAGTAGTTTATATTTATCATGAATATTGATTCTATCAATATCTCATTTATTCCCCAAACCAGATACACCTCTACAACCTATAAATTTAGTATGCCAATGAATTACTTTATACCCTTGATTGTGGTACAACCCTACATCTTATTTGACTTAATTGCAACAAACCATGAAATTTGTACCTTTTACCAGTGAAACCCTAGTAGAATACCTTACGATTCAGGTATTAGATCCTGGTATACCATGGTAGTTCTAATTATCATGTAGAGCTCAAATGGTGAGTGCCTAGTTATTATTTCGCTACATACGTTTTAGTGACATTCTTACTAAGTGTGCCAAGTTATTTATTATTACCCAATTATTTGGAATTGCCTGTCCAAATATATTATATACTTCAGACGATATTGTAACGGTATGACTACGCAGTTGCAATACCTATAATCAATAATATAAGGGTTATCTAGTTATAATCTGAACCCTTATCATTGTTACTTAATATAATTGGTTGTAATTCATCATATTATTCGTTTATATATCAATAAACTCTAGTATACACTTTCTAGTTCTATGATATGTTCTTTTGTTTCTACATATAAATAATTTTATTCAAGTTTTATTATGACAATACATGTTATTCACATCTTGAATAGAAATAAAATTATCTACTTGTCATATTTGCTTAATTGTTTTCCTTTCAGATGGACACTGAGCCCGAAGAAGATGAAATGCCACCCGCAGCTATGAACTTTTATTCCGTTTTAGCTCTGAAAACTATTTCAATAACATACGTGTGGGCAGTAGCTGACATGGATGGTCCCCGCTGGAATGTCTATACCACAACTTATCAGCTCCTGTAATTCTCTATGTTTTCTACAAGTTTCTCATGTTATGTGTGATATGTACGAATAAAAAATTATTACTTCTTATTTTAGACTCATTATGTAATAAGATGTAGCATCCCTTGTATAATAAAATCATTTAAATTCCACTTCCCTTCCACTATTTCTTTTATATTAGTATTCCTTGGTTACCATTAAGGCATAAAATCGTTGATGCAATATAAGTCGAGTCAAACATAATTTTAGCACTTATGTCATGTCATATTAATCTAAAAAAATTAAAGACTGGTCTCAAATAGATAATTAAGTTCATTGAAAGTAAATGCACTTTTAGTTTATGAATCTTGTTTAGAAGATAATATGATCAAGAGACCCTTTACGACCAAATGTTCCAAAATAGCCCTTAGACTATAAGTAGTTGGAAAAATCCTTAAACCAACAAATTGATTTGAAGTGACCCTCCATTTTAAGAGTTAAATTTGATGGAAATAATTTATGTGTTATTCATATAAGTTTTGTTAATAAGATAATAAGATGTTAAAAATGTAATTCAGATAAACTTTAATCAACCTCCCCCCTCCTTGTGTTCCGACCAAATATGAGGTCTGACGATGAGCTCCAATAATATTCTATCATGACGCCCTCCCACACTACCTCCACCACCATCGTAACATCCGATTATCTAATAAAACTAGATCTAATTATTAACACATCCTCCATAGCCTCCATTGCCATCCACCCAACCACTTAAAAAACCCATAAATATGTGTACCAACACTAACCCATTTCCATAGCGACCCATCTTCCACTCTGCTATGGTCATCACCCATCTTCCACCCCACCACCATCGTAACCCACCCTAAAACAACTAAAAATATCTTGCTAGTATATTTACAGATCTCTAATATATTATTCTTCAAGAAAATAGATTTTAATCGACGATAGTATGAGAGGAAGGGTAGAGTTTGAGAGTGTATTTAATGGATAAGTATGAGAGACACATCAGAAGGAGAGATGGAGAAAATTGCCTAATATGCGTTTTGTGCTTTCTGGTTTTTATTTTTGAATCAAAGTTTAGATGAATTACATTTCTTCCCTATAATTCTATTAACAAAACTCATGTGCATAGAACATGATTTATTATGTTAGTTTTAACGGTTAAAATAAACATAGTGGTCTCTTTAAATCCATTTGTAAGTTTAAGGGCTACGTTGAAACTATTTAGTTTAAGGACCATTTTAAAACAAACCCAATAATTTAGAGGCCAATTTTTTAATTTACTCAAGAATTAATATCTCTCTCCCTCGTAAAACTAACAGTTGTAACTCCCTTAAAAATAATACAAAACAAAAGGAACCCACATGGAATAAAACACCCCCCTTATGAAACCATCATTCTCCACAAACTAGGTAACCAATGTTGCCTAGTTGACTTGAATACCTAGAAAAAGAATATGTTATGATCCTTTATCTCTTGTGCAAGCCAAACAATAAATGAGTTTTAGTACAATTCTAAAATATCTCCACTTACTTGTATAGGCCCACATAAAGAAATATTAAGACAAGAAATCTCAGTTTCCTCCATAAAAACTAAGGCAATAATTAAAAAAAAACATCTTGCTCGTTGTGCTCAATATCAATAAAGAAATAAAAAATAAGGCAATAGTTATAAAATATGCCGTGCTCAATACCAATAACAAGAATGACATATTTAAGACAGTATATTTACACGTGCTAACATGTGGTTTCATATTCTGTTATATAATGAGGAATTTATTCTTTATCCCAGTCAATGATTACCCAAGCCCAACATTATCACTTTCCCAATATCCTTATCTAAGTATCGGCCCAAAGAGACCTCAAGAAGCATACCAAAATGTCAACATTATTTTCATGTAGCTTGCATCAACGAATGGCTTTGCTTGAATGCCGCGTGTTCGATTTGTTAGAGTTCTCCTAGGCAATCACCACATATAGGATATCTGACTTTCTTAAAATAAACATATTGAAATTATGATACTATTCTTATCATTCAAATAACCTTTTCTTGTAATACTCCATTGATATAAGCATGTATATCTAGAGGAGTTTCCTTCTTAACTTAATAACTTGGTATATATGTATTTATACAGACGTACTAGCCTTTGATATGAGTATAAGCTCAACTACGAAGCATCAATGCACCCAAGTAAACTCAACTACGAAGCATGTAAGATTAATGCACCCATAAGATAGAACAACCAATCAATTTCCACTGGTCAACTTTTGCTTATGTTTGGCTCTATTGTAATGATGTGTTAAAACTTTCTCCTATTATTTGGATCACAGTGGTTGGGTACCCTTAGGGTATATGTGATCCAATTGTGAGGCTTTTGTTTGCTCGGGTCATGATCGAGGATTTAGAGAGTTTTTCTCGAAGGATTCTAAGGATTTGTAGGGTTCTTCTTGGGCGGAGCCCGATACTTCATAGTAGTTTTCTCAAGTGGTGTCTGAGGCTTAAGTGAGGTGCTCAGGGCAGTGAGGCTTTTATTTATTCAGGCAGTGTCTTAGGCTTTACAGGGGTTAGAGGAGTCTAAAGTTTTTCGGTGGTCTACTCAAGCGTTGTTTGAGGATTAAGTGAGGTGCTCAAGGTGGTGAGACTTTTGTTTGCTCGGGTGGGGTCCGAGGATTAAATAAGGTTCTCAGTGTGAATTAGAAGTTTCATTTCCCAAATTTTAATCTCACTTTGTTGCACCATATCAATAGTTTTGAATGTTCTATTGTTATTGAATTTGAAAAAAAAGGAATAAATTAAAAAATATTAATATTATCAGAGAGTCATTGTTATATAACACACATGATTGCAACCTAAACATTGTAAACTGTTGGACCGCACACTACAAGCCCCTCATATGAAAGGCTTTCACAAAATTCGCTAGATAATAAATGAGCTTTATACCACATATTTTACATGTCAAAAGTCCATTTCTCAATAACACCTTAAACCACACTAGTAAAACTTCTAAGAGAGAGATAGAGCTTTATATTGCATATCAAATTCACAAGAACTATTAAGTAAAATATCAATAACATGCCATGAGCTTCAAACAATATAATAATGTAGTGGAAAATAACAAAATGAAGTTTATACTACATATCAAACAGTTACTTGCTAAACAAAACTAAGCCACTAGAGATATAGAGAGTAATGTGAATGAGCGGAAATTCTAAAGGTAAAGTAAATCTGATTCAGAAAACACATGATTGCATTACACGAAATGAATTCTAAGATTCTGAATCGTGAGAAATTTCAACAAAATGGATATAATTATACTAATTCATATTTAGTTCAGTATTGTTCTTGTAATTATTCATCGTCTGATTGGAGAGTTGTGTGGGTTTGTCTTATCGAGAAGAAACAACATCATTGATGATGAAAATATCGATAGTGAAACTGGTTTTGCAGAGCCATCGCGAAAAGCTCTTGTCTTCATTAGGGTTAGGGTTTGAGGTTGTAGTTGGATTGGGGAAGATGGAAAATAATTATGTGTTTTTTTTGTAACACTTTTTGTACTGAGGACTGAATTCATGTCGAATTTTGTCGAAGTTTCCTCTATCACCATCTCTCCCGATGAAACTAATTCTCATTCGATAGGTACAAGAAAATGAATAAGTATGAGGTGTTTGGATCTACGTGCCATAACATCTCTCAATCTGGAACCTTGTTCAGGGTGGATGCATGTGCACAAACTCCTCCAGAACATAAAATCTTTTAAATATGTATGACTAAATACAACATTGTTTCATTAGCGCCTTGATTCGGCATAAATTCTTCACATTTATCCCCATAATTTAACTACATTTATCATCCAGCACGATATTAATTTTATGATTTTATCTCATATAATTTCTACTAATGATTTCCTATCGTATATTTTTCTTACTTTGTGAAGATATTCGATAAACTTGAAAGCGAGAGAGAAATCAAAATGAAGACAAAAAATCAGGAAGTAAAGTTAAGGGAAAATTTGTAATTACACAATTGTAATCCAGATATAGGACCTCAATAGAATATGAAGTTCATGATATCATGAGTGCGTAGGAAGAAATGACACCCAAATTCGAGCCCCGATTGTGAAGTTATTAAGATATGAAGATGTTGAGAATTAAAGGAAAAATGAGCAAAAATCTGGGTGTGAGCCGGTTTGGTCCCAAAGGAAACCGGTACAATTTTTCTAGAAATTATTTTTCGATAGTGGAATTACGAACATGTTCACCCCTTTATAAAGTCCAATTCGAACTGGTTTCAAGATCTAAATTTTTTTTGATTTTATCCTTATAAAAATAAGAGTTGTGTAAAAGTAAAACACTTATAAAAAACATATTAGCTTTGTATTATTATTCATTCTAGTCATGTAGGAAATGTTTAGAGAGAGAATAGTGAGCTAGAAGGAGGAACAAACCCTAGGAGAATTATAGTTCAAGTTTTAATGCACTTTTTGGATATTCTTCATCATTAATAAAGTTTGTGTTCTTTCTCCATCTTGTTCTTTCACTTTATGAATGTTTTCTTCAGATTTATGGGTTTACAATTGATCATTGCATGCTTAGAGTTAATTTAATCCTGAAGAAGACTACATGTAACATAAAAAATGTTGATTTTGTTCTTAGAAACATGCTAGGCCAATTTTCTAGGGGTTGGAATGCATGAACCCAACCTTATGTGTTTTGCATAGGTATAAAACAAGTTTTTGAAATAAATAGATAATAAAAAACGTGTTGTATTATTGAAACAATCATTGTAGAACTTTTAACTTCCTTTTACCCAAGGTAATCGGAGTGTTTAAGTATACAATGTGCATTTTGATAATTCTATCATGCGCTTTATATTACTCATTGCTTATATATTGTGCGGGTTAATTCTCTCATATATATAATTCTTGGAATAAGTAATGTTTCTTTTCGATTAATTATTTAGATCTTGACTTTTTTTTATATCTAGTAAAATTACTAGGGGTTGGAGGATTCTATCCCAACCTAATTTTTCTCGCATATAGTTAAAATAAAAATTTCTTCATTCTTGCATTCATAGTAATTAAATAGGTTGTTTTAATTTAGTAGTTAAGTGTTATTCTCAAAATCATCATCTTTCCCTTTCGTTCGGTGAGTTGAGTGTTAGGGCAGTCATTTTACCTAGTTGTCATTACGTCTTGCGATATAGTCCCTAAGTTCGATACCCGACTTATTGGGAATATTACTTACGCGACCGATTTTCAATTGAACCGAAATTAGCATGCATTAGAGACACATTTTGAGTCGCGCCCAGTTTTTGGCACCGTTGTCGGGGACTAGGTAGATATACTAGGTTAGGTCGAATTAATCTAATACCTTAACTAAAAAAAATCATAAAATCATAAAAATCCAAAAAAAATCAGAAAATTAAATAAAAATTCCAAAATATCATCTCCATCCCTAAATGCAAAACAGTCCTCCTAATCCCATCATCCCTAGAATACACGAAAATCCTGCAATTGAACTTACCTCTGGGAGTCCACATACCCCAAACGCACCAGCTTTCTATGTTCTATCACAACTCCGTCGAAAGTCACATAGTTATTCGCAAGTCTAGATCATCCTGTGAGGAAGTTGAATCTTTAGGAGATAATGATATGTCAAAACCGGTTAGTTACGGCACGGGTGGGGGTGAGTTACCATACCGCCCCATAACAGACCTTTTATATCCCGAAAGAACCGTCACTCCGGGATGTGTTATACTCTCGTATAATATGGGGTAGTTTTCTTTTAGAAATGTGATGATCCAAATCCTCCTTACATTCCATGGTATGGAGTCGCAAAAGTCCTACCTCCACATTAGAGAGTTCGAGGAGGCGAGTGAGACTTTCAATGACCAAGCTTGCACTCAAGTTGTTGTGCGCCTCAAGATTTCCCCCTTCTCTCTGAAGGATAAGGCTAATACATAGCTTTGATACTAGCACCAAACATGATAGAAACATGGAGGGATATATTGGCTAAGTTTGTCCAAAAGTTCTTTAAATTCAAACCTGTAGACAAAATGAAAACGATCCCTTTGATCTATGTTGGGAAAGATTTAATGAGTTCATTAACATGTGCCCATACCACAATTTTGAAAAGTGGAGACTCATCTCTTACCTCCATCACGGGCTAAGCTAAACTTTCAATCCACACATTAAGAATATGTGCCCGATAGAGTTCTTAGGTTTAGACGTGGACGATGCAGAGGCCCACTTTAAGTATGTCACCGAGACTACTCAAGCATGGGACACATCGGGTTCAAGTACCTGATACAAAGCAAATATTGCGTATTTCACCTGTTAAACTACACTTTATTAGTCCAATCGGGCATCTTAATCCCTATATTTATGCTCATTAATTAGACAACCTCGAATTTCTATATGTACATGCTTTGTAGGGTTAATTGAGCTTTTGTACGTATTTCGGTACTTAGTACGGAGTTCAGACACATTTTGTCAAGTTTTCGTACAAATTTGCACGCACAAGGGAAAATTAAACATTTCACAGCTTGGTTATCTGGCCCAACATCTCATGAAAGTTGTAGCCATCTGGGCAAACTTTGCGTGGCCATAAACGGTAGGTGAATCCGATCCATAATGAAGAAGTTATGAGAATTTCGGCAAAAGGGAATCACAACAAAACCAAAGCAGAAGAAGGATTGAAAAAATAGGGGAGCGAATCGATTCTTCCCCTTACGAATCAATTCTCTTAGGGTAAAGGTCAGTTATTCCAGTTACCGAATCGATTTGGTTTCCAAGGAATCGATTCGTCTAATTCAGATCTTTATAGAAACATTTGACATTGAGATTTCTCCCTACTGAATTTATTTGTCCCTTGCCGAATCGATTCACCCCAAGACAATCTTCAAAAATATTTCATGTCGAACCGATTCGATCTTGGTCAAATCGATTCGGCTCTGCTAATCTTTTGCTCTTCTTTTTATTGCAAGTTTGCCATTGTTGGTTTTGTATAAATAAACCATTTTCTCTCATTTGAGAAGGATTATCTTTCATTTTTAGATAGTTTAGGGTTTATAAGAGGGGGGGATTTGGGTTTGGCTTATCTCTCCTAGGGTTTGCTCCATTTGAGTTGTGTAAGTTACGATTCATCTTCCTCTCCATTAATTTAGTGGTTTTTCCTTCATTTATTGCTTTGTTAATTAGATTTACATGCTTTGTTAATTATTTTATTCCTTTATTTATTGCTTTCCTTAGTTAATTAGTGTAATTTAGTTTATTTACATGCTTAGTACTTAGATAAATAGGGTCGGGGTTGTGTTCCGCCATTAATGGGTATGAGCTCCAAAAACTAGATTTTGTGTAAAATTGCGTATAATTAAAACCGTGCGTATGAAAGTTGGATTGCTACGCATTTATCTTTCTTTGTCACAAAACTTTAGAGTTTAGCGACAATCCAAATTTAATCCGCTTCTGACCATTTTTGATTAAATGTTTATTCAAGCAACTATGGCTTAAATTCCTTATTGCGTGAATTTTATGAATAATCTAAATGCTCGGTTAAATAGATTTTCAGCCTTAAATCTAATTAGTAGTTATTTGAATTTCGATTTGTATGGTGGAATGCGATCCGATCTTCGCTTTACTTTTGTGTAGCGTAACTTCTCTTTTTCTTTATTTTCTTTAAAAACCCCATTACCTTTTACACTTTTATTCTTGAAATAATAAATCAATACCAATCTAATCAACACTCCCTGTGGATTTTTTACGATACCCCACTTACCAATGTTCTTGCTTGTCAAGTGTAGTGTAGTTTAGGTTTTTTGCATTGAATCGCCGAACCGATAACAACGATTTGCGTATTACACAACGCACGATTCGCACTCGATCAAAAAGGCGCCATTGTCGGGGAGTGTGTTTTAGATTGTAATTGTTTTATTATTTCGTAGTATTTTTTCTTTCATATTTTTATTCTTTATTTTATCCTTTCTTTTTGACTTGTGCTAGATTTTTTTGAGAAATTGAAATTTTGGCGCTTGTCGCTTAATTGATTTAGCCTATTTTTAAATGTCTCGCTATTCTGTTTTAGATAGCCTTAATTGTTACGAGAATTGTTTTCCAAGTTATACTCCTAAAACAATGAGAGAATGCCTACAAATTCTTGAAGATGAGCGCATTGAGCGTGAAAATGAAGAGTATGTAAGTATCCCCTCATTGACTTGTGAGGAGAATTTAGAAAGTGGGAAATCCGTTAGGTATGAGTAACCCGCAGAAGAAGATGAAATGTCTTCTTATCAGTTTGATTATGAGTTAATGATTAAGGAAATCAGTGCTCAATTCGAAAGTTCTCAAGATTAGTTTTTGGCAAATGATGCCATACTCGATGAGATCATTTCTTCATAAAATCGGGTTGAGGTTGAAACTTGAGGTTCAACTCCACCCCTTGTTGATGAGGAAATAATTGAGAGTGATCCAAGCTTTAGCACTTTCTAATTCCAACCTCTTATTAATTCTTTCGATTATATTGAGGTTGATGATCCTTCCTTTCCTTTATTCCCTACTATTCCCGAATAATTAAGTTTATCACAAGAATCGGTTGAAAGTCTTGAGGATTTCGACCCTATTCTTGAACGAGGTTGTTATTTTGAGATGCTTCATCTCATGGGCTATTCACTTTCACTAGCCCCACCCCCTTCCAATAAAAAAACCTTAGGGAGGTGATTTCATTTTTCTCGAGATCAATGTGGTTTTGTCAACCTTGTTATCCAAATCCCCCATCGTCCGTCCCAAATTTATAATTGGCGATGGTAGATTTCTTATGCCTTACACATGCCTTTCGTTGTTCAAACGAAATTCTTATCATCCGGGAGGCATGATTTCTTTGGAGGGTGCACCGTTGATCTTTCAAAGTCAAATTGTTGTTTGGGTGGATTCTCAACTATTTAGACTTCTAGTGTATAGTTAGTGTGAAATCCAAATAGTAGGTTGTAAATAGTTTACTTTTTAATTTTCTTTCTTTATTTTTTCTTTCTTTTTAATTTAGTATAGTATATTTAGTTAAACTTTTTGTTATTGTTTTTGTTATGCTCGGTACTAACTTTTTTTGTAGATTCTTTGGACTTGTGCTTATCGAGGATCACTCCTATTTTGGGTAATAGCTGTATTTTCCTCTCTTTGTGTTGTGTTCTTATTGCTCATTAAGGACAATGCAACATTTAAATTAGGGGGTGTAGGATATTCTATCCATTTCATGTTTTGTCCATGAATTTGATCACATTTTATTACGAAGCATGCCTTTTTATTAAAAAATTGAAATTTTTTCAAAAAGATTTTTTTCTTTTTGCTCTTTTATTGGGCATTTTGCCTTGTTTCGGATGAGAAATTTCAATAATTTCCCAATCTAATAGACAATTCAATGATGCATGTTCTCGATTTTAGAAGTTATTAGACTTTAGTCCTCAAATCATTGATATTATTAATAACTTCATGAATTAAACTTTATTTCATGAGCACATGCGCTTTTCTTGTTCTATTGATTTTGTTTAACATTTTTATAACTCGGTAATCTCTTGTTGCATTGTATATACTTACACCGAGAAAGATTTGTACCTTTCGTCATTTGTGAGTGTATACACTATTCTTTCCTCTTTGAAAACGTTGAATTCGTCGGTAATCTCTATTCTTTCATTTGATCGTTCATTAATTGAGTTCATATCTTGAAATGTGTTACTTGAGCATGATTTTCATATATTGTTTTTTACTCGAGAATTGCGTAAAATGTATGAAATGATCATAGTCAATCTTTGTTATATCACCGATATTAGCCTTAACCTCACCTTATTCCCCTAGTCAACCCCTTTGAGCCTAAATTTTAGCCTTTCGCTTCATTACCCAAAATCCCATAACCAACTCCAAATTGGAGTTAAAACCATACATATTACCTTCCTTACTTTTGTTTGTAATGTTGCTTGGGATTGAATGATGTTTGTTTAGTGTGGTTGCATTTTGATCATGAAAAGATTGAGAAAAGAGGAAAAGGGAAGTCAGAAACAAAACAAAACAAAAGAAAAAGTTAGAAAAAGAAGAAAATAAATATAAAGAGAAAGTTGTATATATTGTGTATAGTTCAATAATCCTTGTTACTCTCCAATTGTCATATTTAATGCTTGTTAAGGAACTTTTTTTCCAATTTTAGAATTTCCCGCAATCTCTCATTATCCCAAGTTTTCATCCTCGAACACTTTGAATCCGTACATATACCTTTTGTTTCGTACCCTAGCCTAGCCCACATTACATCCCTATACAAGTCATATGTGATCTTAGGATGAATTTAATTTAAAAGTCATAATAGTTTTGATAATCAGTGAAAATACATTTCGCCTCCTTTAATGAGCGGTATCTTTCATTGAGATTACAATTTTTATTTTCTATATAGCGTTCTTCATTAGTGACATGTGCGCGGCGTAGTTTCCATTTACATTTACTCTTTATGCCTGCATGTGCCGTATATTACCTCCCTGTTTCGAGCGAATTCATTTGATGAGCGTAATGCTCGTGAGGATTGAATACATGCTTGCTTTAACGCATATCCGATTTACATAAGTTTTTGCCAAATCATACTATGCATGTTCCCTCCCCCCTCCCACTTTTAAAGTTTCAATTCTATGAGGTGTATTCAACATGTTAATAACAACGGGATTTTGTTTGAATTCGTTCATTATGCTAATTACATGTTGAAATCTTGTTCATTGTTGTTGAGTTTTTCGCATTTTGAGTTGGGCATATTTTGAGGAAACTATTTGATGTTTGTGGGTTTCATCTCTGAAAATCCTCACGAGACTACACTCGTTCACTAGGGTAACCTAGGGATTTAACGTCTTATTGCAGGCACTAAATGTAATCGTTCACCTGCGTAAGTGGCGATATATTTTTTATCCCATTATTTGGCACTTGTATCCTGCTTTTGGTTTACATGTACATCTTGTTGTGTCCTATTTCATTGCTAAGGACTAGCAATGTGTAAGTTGGGGGGTGTGATACGACGCAAATATTAGGTATTTCACCCGTTAACCTACGCATTATTATCCCCCTCGAGTATCTTAATCCCTATCTTTATGCTCGTTAACCAGATAACCTCGAATTTATATATATACATGCTTTGTGGGGGTTAATTGAGCTTTTGTAGGTATTTTGGTACTTAGTATGGAGTTCGAATGCATTCTGGCGAGTTTACGTAGAAATCTGCACGTGCAAGGGTAATTTAGACATTTAACAGCTTGGGCATCTGGCCCAACATCTCACGGAAGTTGTATCCATTTAGGCAAGCTTCGCGTGGCCATTAACGGTGCGTGAATCCGATCCATAACGAAGAAGTTACGAGAATTTGGGCGGAAGGGAATCACAACAAAACCAAAGAAAAAGAAGGATTACAAAAACAGGGGCGCGGATGGATTAGCTTAGGGGGAAGTGTCAGTTATTTTAGTTACCAAATTGATTCAGTTTCCTACAAATAGATTTTTCTAATTGAGATCTTTACAGAAACATTTCACATTGAGATTTCTCCCTACCGAATCGATTTGGCCCTTGCTGAATCGATTCTCTCTTTGATGAATCGATTCGACTCTGCTGATATTTTGCTCTTCTTTTTATTACAAGTTTGCCATTGTTGGTTTTGTATAAATAAACCATTTTCTCTCATTTGAGAAGGATCATCTTTCATTTTTAAATAGTTTAGGGTTTGTAATAGAGGGGGATTTGGGTTTAGCTTATCTCTACTGAGGTTTGATTCATTTGAATTGTGTAAATTACTATTCATCTTCCTCTCCATTAATATAGTTGTTTTTTTATCATTTCTTTCTTTGTTAATTAGATTTATATGCTTTGTTAATTAGTTTATTTCTTTATTTATTGCTTTCCTTAGTTAATTAGTGTAATTTAGTTTATTTCGATGCTTAGTACTTAGATAAATAGGGTTGGGGTTATGTTCCGTCATTAATGGGTTTGAGATCCGAAAACTAGGTTTTGTGTAAAATTGCGTTTAATTAAAACTGCGCATATCAAAGTTGGATTGCTATGTGTTTAACTTTCTTTGTCACACAACGTTAAAGTTTATAGTGACAATCCAAATTTAATCCGCGTGTGACCATTTTTGATTAAATTTTTATTCAATCAACTTTGGCTTAAATTCCTTATTGCGTGAAGTTTATGATTAATTGAAATGCTCTGTTAAATAGCTTTCGAGCCTTAACTCTAATTAGTAGCTGTTTCGATCCATGTGGTGGAATGTGATCCCGATCCTCGCTTTACTTTTGTGTAGCGTAACTTATCTTTTTCTTTATTTCCTTTAAAAACCCCTATCACCTTTTACACTTTTATTCTTAAAATAATAAATCAATACTAATCTAATCAACACTCCCTATGGATTTCTTATGATACCCGACTTACCAATGTGCTTGCTTGTCAAGTGTAGTTATAGTTCAGTTTTTTGCATTGAGTTACCGAACTGATAACAACGATTTGTGTATTACACGATGCATGGTTCGCACTCGATCAATGCCTAACCCAAGCCTAGACACGCGTCCATGACTCCTTCCACGTATGAAATCTATCATTTGGATAAGGAATCCAACCTTAAGCTCCAAATTAATAAACTAGAAAAGAGGCTAGAGGAGGTAATCGAGGTTAGGGGGAGATACACATCCGGCTCCACTCGAGCATTGAGAGAGGAGGTGTGTGTGATTTGTGAGGCAGGACATTCAACGTAGGAATGATCGATGATACCCGCCTATAAAGTGATGCTTCAAGAGCAAGTGGAAGTGGTAGGAGCTTTTAAGGGAAATTTTAATGCCCCTCACGAAAATTCCTATAACCCTTCGTGGAGAAACCATTTGATTTCAATTATGGGCAACCACATGCAGCTAATTCAAATGTTTCCCCAACATCCGCCACCACTTATGCCTTTCTAACAAGCTCCACCTATGCAAGCACAACCTTCCCCGCCTTATATTACCCCACCACATAGAAATCTCGAGGACACTTTAAACCCATTCATGCAAACTTAGTCAGCGATTAATGCTCAAAATGCCCAAAAATTTTCCAAATTAAAGGAGTGGTTGTCTAAGTTGCAATCCTCCCTAAGTGTCCATGAGAAGTGAAAGTTTCCCCCCAAGGCCAAGGACCTACCCAAGATCAAAATAGTGTTAGATCTACTTCCGACGATAACAAAGAGCAATGTCAAGATGTTACCACTCTACATAGTGGGAGAGTTGTTGATTTATCACCTCCCCCACATGACCAGCTTAAATATAAGGAGGTTTCACTCATTAAGAAAGAGGCCGAAGATGCCCCCTTGAATAAGAGTGACAATGATGACACTAGAAGTCCCGAGGTGATAGTTAGACCCCCTGACGCCGCTCCTTACCCTCAACGGTTGGTTCGTTCCCTAAAAAGAGCCACCCGTGATGATATCTTACAAGTGCCTAAGCAAGTCAAGACTAATTTACCTTTTATCGAAGAAATCAAGCAAATTCCCTCTTATACAAAGTCTCTTAAGGACTTGCTAACGGTAAAGCGTAGGATAAAGGTAAATAAAAAAGTGTTTCTAGCACAAATCATTAACTCGGTACTATTGAACGACCTCCCACCAAAATTTACAGATTCGGTTGCACCCACTATGCCGTGCATCATAGGAGAGAGTTGGATTAAGAGAGTGCATTTAGATTTGGGGGCGAGTGTTAATATTATCTCTTATTTTATCTACCAACAACTCGATTTTGGGGACCTCAAGCATATGAAAATTAATTTACAACTCACGTATCATTTCGTGAAGATACCTCGGGGGATTGTTGAGGACATGATCATCCAAGTTAACAGTTTTAACTTCCCGATAGATTTTGTTATTTAGTGACAACAGCAGGAACTTTTGCAGTAGGTCGTTTCAGAAACTTATGAGAAAATGTGGTGTCATCCACAAGGTTGGGATGACATATCATCCATAAAAAAATGGGCAAGCCGAGTTAGAAAATCGTGAGATAAAGAACATTCTTGAGAAGATTGTCGATCCTAACTGAAAGGATTGGTCTCTCCGATTGAACGATGTCCTATGGGCTTACCAGATCGCCTATAAGAACCCCCTCAGTATGTCCCCATTTTGTTTTGTCTATGGCAAGTCTTGTCATCTCCCCATGGAGCTTGAGCATAAAGCGTATTGGGAAATTAAGAGGTTGAACAACAATTTATATAAAGCCGATGAAGTGAGAAAACTCCAATTGCATGAGTTGGAAGAAATACGCAACGATGCATATGAGAGTTCCCATATTTCCAAATAGCGGATGAAACTCATGCACGAGCGCATTATCCATTGAAAAGAGTTTTATCCCTATCAAAAGGTTATCCTTTACAGCCCGCGCTTATAATTTCCCAATAAGTTGCGTTCTAGGCAGATCAGTCCATTTGTCATTAAGGTAGTGTTTCCCCATGGTGCGATAGAGTTAGAGAATCCGAAAGGTGGGGATGAATTTAAGGTTAACGGACAATGTTTAAAGCCATACCTTGAGGCGTTCATTGAGGAAGTCGACACAATTTGGTTATCAGACCCCGTTTACGGGGTAGAGTGAGCTAAAATGAGAGGCGCCGCACCCCTGACCTGTAGGAGGTGATTCGTGTTGTATCTTATTCAGTCTAGTAGGTTAGGTTAGGTATAGGTCCATGGGTTACGAGTTGATAAAGGATAGGAGAATCATTTCGCTACATGTGAGAGGATAAGGTGATTCGAGGTGAGTTTTTAAGGAGCTTAAATTTAGGAAGAAAAACATGGGTCATAGTTCGAGCTCCACACTGCATTTGCGAATCGGTTCGGCCTGGCCTTCACTAGAGGGTCGAACCGATTCGGCATGTCAGGATGAACAAAAATATAAAAGGGAATTGGTCCAATTCCTGTGCAAACTGGTTCAATTTTTTGGAAGCCAAATTCATTCACCCTCCTTTTTTTCCCTCCCTCTTATTTCCCAACATTCATTCCCCTCCCATACGAAAATTACCATCCTAAATTTCCCCCCAAACACCAAATTCACTCCATTTCATCTCCCTCCCCATTACCCCTACCTTCCCATCAAATACCAACCCCCATCACTTATAAATTCACTCCCCCTCCATTTTCCCCCTCCATTTTCCCCCTCCACTTCCAACATCTTCCTACTTAAACTCTTGCCAAGTTCATTATCTAGTGAAACTAATGGTCATCGTGATCTCATGATTGGAAAATACAACTCCACTCTAAATAGGGATGGGGATGCCGATGTCTATCATTCCATCCAAGAACGGGATTGGGTTTATACACATTTCACCGCTGCTTACACCCTCTGTGACACCCCTCCTATTAAAATATCAGGTGGCCAACCCTTTCCCAAAATAAAACTTTGGTCTCATATGGATCATTCTTGGCATCACTGTCGAAAACATTTTTAAAGTTACTAACCACATAGTAATTAAATAGACCGATGCCAAAATTTATCTCCCATTAATTAAAAACATGCGAAAATAAATAATAATTAAACCATCAACCAAAACTGATAACTGAATCCAACACAGATAAATAAAATAAATAAAGGTGACCGAATAAACTATAGATTCAACAATAAAATTCGACAGTAAACTAAAATTATGAACTGGATACACAGAGTCTAATCCATATACTGGAAATGGTAAAATAGTCTGAAGGGAAACATGCCCAAATGAGTACTGAATAAAGTCCCTATACAAGGAATAAATGAATGAGGTGTCTATAGCAAAGTCCTGTAACTTTCACACGAGTTGCAGCTACGCATCTTTAGATACAATTCTCAAGCTGGGCATCCTTGTGGATGGACACCTAAAATATTCCGGAAAATATTTTTGACACATGTCAAGCTTAAGTAAAATATTTTGAAAATATTTAGCAAGCAATTAAAATACAATGATTAAATATGCATGAATACTTTTCATATTTAAGCTGGTGTCACACTCTCTTGAGATGTAGGTCACCCCTCATCCAATTTACGCACCTAATGCTTGCCTTCTAACCCCACTAGTTACGTTACCCCCACAGAAATAGCCTTGTTACTCTCCTTTCTAACACATTACTCTAACCTGAGTATTCATATTTTGATTATTCATTTATCTACTCATTAACTTGTTAATCAATTCAACTTTAATAAATCATATAATGTTCACACCAGTTATATAAGAAACACCTTTTAGTCGTACTCACTCTAACCTGGTTACCTCAAGTCAAACTGACTCACGAGTTGGGTAAAAATATCTCAAACGTAGTGGAGGCGATTATATTCCCCCCAATAGGGAGACCAAACCAGACCCAAAGCGTCTCACCACGGAAAAATAAATCACACTATAAAATATTAGGCGATATGACCTGGGGGACTATACGCTCTCTGCATTCACTATCCAGGGGATTCACCCACATCGCGCAACCTCATATGATAACATTAGATGGGTGTGTCTTTATAAAAATATCTAACACTAATAGTTAATAAGAAAACAAGCATATATATACTATCATACTATATATATATATATATATATATATATATATATATATATATATATATATATATATATTATTAAATTACACTCGGCTAACCCGTGCCTAACTCTCGTAACACTAGCCTAAAACTATCTGAGTATATATCCCGAATCTTAATTTATTTAATTACACATCCATTAAATAATTTATGTTGCTTCACTCGCTAGTATATTCAGACTCATCCAATCGACCCGTAATTAACCTTTATGAATTTAATTTACTCAATTCATTATTTAGGTTCCTCCTTTTTATCACATTTCTTAGCTCATATACATCCACCTATAATTCCTAGGTAAAATAATCCCGGGCATCCATATCCGAATTTTATTTCTGATTAAAGATTTCGATCTCGGACACCTTTTCGTAGAAAATTCATAACTAAATAAAAAAATCAGAAAAATATGAAACTGGCGGCCACGCATTCGTAATGAAGATATATATCTCCAAGCCCAAAACCCAGGGTCACTTGAACGAGATACTAATATAATTTGAACAACAACATCTACTCATTCTAACGAGATTCTGACGAAATGGCAGCAAGTCCTCTTCTATGAAAATCGTTTTTCTCAATTTTTAACCCTCAAAACTCTATGGATTTGACCCAAACTTCAATTCAATTGATGCCCCATGTTTATTACAACTATAAACATGTTCTAACACAAATATATATATGGATTCGACCTAAACTTCAATTCAATTGATGCCCCATGTTTATTACAACTATAAACATGTTCTAACACAAATATATATATATATATATATATAATGATGATCTTGTGTGAACTAGTCCGCATTTTAAGAATGCGAACCGAACATGTGTCACCTAACGGTGCGCCTAGAAATTATCGCCTAAATTATAGGCACACTCTCTCTCTTTTCTGGGCTCACCGCCAGTGACAAGAGCAGGAATGATATATATATATATATCATCCATCATCAGTAATTTTTATTAAAACATTTAGGGTTCACAAATTGGGCTTTTCTCAAAATTTATTAAATCATAATTTCCATTCGATTTAGTAATCTGAATTCAATAACAACTACTACTGGGTTTCGATTCTAAATCATATTCTAACATCATATGATAGTATTCTCACATTAATTAAACATCAATTTCACCTTTAATCCTTAAATTCCTCAAAACCCAAATTTTACATGTGTCACCCTCCTAAAACAAATTTATTAACACATACTATAATATGAACATGTAATTCTGCTATTTAAATCGAAAGAAATTTGTATTAATTGCCTTATAGGATTCGTAGAGTCTGATTCCACATAGAAGATGATAAATCTGACGAAGGACACCCAAATCCCCTTTGAATTTGGTCTCTAAAGCCTTCTCTTTTTCTTCCTTTTCCCTTCTATAATTTTCTAGGGTTTTTTATTTGAGTTGTGGCTGCCACAAATCCCATAACTTAAGTTTAAAACTCTTGTTTCGGAAATTAGACTACTGGGCCAAGTCCAAATAACCCGAACACCCCCGTGTTGGCCCGGTTATGTCTAAAAAGGCCTCGGGACCTAATCACAACCCCCGATCGAGGACACTATTCTGACTATCTCGATCCATCCGGAATCAACTGTTACCTCGAAATTACCATCAGATCCACTCTACAATAAAGTCCTATCTTGACCCCAATCAGTCTATATCGACTCTCGATTGAGATAAAATATCACCACGTCACTATCACTCCCTAGGACGTACAATTAATAACTTACTATTCACTTAGTAATTATATTCCATATATATTAACCATTATCCCTCCCGATTAATATTTTAATAAACATGTAATAATTAATTCAATTAAATTACGACACATGTGTAATTTAAAGTACCTGAATTAATTAAATATAAATGCTCAAGAATACAGAGTGTTACATATTTCCCCCTTATAAAGGAATTTCTCCCTCGAAATTAGGATGTACCTGCGGTGAATAACTCTAGATACCTCTCTCTCATATTCTCCTCCCGTTACCACGTTGACTCGTTAGCATTGTGGTGCCCCCATTGGACTCGAACCAAGGGTACAACCTTAGACTGTAGCATACGCTCACTATGATCAAGTATCGCCACAGCTTTATCCTCGTAAGAGATATCGGGATGTAAGCCAATATCGTCTGATGGAACGTACCAAAAGTCTCTCTCTCTCCTCTGGTACCTCTTCAACGATGACGCATGGAACACATCATAAATCCGTTGCAGATGCTCGGGTAGGCTCAACCTATACGCAAATAGTCCCACCCTCTCAATGATCAGAAAGGGTGCCACATACCTCGGCGCTAGCTTCCCTTTCTTGCCGAACCTCATAACCCCCTTAAAAGGTAGATACTCGCAAGAATTCTTGATCACTCATGTCAGACTTCTAAACTTTGACTTACGATGACGTCACTCGCACTACGTTCCTGAACTGGACAAAACTGACGTAGATTAACTCAATCCTTACGGACGGACCATAAATCATCTCGAGTTTGAGAATCTTGTTATTCCCCACCCTTAACCAAATGAAATGTGGGTGAAACAATTTCCATGTGAAGCCTCAGAAGGCATCATGCAGATAATAAACTACTACAAGGTATCATACCTATCTTTACTAGCGGTAATTAATACTCCTAATTGCCTAAAAATATATAATACACATTTCTCAATTTTTCCTACAATCTAGTCGCTTCCCATCTACCATTGACTTATGGGTGACACGTCTAGAACGATATGGAACTCCGTCATCATCGCCTCTTGACACTTCTTATCAGAGGTGGGACTGAAAGGTCTCATCCTAATTCAAAACAATATTGGATGGCACATTGTTCCGTTTCACTTCTTCTCTTCAAATGAAAAGATGGATATACTGCCCGATAGTATAACCCACCCTAAAATAACAAATATTTCTCTCTGGTCAGTTCATTCTACAAACCTGATGGAAAACCTAACCTGTCTATGATTTTAGATATCCCAAATATGAATTTCATCACTCATGCTCATCAATCCCGTCACTGGGACCATCAAAATTACAAAAAAACTGGTTGATAACCTCGGATTAACCTATTTCCATACCTAAATGGTGTAACCTAGATACGACTCCACTATATCTCATTCAACGCCAATTCCCATGCTCAACATTTCACATCTCATGGAACATCTTACTACCCTTTTTAATAATATACCAAAAATCACTGTCCTTGTATTTACTCCCAAATCTATGCATTCCTTAGGCAATTTTTTGTCTAGTGGTAATCAACATCTCATTTATGCGTAAGACGCTCTAGGTAATTACTAAGTGAGATTGTGATCCACTTTCCCAAGATTGTGGGGTCCTCCCTTATCAAGTGATATCTTTTTACATGTGTTCCCCCACCATTTTTTAACTCCCCTCGCTTGTGATAATTCTCCTTGATATACACATAGTCGAACTTTTGTCTTTTCTTAACGAAGTTCAGTCCATCATATCATTCCACCTATGTTTTTAGTTACCCCACCGGTATAAATTTGAAACGCTTGTAATCACCTCCCCTTATTTTGGAAAATATTGGAAGTCAAACTAACCAGGGTGCCCACACATCCTATAACCCGTGCATATTTGTACAAACATCACAAATGTCACATACGTAACATATTTATCTCAAGCTTGGCCCCCGTATTCTCGGTGTGGCTTTATCATACGGGTATTCACGATCACCCTGCAAATTTAAATTTAATTTTTTTAGACTTCCCCACCTATCAACTTGTGGTGCAAAAGTTTTCTCAATGCTTCCTACAAAACACTACCTGACTCCACTGGGCCTATATTTTTAATAGCTCTCAGCTTATAGTGTTTTCTCTACGCGTTCAATAATTAACATTTAAAATCGATGCACTAGCATCCAACAACTTCTCACCACTACCGAAATTCATTAAGGTCCATGCGTGTAACATCACACAACAAAGCCTAAAAGAACTTCCCCCCAATGCATTATCCCCTAGCATTATCGGTCATCGACTCTCGTAAGTCCAAAGCATATAATTGGGACACCTAAAACCATGTCCCTATACTCATAAGTCTAACCATATACTCCCGCGTCTCTAAAGGAGTCATATAATATTGCGCTCTCACTATCACTAGGCCCTAGTGCTAAGTTAATAACGAGCTAAATCTCTCTGCTCCATAGTAAACATGACATACCCTGAATCACATCAGTAAAAGTCCCCATGCACTAGGATCAAACATAACGATATAACTATACTCAATGAAGTCTACGATACAATAATATATATGCAAGCTCGACCATCTTTCAGGTGATGCCTCGCAAAACAAAATATCTCACCCCGGCATTGCGAGCACGATAGTCTTACCATGCAGTCTACTACCGCTCAGACCCTCAGTATCTAGTCACTACACAAGATAACAATATGCTCTCCTCTCATAACCCTCATAAGGAGAAAAAACTACCACATAATTTAAAACATCCTCTTAGTGTTCACACCTCCTCCCCTACAGATGGAACCAAAGAGAGGCCCGCTACTCAATGGTAAATATATACACGTTATAGTAATATTAAGGATACCTCTACTAAACCCGTTTCACATGTAAATCTAGTTCTAACAAACTATTGTGACTCACTCGTGTCACACAAAACATACCCCAATCACCGCGGGATAAAACTCATACTTTTAATTGCCAATAGCATTGGCAGTTCAAATGATTCCTGGACATAACACCCTCTTCCCAATCGAACCAAAAACTTCTTATAACGGTTTCCCCTACTGGGCATCCCATTCTTGTCTCCTAATTTGGCGCGGACAAGATAAACACACATGTTCCTATTACTTACACATATGATACCCCTCTATTTCATTCCCCTTTCTCTGGACACACTGGACATGTCGGGGTTGTCCTTCTCTTGGATCTGGTAGTCTTAATCCTGATTGCTACCCCCATTATCCCGGTGGCTCCGTTGGCCCTATGGGACTCGTTGTTGGCCTTGACGGCCGTGACTGAATCCACCGTCACTTGGTAAGGATTCTATTGACCTCAATCATTAAAATGGATCCTCTACTAGGTATCTCCTCCAGTGGTGCCTCACTAGCACCATTAAATCCAATCTTGACCTTTGGTTAAATTCTCTAACTATATTGGCTGCCTTTTCATGGAAGCATTGGTATCAAATTGTCAATGTATGACATTGATGACAATAGTAATAGTCGTTCTAGACGGATTTCCCCATCCACGCTTGTATATTCTACCCATGAGTCCATCATTTACTTACGAACCTTTTTGATTCTCCATATCCACCTCGTCGCGTACGAAGTTCACTAAACACGTTAACTTTCCTTCATGGTCGACCACTATATAACCCTTTTGAAACAAGTATTGAAATCTCCTTTGCCTTTCTGTTTAAACAGTTGATGAGAGGATTTGTGATCAAACCGCACCCCAAATTCCTCATTATTCATGGTATCTCTCCATGGTTGTGGTGACTGACTCATATCACTACAACGTAGCTCCTATGAGCAAGATTTTGCCTGACATTTAATCACGGGTGTCACTATACTCCACCCTACATAATAGCCTTTTGATTAACTCATTTCATTAACCCATCACACTCCTTCTCTTCCCCTAATCCTTACGTATGGATCTTCGAAAGAGTTCCTCCGACTCCCCCCTTTTACCGACTATGATGGGTGAGTTTGAATTTGCACCACCACTTTCTACGATGGTGCTTAGGGAAACTACTGCACCTTAGTGATAATCCCAATGTCATATGCCTGAACAATAATCATGGTGACTTCTATCATGGTCACTGTTCCCAAAATATTCAATGGCTTCTGCAGAGCCTCTCCCCCTACAGTCCTTATAATGGCCTTCACTGGCCATCCAAAATTATTCGTGTATGAAGCCCAATCGAACGCATATATGAATCATATCCACTATACTTATTAGCAGGAGAACGTAAGTTGCATACGTAGACAAATATAATAAGCCTATAATAAGTTTTTCTTAAAGAGCCCTATGCTGAAATGTAAAAAGTTGCATAGATCCTATAGACGCTAGAACCTAATGCTCTGATACCATATTTTGACATCCCGCCTATTAAAATACCGGGGGGCAACCATTTACCAAAAAAATGTTGGTCTCATATGTCTCATTCTTAGCATCACCGCTGAAATTGTTTTTAAAGTTACTAACCACCTAGTAATTAAATAGACCGGTGCCAAAATTTATCTTCCATTAATTAACAACATGTGGAAATAAATAATAATTAAACCATCCACACAAACTGATAACTAAATATAAATCCAACGCAGGTAAATAAAATAAATGAAGGTGACTGAATCAACTATCGGTTCAATATTAAAATTTGACAATAAACTAAAATTATGAACTGGATGCACAAAGTCTAATCCATAAACTGGAAATGCTGAAATAGTCTGAAGGGAGACATGCCCAAATGAGTACTGAATAAAGTCCCTACACTAGGAATAAATGAATGAAGCGTTTATAAAAATGTCCTGCAACTTCCACACGAGATGCATCTACGCATACCTGGATAGAATCCTCAAGCTGGGCATCCCTGTGGCTAGACACCTAAAATATTTTGGAAAAGATTTTTAACTCGGGTCAGAGCCCAAGTAAAACCTTTTGAAAATATTTATTAAGAAATTAAAATGCAATGACTAAATATGCATGAATACATTCCATATTTAAGCTGGTGTCGCACTCTCTTGAGATTTATCTCACCCCCATCTAATGTGCATACCTAACGCTTGCCTTCTAAACCCACTAGTTACGTTACCCCACCTAACTAGGCTTGTTACTCTCCTTTCTGTCACACTACTCTATTCCGAGTATTTTTATTTTGATTATTCATTTATCTACTCATTAACTTGTTAATCAATTCAACTTTAATAAATCATATAGCGTTCACACTAGTTATATAGGAAACACCTTTTAATCGTATAACTTTCACACTAGTTATATCAGAAATACATCCACACCTATGTAGTAATCATGTATATAATTATCTACTCATATTATATACGTACTAATATAATACAACATTCACACACATGTCGCGTATAATAACCATCAATTCCCATGTAATAACTCGTCGGATCCTTTCTCTAAGATGCTATCATATCCAAGGTATGCTCACTCTAACCCGGTTGCCTCAAGTCGGACTCATTCACTAGCTTGGGTAAAAATATCACAAACGTAGTGGAGGCAGTCATATTGCCCCAAAAGTGAGAACGAATCATACCCAAAGAGTCTCAACTAGGAAAAATAAATCACACTATAAAATATTAGGTGATATGACCTGGGGACTATACTCTCCTTGCATTCACTAGCCAGGGGATTCACCCACATCGCGCAACCTCCTATGATAACCCTAGATGGGTATGTCATTGTTGATGTAAAAAATTAGATTGCTTCTAATTATTTAATCACAGATAAATATAAATAAAACAAAGAATTTTAAAGTGATTCAGCCTTATAAGAATGGCCTACGTCCACTGTTTCTGTTATTGCCAAATGTTTTGAAACTCTCGATAGGTAGTTCTATCAAGAAATTTCGGTCCCCTTGAATGAGGATGATACAATGTATTTATAGCCATTAGGCTGTACATGTGAAAGGGTAAACAATTAATGCCTTTTAAGAGTATACGTCTGGATGATGAGCATTCAATGAATAGTTGAACTGTTGATTATCTGGCAATCAATGCTGTGGTCGAGATGCAGCTCGGACCACCTTAGTTGCTCGTCGTTCAGGAGTTTCTCGGAGCAGTGGAGTTCCTCGGAGTGATGGAGTTCCTCGGAGTACACCTGCTGCTCGGAGTGTCTGACTTGATCGGGGAGTAAAGTTCCTCGTTGCTAAAGTGCCACGTAGATTGACACGTGTCTTCTTGTGATTTGTCCATATCAGCATATTAATTTTGGTATCAACAGAAGCCCCCAATGTTTCATATTTCGAAATTTGAGGAGTATGGAACATTCTTTCTCGGTATATGGCAATATTAAATTACCTTCCTCGTTTTTAGGAGCATTTTCTCCGTATTTAATTTTCCTTCCACATTCGCAGAATCCACCTTTTTGAATTTTTATAAACGCTTCGAATTTCGTGCATTTTTGTCCTTTTAGCCGCCGGGAGCGTAATAGTTTCTTTTTGTAATCATTTCTTTCACCGTTTCCCGAGGCAAAGTATTTAAGCTTCATAGACAATCCCATCGTCTTCTACCTTTTTCGATTTTTGCTTTCGAGTTTTCCATAGTCTCTCTCTCTCTTGTGCGTTCATCCTTTCCTTCGTTCGTTGTCAATAGATCTCCCTTTTTTCCGTAAGATCTTCTTGCTTTTTTCTTCATTTCTTTTGTTCACCATGGTTTATGTTATTAAATCTCTTGAGAAGCTCTGTTATGATTTTTCTATCCCTTGTTGGGTAACTCTGGAGGATCTTTTTGAGCCTTCAGATTATTTTCGCTTGGCTGAGGGACATTGGTTCCCCAGCCTCTTTATTGCTGAGTGTGGATTTTCTTTTCCACCAAGCCTCTTGTGCTTAGAATTCTGTCAGTATTTCGATGTTGTGTCCTGAAAAAATAGCCCCCAACACATGGAGAATAGTTAATGGGGTGTATAGGTTAAATTAAACTTATGGAACTCGTATAGGAATTCCTGAGATTATGTATTGTTACAGATGGGCTGTTCTAGATAATGTTTTTTATTTAAAAACTAGATTTTTGAATAGGGCTATAGTAGTCAACCTCCCTGATGCCAATAGGGATTATTTTGAACATGGGGTAGTTATTAAAAACTGGTAACATGCCCCTTTGGTTGGAGGCGAAGTATTCCAAGGTCCCAGATGCCCTCCCTATGGCAATGGGATAGGTTATTTTTATCTTATCTTATTTTTGAAATTGTGCTTTCATTATGTTTGATAAAATGTGTGATTGATATTTCAATATGTATTTGTTTGCAGTTGACAGCAAGAGAAAAACTCCAAAAGAAGCTGAAGTTAATATCAAGCATTTGAAACTTATCTGGGGTTTGCATCAGAAAGTTGCAGATGAGCACATTAGGTCTGCTTCATACTTGTTGCAGTAAAGGAGCTATACATCATCCTTCACTGCTCGTCCTGTGGTCAGCATTAGTGAACCAGTGTCAATTCCTGAGGACTCTTCTCCAGAATCTCACATTCCCTTGAGTAAGAAGATGGGTAAAAGAAGAGTTACCTCTATCTTTGAGGAGGCTGCCTCTGTTGGAGAGGGAAAAATAAACAAGACTGATGTCCCAAAGGGGACAAAGAAAGTAGACGTGGCTCCTTCTGATGCACCTCAAAAGGCTGCCGAGAAGCCCCCAGTGGCTCCGAGCAATACGGATGCTTCTAAGGAAGTGATTACCATCTGCCCAACCAAGAGTTATTCCTTGGTTGAAGCTATTGAAGTGCCACCGAGGAGACTGAAGAAATTCTCCTCGGTCAATTTGGCTGAAACCATTCCCCAGCTCCAAGTTAGTGGTGCTGGTGTTCCAACTATTATTCCCCCGAGCTCTGCTATGAGCTCGGTGAAGACTTGGATCATTCCTGAGGTCCAAGGAATTGAGGAGAATATTTCTCGGGATATGCTTACATCCCTGGCTACTCATCACCTTGCTTCAGTAAGTTTCTCTTATTCTGAACTTTCTTTCTTTACCTCAATACATGTATCTCTGTGCTAACTTATTGTTATTTCCTTTTTTCAGCTGGTGAGTTATTTTAACACCATTGTGAAGAAGGATGAAGCGATTAAGGCTTCCAGCTCCTCGTCCGGAGTAGAGGATGCTTTACTGGGGTTGACCCAGTCTTTGAAGGATTCCCGTCAAAAGTATGATGAGGATAGGGCTGATTGGGAGAAGAAATTTTCTTCGGTTGAGGCAGAGAAGGTGCAACTTGCTGAGGTCTCCAAGGGGTTGGAGAGTAAAGTGAAGGATTTGGAGAGAGAGAACAAGAAGTATGACGAGAAGCTCAAGAACTTTGGGGAGCTTGAAAATAAGCTGAAAATGGCAGAGGAAGAACTGACCCTTCTGCGAGAAGTAAATCGCCATAAGGGGGAGGTGGAAGTTAAGTTGAAGGCCATCGAGGATCTTCTATTCGAGAAGCTCTCCTCGGAGAAAATGAAAAGAAAAATGGCAGTGAAGAAGTCCTTCAGTACTGGCTGGGACAAAGGATGGAACAAGGGGGTAGCAGCCATGATGTCCCAGGTGCAGTATGGGAGTCTTAAGTACTTCCGAGATGGTTGGGTTGCTGCCTTGCAAGAGTTGAAGGTTGATGAGGGCTCTGAGCTGTTTCAACAGCATCTTCCTGGTCCTCCTCCAAATATTGAAGATGAAGAAGAGGACGAAGCTGCCTCCGAGGAGTCTTCAATGGTAGTGGGTGATCAAATCCTTGCCCCAAAACCTATTCAGCCAGTCAACGAGGAGCTTTCATCTCTGCCTCCTCCATCAGAACAGCTTCCTGCTCCTGCAGTCCAAATTATTATTCCCACCGAGCAACCGAGCTCCTCATCCCAGCCTCCCGAGAAAGTTTTGGGAGACAAGGAAAAGGTGTGAAGTTGTTCGGTATTTATTTTATTTTCTTTTGTCATCTGTACTCTGAACATTGTACTCCTTTTTATGATGTAATAAAAATAACCTTTTTTGTTCCTCTATGTTGTTGATGCTCTGTTTACTTTCTTATTAACTCTTGCCTTCTCTTCTTTATTAGTTTATGGCCAGAATGGAATTGTTGTCTGCTCATGACACAACTCTACTCAGACAATGCAATGACTATTTTAAAGCTGGTCATACTGACTTGGACAAATCCCAAATTGTAGACATCCTTGTCCGAGATGTTTCAGAACAAGCAGTTGAGGCCTATCAGTACTTGAAATGTCTTCTTAATCGTGAAGTGGCCAATAATGTGGCTTATTACGAGATAATTGAAGACTTGCAAGGTACTCTCGATGAACTTCAGTAGCAGTACAAAGAATCCTCAGCTCTTTTGCACGATGGGTATGAAAAGAAACTCAAACAACTCAGTGCTGAGAAAGGCTATGACAAGATGCTTGCTGGCTATGAAATGAGAGAGAGAATGTTGAAGACAGAGGTTGAAGAGCATAGGCAAATCGCTGAGCTACTGGAGCAAGAGAATAATAATCTGCAAAAGAAATTAGCTCAGTTGAGGTCTGCTGCTTCATCTTCAACTGCCTTGGTACCTGTCACCGACGAAGGATTCTCCTTTTTAGAAGTTGAGAATGCCAAGTTGCGAGAAGAATTGGAGGCTTTGAGAAGAGCTGGCCCTTCTACTGTTGTTCGTGGACGAGGAAGAGGTTCTCGGGGATGAGGAAGAACTGTTGTCGAGGAACAAGGTACTCAACCTGCTTGGGGATGACCAAGAGTTCTTCGTCCTACCTTTGAAGAAGCTCGTACTCAAGCAGCATTGGAAAACCAGGCATTCCAATTGGTGGCAAAAAACCAAGCCTTGTCTGAAATGTCTAAGAAAATCAAAAGTCTGGATGGGGAACTTGCTACAAAAAAGTCTGCCTTGGAGCATAAGGATATTTTTGCCAGAAAACTTCATGAGCAGTTAGAGAGACTAACTTTCCAATTCCATAAACAACCTCGTGAATTTTAGATGGCAGGCTACAATGAGGCCCTCTGTCATTTGGATGCTCACATTGAAAATGCTAACAATGAAGGCTACAAACAGGGATGGCTGCATGCTCTAGGTGTACTGAAACTAGAGCAAGGTCATTATTTATGGGATTATCATGCCCCTGGGCTGCTCGACCTACCTATTTCGCCTTTCAAACTTGACATGAGTTGGATCCCTTCTCGGGCCATTCCTCTTTGCTTGATCTCAAAGTACCTTGGTGACTATAACCTTCATTCACAGGCAGAATTATCTCGTCCTGAGCATTTACTAGATACACCTTCTATAATGAACGTCAGAATGCTTCGAGACCCTAACTTCATTAATTCTCCCCTTTGCTTGGAAGATCCTCCTGCTGGCGAGGAGCCTGTTTCAAAAGCACAAGGAAAGAGACCAATAGAATAGGGTTCTTTGATGTAATAGTTGTTTAGACATTTCAAATCGATGTATTCATTTTTGTACTTCATTTTTGGATTCAATGAAATACATATAATTTTGTTTGCAAATGTTGATTGCTATTATCTTTGTAAAATGTTTTTCATTTGTGTATGTATCTCTGTTAAAAAGATAACAACGTTTTGTGTTTTGTCGACCAACTGATTGTCGACTAGCTTGACTGTATAAAAGATAACATTTTGTTAAAAATATAACAATATCATGTAATTTGCCGACCAACTGTAGTTGATTAAAACTTGTTATCGACTAGCTTACATTTGTAATAATCATTTGGTTGACTCAAAAATAATAATGTTTTGCTTCTCGACTAATTAAAAGTCACAAGTAGCAAAATTTTTAACTTGGTAATATTTGTAAAATATACCCGACCAACAAGGGTTGGCATCTTTTGCTTTTCTATTAATATAACTTGGTGAATTTTCTTTCTTGACCAACTTTGGAATTTTTGTAAAATATATTTTTCTTCCGGAGTTGGCATTTTTCTTGTTCTTTGTCGACGTCCTTTCTCTCCCTTTTACCAACCTATGTTGGTCTGAGCTTGAATTTGATGATTCTTATATGTCCACTTGCCCTTTTACCAAACTAAATTGGTCTGAGCTAGTGTCTGCCTCCTAACCAAAGAGTATGGTTTCCTAACCAACCGGAGCTGGCATTTTTAGGAATGTCGTTCTCGCCCTTTTACCAACCTAAGTTGGTCTGAGCTCAAATTTGATGTCCACTTGACCTTTTACTAAACTAAATTGGTCTAAGCTAGTGTCTGGCTCCTAACCAAAGGAGTATGGTTTCCTAACCAACCGGAGCTGGCATTTTTAGGAATGTCATTCTCGCCCTTTTACCAACCTAAGTTGGTCTGAGCTCGAATTTGATGTCCACTTGCCCTTTTACCAAACTAAATTGGTCTGAGCTAGTGTCTTCCTCCTAACCAAAGGAGTATGGTTTCCTAACCAACCGGAGCTGGCATTTTTAGGAATGTTGTTTTTACTGCTGAGCAACGTAGTGTGTAACACTTGTATTCCCCGAAAAACTTTCAATAAAAGGAGAGAGGATGGCAAAATATCATCGTTTTATTCATATTGATGGAACTGCTTTACATTTTACATCACTGATAGTATTTGCGTAGGTGTTCATCATTCCATGCATTCTTAAACTCCTCTCCTTCTAGAGTTGCTATTCGGTAAGTTCCTGGTCGAACAACTTCTGTAACTCGGTATTATCCATGCCAGTTTGCTTCCAACTTATTGTGCTTTTGAATGACCTTATTTAGCACGTAATCTCCTTCTTTTAGGTCGCATTTCTTCACCCTCTTATTATAGAATAGAGCTGTTCATTGTTGGTAAGCAGCATTCCTAATAGCTGCCTCTTCTCTAACCTCCTCGAGCATGTCCAAATCCAGTCTTCTCATTAAGTCGCTGACTGGGGAATTGAAATTCAGTACTCTATGTGTTGGAGACCCAACTCGGCAGGTATTACAGCCTCATTTCCAAATGCCAACATATATGGTGATTCTCCAGTTTCTGCTCGGGGAGTAGTACGATAAGCCCACAGTACTGATTGTGGCTCGTTAATCCAATTTTCTTTAGCCTCACTTAGCCTTTTCTTCAAACCATTTAGCAATGTTCTGTTTGTAACTTCAGTCTGTCCATTACTTTGTGGATGACCTGGTGATGAATGGAGTTTCAAAATGTTGGACTGATGACAATAGGCAGCAAACTCCTCATTATCAAATTGCATTCTATGGTCGGTGATGAATGCATGAGGAAGACCATACCTGCAAATGATGTTCTTCCAAACAAATTGATATACCTTCTCGTAAGTCATGTCGACCAGAGGTTCATCTTCTACCCACTTAGTGAAATAATCCACTGCGACGATGAGGTATTTGAACCTTCCCCTGGTCGTTGGCAATGGTCCTACCAAATCTACCCCCCACATGGCGAATGGCTAAGGGGAAGTTATGGGCATCAACAATGCTTGTGGAGTTCATCGGATGAAGGGAAAACGCTGGCACTTGTCACATTTCTTAGCATAGGCTATACAATCAGCCCTCATCGTTGGCCAGTAGTATCCCTGTGTCATTACCCTTTGTAAAAGAGTACGACCTGCCACATGAGCTCCACATGACCCCTCATGGATCTCTTCAATCAATTCTTTCACCTCGAAGGGATGTACACATCTTTGCAATCCTGCCATGATTCCTCATCTATACAAAACACCACTAGTTAGTACGTACTGAGCAGCTTTAAACTTTAATTTCTTGGCAGCGAGCTTATCCACTGGTAACTCTCCCTCCTCAATATATGTCCTGATGGGATCCATCCAAGATGGTTCTAAGTCAAGGGTGATAAAATTCATCGTCAGATCTTCATCTATGCTCCGACTTTCTAACACTTCAATTGGTATCATTCTTCGCAGTTCGGTACGAGTAGCTGATGCTAGTCGGGCCAGTACATCTGCTCGTGCATTCTCCATTCTCGGTATTTTGATCAGTTGAATGGCAACAAATTCTGCCACCAACTTCATCACCTTTGTATGATACTTGACCATTAATTCTCCTTTAGCAGCATATGTTCCCAACATCTGATTCACAATTAATTGAGAATCACTTAATACCATCACTTGTTGTGCTTCCATAGTCTTTGCTAAATTAAGACCTGCTATCATGGCCTCATACTCAGCCTCATTATTGGAAGCTTTGAACTAAAATCGCAATGCATATTCCATGTCGACTTTGTCTGGGCTGCTCAAAATGATACCTGCTCCACAGCCTGTAGTACAAGATGATCCATCTACATACAACTTCCATATAGGAAACTCGTATTCTAATTTCTTATCTGACAGAGTTCCTCGGTGAAATGTTTGTTGCTTCTTTTCACCATCCCTTGAGTTTTCTTGTTCTTCGTCGACCATCTCTTCTTTCCCTTTTACCAACCTAAGTTGGTCTGAGCTAGAATTTGATGATCTTGTCACATCCACTTGCCCTTTTACCAACTTAAGTTGGCCTAATCCAGCGTCTGCTATTCCTGTAACATCCATTTGCCCTTTTACCAACTTAAGTTGGTCTGAGCCAGTGTCTGTTGATCCTGTATCATCCACAGGTTGATCGGCGAGCTACTTTTGCTCCTCGGGGGTATCAGGATAGGTGAATTCTGCTATAAAATCCGCTACTACTTGCCCTTTAAGCGATGACATGGGTTCATATATTATATCATATTCACCGAGATCTATTACCCAGTACATCAATCTCCTTGATTTTTTTGGCTTATGAAGGGCTTGTCTCAATGGCATGTCGGTGTATACAACTATGGTATGGGCCTGGAAATATGGCCTCTCTCTTCTACTTGCCTCAATTAATGACAATGCCAATTTTTCCAGCTTTGGATACCTGATCTCTGCACCTCGAAAAGCCTTACTTGTGTAATAAATTGGCTTCTGGATTCCATTCTCCATTCTGATAAATGCCGAGCTAACTGCATTCTCTGATACTGCCAGGTACAAGTACAACTTTTCTCCCATTACTGGCCTGGACAACAGTGGAGGTGCTCCTAAATACTTCTTCAAGTCTTGAAAGGCCTTCTCACATTCATCATTCCACTCGAAAGTTTTTCGGAGTATTTTGAAGAATGGGAGGCATCTATCAGTTGCTCGGGATACAAATTTGTTGAGCGCTGCAACTCGTCCTGTGAGACTCTGTACTTCTTTCTTTGTTATTGGAGATCGTAGCCCTAAAAGAGCTTTGATCTTTTCTGGATTTGCTTCAATGCCTCGCTGATTGATGATGTACCCAAGGGACATTCCTTCTCGTACTCCAAATATGCACTTCGTCGGGTTCAGTTTCATTTGGTATTTATCTAGTTGATCAAAGGTCTGACCTAAGTCAACTGGATGATCGGTAGCTTTCTTGATTTTTGTCAGCATATCATCGACATAAACTTCCATGTTGCAACTGATTTGTTTGGAAAAGACCTTGTTCATCAGCCGCTGGTATGTCGCACCTGCATTTTTCAAACCAAAAGGCATAACATTATAACAATAAGTTCCCCTAGGGGTAATGAAAGAAGTACTTTCCCTGTCTTTAGGTTTCATTTTGATCTGGTTGTAGCCAGAGTAAGCATCCATGAAGCTGAGTATCTCATGCCCCGAGGTAGCATCCACCAGTTGGTCAATTCTGGGCAATGGAAAATGATCCTTTGGGCACGCCTTGTTTAGATCGGTGAAATCAACACACATTCTCCATTTATTATTTTTCTTCTTTACCATCACCACATTTGCTAACCAGTCTGGATATTTAACATCTTCAATGAATTGCGCTTTCTGGAGCTTCTCGACCTCCTCTTGTATAGCTTGATTCTTCTCGGGACTAAATACTCTTCTTCTCTGCTTTACAGGCTTGATCTCCTTATTCACATTGAGCTCATGACATAAGAAATTTGGATCTATTCCTGGCATATCTTCATGACTCCATGCAAAAGTTTTCTTTCTACTCTTCAAGAAAATTATCAACTCCTGCTTTATTTAAGCATCCAACGATGAACCTATTTGAGTTGTTCATTCAGGGTGCTCGTCATCTAGAATGACATTCTCTGTAGCTTCCACCACCTGTCCTTTTACAAGTTGAGATTCATCTCTAGGATCCAGTATTTCAATTTTTGTACCTTCATCCACTTGATAGGTAGTAGTCTTTTTCCTTGATTCCTCAAGCTCCTCTTGCTTGGCAGATGAATAATAACATTCCCGAGCTACTTTTTGATCACCTTTCACAACTCCTACTCCAAAGTTTGTTGGGAATTTTAAGCACTGATGTACTATAGATGGGACTACTTCGAATTTCTTCAAACCAACTCTTCCCATGATGATGTTGTAAGCTGACTAAACATTCTTATCCATCACAAAGAAGCGTATTCATTCTGTTCGACAATAAGGCCATGTACCAATGAATATATCCAACTTGATCATCCCAAGTGGAAAAACTTTTTCGCCAGCAAAACCCAGGAGAGGTCTGTGATAAGGTTCCAATTGAGATAATTTTAAGTTTAGACTGTCAAAGCACGAATAGAACATGATGTCTACCGAGCTACCATTGTCTACCAGAACTCTGGAAACCATCACTTCTTTCATCCTCATTTTGATCACCAGAGGGTTATCATGAGGGTATAGGACACCTGCGAGGTTGTTTTTTGAAAAACCAATGACCAGCTTTTTTTTGCTTACCTTCCTCGGACGATCCTCCTTGGCCAAATTTATTCGTTGAATATATGAGCAAGCTTGAGCCTCACAGAGGTAAGATTTTCTTTCTGCAGTAAGGTCTCCCCCACCTGCATCTCCACCTATAATAACATTACAATCAAATGACCGAAAACGTATTGAAAATACCTCACGTTTCGGTTGCCTTGGCTTTTTAGGAAGATCGGGGCCATCTTCGGTATCATCTTCATGATCTCTTTTCCTGTTCTCTTCTGCCCGATGAGGAGATCTGGATCTTTCTCTTGCTCGGTCGTCGTTTCCTCTTTCGTTTCTATGATCAACATACTTTGACAATTTTCCTCGTCTAATGAGCGTTTCAATCTCATTCTGGAGGGCTATGCAATTTTTAGTCATATGGCCATGATCTTTGTGAAACTCGCAATATTTATCTCTATTCCTTCTGTCAGGTTCTGCCTTCATTTTCTTCGGCCATTTTATCTCCTCGTTGTTCTTGATTTCTTCTAATACATGGTTGATACCCATTTTCAAAGGAGTATAATTATCAAATTTTTTCAAGACTTCCCATGACGACTTGTTATTTTTGGATTGCTTGTCACCACCATTGCCCTTATGCTCTTTCTTCTTAGCTTTGTCGACTTCCACCTTGGCTTCTTTATCCATATTCTTCTTTGCAGCCATATCCTCCTTGGCATTCATAATTTTGGCAGCTTTTGCCATCAACTCCGACATAGTTGTGGGTGAATCTTTAGCCAAAGTGTAATACAACTTATTGGGCAACAACCCACTCATCAAGGCGGTGATTGTTGTCTTCTCTTCGTAATCTATAACTTCTGGCTTCTCGTTATTGAAACGAGTTATGTAGTCTCTAGTACTCTCTCCAGCTTTTTGTCTAACGCTTAACAAATGCACTACTCGTTTTACTGGCTTTGCCCCAAAACAAAAATTCCCAATGAATAACTCGGCCAGTTGAAAGAAAGTTGAAATCTTACACCGAGGAAGATTGTTGTACCATATCTGGGCAGATCCAGTAAGAGTTCCCGAGAATGCTTTACATCTCATCTCGTCGGGGATAGCATAGATGTCGGCGGCAGCTTGATATTGCTCTATGTGAAAAACAGGATCTGTCTTTCCATCATATTTGGGGGTCACCACAGGTGCTTTAAACTTTGACGGTGTAGGAAAATCCACAATGGCTTGGACAAAAGGTGTCCCTTGAACAAAGGTTCGTTATAGGGGATTCTTCGCCTTAGCCATTTCTCCCAATCTATCCTCCAATCTTTGAGTGGAGCCTTTCCATGCGTCGTTTCCCTCCTCAGGCCTATTGGTTCGAGCAATTGATCGAGCTGATGTGGCCTCCTGAGACCTATACTGACGAGCAGCTGGCCGTGATTGTGCTGACCCTTCTCTTAGATCTGATGGTTGTCGAAAACTCCGCGACATAGCCTTAGGTGGACTCCTATTCTTCCTAGGGCCTAATCGATTGAAAGGAGACACCCTGCTCAATCTTTCCAGGGTACTAGTCCTCTCTGGAGAGAGAGTAATATGTTGCTCAGTATCTGTGGCCCGTATTGATGAAGTTCGCCCAGGTTGATAAGAGAAATCATCAGATTCCTCATTACGATATGAATCTGTACGCCTGGATCGTGAAGAAAGTAAATGAGTTTGTCTGTGACCACTTCGATGTCCCGAATGGGCAGGTGATCCACCATGAAGAGTTTGGATGAGTTGCCGCATGGTTTCTTGCATGGCGATCTGACCTTGGGCCAGATTGGTCATTATTCCAGCCAGATCTGGAACAACTGATGGTTCAGATGGATTTGGAGGATTTCTAGCATTTCCAGCGTTTCGATTGCTGGATTCCAAATTGTCAGCCATTGATAGTGGATGATATTTGGTGAAAAACGATAACAACAGTCGTTTCCCACACACGACGCCAATCTGTTGATGTAAAAAATTAATTGTTTCTAATTATTTAATCACAGATAAATATAAATAAAACAAAGAATTTTAAAGTGGTTCAGCCTTATAAGAATGGCCTACGTCCACTGTTTCTGTTATTGCCAAATGTTTTAAAACTCTCGATAGGTGAATCTATCAAGAAATTTCAGTCCCCTTGAATGAGGACGATACAATGTATTTATAGCCATTGTTGATGTAAAAAATTAGATTGATTCTAATTATTTAATCACAGATAAATATAAATAATTTTAAAGTGGTTTAGCCTTATAAGAATGGCCTACGTCCACTATTTCTGTTATTGCCAAATGTTTTGAAACTCTCGATAGGTGGTTCTATCAAGAAATTCCGGTCCCCTTGAATCAGGATGATACAATGTATTTATAGCCATTAGGCTATACATGTGAAAGGGTAAACAATTAATGCCTTTTAAGAGTATACGTCTGGATGATGAGCATTCAATGAATAGTTGAACTGTTGATTATCTGGCAATCAATGCTATGGCCAAGATGTAGCTCGGACCGCCTTAGTTGCTCGTCGTTCAGGAGTTTCTCGGAGCAGTGGAGTTCCTCGGAGCGATGGAGTTCCTCGGAGTACACCTGCTGCTCGGAGTGTCTGACTTGATCGGGGAGTAAAGTTCCTCGTTGCTAAAGTGCCACGTAGACTGACACATGTCTTCTTGTGATTTGTCCATATCAGCATATTAATTTTGGTATCAACAGTCATCATAAAAATATCTAACACTAATAGTTAATAAGCAGACAAGCATATATATACTATCAGATTATTCGTATATATATATATATGTTACACCCGACTAACTAATGCCTAACTTCCATATCACTAGCCCGAAACTATCTGAGTCTATGTCCCGACTCTTAATTTATATAATTACACATCCATTAAATAATTTATGTTGCTTCATTCACTAGTATACCTGGGCTCATTCAATCGGCCCCTAATTAACCTTTATGAATTTATTTTACTTAATTCATTATTTAGGTTCCTCCTTTTTCTCACCTTTCTTGGCTCATATACATCCACCTCTAATCCCTAGGTAAAATAATACCGGGCATCCATACCCGAATTTGATTTTTGACTAAAGATTTTGATCTCGGACACCCTTTCGTAGAAAATTCATAACTAATTAAAAAAAATCATAAAATACAAAACTGACGACGACGTGTTCATAACAAAAAGATCTATTTCCATGTCCAAAACCTAGGGTCGTTTGAATGTAATTTAGTTGAATTAAATAATTAAATATTAATTGGTGAGAGAATGATTAATATTATGGAATAAAGTTACTAAGTGAATAGTAAATAATTTAGGTAATTATTATACGTCGTAGCAAGGGATATCGACGTAATTCGATTATATCGCAACCAAAAGTCGCGTGTAGACTAAGTTGTGATAAAGATAGGAAATTAGTATAGAGTGTCTCGAATGATGATTTAGAGGTCGCAGTTGATTCCGAAAGGGTCAAAATAGTGTACCCGAGTGTATAATTTGGGTCTCGATGCAATTTTAGACCAACACGGCACTGTTTAGTGGCGTTTGGTCAATCGAGAGTTTGTCGTTTAGTAAACACCAAAAATTAAAAGAGTATTTCATCCCCTTGGAGTTGTAGGATAGGGTTAACACAAATTAGAGAATAAAGAGGCCACAAGAGAGGAGGAGAGGGTTCTTGGAGGTGCAACACTTGTTCTCTGCACCAAAGTTGTCAGAAATCGTGATCGGAGCGAGGAGAGATCGAGTCCATCATCTTGAAAAAGAATTCAGACCTGCATATTATAAGGTAAGTGTTTATCTCACTTGTTTCTAAAAGGTTAAAATACCCATGTAGTGTAGGGTTCATTATTTAATGATTTTAAATGAGGTTCTTGGAAAATGGATGGCTTAAACATATGATCTTGGGTAGGATTGCATGTAGATTGAACCTATATATGTGAGAAATATGAAATCAGTATATATGTGATGATAAAAATGGGAGAAATATGAGTTTTGATTGAAAGAGATGAAGAACAATGAAAACTTGGATTTTAAGGACTTTAAGAGAAAATTGGTTCTTGAATTGAAAGCGTGATGATTTAATGTTAGGTTTACGTTGGAAATCATTCTTATACACTTATATGATGTTGAGAAATGTTGGTTAAGTTTCATGAAGAATCGAGAAAGTTGGAATGGTGGAAAAATCGCAAAAACGTAAGGAAGAAGACAACTAACACTTTTTGAATCGATTCGGGCGAAGGGTGAATCGATTAGGAAAGCAAATCAGTTCGGCCTTTGGGCGAATTTATTTGGATTCCCAGATTTTGGCAGCTTTCCCGTTTTAATCCTAGAACTTATGTAAACTTCTCGGGGGGAACTTTTGGGATGCCTTTAAATTATAGTGAGGGATATAATGATCACCACTGGGCCAATTATAAGGTTGGATCTTAGTTATAAGTGAGGAGGACTAAGTCTAAGGTTAATCGGGCATAATTTGCAATGCGAGTGAATTATGGAGAATAGGAACGGACCAAGGAGAGATTAGGGAATCTATAGTTTTGACCAATAGTGTAGGAGTGGATTAGTTGCTGATATTTAATTAAGGGGTAACTAGGGTTCTTCGGGTAGGGAATAATACTCAGAAAAATGTGATGAAGGGTTATATTCTTATATTGATTAGTACATTGAGTATTCGAGAGACATGTTACGTACGGGTTAGATTATAGGTTGAGCGTATACCTATAGGATTATATTATAGGCTGAGTGTATACCTATACGGATTACGTTTATAGGTTGAGTGTATACCTATACGAATTATGTTTATAAGTGGAGTGTATACCTGTAGAAATTAAATTTATACGCTGTGTGTATGCATGTATGCGACATATGGATTAGGTTGTGTGTATACCTATTATGTGATTTCTTATGTGTGAACATACCTACATTGCCTAATATCATAGAGGTTTTGGTGCAGAGGGTGATCCAACCTTAAAGATTCTAGTGAGGTCTGGATTTGTTCCCCAGAACAGAGAACTTAGGGCGGCTCACTATGTGATGTGTATTAGTGGGACTAATAGGTCATTTGGGTACGTTAGGTATGTGTGTAGCCCAAAGTCTTAGAACTATGTTCGCCTCCATTATGTGTTGATTAATTTTGGGTTCGAGGACACAAGCCGAACGAATAGCCCTTAAATTGGTACAAGAGGTACACAGACTTGATAGCAGAGTATGCCGGACGATGGGCATTTCGGGAATGCTGTAGTTGTATATACTATATATATATATATATATATATATATATATATATATATATATATATATGTGTGTGTGTGTGTGTGTGTGTGTGTGTGTGTGTGTGATTTTCCTACTTGTGTAATATAGGAAGGATAGATAGTGTATATCTAAAAGTAAATTAATTATGCGATAAACTACTTAGTGCATGATAGTAGGAAAGTTAGATAGTGTATAACTAAAGATAAATTAAGTAGAGCAACTTAATGCTAATAATGGTTTAATATTAAAATACATGAAATGGTATTGATGGTTTAATAATAACATACTAGGGATGTTAATTATTAGTGTTACGATAGTGTACTGTATAGGAGTTATAGGCGGATTTAAATAGAAATTTAACTAAGGACTTAATGAGAATTAAGGGTATATTCTAGCGTACTGTATGGGTGGTACGGGGGAGCCAAACCTATCAATGGTTAGTTAGTTATTGATGAGACCTAGTTGGGATGGGTAGCATAGCTAGGTAGATGAAGTTAGGCGTGCAAATTAGTCGAGAGTGAGGAACTCTAGGGAGTGCACGTGGAACTAACATGTGTAATCAATAACTACGTTTAAACTGTGATAAATACTAGCTAAATCTTTTCAAAATATTTTCTTGGGCTCTGACCCATTTGAAAAATACTTTCAAAACCTTTTAGGTGTCAAACCACATGGATACAAAACTTGATGATCTATTTCAGGGATGCGTAGTTGTAGCACTTGTGGATCCTTACATGATTTGGATTAGATGCTTCAAGCATTCACTCCTGGAGTAGGATCAGTGATTCAGTAACTTTACTTTGGGCATGTTTCCCTTCAGTTATATTCTCTTATTCATATCAGACTGTGTACTCAGGTTTATATTTTCTGTTGGACATTATATTAGACTTGGGTACCGGTGGTTTATTCGGTATTATTTTATTTAGTATTTATCTTGTGAGGATTCATATTACTATTGCATGGATGGTTTGGCAATTGTAATTATTTTCTCATTTTGTTGTTTAATGAAAGATAAAATTTGACACCAGTTTGTTTAGAACGTAGGTGGTTAGTAAATTAAAAAGATTTCGACAGTGATGCTAAGAATGAACCAAATGAGATTCCTATTTTATTTTTATGAAGGACTGATCACCCGGTATTTAAATAGGTGGGGTATCACAGATGGTATCAAAGCATCAAGTTCTAGTGTCCTTAGGGTTTATGTGGATTTTCGCATTTACTCTTCGTGTTCTTTGATATAGGGCCTTATAGTAAGATTGTTGTATTCCTCTTTACGTATGCGCATTTTTGTTCTCCTACCATTAAGTATAGTTGATGTGATTCATATACGAGTTTGGTTGGGCTTCATACACTGAACAATATAGGACGACCAACGAGGGCCGTTAGAAGGACCGCAAGAGGAGGGGATCAGCAAAAGCCATAGAGTGTTCTGGGAACGGTGATCATGATAGAAGTTACCGAGAATATTTTTCAGGAAGATGACAAGAGGATAATTACTCAGGAGCATTATCTTACCCAAGCATTGTTGTAGATAATGGTGGTGAAATTCCATACTCACCCTGCATAGTCGGTAGAGGGAGTCAGAGGGACTCTTTCGAAGGGCTATCTGTAAGGATTAGAAGAAGAGAGGAAGAGTGAAGGGCCAATGGAAGGAGATAATCCAAAGGCAATTGGGTAGGGTGGAGTGCAAGGACACCCACGATTAAATTTTGGGCAAAATTTTAGCTCATCGAAGCAGCATAGAGTGATGAGAGTCAGTCACCACATATAAAGATGTATATATGGGAACTAATGAGTAATTTGGGTGTGGTTTGATAGTAAGATCTTCCATATGTTGTTCAAACTGAGATGTGAATGGAGTTTTGGTACCTATCACGAGTGGGCCAGATAAAGACTGAACATGAGGGAGAAGTTGACTTGTTTAGCGAACTTCACACCCAATCAAAGGGATACAGAGAATAAAAAAGGTCTGTAAGTTGGTAATGGACTTGTGGATAGAATACATAAGCGCCGATGGGGAATTCTTCTAAGATGACTAGTGTCGATGTCGTCAAAGTCATACGTCTACAAGTTTACATCAACGCTTCCATGAGAAGGGAGCCAAGACGGTTAGAGAACCTAGTCTAAGAGCAAGACTGGATTTAACGGTGATAGTGAAGTACCACTGGAGGGTATACATAGTAGGGTACCCATTTAAATGATTCAGATCAATTAAATTCCTCCCAAGTGATATTGAATTCAGTTAAGGCCATCAATGCCATCAACGAGTTCCATAGGGCAAGCGGATCCAAATGAACAACATGGGTATCAATCGGGGTCAAGACTACTAGGTTCGAGAAAAGGACACCCCGACATGGCCAACTCCAGCTGCCAGAGAAGTGGCTATGGTGACAGAAGGACCACCCCCGACCCCACACAAGGAGGCGCCACACCATTAGAGATGTAGAGACATGGACAACCCCATGAGACTTCACTTGGGGAAATAATCGAAACAAAATCCATACAAACTTGATTATGACGAGGAAAACTACTGGGAACCATATGAAATTTCTAGTAACACAGTTCGCCCAGCACTAGCTAGCAAAGGAAACAATGCTCGATCGACACGAGATGGTCGATCTCGAGCTTCAGCATTTGATATGATTAGTAAAGGGTAAGCTTTTGACCGTCTCAGTTCTATGGGAGACCTACGATAATAACACTCCTGATCTCGCAGAAACACAACCTCCAATAAGAATGGGGGATGTGTTGACCATCGACCATCACAGGGCCGAGAGGGGGAACAGAGGGAAGTAAATAATCGTTAGAGGATTGTTAGCCGAGAGCCTCTGCCAAACTAAGCTAATAGAGAAGGTGTAGGAGATAATGCAGTGGCAGTCGATAATTTAGTGGCAACCTGTAAAATAAGATCAGCGACCTTCTGAAGAGTGGAGACCTGATCCAAAGGGGGTATGTTGAAGGGTCTCAATTTGTAGTGAGGATTTTAAGTTTTCCCACTCCTACTAAATTCAAACCTCCGACTGTCACTCCCAAGTACAATAGTAGTTCAAACCCGATACATAACATCGAGATATACTAGTCTACGATTGATATCTACTCTATCTCAGATAAGATGAGATACCGAGCTTTCTTCAGCACTCTCACTGGCGCAGATCATATATGGTACACCTCTTTTCCTAAAAACTACATAGAAAATTTCAAACAACTGGCCGAGAAGTTCATTCACCACTTCTTCTTTGGCATGAATCCCGAGAAGAAGGTTACCCACGTCTTATATGTAAAATAAGGGAATAATGAGTCTCTAAGAGATTATATCACATGGTTTAATAAGGAGAAACTCGAAGTGGAAGATTATGAAGAAAATAAAGCAATGATAGCCCTCATAGGAGGATTACAGAAAGGTAAGCTACTCTAGAAGCTGGCTAAGGACCCTCCTAAGTCCATGGTAGAACTTCTAGATATGGTCGAGATAGCCATGAATAAGGAGGAGACCATGAAAGCTAAAGTATAGGATGAGAAGGAACATAGTGGGAGTAAATCTCAAAAAGCAAAGGTGAAAGATGGGAAGAAAAGGTCGATTGACGACAAGTTTGCTGACTATACTCCACTGATAGTAAGACTTGACTTGATATTGAATGAGATTAAAGATGACATACCCCTTAGATGACCTAAAAAGCTTAAGTCCCCTCTCCACAAGAGGAAAAAAATCAAGTGATGTGAGTTCCATCAAGACCAGGTCCATACGACAGATAAGTGTTTTGTGCTCTAAGAGGAGATCGAGAAAATGGTAAAATAAGGAAAACTTTGGAAGTACATTGATCGAAATGGTTCCAAGGATGATTCCAGAAAGAAGTATGGAGGGCCAAGAGTTGAGAGACTGAGACAACAGCCTCAGGCTAAAAATAAAATTGATTAATCTAATAGTGACGAAGACGACCCAGACCTCCCATCGAAGATCATTAAGCCTAAGGGACGTTGAAATATGATATCCTTGGATCTTAAAATGATCAGTGGAGGGATGGATGGTGAAGGATCATAGATGCCCGATCAAAAGTTGCACGTCGTAGAAGCCAAGTCGGCCCCCAAGCAGATGGAAGTACACTCGGTTGCATCAGAACCGAAGCTGGGGAAAAAAGAAGAAGGTAGATATCGACACATTGTTATGGGGTTCTCACGCTTCGACTTCAAGGGAATCTTAGCCCCCATGCCCCCTTGGTCATCATCACCAAGGTTCATGGGTATGATGTGTCTAAAATTCTGGTAGAGAGTGGTAGCTTGACCAACATTATGTTCTGGGAGTGTTTCCAGGGGTTGAAGTTCAGTAAGAAAAGGTTGGTTCCTTATCAACAACCCTTAATAGGGCTCAACGGAGAAAAGGTGCACCTTCTTGGGGTGTTCAAAATGGACGTATGTATGGGTACTTAGCCGAGATGCCTACCAAGGAATTTTTTTTTGTGTGATGGATGAGAATGTATTTTCGGCTTACGATATCATTCTTGGTTGAACGGCCCTCAAATATTTCGATGTAGTGCCCACCATTGTTCACCAAATGAAAACATTCCTGACTTTTTATGGAGCAGAGGAAGTCCAAGGTGACCTGGTGGAGGCCAGGGAGTGCTATTTCATCTTGGCCGAGAAGAAAGAGTCCTATAAGAAACTCACCACCACATATAATATTGACACTCTCGACCCTGGGGATAAAAAGAAATAGAAGAAGGGTAAGGCTACAAAGAAGGCATAATCCATCATCCTTAATGAGGATGAGCCGTAAAAATCATCCAAATTAGCTCATCCATGAAGAAGGATGTGAAGAAATGATTAATTGCGATGCTGAAGAATAGACAAAGCATCTTGGCATGTAGCAATGGTATATGCTGAGGATTGACCCCGAACTTATCTTTCATCAGCTAAACATTAATGAGGATGCTAAGTCGATAAAGCAGAAAAGGAGGACATGTGCCAGAGATAGGTACTCAGTCATCCAGTAAGAGGAAAAAAAACTTTAATAAATTAATTTATTCGTGAAGTGCACTACCCCGATTGTTTATCCAATGTTGTGATAGTGCCAAAGGCCAACAGAAAGTGGATAATATATGTAGACTTCACAGACTTGAACAAGGCTTGTCCCAAAGACCACTTTCCTCTCCCTCGTATAGATTAGATGGTAAATTCCATGATCGGGCATGAGCTGATGAGTTTTATGGATGCATACTCAGAATACAATCACATCTTCATGGATGAGGTCGACGTAGAGAAGACTTCTTTTATCATTAATAAAGGAACCTACTACTATAAGGTCATGCCTTTAGACAATAAAAATACTGGGGAAACCTACCCGAGGTTGGTTAATAAAATATTTTACTATCAAATCGGCAAAACTATAGAAGTCTATGTTGATGATATGCTGACCAAGAGCCTCAAGGACGAGGATCATATGGTCGACCTTGAGAGGATGTTTGACATGATGGATATGTACAAGATGAAGTTGAATCCATCCAAGTGTGTTTTTGGCATCGAAGTGGGAAAGCTTCTCGGTTTCATAGTCAATCAGAGGGGTATTGAGGCAAACCCGGAGAAAATCAAAGTGCTGATAGAAATAAAGACACCAACAACTACAAAAGACGTGCAAAGGCTGACGGGAAGATTTGCTTCTCTCAATAGGTTCGTCTCTAGGAAACAAACCTTTTTTTAAAATTTTGAGAAAATATTTTACATGGGATGAAGAGTGTGAGAAATCCTTCCAAGTGCTTAAGGCTGATCTAGGATCTCTAATGCTCTTATCTCGGCTAATTCAGGGAGAGAAACTATTCCTATACCTAGCGGTGTTAGAGTCAACTATAAGTGCAGCTATCGTTCGAGACGATAAAGGAGTTTAGAAATCTATAAACTTTAACAGAAAGTCTCTTTAAGGGGCCAACCTAAAATACCCAAAGATGGGGAAATCAACATATTCTTTGATTCACGCCTCTAGGAAAATAATGCCTTACTTTCAAGCTCATACTATAGTGGTGCTCACTGACACTCCATTGAGGCAAGTCATATATAAACTCAAGAAATTGAGTAGGCTGATGGCTTGGTTAATTGAGTTACAAGGGTTTGGCATCATGTATTAGCGAAGGACTGCGATTAAGGGGCAGACATTAGCTGATTTTATAGTTGAGTTAGGTTGAGATGAGGCTGATGATAAAAAGATGACATTACAGTGCTCCCTGAAAAGGTAATCCTAGGTCCAGCCAAAATCGATGGAGTAAGAGCCGACCTTACTGAAAAAGATATTTGGTTTAGAAATGGGGCATCATGTGAAGGTCCCTTTTCAAATGAGATCCCAGTCTGGAGTTTTTTTTGGATGGCTCCTCATGTGAAGGTGACAGTGGAGCAGGGCTCACACTGTTGACTCCAGATGGGATTGATATCAAATATGCATTGAGATTCAGTTTCAAACCCTCAAAAAATGAATCTGAGTATGATGTTTTATTGTCATATGATAGTTCACAGCGACTCCCAACTGGTGGTGAACTAGATCTTATAGATTTACGAGACTAAGGAAGAGAAAATGGATAAACACTTAGCTAGGGTGAAGAAGGTATTTACCGACTTTAGAGAGAAAAGGTGAAGAAAGTACCTCAGCTTGAGAGTAGTCGAGATGATTCGCTGGATAGGTTAGCCTATACTACGAGGACGGAGATTATGAGGGCTATCCCGATTGAGATCTTGCATAAACCAAGCATTGATGAAGATGACAGTAAGCTTGAAGTTTGCTTGAATTTTAACCTTGGAGAATTATGGATGGACCCTCTCATCAACTATATCAGAGACGAGGAGCTCCCGGATACAAAATCCGACATGTAAAAACTACGGTACATGGTGGTGAAGTTCATAATGATAGGAGACGTCCTATACAAAAAGGGATTTTCACTCCCCTTACTATGATGTGTCCACCTCACTAAAGTGGAATATTTTTTGTGAGATGTGTATGAGGTATCATGATCTAGTCCTGTTGGAGGACGATCTCTAGCAAAGAGAATAGTAATTAAAGGATGTTGGTGGTTGTCCCTCGCCAAGGACGCGACCAAGCATGTAAAAAAATGTGAAAAGTGCCAAAGATACGTCTTCATCTCCCATCAGCTTCATTAAACCATGTATTCCTGGTTGTTCGTAGTATGGGAATTGACCTTATGGGACCTTTACATAAGGTTGAGTGTAACTACAGATACCTGATAGTGTCGATCGACTACTTTTCAAAGTGGGTAGAGGTTGAGGCTATGATCACCATAATCGAGATGAAGACCTTCAAGGTTATTTGAAGGAATATCATCTGCAGATATGGTCTACCCCACACTTTGATCTCAGACAATGGGAAGCAATTCAATAATAAGTTCTTGGAGGCTTACTATGAAAGGGTCGGCATCAAGCAATTTTACTCTGCACCAGGCTGACCCCAAGCCAACAGCCAAACTGAGGTCACTAATAGGATAATTCTAGATGGGATCAAGAAAAATTTAGAATATGTTAAAGACCTATGGACATAATAGGTGCATGGAGTCCTGTGGGCTTATAATACTACATAAAGGACGTCATAGGGGAAAAATCCTTCATGATGGCTTATGGGTTAGAGGCAATAATCCCAACTGAACTCTGCTTGCCCAGTCACAGAGTTCAGACTTATAACTCGGAGTCCAACGACAACGAAAGAGGCTAATAGCTATATGGAATTTGGTTTTAAAGAAGGTTTGGCAGAATCCAAATAAGATGCACCCGAATTGGCTTGGCCCATACAGGGTCACTGAGGAGGTCGTCCCTGGAACCTATCGGCTGGAGAACTTAGAAAGAGAGCCTTTCTCTAACCCTTGGAATGCATACCACTTGAAGAAGTATTTTCAATAGGCTTGAATAAAATTTATGTCTCATCCTCTTTTTATTTTAAAGATCTCAAAGTATTCAACGAAAAGAGCACAAGTGTTTCCTCATATCTTTTTGTCAAATTATTTCAATGCATGGTTTGAATTTTTCTAAGTTAAATAATATCGTTCATATGGTGAAAGGATCTTGCCTCACTCTCGGTGATATGAGAAATCATGGAAGACTCGTCTCATCCATAAACTCTCAATAACGCCGAGATGGGGGAAGGGTGTGACGATATCACTAAGGTGGTGAAAAACACTAAAATTCTATTAAAAATCATTTCATTAAGGCTTATTCAAACATCATTAATTTGGTGGTCTCTACTTAAAAATCATCAATTTGGTCATCTCTCTCAACTGAGACGATAACAGACTTAAGAATTAACACCATTGATTTGGTGGTCTCTAATTAAAAATCATTAATTTGGTTATATCTCTCCCGGCTAAGATGGTAGTAGACTTGAGAATTAACATCATTAATTTGGTTATATCTAATTAAAAATCATTAATTTGGTTATATCTCTCTCGGCTGAGATGAGAGAAAACTTGAGAATTAACATCATTAATTTGGTTATATCACTTAGAAATCACTCACTACATAACACGTATTCACTTAGACAATTTTTTATGTGTATATATTAGATCAACTCTGATTGTTCTATTTTTGAGAAAAGAGAAAAGTAAATTTTGAGAACATTGTGTTAAATCAGTAAAGGTTGATTTAAATAAGAGAACAGAACATAAGAGTTGTTGCTAATATCTAGGAGAAAGATATTGTGACACCCCGTGATCCGAAATAAGGGGTGGCCAGCCCAATACTCCAATATAACGGAATCATAGATGGAATCATTCTCAGCATCACCATAAAAATATAGAGTATCTATGATAACCACCCAATATTTCAGAAAATATGTTGCCAAAAATTTTGAATTTAAAGTAAATAAAGTTAAACAAATAACCCATTTCCAGAAAAGATAAGGGAAACCAATAGAATGTATATAGGTCCGCTGATTCATACAGCATTATTAAACAATTTCAATAAAGTTATATATTACATAACATTAATCAATTACAAAAGCTTGGGCCTCACCCGAGTGAAAGAGACCCGATCTTAACTAGAATACAAAAATGAAAACGTTTATACCAATTGTATCCCGTAATACCCGCAATGCATCATAGCTCATCGAAGACATCGGAATAGGAATTCAAGTCAGACATCCTTGCGGCGGAGTACCTGAGCGGAGACAAGATGCATATGCAACAAGTAATGTAAATGGGTCGGGGCCCGGTTCTATATGATTACCAGATGAATAAAGAATATGACAGTTATGAATAAAATCATGCTAGGAAGAATAAAATCTATCTACACAGTTCTAAAACATAACTAAGACATAAAAGAAAAGCATGGGTAACATAAATTTAAAAACTTCCATTTCATTATTATGTTCCTTATCAGGAACTCATAATTACAACATTTATGCTCTTTAGCATTTCATTCCTTATCAGGAAAATATAATTATAATTTTAAGCTCTTTATGGATATTATTTCAAATACATAGCCATCCTGGCATTACCATTCCTTAGCAGGAATATAATCAACATTAAATGCTCTTTGTGGCATTGTACTGTGCTCTTTGTGGCACTTCTTCATGCTCTTTATGGCATATAATCCATCAAGTCCCAGTTGATGATGAATAGTTATATTTATATACATATAACGATTCTAAGACCGCCCCTCCGAGTTTCCCCACTGGGCGCGCCCCTAAATGACCATCATCTTCCAGGGCCTATCTATACAAGACAACCTGGGCACCTATCGCCATACGCCGGGAAGCGGCCATAAGCCTGCGGGAGAGTCAAGACCACACCCGGAATCTCCTCACCAGCGCCGAAAACATAACACATCGCTCATATGGCCTATGGACTATATCCACCCTGCATTCACTATCCAGGGGGCATCACCAAGCGCGCGAACTTCCCTTATGATGTCATTTAGAGAGGTGTGTATCAACCATTTTATTTACCATTTTCAACAATCAAGTAAGTTATCATTTACCGAGTTCATGATTAAGTAAATAATCATTTACTAAAATCAATACCATTTCCATTTACTTTATTTGTAAATAATATAACTTATTATCCGGAGCCACACGATAAATTATACCGTTGCTACAACCTCAAGGGAGTAATTGAAACTCTTAATCTTCTCCAAACATTTTAGGGTGTTATTTTTAAACCCCCAATACTATCATACCTCAAAGGAATGAATGAACTTAAAATTTATACTCCCAACTTACATTTATGGTATTATTATGAACCCTCAAGATTAATGTTACTCCATTGAGCTCCAAAATTCTGCCAAACATAACTCTAGGAATTCTAGTTTCATAATTATTAACTAGACAAAGAATGCCCTAACATCGATTGGCATATCCCCAAAAAAGTCCCCACATAACCCATTCTTAATGTAGGGTACTAAGCGAACTCAACTAGCACTCTAGGACTCTAAGTTTACTTCAATATAGAGGGTTCCTAGGCCCTAATCCTAAAGAAAAAGGATAAAAATTGAGTTAGAAGAACAACTCAAAAACAACCTGATTTGGAATCGATTCGCCCAAGGGCCGAATCGATTCGCCCCAGGTAGCAAATCAATTCGCCAAAAAGCGAATCGATTCGGTTGACAAACTTCACATTCTGCATCAGCCGAATCGATTCGCCCTTAACCCGAATCGATTCGGGTTGGTAGACCTGTAGGATGACCCCTTAGCGAATCGATTCGCCCTAGGGCCGAATCGATTCACCCCTGCGATTTGGCTAAGAATGGTCTACGGGTTATAAACCCTAGATTTTCTCCAAACCCAAATCTCTTCCATTTTTATACACATCCAACATCCTTAATCTACCCAATATCCTCCTACTTGATTATTAACCATTATAATCCACAACTTTATCATCAAAACTAAGATTAGGGTTTAAATTCCATAAATTCCATTTTGATCTCCAAATGAATATACATAAGTATCATACAATTTATTCAACTTAAATCACATATTAGCAAGTAGAAAACTTGCCTTGATGTAGGAAATATCAGATTTCTTTGAGTAGGAGCATCAATCCATCTTCAATCTTCATTTTTCTCTTCTTTCTCCTCTTTTCTCTTCTTCTTTCTTTCTCTCTTTACTCTCTATATGTTCAAGACATAAAATGGAAAAAATAAGGGGTTTAGGAAAGATAAAATCGTGGCTTAAGTTAAAACTCCCAACTTAAGTAGTTAATACTACATTAAAATGACTCCCAAATACGTGTTTACGTTAAAACCAGGTAAAAGTGCCCGAAATACAAAAATGCAATATGACACTTATTTTGACTGTCTCGCACCCTTCGAGACTAACTACACCCTCTAAACTGGCATCCGGAAATTTTATAAATTATTTCGAGTTCTAATTTCATTTAAATCAAAATGTAATTTTAAATACATGACACTATAAACATGCAACCTGATGATATTTACTTTCACATACTATAAATATGCATCAGTCTAGTAAATATTAACTTTCAATAAATATTTACTCCAGTCCCCACATTTTATATAATTACATTATGCGGTAAAATTAATATAAAATGAGCCTCCCAGATTCGAGGTTTGTTACATACTCCCCCCCTTAAGAGGGAATTTTGCCCCCAAAATTCGAGCATACCCAAAATCTCATAAAGGGTATACTACTCTAAACTAGGATTCTACCATCCTAAAAATAACCCCCCGTCATTACAGTCATCCTAAATGGACTCGGACTAAGGTCGACTTTATCGATCTCAGCCCACATCATCTGTGCTCTAGCGTAACACAAAGCGTCCCTCCCTAACTATTGATTTTACCGTCTTAAAACGGAAGAAGATACCCTCACAACTCGGCATAGACCGCTTTACTCCGTCCTCGGGGAGATTTATACCAACTCTAATTAGTTTAACCCCAACACTAATCGACTTCCCTCGTATTGATGTATCTCATCAAGGCGTTTGGCTCAAAAGACAAATCTTTAAAGAAATGTCCCGAGAACACTCCAAGTCCAAGGAACATATTACCCGTTGGTTCCATTAAACGAGTATGCGAATGCTAGGCCACTCATAATACCATGCCTTAGAAAATGATCCAGAAGGCCATTCGATAGCCTAAGGGTTGTACTGGAATCTCTATCCATATACTAACTGCTCTCACCTACTATGTATTCTAAGGCGCCCGCATCGATATATGACTTTCGGCCCTAAGTCAATTTCCTTCCGTACATCCATCCACTTTCGAGCGGTAGGATATAAGCTATTTCCATACGGTTCCCATTTCTTCATGGAAACTTTTACCAAACCTACGACATGAATATCTAGTTTCGGTCCATCCTATTTAATAGGCACCTCCCATAGTTCTACCATTCCCCCATCAATAATGGGGCATTCTCTTCTACATGTAGTACATCCATAATGGATGGGAATGCAACAGTCTGGTCAAACGATCAACAACATTCTCAAATAGGATCATGACCATAACTGTTTCGGCATTTCAGTACAACCGTCTATGAATATACCCCTCTTCATTCCACCGATACTCTTCTTCGCACGAGTAGGTGAAATGGTCAATCACAGACCGGAATGCTCTCGCTACAGAGTCTTTCGAGTCATGCTCATTTCATTTGGCTTTCCATGCCAACGCAAGTATCTCCGACGAGTTTCTACTCGATGCACCTACTACCCCAATCACATTTCGTTAGCGAATGAGAAAATACCCAATCACTAGTTCTTCTGAAATCCGAGCACTAACTCGATTTCTCCCACAACATATTGCAACAACTTGTTGCTCCGCGAGAAAGACTAAATTTCCCTGCCCAAGAAGTAGCGCCTCCATTTCTTTAAGGCAATTTCCACAGTAATGAATTTTAAATTCAAGCGTGGGATATTACTTCCCACAAGTTTAAGCATGTGAGACGCATAGACTACGAGTCCATGCTCCAGTATTATTACTTCCCACTCCTGGAAGAGACTTATTCATTAAACCCACTCTCGAGATCACCATCATGAGCTCAGGAGTGAAGGTCATCCCGTTCCTTAACTCCCCGTAAGTGAAGTCGCCACGTAGCACCATATCTAAGAAAGGCCTTATCTCCTTCGGCCAAAACCACCCAAACCTCTCGAGACCCCAAAATTCTCGTTCTTAGGGATCTAATCCCACATAGAGTTAACCCACAACTTATTCGGGACCAAATCCTTACCGCCTTCCTAAATCAACGTCACCTTCACTAAGGGCCTTACGTTCTAATAAACCTAAGGTCGATCTACAAGTATACATCCTATCTAAGTCGTAGATAGATAATACTAAATACATCCCTAGTGTCCAAGACCTATCTCAACTTCAGACATTCGTTCGGTTTCGTGCGTGGCACGTCTCGCCGAAGCGAAATCCAAACAAGGAACCCTCCCGTTACACTACTACCTCGCATCGTTGGTCATTAAGATGTAACAGTCTAAAACACATAATCGGGATCGGTACAATTTTAATTTACAATCCTACTTACCATAGCATCTTTTAAAGATCTTAACTAATCAGACATTCACTTCCAGTGAAGTCTTTCAGATACATATCCCCCTTATAAAAACATGGCCTTCTTATCAAGGCACAATCCCGAAGTCTCAATCCGACTTCGTATCAAAGTCTCCCTCACATCGATCAGAGTAGAGAACTATATACAGTGCTTCTATCTCGCACTTTAATAGCCCTTAATCACTCTTCTACGTGATTCTCGGCTAAACTTCCAATTCCACTTCTAAAAGCAAAATAAATAAATAAAAGAAAGAAAAGAGTAGCGCCTCTCCACTCACAACATCGTTAAGTGTTCATGCGGCGGAGTGTCTCGCCGAAGCGAAATCCAAACAAGGAACCCCTCCGACACATGCCTACTTAACTAGTTGATCCTGGAGATAAGGGTAACATGCATAAACAAGACAACAAACAATGAAACACTAACACAAGATAACTAAACGAATAACAAAATCTACTACCTACCTCGATTCACCTCTATAAAGTCTCAACCTGTATCCAGGGGAGAAATCATAGAACAACTAGTTCCATTTTGAACTAGAAGTAAGATAGCCTTACAATTTTATTTGCTTGCTATCACCCCAAAACAACCAAGGTATCTCTACTCGCATACTATACATAAGATAAGAGAAAGGAAAAGTAACATCTCTCCACTCCCAACGTCGTTAAGGTTCACGCGTGGAGCATCCCACAAAAGCAGAATCCAAACAAGGAACCCCTCCTATGCATTACTACTTAACTTGTTGGTCGTGGAGATAAGTCATCACATCCACATATAATGCAAACGAGAAATGGAGCACTTAACCCAAGGGGCACATAATGCAATATACACATACTACATGCATATACAAAATATCATTACTCGTTTCATAACGAGCGAGGAAAAATAGAACTTCCATACCAAGGAAGTCATATAAGTACTCTTCCTATAATGACGTCAATACAACTACAAGCTCAATATACACACCCGAATCTATAGTAGATATAATACTACTAAGTCTTATAATAAGGAATACACCACCCACTAATAAGGGGGAATTCCCATCCACATATTTACTAACCACTCCGCATCCTAGCCATTACTCCGACTCTGGTCGACAACAATTACCCACGCAGTCCCTCTTACTTTCTCAGTAAAAGGGGACACGCTCTCGGCCTTCTCTTCCTTAGTTCAATGAAACCTCCCAGGCGGATGTCCACCTATGGGGTTTCATGAATCTTACTCCATCAGAAGTGTTAACGACACCTATTCTGGAGCCTATCATTCCTTGGTGCACGGTCTCCCTAACCGTACAACACCTTATTCCCCATTGGTCTTTAACCGAACATTTGTGAACCTTCGAGAATCCACCTTCTCCTCAGTCCAGTTATCCCAGAGAAACTCGCCATTGCAAGTATCCACTGGCTTCTCTATGGGCCAAACTTTCGGCACCCACGAATATGGTGACCACATTTTCACCATCTCAGCACTACTCCTACGGGTGAAGGATTATCCTCCATCCTACTTCAGGGAACTTTTCTACTTCAATTTAACATCGCTTGAATTCTCAAGCTTAGTACCACTTTCTACTTCTCGCGGTACTTGAGAAACTACATCAACTGAAATTAGTAGTCGTAGTAGCAAGACAAGGAAGTGCTGCAAAAAGGGAGCGACCTCCAAAGCGGTACTCATCCTCGACCACAATTTACAGTCCTTAGTAGTTCCTTCTCATGACGCCCTTCTCCAATCAACCTACTGTTCCCACACGAATGCGCAGAAGATTCTATAGATTCTACCTCTTCGCAGAAGAATGAAATCTCACAAGAGAAACCGACGATCTTAATCCTAAGGCTTTATGTCAAATCAAGAACAATGCTGAAACTTAAGGCGTCCACACAGATTCCTAAGGACTCTAGAACCTGATGCTCTGATACCATCTGTAACACCCCGTGATCCGAAATAAGGGGTGGCCAGCCTAATACTCCAATATAACGGAATCATAGATGGAATCATTCTCAGCATCACCATAAAAATATAGAGTATCTAGGATAACCACCCAATATTTCAGAAAATAGGTTGCCAAAATTTTTGAATTTAAAGTAAATAAAGTTAAACAAACAACCCATTTCCTGAAAAGATAAGGGAAACCACTAGAATGTATATAGATATATACTATAACAACAGGTAACAAATAAGAGGACCAAATATGTTATCGGTTCGCTGATTCATACAGCATTATTAAACAATTTCAATAAAGTTATATATTACATAACATTAATCAATTACAAAAGCTTGGGCCTCGCCCGAGTGAAAGAGACCCGATCTTAACTAGAATACAAAAATGAAAACGTTTATACCAATTGTATCCTGTAATACCCGCAATGCATCACAGCTCGCCGAAGACATCGGAATAGGAATTCAAGTCAGGCATCCTTGCGGCGGAGTACCTGAGCGGAGACAAGATGCATATGCAATAAGAAATGTAAACGGGTCAGGGCCCGGTTCTATATGATTACCAGATGAATAAAGAATACGACAGTTATGAATAAAATCATGCTAGGAAGAATAAAATCTATCTACACAGTTCTAAAACATAACTAAGACAGAAAAGAAAAGCATGGGTAACATAAATTTAAAAACTTCCATTTCACTATTATGTTCCTTATCAGAAACTCATAATTACAACATTTATGCTCTTTAGCATTTCATTCCTTATCAGGAAAATATAAATATAATTTTAAGCTCTTTATGGCTATTATTTCAAATACATGGCCATCCTGGCATTACCATTCCTTAGCAGGAATATAATCAACATTAAATGCTCTTTGTGGCATTGTACTGTGCTCTTTGTGGCACTTCTTCATGCTCTTTATGGCATATAATCCATCAAGTCCCAGTTGATGATGAATAGTTATATTTATATACATATAATGATTCTAAGACCGCCCCTCCGAGTTTCCCCACTGGGCGCGCCCCTAAATGACCATCATCTTCTAGGGCCTATCTATACAAGACAACTTGGGCACCTATCGCCATACGTCGGGAAGCGGCCATATGCCTGTGGGAGAGTCAAGACCACACCGGGAATCTCCTCACCAGCGCAGAAAACATAACACATCGCTCATATGGCCTATGGACTATATCCACCCTGCATTCACTAGCTAGGGGGCATCACCAAGCACGCGAACTTCCCTTATGATGTCATTTAGAGAGGTGTGTATCAACCAATTTATTTACCATTTTCAACAATCAAGTAAGTTATCATTTATCGAGTTCATGATTAAGTAAATTATTATTTGCTAAAATCAATACCATTTCCATTTACTTTATTTACAAATAATATAACTTATTATCCGGAGCCACACGATAAATTATACCATTGCTACAACCTCAAGGGAGTAATTGAAACTCTTAATCTTCTCCAAACATTTTAGGGTGTTATTTTTAAACCCCCAATACTATCATACCTCAAAGGAATGAATGAACTTACAATTTATACTCCCAACTTACATTTATGGTATTATTATGAACCCTCAAGATTAATGTAGCTCCATTAAGCTCCAAAAGTCTGCCAAACATAACTCTAGGAATTCTAGTTTCATAATTATTAACTAGACAAAGAATGCCCTAACATCGATTGGCATATCCCTAGAAAAGTCCCCACATAACCCATTTTTAATGTAGGGTACTAAACAAACTCAACTAGCACTCTAGGACTATAAGTTTACTTCAATATAGAGGGTTCCTAGGCCCTAATCCTAAAGAAAAAGGATAAAAATTGAGTTAGAAGAACAACTCAAAAACAGCCTGATTTGGAATCGATTCGCCCAAGGGCCGAATCGATTCGCCCCAGGCAGCGAATCAATTCGCCAAAAAGCGAATCGATTCGGTTCACAAACTTCACATTCTGCATCAGACGAATCGATTCTCCCTTAACCCGAATCGATTCGGGTTGGTAGACCTGTAGGATGACCCCTTAGCGAATCGATTCGCCCTAGGGCCGAATCGATTCGCCCCTGCGATTTGGCCAAGAATGGTCTACGGGTTATAAACCCTAGATTTTCTCCAAACCCAAATCTCTTCCATTTTTATACACATCCAACATCCTTCATATACCCAATATCCTCCTACATGATTATTAACCATTATAATCCACAACTTTATCATCAAAACTAAGATTAGGGTTTAAATTCCATAAATTCCATTTTGATCTCCAAATGAATATACATAAATATCATACAATTTATTCAACTTAAATCACATATTAGCAAGTAGAAAACTTGCCTTGATGTAGGAAATATCAGATTTCTTTGAGTAGGAGCATCAATCCATCTTCAATCTTCATTTTTCTCTTCTTTCTCCTATTTTCTCTTCTTCTTTCTTTCTCTCTATACTCTCTCTATGTTCAAGACATAAAATGGGAAAAATAAGGGGTTTAGGAAAGATAAAATCGTGGCTTAAGCTAAAAATCCCAACTTATTTTGACTGTCTTGCACCCTCCGAGACTAACTACACCCTCTAAACTGACTCTCAAATACGTGTTTACGTTAAAACCAGGTAAAAGTGCCCGAAATACAAAAATGCAATATGACACTTATTTTGACTGTCTTGCACCCTCCGAGACTAACTACACCCTCTAAACTGGCATCCGGAAATTTTATAAATTATTTCGAGTTCCAATTTCATTTAAATCAAAATGTCATTTTAAATACATGACACTATAAACATGCAACCTGATGATATTTACTTTCACATACAGTAAATATGCATCAGTCTAGTAAATATTAACTTTCAATAAATATTTTCTCCAGTCCCCACATTTTATATAATTACCTTATGCGGTAAAATTAATATAAAATGAGCCTCCCAGATTCGAGGGTTGTTAGAGATATATTATTGCATTGCATTCGGTTGTAACATTAAGTGTGGGTGTGTCATCTAGGTTAGAACACCGCACGCAAATACTTCACTAAGAACTAGGACACAATAGGCAGTGAGCTAACCTGCGCTAAAGAAGCTAGAGGAGAGGCTAAGACGTGAAGAAAGCAAAGAGAACAAGAGCTGCATTGTGAGGATAACTACGAAAGAGCAACCAGAGCCGAGAGAAGATTGGTCGAGATAGGTAATAGCTTGGTCTGATTTATCTTTCTTTAAGTCTTGTTGTATTTTTGTATAATCCTACCTATTTCGTTTGGTTTTAGTGGAAGTAGATTAGGTTGACTCTTAGGAGAGTTCGTCGTTTTTACCGGGGAAGGGTTATTGCGACGTTAAATAAATACCGCGTGCTTTACAATTTTCGCATATCACCTCACACGAAAAAGTAGGTTTAAATAAATACAAACTCGCTTAAAAACTTAATAGTTTGTTATTTTGTAAGTCACCTAGATTTATCAAAGATAATAATTTGGACTTTTATTTGGCTTTGGAAATTAAAACCGTTTTTATAAAGTTAACGATTCAAGAAAAGTTTGAATTGGTCCCTCCTAGAATAATCGGTAAAACTCGTAGGTAAATTGCATTTAATCGACAATCGTTTACTTCCGCACATAGTCTTCATGCGCATCGCTGGGTGTTTTTAACTAAGACGCAAGGTGTAATTACAACCAGGGAAGATTCGTAACCAAATACTCAACTCATCGATCAAACAGAAGGTGAAGATGATGATTTGGAAAATAACACTTAACTACTAAATTAAAACAACCTAGTTAATTACAATGAATGCAAGAATGAAGAATTTTTATTTAAACTATATTCGAGAAAAATAAGGTCGAGATACATTCCTCCAACCCCTAGTAATTTTACTAGATATAAAACTAGTCAAGATTTAAATAATTAATCAAAAAGAGACTTTAATTATTCCAAGAATTATATATATATATGAGAGAATCAACCCGCACAATATAGAAGCAAGAAGCAATATAAAGCGCGTGATAAAATTTTCAAAACGCGCGTCTCATACTTAAATACTCCGGTTACCTAGGGTAAACGAAGTTAAAAGTCCTATAATGATTATTTCAATAATACAACACATTTTTTATTATTTATTTATTTCAAGAACTTGTTTTATACCCATGCAAAACACATAGGGTTGGGTTCATGCATCTAGAAAATTAGCCTAGCATGTCTCTAAGAACAAAATAAACAATTTTTACGTTACATGTAGTCATATTCACGATTGAAATAACTCTAAGCATGCAATGATCAATTGTAAACCCAAAAATATAAAGAAAAAATACATAAAGTGAAACTACAAGATGGAAAAAGAACACAAACTTTATTAATGACGAAGAATATCGACAAAGTACATTAAAACTTGAACTATAATTCTCCTAGAGCTTGTTCCCCCTTCTATCTCTCTATTCTCTCTCTAAAAATTTCCTACTTGACTAGAATGAATAATAATACAAACATAATACATTTTTCTAAGTGTTCTGCTTACACGACTCTTATTTTTAAAAGGATAAAATTGAAATTATGTCAAATCGTCGAACTGGTTCAGATTGGCCTTTATTAAAGTGCGAACCGCTTCGTAATTCCACTATGGCCAACTTTTGTCACACCCTGCTTTTTGGTATGTATGAACAAGAAGTACACATAAATCAAATGAATTAATGTTAAGGCGAAATAACATGACCTTTTGTTCATTATTAATATGTTACATAGAGTGGAACCACCGGAGAGGTGAATTACACGTTTCTAGTACACACGATAATATAGAAAATTGAAAAGCCTCACTCCTTGCTCCCATGTAGTTTAATCTCTTCCCATACGGTCAAATACGCGAATATGTGATCAGTATCTGTCTATAATAGGGAAGAGGTATTATTTCCTTTCTCCTGGCGCATCTGGATAAGGAAGTAATTAGCACAAATATGCTAAGCAGGTTCTACCAGTTATATAACAATGAAATATATATAAATGAGAGTTGGACTGACTATAGAATCAGTCTTTAAAACGGTCGATAAAAAGATGATAATTCCATATTTATCATATTATAAACATCAAAATGTTGCAAATTCATAATTCCATAATGATTGGTCCGTTTAAGAAAATACGACACATTACCAGTTTAGTTATAATCATGTTTGAGAAAGTAAAGGAATTTGAACTAATAATTTCATTCTTACCATTTCACTGAGGGGTATAGAGGTAATTAATCCATCAGTGTAACTTTATCATAAAGAATCCCAAAACCTTTTGGGAAAAAGTAATTTGTTATGCTCACAATCAAAGTGGCACTCATACGTATGTAGAAATAATCAGGGCTCTCAATCATTTGAGACCAATAGGCAAAATAGAAAGTTTCATGGGATAACACGTCAGTCTACTTCCTAGTTAATACTCATGCTTATAGTAAAATATATCACAAAAGTGCAAGGGCAAACTGAATCAATATGGTACACGATCTCAGTTATTAGGTGAGAATGGTTAAACTTGATTCTAAAATTAAATACCGGTGATAATTAAAACACTGATGATGGTTAACAAAATACATAGTAGGGTAGTATAATAACATGCACATACTCAGAGTTAATATTGCTATCACATGGTGATATCAATGGCAGTATTTCAAATACGCGAAGTATATTACTGAAAAGGTAGGAAAAACCTACTTACTTGGGTATTTTCTTTGAATTGCGTTCACACTGGAGTATTAAGAAGATTTGAGACTTGATTTTGTATTTTACAATGTGTAGCATAGGAGTATTAGGGTTTAATTAGTCAGTTTTGTACTTAAAACTTCCTTTCATAAAGTTTTGGGGGTTTATGTGTAATTATCTTGGGACTTTAAAATAAGGATCTTAATATCACTTCTAAACCCGAATGCAAGAGAGTTTTTGTCTTACAATAGTTTCATTTATGCAGGGGCAAAGTTTGGGGTACAAATTCCAAAGTTGGAAAAGTTACTAAGGGTTTATTTATAATTTTAAGAAAATTTCTTTAAATAAAAACCTCATATTTGCATAAATTGAGCTATGGATATCCAAACATGGTCTTATCTTATACCATTTTGACCAGAAAAATTAAATAAAATTTTTGGGAAAAAAAATAGAATTTTCAGATTGGTCACGCGCCCTCACGCACGGGGTCAGACTTTATGAAAAATGTCTTCACCTTCTTCCTCTCGATTTTGACTTTATAGGGTTTAAAAATTTGACTAAGATTTTCTCCTTCTCTGTTGTACCATTTGAGATGATTTCTTAACCAACTAAACCTAATTTTCCCGAGGATTTCAAATATATAAGTTTCATGGTTCAAATCTCAATATATCGCGAGTTTTAAAACTATGTTTTTTCATGAAATTTTGACCTACATTCTTGGATTTATAGAGTATGGAAGGGTATATTATGAATTGGGTTTGATTGCTGCTATGTATGAGAGTAACTTGGTTTTGGTTTCAAGGATTTTAATGGTCAGTAGGTCGAGAATTTTTTAATTACAGGTTTTTCATTTTGAAAACACTTTCAATCAATTAAGCTTTTATATGAACATTCATGGGGTTTCACCATTACACTTGACATCGTGAGGTTATAAGGAATCTATTCATGGCTTTAAATCAAAGGTTTGGTTACTGTAATGGTTTTCACCATTAAAGCTCAAGCTATAACGGTGTTCCTACTAATTTCGTCTATTTTAGGTATTTCTACACGTAAAATCTTGCATGTTTCTATTGTTTTAACTAAATTAACTATGTAGAAAACTACTATAATTGAAAGAACTGAAATTAAAGCATAAAATGAGAAGTTACCTAAATTGAGAGAAAATTTAAACTTTGAGAATTAATTGTGGGATGAGTCTCTACTGTGTAAAACGCAGGGTATTTATACTAGTTCGAAGGGAAAGTTGATTGGAGTACAAAAGAGGTGGATCTGAATTAGTTTAGGGTGATTTTTGAGTTTTTTTCAAATGGGTGCACCTAGGTTCCTAAGGGTTACCATGTGTTACCATATGATTTTTTTACCTCTTTTGGTGATTTGGGTGTGTGTGTAGGCTAGGGTAAAACTAAGGTATGGATTTGAGTCCTTCATCTTCGGTGTAATTGCATTTATGTCCATAAAAGTACATTTTTTTGTAAATTTTAGGGATATTTGGGTCATTTTAATAAGTTTTCAGGGTTTAAAATTGTAATTTTATGTTATTTGAGGTTCAAAGGTTTAATTTGACATAAGGTTGAAGTTTAGGGGCTCAATATAACTCAAGTTATCTCATTTTGAAAGTTTCAGGGACTCTTTTATAATTAATTAAAACTTTAAGAGTTTAAAATTAATAAAGAAAAATTGTAGGATTTTAATCATGGATCATTTCTTCTAGAAGATTTTTTATTTTACTCACTTTACAGGGGTTTAAATCGAGGTCGTAGGTTATATTACGGTTTGAAATTTCTCGGTTCTTACAATCTATCTACCTAAAAAAAATCGTCCTCAAATTTTACCTTAAAATAAGTCAGGGTATTGATCTTTCATTGCTTGTTACGGTTCCCATGTAGCTTCTTGTTAATTCTGGTATTCCCAAAGTACTTTAACTGAGGGGATATCTTTGTTTCTGAGATACTTCACTTGGCGATCAAGAATTTGAATGGGACGTACATCAAATTCATGGTTGGGTTCAACTAAGACATCTTGCCATATGATAGTATGGGATGGATATGGTATATAATGACATAATTATGATGCATGAAACACATTAAGGATATTGGATAAATCCATAGGCAATTCTAATTGATAGGCTACGGAGCCAATTTTCTTAGAAATTGTGAAAGGTCCAATATATCAGGGGGCTAATTTTCCTTTCTTTCAAAATGTATAATTCCTTTCCTGGGAGATAATTTCAGAAATACCTTCTCGCTTTCTTGAAATTCCAACGGTTTTCGGCGATGATCAGCATAACTCTTTTGTCGATCTTGGGTTATCTTCAACTTTTCTCGAATCTGTTGTATTACCTCAGTGGTTTCTTGAATTATTTCAGGGCCAAAATGTTTACTATCTCCTGATTCTATCCAGCGTACAGGGGATCTTCAAGGTCTACCATATAAAGCTTCAAATGGGGCATCTTTAATACTGGTTTGATAACAGTTGTTATATGAAAATTCGACAAGGGGAAAATACACATTCCAATGGTTAGACATACCTAACGTATAAGATCATAACATATCTTTTAAAGTTTGAATTGTACGTTCGGATTGTCCATCCGTTTGGGGGTAGAATGCAGTACTTAAGTGAAGTTTAGTACCCATTTCATCTTGCACTGCTTGCCAAAATTTTCCAGTAAAATGAGGATCTCTATCTGACACAATTGATAAAGGGATTCCATGTAATCAAATAATTTCTTGAATGTATAGCTTGCTAAGCTTTTTGAATGAATCGGTGGTTTGTAACGGAAGAAAATGGGTTGACTTAGTAAGTCAATCTATTATTACCCAAATTAAATCATGTCCTTGTGACATACGGGGTAGTCCACTGACAAAATCCATGGTAATATAATCCCATTTCCATTCGGGAATAGGTAAGGGTTGAAGAAGACCACCAGGGTGTTGATGTTCTATCTTTACTTGTTGACAAGTAAGACATCTCCTTACCAAGTTCTCGATATCGATTCTCATGTTTAACAACTAGTATTACTTCTTCAAAGCATGGTACATTTTTCGAAATTCCAGGGTGTATCATGAATTTTGAATAATGAGATTCATGCAATAATTCATCTCGTAGATATGTATTGTCAGGCACATACAATTTATTTATAAATCAGAGTCATGCTTCTCTATTTTAGGAAAACTATGAATTTTTGCTTGAAAATTTCTGTACAAACGGATCTTGGGTCTGTTGCATTATTCTTTTTCTTAATTTGGGATAAGCGATAATGTTAACAAATTTGGTGCAAGGGGTAAGTAATCGTAGATCATATTGCTCTATGGTAGCGACAATATCGTAGGAATTTAGAGTATGAAGTCTTCCTATCAGATTTCGACTTAAAGCATCGGCTACTACATTACCTTTGACTCGATGGTAATTAACTTGAAATTGGTAGTCTTCCAAAAAAATTATCCATCTTCATTGTCTTTAGTTCAAATCTTTTTGAGTAAAGATATACTTCAAACTTTTGTGATCTGAAAAAACTTAAAAACTTACTCTATAAAGGTAACAATGCCAAATATTTAATGCAAAATGGACTGTATAATTATGCTCATGTGTCTTGAGTTGTCATGACCCATATTCTACTACTTTTTCATTTTGCATTAATACACATCCTAATCTTGGTAACGAAGCATCAACATGTACCTCATAACTTAAATCACTAGAAGGAATAGTGAGGATAGGAGCAGTAGTCAACTTACCCTTTAACACTTGGAATGATTGGTTACATTATTTTGTCCATACAAATGGAAATTCCTTCCTAGTTAGTTATGAAAGGGTAGAGCAATACGTGAAAACCCTTCGAAGAATCGAAGATAATAACCAGCTAATCTGGGAAAACCTTTTATTTCAGTAATATTAGTAGGATTTTTCCGCCCTAAAATGGGTGAAATTTTAGCCGAATCGACTTGGATTCCATTTTTAGAAATCACATGTCCTAAAAATTTAATCTCTTTCATCGAGAAATCACATTTTCTCTTTTTAGCGTATAACCGATGAGTTCTAAGAGTACTTAAGACTATCTTCAAATGTTGAATATGCTCTGCCATGTCTTGAGAATATACAAGTATATCATCAATGAAAACAATAACAAATTGGTCCAAAAAAGGTCTAAAGATTCGGTTCATTAAGTCAATAAAATCTAGTAGGGCATTGGTTAAACCAAATAACATTACGATAAACTCAAAATGTCCGTAACGAGTTCGAAAAGCAGACTTTGGAATGTCTTCCTCTCTGACGCGTAACTGATGATATCCGGATCGTAAATCTATTTTTAGAAAAGAACCTTTCTCCTCTAAGTTGATCAAACAAATTTCCTATTCAAGGCAAAGGATACTTATTCTTAATAGTTACAGAATTCAGTTTACGACAATCTATGCACAGTCTAAAGCTTTCGTCATGTTTCTTAACAAATAATACTAGAGCTCCCCAAGGTGATGTACTTAATTTAATGAACCCTTTTGATAGAAGATCATCCAATTGGGTACGAAGTTCCAAAGGAACCATTCGATATGGGGGTATCGAAATAGGAAGTGTATTGGGATAAAGATTGATACTAAATTCAATTTCTCTAGAAGTGGGTAATCCTGGTAAATCTTTCGGGACAAACATCTCCAAATTGTTCCAATAATTTGGAAATTAAAGAAGAAATATTAATTTGAAAATTTAAAGGATTTATTGAACCTATTCCTTGGAATATAAAAGAACAATTATTTCCATCACAAAAATAAATTTTCGTGGCCTGACAATCGATATAAGCGTGATGTTCAGATAATACATACATTTCGATAATGATATTTAATTCTCGAATATCCAATATTATCAAGTTCACTGATGTAGCTCTAATACCAAGATGAATCTCACAGTTCCTATACCCTTGTGTTGATGTATTGATTTCACCTGTTGGTAATTCAATATTCACTGGACTAATCAAGGAAGTGGGGGTCAATTGTATTAATTTAGCTATTCTAAGACTAATAAAAGAATGCGTAGCTCATGTGTCAAACAAAATATAGGTCAGATTATGTGGAAAAATAATCATACCTTTAATCACGTCGTGTGCCTTTCGCATAGTCCGTGTGGCATAATTCCTCCCATGATTCGAAATCGACGAACTTCTTTGAGCTGGCTTGAAGTGATTTGGAATAGAACGAAATTTTGGATTTTGTGAGGGTTTGTTCAATTGGCGGGGGATTAGAGCTTATTTAATCTTAGGACATCGGGTCGAATATGTCCTATCTCATGACATCATGACAACGGATCTCAGGACGGGTTGTGTTGTGTCGAATTTGGGAATAAGCTTTCCCACTGGAGTTTGTATAGGGATGGGGTTTAGAATAAGATGGGGTTCTGATGATATGTTTGTTCCTAACAACTGGGGGTGGAGATCGGATCAATGTTGAAGAATTGCGTTCTACAATGGATGCAACATCAATCAACTGGTAATATTCATGAATTTGTAACGGAGCGATGGAATTATTAATTCTCAAATGTAGTCCTCTTTCAAACTGCTTACATCTTTTCGCCTCATTATCTACATATTCCAGGGAAGAACGAGATAGTTCAGTAAACTTAGCCTCGTACTTGTTGCAATTTTAGGAAATCCATTATTCGTTGGTTTCGCTCAGTCTCGGGAAAATACTTTTGAAAATAGTCTTTTAAAACTGTTCCCAAGTAAAATTAGCAACATTCTGGTTACGTTACATGGCTTTCCACCATAAGTATGGTTCGCCTTCAAAAATGTATAAAGCTAAAGTGATTCGGAGATTAGTAGCGATACCTACTCCCTTTAGGAATTTCACAATCTAGCGCATCCATTTCTCAGCCTCATTCCCACCTGGATTTCCAATAAAAAATAGAGGTCGTTGTCATAGAAATTCCTTGATACCATTCATTCTATGAAGTTCCTCGAAAACTTCTTCAGGGGTCGCGTGATTAATCTGTTGATGTCAAGATAACGTAGTAAGATCCTATAGACACCGCATGATTCATTCAATTTGCGTCTCTTCCGGTTAAGTTCCAGCAGAGGGAGTGCAGGTACTAACCACCCTAAAATAGCATGATTTAAATAGCAAGAATTATAAAATTAAATAAAGAAACAAGCCTATTTTATATCATGTTAAGTGTATCGTATTATTATACATCACTTGTCAGTCACAGTACGACTAACATTTATATTATACAATATGTAAGCAACTGTACAATGATAGATTCCTTTCTTTAAATCGAAATGGTCGTGTCATCACTGGTTATGGACTCGGGGCTAACTAAGTAATCTCATTGGTCTGCATCATCCGTTGAGTCATCTGAAGTACTAGGTGAATCTCCTCCATATAAGTCCAATTTTCTATTGCTTCTTGATACATCGGTGGAGTTGGTAGGTCATCAGTAAATCTATGTTGATGGCTTCCTGTAGTATAACCGGATCATTTGCAAAGTCATCCACCTTTCTCATCACCTGCATCTCGCCCAGCGCTCTATTATTCAATACTAGCCTTTTAACCTCATTGCTTGAACCTACCCAGTCTTTTATCATTCCTTGGATCATTTCTCTAAGTTTAGCTAAGTCTTCTTCTCTTACCCTTATTTCCTAACAATTATTTGGCTCAATATTTAGATTTAACAGAAATTTATCCTATGCAACCATATGGAAAAATGGATTACCATATAATACTAGTAATAAAAGAGGTTAAAAAAATCAAATAACTAATATCTTATCTATTTCCCGTATAGAATGCTAACCCGACGATATGTTTTATTTTTAACACATGCTCTGATACCAACTTGTCACAACCTACTTTTTTGTATGAATGAATAAGAAGCACACATAAATCAAATGAATTAAAGTTAATGCGGAATAACATAACCTTTTATTCATTGTTAATGTGTTACATAAAGTGGAACCACCGCATGGGTGAATTACACGTTTCCAGTATGCACGATAACATAGAAAATTGAAAAGCGCCACTCCTTGCTCCCATCTGGTTTAATCCCTACCCATATGATCATATACCTGAACAGGTGACCATTGTCTGTCTCTAGTAGGGAAGAGGTACTATTTCCTTTCTCTTGACGCATATGGATAAGGAAGGAATTAGCAAACATATGCTAGCAAGTTCTACCGGCTATATAACAATAATATAGATATAAATGAGAGTTGGAGTGTGTATAGAATCATTATTTAAAATGGCTGAAAATAATAAGCTAATAATTCCATATTTATCAGATTATAAACATCAAATTATTGGAAATTCATAATTCCATAGTGATTAGTCTGTTTAAGAAAATACGGCACATTACCAGTTCAGTTAGAATCATGTTAGAAAAAGTCAAGGAATTCGAACTAATAATCCAATTATTACCAGTTCACTAAGGTGTATAGAGATAATTAAACCATCAGAGTAACTTTATCATAAATAATCCCAAAACCTTTGGGGAAAAGTAATCTGTTATGCTCACAATCAAAGTGGCACTCATACGTATGTAGCAATAATCATGGCTCTTAATCATCTGAGACCAATAGGTAAAGTAAAAAGTTTCATGGGATAACACGTCAGTTTACTTCCTAGTTAATACTGATGCTTATAGTAAAATATTGCACAAAAGTGCAAGGGCAAACTGAATCAATATGGTACTTGATCTCAGTTATTAGGTGAGAAGGGCTAAAATTGATTCTAAAATTAAATACTAGTGATAATTCAAAAACTGATGATGGTTAACAAAATATATAGTATGGTAGTATAATAACATGCACATACTCAGAGTCATTGTTGCTATCATAGAGTGATATCAATGGTAGTATTTCAAATACGCGAAGTATAATATTGAAAAGGTAAGAAAAACCTACTTTCTTGGGTATTCTATTTGAATTGCGATCACACTGCAGTATTCAGAAGATTTGAGACTTGATTTTCTATTATATAATGTGTGGCATAGGAGTATTGGGGTTTAATCAGTCAGTGTTGTACTTAAAACTATCTTTAATAAAGTTTCGAGGGTTTATGTGTAATTATCTTGGGACTTTAAAATGAGGATCTGAAGCTCATTTTTGAATCTTATTGCAAGAGAGTTTTTGTCTTACAATAGTTTGATTTATGTAGGGGAAAATTTGAGGGTACAAATTCCAAAGTTGGAAAAGTTACTTGGGGTGAATTTGTAATTTTAAGAAAATTTCTTTAAGTAAAAACCTTATATTTGTATAACTTGAGCTATGGATATCCAAACATGGTCTTCTCTTATACCATTTTGACCAGAAAAATTAAATAAAATATTTGGAAAAAAATAAGAATTTTCTGATTGGCCACACGCCCTCACGCGTGGGGTCAAACCTTCTAGAAAAAGTCTCAATCTTCTTCCTCTCGATTTTGACTTTCCAGGGTTTAAAACTTTGACTACGATTTTCTCCTTCTCTGTTATACCATTTGAGATGATTTCTTAACTAACAAAAACTAATTTTTCCTAAGGATTTCAGATATATAAGTTTCATAGTTCGAATCTCAGTATATCTCGAGTTTCAAAATTATGTTTTTCATGAAATTTTGACCTAACATTCTCGGATTTATAGAGTATGGAAGGGTATCTTATGAATTGGGTTTAATTTCTGCTATGTTTGAGAGTAACTTGGTTTTGGTTTCAACGATTTTAATGGTCTGTAGGCCGAGAATTTTGGATTTAACGGTTTTTAGTTTTGAAAACACTTTCGATCGATTAAGCTTCTATATGAACATTCACGGGGTTTCACCATTACACTTGACATCGTGAGGTTCTAAGGAGTCTATTCATGGCTTTAAATCAAAGGTTTGGTTACTGTAATGGATTTCACCATTAAACTCAAGATTTAATGGTGTCCCTATTGATTTCTTTTGTTTTAGGCAATTCTACACGTAAAAGCTTGAATGTTTCTAGTGTTCTAACTATATTAACTATGCAGAAAACTACTAGAATTGAAAGAATTGAAATTAAAGAATAAAATGAGGAGTTATCTGAATTGAGAGAAAATTTGAACTTTGAGAATGAACTGTGCGACGAGCCTCAACTATGTAAAACGTAGGGTACTTATACTACTTCGAAGGGAGAGTTGATTGGAAAACAAAAGAGGTGGATCTGAATTAGTTTAGGGTGAGTTTTGAGTTTTGTTCAATTGCGTGCACATGGGTTCCTAAGGGTTTCCATATGTTACCATGTGATTTTTTTACCTCTTTTGCTGATGTGGGGGTGTGTGTAGGCTAGGGTAAGACTATGGTTTGGATTTGGGTCCTTCATCTTTGATGTAACTGCATTTATGTCCATAAAAGTACATTTTTTATAAAGTTTAGGGGTATTTTTGTAATTTCAGCACTTTTCCAGGGTTTAGAATTATAATTTTATGTTAGTTGAGGTTTAAAGGTTTAATTTGACATAAGGTTGAAGTTTAGGGGCTCAATATTACTCAGGTTATCTCATTTTGAAAGTTTCAGGGACTCTTTTATAATTAATTAAAACTTCAAAGGTTTAAAGTTGATGAAGCAAAATTATAGGATTTTAAACATATATCATTTCTTCTTAGAAGAGTTTTTATTTACTCACTTTACAGGGGTCCAATCGGGGTCATAGGTTATATTAGGGTTTAAAATTTCCCGGCTCTTACAACTTTTCTAGCAAAACCGAACCGATTCCCGTTGGGACCAAACCGGTTCACACCCTGAATTTTCCCCCTTTCTTACTTTAATTCTTCTCATCTTCATATCTTCATAACATCACAACTGGTGCTCGAATTTGGATGAAGTTTCTTCCTACGCACTCGTGAACTCATGAACTTCATCTTCTCTTTAGGTCCCACGTCTGGATTATAGCTTTGTAATTACGAATTTATCCTTTACTTTACTTCCCAATTTCCGATTTTCAATCCTATTTATCTCTCGCTTTCAAGTGTATCAAATATCTGCACAAATTAGGAACAATACAAGAAACACGATGTACTCGCAGGAAATCCATAGTAGCAATGATATGATACAAAATTATAGAATTAACATCGCACGGGATGATAAATGTAGCTAAATTGCAGGGAAAAATGTGAAGAATTTATGCTGAATCAAACCCCCCAACTTAGAACTTTGCTCGTCCCAAGTAATGTAAAAGAATAATGCAAGGTGAAACACTTATACAAAAACATCTTATTTGGGATATAATACCTTTTTTGCGGGCATACATATGCAATAAGCCGTTAAACCCCTAGGCTACCCTAGTAGGACGACTGGTGTCGCGTGAGGGGTTTGTAGTTAATATACCCACAAAATTCATTTTTTGAATAAAAGAAAAAAAAATCAAAATACCTAAAAATTGTAGAACTTAAATTCCCCCAAAATAGTCACGTTAAATTCATATTCAAGAGTCTCAATTCATAGTGTGTGTGCGCGCGCGCGCGTGAAGCCGAGAATTAAACCTCTAAATTCCACCTATTGATTATTATGTTACTTTTCAATGATTTGTTTTGATTCAATACTCACGGGATACTCTCACAAACGAATCACTCGGATTGTGCCTATTTTCTCTCAGTGTGCGTGATATTAAGAGTTAATATAATAGAACACGAATTCACGTACACAAATAGAAAGACGAAATATTTGAGATGAATAGATCTCATCATCAGAATACGATTATTAAAACACGAGAAACATCAACTCTTATCCACACCAATTAATCTCTCTTATTATCTTTTCGTGTCTTAGATCTCCATGCGGTAATTAATTTCGTTATTCGGATTCAGTTAGGACTATTTCGGGTTGTAAGGTGTATTGGGTAATATGGGAATGGTTGAAAATTTTGTAGTTGGAAAATTTTGCTTACGATGTCCGTTGGCACTTTTTCGGGCAGTTGCTCATTTTTCCCTTCTTTTTATGTTTTTTGTCATATTTTTTTCATTTTCTACTTTTTTTTCTTACTATTTTTTTAAGCATTTTACTAAATTTTTTTTCTTTCCTTCCCCTTTTTATTTCACTATTTGGACTTGATTGAAGAGTTTTTTTTTTATTATCACAAATCGGGGCTAAATGGGCTTTTCAAGTTATAAAATGAAATTGAAAACTTTATCTGGCTCAATTGGGTTTGCAAAAGGGATAATTTTTCACAACTTTGTATTCCTAATATTTTGGGTAACAAACTATGGCCAAGCTTCATTTGTTCGAAATACTTATTATTTTATCATATGCATCTCGAGATTATATTTAATTTAGAGATATTTTCAACGCATTTTTAAGACGACATCTCAATCGATTCTCGTAACCGATCAAAACAAAGAAATAAAGATCTTCAACGACTTATTCAATGCTAAATCTAACTTTGGGTTAACTATTAACTCCGATTGATTTAATTACTCGAAAAAAGTGATAGGCTCGAAATCTCACCGGGTTAGTTAATCTCCACACTTATTCGTAAAGTTATCAATTTTCACTCAATTTCCATTTGTGGTTAATTTCGACTTTGTGCATTTGATTTATATGAATTGAGACTTCAAATAAAATTTTAGTGATATTTTTGAAAATTTTAAATTCTTATTTTTATTTATTTTGAAGAAAAATATTTTTGGCTTTCCGAAAGTTTTTTCAATTTTTTTGGCAATTTTCAAATTTTTCTAATTATTTTTTTGGACTTTTTGGCATTTTGAAATTTGTGAGATTTTTAAAAGGATGAAACGGGCTAAAATCTAAAGTAAAATAAAAGTTTGGAATTAAAAAGCAACAAATAGCAAAATGTGACAGGTTCATTACTAATATCCATATGTTACAAATAGAGAAAGGAAAATACAATATGCATCGATAAAAAAGATTAAGCATGAAAAACAAAAGCATTATGATCCAAGGGCAACCACAACCAATCATCACAAGGCTAGTGGGAGGGACCGTGGGCATTGGGGTCTCGGGTGTAAGGATCCTGGAAATAGCACGACAACTCGACCCCCAGGGCCATTTTCATGCAGAACATCTCCATTTGGAGATATTACATCATGCTCGTGTCGTGCCTATAGTTAGAAATAAACCTGCCAAGCCAGTACTCTATAGAATCTTGGCATCGGGTGAACACCGCCGAGTCGAGCTCGTAGTTAGGGTTCGCTTCTTCATCGTACTCCTCCTCCTCCTCCTCCATTATCACGTCCTCCTCCATCGGTGGAGGTGTACGAACAACCTCCATTTGCCTCCTGCTCCTAGTAAGTGATTGTTGCCCAATGGCCTTCAGAAGACGACATGTATCAACCTGTGGGGCAATCCCGACATCTTTGAGTATGGAATTGACAAACTGGGCGTATGGAAGGGACACCTTGTCGTTCTTATCGTAGGTGGTGTGTACAATTTCAGCGTACATGAGCGCGCCGAGGTGGAGATGGGCTTTATTATCGAGGAGGTGGTAAAGAAAACTTTCTTGGCCGACATGCAAGACGAAAATATTGGAAGTTTGGAGAATGCACCCGTAAGTGATTAGAAAGGCAAGGCATTCCCTCTCGTTGAGCTCTCTTACAGGATATGAATCTCGAAACCAATAGCGATTGGGTGAAATTCGGGCTATGCAAGTGTGCTTGTCTATTCCGGCTCCCACAGTGGGGTAGGCATATTGTGCACACTTTTGGCTCGCAATTTGTCGATGACTTGTTGGTGCAATAGAGTAATACTTGTACGGTCAAGCCGTGCCTTACAAGTCAAGCTGTTTATTTTGACGAGAGTGTCGTGAAAATTATGGTACTCTTCGGTCCACACGTCATCCTCCTTGGTGGCCAAGTAGTGGCACGGCCTGATGCGGTGAAATAGGGTGATGAGATCATGGGGAAGCTGGTTCCATAGGGCTTTTCGCTCGATATGAAGGGTGTAACACCCCATGTTCTTGAGCATTTATATTTAATTAATTCAAGTACTTTAAATTACACGTGTACCATAATTTAAGTGAATTAATTATTACGTGTTTATTAAAATATTAATCGGGAGGGATAATGGTTAATATTTATGGAATATAATTACTAAGTGAATAGTAATTTATTAATTTTACGTCTTAACGAGTGATAGTGACGTGGCGATATTTTATCTCAACTGAGAGTCGGTATAGACTTCTTGAGGTCGAGATAAAATTTTATTGTAAAGTGACTCGGATGGCGATTTCGAGGTCATGATTGATTACGAATGGATCGAGATAGTCAAAATAGTGTACCTGGGGGTAGTAATTGCATCCCGAGGCCTTTTAAACATAACCGGGCCCACATGGTTGTGTTCGGGTCATTTAGGCTTGGCCCAGCAGTCTAATTTCGGGAATAAGAGTTTTGAACCAAAGTTATGGAATTTGTGGTAGCCATAACTTAAATAGAAAACCCTAGAAAATTAGAGAAGGTAAGAGGAAGAAAAAGAGAAGGCTTTAGAGACCAAATTCAAAGGGGATTCGGGTGTGCTTCGTGAGATTTATCATCTTATATGTGGAATCAGACTCTACGAATCCTATAAGGCAACTAATTAAACTTTCTTTCGATTTAAATAGCAAAATTGCATGTTCATATTATAGTATGCGTTGATAAATTCATTTTGGGAGGGTCACACATGTGAAATTTGGGTTAGGGATTTAAGCATTAAAGGTAAAATTGATGTTTAATTAATGTGAGAATACTAGAATATGATTTAGAATCGAAACCCAGTAGTAGTTGTTGTTTAATTCTGATTATCGAATCGAATTGAAATTATGATTTAAGAAATTTTAAGAAAAAACCAATTCGTGAACCCTAGAAGTTTTAATGAGAATTAGTGATGATTGATGATATATATTTATGTTATAACCTGTTTATAGATGTAATAAACATGGGGTTTCAGTTGGGTCAAAGTTTGGGTCGAATCCATGGCGGTTTGCATGACACTCCGACTATTTAAATACCGGGTGATCAGTCTTACATAAAAATAAAATAGGAATCTCATTTGGTTCATTCTTATCATCACTGTCGAAAACTTTTTAATTTACTAACCAACTACGTTTGAAATAAACTAATGTCAAATTTTATCTTTCATTAAAGAACAACATGCGAAAATAATTACAATCGCCAAACCATCCATGGAGTAATAATATAAATACATCACAAGATAAATACTGAATAAAATAATGTCGAATAAACCATTGGTTCCCAAGTCAAATATAATGTCCAACAGAAAATATAAACCCGAGTACATAGTCTGAACTGAAATAAGAGAATATGACTGAAGGGCAACAGGCCCAAAGCAGATCTACCGAATCACTGATCCTACTTTAGGAGTGAATGGCTGAAGCGTCTAATCCAAATCCTGCAAGCATCCATAAATGTTGTAGCTATGCATCCCTGGAATAGATCATCAAGATTGGCGTCCCTGTGGATGGACACCTAAAAGGTTTTGAAAATATTTTTCAAACAGGTCAGAGCCCAAGATAACATTTTGAAAAGATTTAGCAAGTATTTATCAAAGTTTAAAAAGATGATGTTGATTACACATGTTAGTTCCACATACACTTCCTTGAGTTTCTCACCTCTCAACTAATGTGCACGCCTAACGTCATCTATCTAGCTATGCTACCCAGCCTAACTAGGTCTCATCAATAACTAACTAATCGTTAATAGGTTTGGCTCCCCCCGTACCGCCCATACAGTACGCTATAGTATACCCTTAATTCTCATTAAGTCCTTAGTTAAATTTCTATTTAACTCCACTTGTACTGCCCGTATAGCACGCTATCGTAACACTAATAACTATAGCATCCCTCGTATGTTATTATCATCAATAACAATTCACGTATGTTATTAGTAAACCATTATTAACATTAAGTTGCTCTACTTAATTTATCTTTAGATATATACTATCTAACTTTACTACTATCATACACTAAGTAGTTTATTGCATAATTAATTTACTTTTAGATATACATTATCTATCCTTCCTACATCACACATAAGTAAGAAAATCACACACACACACACACACATATATATATATATCACACTATAATATATACAACTATGGCATCCCCGTAATGACCCCTCGTGATTCCGACATACTCTGCTATCAAGTCCATGTACCTCTCGTACCAAATCAAGGACTCACTACACTAAAAAGGCTAAATAGACAACCTTTAGCCGTCTAGCCTTGTCACGGTCATTGACCGTGACAAAAAAATAAGCATTTTGTGTCATGGTCATTGACCGTCACACATGTGATGCCCAGGAAGGAGAACTCCCCATTGTGGTTGCGCGAACAATGCGTCACGGTGTATATTAGTGGGTGTGTTAATTCGTATATCGTGTGGCCTACTCACCTCCTCAGAGTTAACCATACCCCAGACATTTAGTGACATTGTCATTTAGTGACATTATTTTAAGTTTGAATTGAATTATTTTATGTTGTTACATTTGAATTATATTTGGATTATATGGTGATGCATATTATCTCTATTTTGAATGTATATTTTCATGATATCTATTTTATTTTGATATATGATGTTTGAACTGGTACAACGTTGCTATAACAGGTATAAATATACTACTCGGCAGTTGCAGTGGCAATGGCCATACTGCCCAACAAAATTTTTTCCAATCTGCTCAGAATTATCACGGTCAATGACCGTGGCAAGACCTTGACAAAGAAAGTTATCACAGACTTGCCACGGTCATTGATTGTGACAATTTTTTATAGAATGTCACGATCTTGTCATGGTCCTTAATTGTGACAAAACTTGTCACTGTCAAGGACCATTACACGACCATGACAATTCTAATGAACTTGTCACGGTCATTGACCGTGACACGTCCGTGACAAATAAAGTTGTCTCGCCCATAATTGTCACGGTCATTGACCTTGACAAGTTGAATTTGTCAAGGTCAATGACCGTGACAATTCCCCAGAATTGGTGTAGTGACTACTGATTCGGCATGTCTCCTGGAACCCAAAATCAATAAACATATAATGGAGTAATAGTTCTAATCCTTTGGTCTATGCATATACCTAACGTACCCAAATGACCTACCAGTCCCACTAATACACGTCACATAGTGAGCAACCCTAAGTTCTATGTTCTGGGGAACAAATACATACCTCACTAGAATCGTCAAGGTGAGATCCCCCTCTGCGCAGAAACCCCCGTGATAGCAAGCTGCGTTGGTTTGTTCACACTTAAGAAACTACATAATAGGTATACACACAACCTAATCCATGTGTCGCATATAGGCACACACAACCCATGAATATAATTTGTATATGTATACACTCCACCTATAATCATAATTCATATATGTATGCACTCAACCTATAAACATAATATGCATAGGTATACACTCAACCTATAATCTAACCCGTACGTAATATGTCTCTCGAATACTCAACATACTAATCAATATACGAATATAACCCTCCATCCCATTTTTTTAGAGTATTATTCCTTACTCGAAGGGCCCTAGTTACCCCTAATTAAATATCAGTAACTAATCCACTCCTACACTACCGGTCAAAACCATAGGTTCCCTCATCTCTACGTGGCTCGTTCTCATTCTCCTAAATTCATTCGCATTAAAAATTATGCCCGATTAACCTTAGCCTTAATTCTCCTCACTTATGACTAAGCCCCAACCTTAAAATTTGCCTACAGGTGATCATTATATCCCTCACTAGAATTTAAAGGCATCCCCAAAACAATGTTTTCTCATATCAACACTATACGGCTCTAACGGCCTTAAATCGTAATATAACTATTAACTCACAGTTATAACTTCATATACGGATAATAATTAAGGTACTAAACTCATGTACTAAAGACCAAACACTTCCCAACTCCCTATATTTGCTAAGTTTCATGCGTGGGAAGTCTCGCAAAGCAAAATCCAAATGAAGAACCCCCCTAATACACTACTAACTAACATTTTCGATCGTAGAGATCCGTTAGGCCCTTAGCACATAACCTGTAACCCCAAATCATAGTCTCTTGACATAAAAGTCTACTCATCCACTCTCATGTCACTAGAGACGATATGCAACACGTCGCTCTTACTATCACTAAGTCCTCGACGCGAAATCAATAACGAGCTAAATCTCTCCACACGATATTAAACCAATATACCCTGAATCACATCAGCAAACGTCCTTACTCATCGGGATCAAATATATCAAGACAACATACTCACCAAAGTCTACGATATAATACAATATGTACGCAGGCTCAACCCTCTTTCAGGTGATGCCTTGAAAAATAATATATCCCACCCTAGAATAACGAGCACTATAGTCTTATCACACAATCTACTATCGCTCAAACCCTCGATATTCAGTCACTACATATGATAATAGTAATATACTCTACTCTCATTACATTCAAAAGGAGCAAAAACTTCTACATAATATAAAAATCCTCCCAGTGTCCACACTCGTTCCTCCTACTTGCGCCAAAAAAAATCCCGCTACCCAACAGTGAATACATTCACAATAAGTCTGAAACTGCCAACGTACCCACTAAACTCGACCCACACTCGAGTTTTAGTGATACACATTATATTATGATGAACCCATGTCACCCGAATCCTATCTCATGCTCATAAGGATGAGACAATAATTATATCTCCATTTTCCAACTACCTTGCCTAGTCAACGGGTTCCTGAGCATTACTCTCGCGTCGAAAATGAACCACGATTTATTGCAATGGTTGTATATCCAGGATCTCATATGGTAGTTCCCCCTGCCTCACTTTGGGCAATCCCTCTTGTTGTGGTTCCTCTCTCCACGACCGTAACAACTGCCAGAGAAACTCTCCTACCTCTAGCCCTGGCCCTACTGGCCTCCCTCGCCATTCCCTTTGCCCTGGCAGACCTGAGGAACGGGGATGCTTATACTACTGAGGACCCTATAGGTCATGCCTCAACCCACCATTCTCGGGTTGGTAACCTTTGGATCTAAATCTCTTAGCCCAATTCCCTTATCGGAAATCTCACCCGTGCTGTTACTATGCCCCACCGGCACCGTTCCCATTTACCTCCTTAATCTGACTAGTATCACTTCTCTCTGTAGAAAAATACAATACAGGTGGCCCTACTATCCACACATAGGACACCTTTTTGTGCCATCCCTTATCTCTGGCCCTACCGATCATCTCCGCCACAATGCCTAATGGTTTGGACATCATATTTTAGCTAAAGGCCACAAACTGTTCTTGCATTTTATGCTGGCTGGCCACCAGAAAGAGCAGGTTTGCCGCCACATCATCCATTTTTGACTGAGAGGGTGCCTAACTAGAGCTGGGGCCAACGCCCGGCGGCAAATCATAAGACATTTCTCACCGAAAAAAGAGCTGATACACTGGATGAGTTGGAAAAATATTGAATAACACAACAAGAGCTATTTCAATGGTGATACACGACCAACAATGGTGGATTTGGATAACTACCAAATAATTGAGTGATAAACAAGCTGAAAAAGAAGGGGAAGAAGATGAACCTTCGTTCCGATAGATGGCGCCAAAATCATGATACCTAAAATGATACCAACACTTAAACTTGTGAGGTTAAACCCGTGAAAACAAAAAAATGGAGGTGACGAACAGTTTGTGTAAAAAATAAGGTGATGAGGGTAAGAGGAAGAATAGAAATAAGTAAGTGGTTCGGATTTATCAGCCTACTTTACTGTGCCAAAATGTAAGGTTTTCACTAGGAAATGAGGCTCTAATGGCCTTAGTTGTACAACTCTCAATCTCTCTCTCTCTCTCTATTGTAAATTGGACAGAGTTTGATTAGGATTTATAATTTCGAGTTATTTCCAAGGAAGGAGGTGATGAGTATATATAGTTCTTGGGGTGGGCATTGTACACCCAAGCATGTAAGAAGCATGTCCATAGTAAATCTTCCAATAGGGTGTGGACACATGTCCCTGGCATAAGCGCGTAATGATGATGCAATATTCCTTCACGTGCTCTTGTGATCTTGTTATATTTGACTTCCTACATGGATTAGTTATGATGGAAACATGGGTCATATGTAGTTGTGTGTGGTCCTAGGAGGTATCGGCTTAGCCGAGGATGATACCTCTAATGTCATGTTGAGCAACTAACGGGCTGGACTGAAGTGCAGTCTCGGATGTCTGAGTGGTGCCAGTACGATACGAGACTTGAGAGGGACTAATAGGCTAGCTGATAGGTCTCGACGTAAGAGAATGGTGCCAGGCCAAGACTACTGGTGAAAGGTCACTGCAGAGGGGCCCATGACTGTTAGACTTGGTGGTTTGACAAGGTCGGCCTTGGACAAGTTGATCCCATCTTGGGACGAGGTCACACTTGGGGTATATCAATGTTATTATCCGATGCCAATACAGAATCATTATAGATGCTAATTAATTGTTCCTGAATGTGACCCTAAGATATCATCGCGCATTGTGCTTTGTGATAACATTGTAAGCACCTATACATCTTCCATATCTCTTCCTCTAATAAATCATAGCAAAACAACTTAACTTCTTTGGGGTCTGATATTGGCCAAAGTGCAACAACCTGATTTTTCGGCACATGTAAGTGATGGTAATGGCAAAGAACCTCTAAGTCGCACCTTTCATCATATTTTTTTGGCCACGTCAGGTGTTCCTAAGGATACTCAACTTCTTCTTCAGGTTTTGAACTAAGGGAGATTATGAATATATGACCAATGTCATTAAGAAAATGTCAAAAAGTATTAATCAAATAATATATGAGAATTGGTTTCTTCCCATACCAATAGTTACCAACATTATTTGTGTATGATCCATTATAAATAGATGAATTGTAGGTAACTGAAGACATTTTTGTAATTTAATAGATTAGACTTTATTTCGAATAGAAGGGTAGATAACAAATTATACTATAAAAGCTATTTATATGTGATTTGCAACCTGCCGGAAGGGTCTTTGTCTACCTGCTAGATGGGTCTTTGTCAACCATCCAAGTACGAGTGGACATAATTTAGTCTGCAAACCTGTTGGGCGGGTAATTTATTACCATCCAAGTACGGGTGGCCATAATTAAGTCTGCAAACCTGTTAGGCGGATAATTTATTACCGTCCAAGTATGGGTGTCCATAATTCATTCAGCAAACCTGCTAGGCGGGTAATTTTTTACCGTCCAAGTCAGAGTGGTCATATCATCTTTATTGTTCAGACTAATAAATGTTGGATGCTTCAGTATGCAAACCTGTTGGGCAGGAAATTGTCTACCGTCCAAATATGATCTTTCACATCATCTTAATAATACAGACTAATAAATGTTATTTAGGCGGGTATATTTTTACCATTCAAGTACTAGTGAGTATTCCTACGCTCTATAAATAACAAGTTTTCAAACTCCCTCTACATTAAAACCATTCCTAATACTTGTTATTTTAGAGTTCACACAATGAATCACCAAACATGGTCAACTGCCGAGGATTACTATTTTCTCATCAAAATAACAAAGAAATACTATAACAAGGAGACATAATTGGTTACCCGAGGTGGAATACCCCCGTTTTTGTCTTGTTCACCATTTTGAACACCGGTGGATTGTGTAAAAGCATAAATTCGACCTTTACCAACTAGCGATGACGATAGGTGGGTGTTGTTGGAATGATTCAACCTTCATTTTATGCATGGACCAATGTATACAAATCTCGTTTGAGGTCCACTCTCTAGGATTAGGTGGTGTCACCCAACGTCGCTCGACGTTTGAAATTTTTTTGATGATACTCAATAGTGGGGACTGAAAGGTAAATCGGAGTTAGTTATGAAGTTAAGTAGTTGAAAGTCTTCATTTATTAACCATGGTTGTGAGTACATTGTGCAAAAATAGTAGATGAATGAGTTTCCATTGATGTCATATTTATATAGCATCCGAGAGCCTAACAAGCGGGTTATTTTTTACCGTCCAAATATGGGTGGCTATAATTCAGTCTGCAAACCTGCTGGACAGGTCTTTTTTACCGTCCAAGTCCGATTAGTCACATCAACTTTATTATTCGAACTAATAATTTCTAGATGTCATTATGCATCTTTAGTCTGCAAAGCTGTTGGGCGGGTCTTTTTTTACTGTACAAGTCCCGAGTGGTCACATCATCTTTATTATTCGAACTAATAAATGGTAGACGTCATTATGCAACTTCAGCCTACAAACCTACTGGGCGGGTCTTTTTTATCATACAAGTCCGAGTGGTCACATCATCTTTATTATTCAGACTAATAAATGCTAGACATCACTATGCAGCTTCAGTCTTCAAACTTGTTGGGTGGGTATTTTTCAGTCTAATACGTGTTGTGCAAGTTATTGTCTACCGTCCAAATATGACTGGTCATAACATCTTAATAGTACATACTAATAAATGCACATATTCATCTTTAATAGTATAAATATAACACATACCACTTAAAAATATGCTGAACATAACAACCACTAGTCCAAAGATAAAAATATTTCACAAATCCATAAAAATAATATCTAACAACAATTTAGAGGAAATGATAGTAGCTCATATCACTGAAGCATATGATCTCAACTCAGATGATGAAGCCACCACAATCCACAACAGATTGCAAAGCGCAATCTATCAATCAACCTGATTGCATAGTAGTAGAGAAATTCATGAATGATAGAACAATGCAAAGTGTAATCTAACAATCGAATGTTGGCGTACGGTGGATGCAGAGATTTACAGGATTAATATTTTAAAATTTCTGAGACAACGATGATTGAGGCTTTAAAATGTTTCTTTAAGGCTGTGGTGAAGTTTTTTAGCTCGAAGTATTGTCGCACGCCTACAACCGAAGATATTGCCCACATGTATCCTGAGAATGAACGACGTGGTTTCCCCAGGATGATTTATAGCATTGACTGCATGCACTGGAAATGGAATAACTATCCAAGTGTAGGGAAAGGACAATATTAAGGACATTGCCATGCAACCACTATAATTTTAAAGGTCATGTCATCTTATGATACTTGGATATGACATTCTTTCTTTGTAATGCCCAATGCATGTAATGATCTGAATGTTCTGGCCAAATCTCACATGTTCTAAGAACTTCTGGAAGGAAATCGAACCCCTATGCACTTCAAAGTTAACGAAAACACATATGACGGGGGGTACTACCTTGTAGATGGTATTTATCTGCCCCTCACAACTATTGTCAAAAATTTTAAGAGACCAACCACTCTGAAACAAAGCTTGTTCACATGAGCGTATAAAGGAGCTCGAAAGGATGTGGAAAGGGCGTTTGGCATCTTGCAACAACAATTCCATTTTATTAGGAACTCGAAATTTTTTTGGGAATATAAAGACTTATGTATAATTATGAAGGCTTGTCTCATTTTACACAATACGATTGTCGAGGAGTTGTGGGACGGTACTTGGCGAGCTAACCTGCACTTACGTGAGCCACTTCCCTTTTTAAGCAGGCAAAACCTCACTGGCTATTATCAGTACCAGGTGCGGGAGGCGAAGATGAGGAACAAGGATTCCCATAACCATTTACATCACGACCTTATGGAACACATTTGGAATCGTCATACATAATCATCAACTTGATTGCTAATAATATCACGTGTGTTTTTTCTTGCCTATATCGTTATTTTTAGTCTTTTGTTTATTACAATTGTTGTAAACCTATGTGTGTAATATAATTTATCTGTGTTTTTTCTTAAGTGCGCCATATAAAATATTCACAAGCATGATGCAATTAAATTTTTAGCCATGTACACAATTTTATCTATGCAATTAAAATTTTATTAATTATAAATAATAATTGACAACAATGGAAAATAAATTAATAAATAATAAAATTGCATAACCTAAATTACCATATAAATCAATTTATCTATTGTGAGAAGTTTCAATATGCTTGAGTCCGACGATGCATTATCTCATTAATTCGCATCTCGTGAAAGGCAAGTTGTTGGGGCGTGAAGTTACTACTACCCATGTACACAATTCGATCTTCATCGCGTTGGATTTGAGCTTCGTACTCTTTGTTGCGAATTGTAATTAAATCATCAACCTTTTCATTTAGATTTCTTCTGATTTCTTGGAATTCTATAGAATTTTTGTTATAAATTGTGTTAAATTCCTCAGAGTTATCTAGAAGGGTTATGTGTGCAGCCACACTGTTGGCAAATGCTCGTTTATTCCCTTTTGGTTTTGCCGCTTTACGTCTCATCGGTCACTTTAGTGCATTATTGAAGTCCCTTGTGTCAGTGCAGTTCGTATTAAGCGGGCTCTCATTATAATCTTCATCCGTATATTGTGATCCAGTGGTTGACATGGCATACTTCAGCAAATCCTTGAGCACCTCGTAGTAATGATCGTATATGAATTTATGACCCGCGGCGATTCGAAAGTTATCACTAGTTCGTTGGAGCTAAAAAAATATTTTATAGAATCAGTGTTATAAAATAATGAAATTAAGTATAAATAATAAACTAAACAAAAAGAAGTGTAATTACCCAAGAAACCTCCGTCGTGTCGTGTCTTTCCTGCCCTTGTATTATCGGACAACTACGTTGCATATAATAAACACTCTTTCTTTTATTAATCAAAGTTTTTCCTGCAACGCATTCTCGGTGCATTTGTAAATAACACCCTCACTAGTGTTATATTCGTTAGTAATTTTTTTCCACAAGGTTGTACCGAATTGGTTAGTCCCGACAGCACCATCTATATAATATTTTATGTACGCCAATCAAAGAAACACCTCGTTATGTGAATTGAAATTTGGTAACCAGATGGAATTGGGTGGAGTACTTTGAGAAGGAGAATCCATAGAATTAATTTGAAAGGACGAAAATTTGTTTCGATGTTAAACTATTTGGGCATATTTATGTATTTATAACTAAATATATATCCGTTATAAAAAAAATATTTCCGTTTTTTAGTGTCGTTAGAAGAATATATATTTGTTTAATTGGGTCTTGGACGAATGAGGGTTAACCGCCCACAGTTTGGGCCGGTAAGGGTTGGCCACCTAACTGTGGGACCCACTCCTACACATTGTGTAGTGAGGATGTAAATTTACATTCTCACTATATTTTCTCTCTCCTAAATATACATTTTATGCTACTCATTGCAAAGCCAAACAATCTAAATATACACATCTACATCTCCCATTGGAGATGGCCTTATAAAAAGAAAGAAAATCTACCACCAACAACCTATTAAATTGTAAGACTACTTAAAGCTACGTACGATAATGGAAACCACTACCACTATATCATGAATTAGTTTCCCAAATCGTATAAGTAAATACGAACTACTACCACAATATCATGAATAAAATCCCCATGTCATATAATTAAACACAAGAGTACAAATCAATATCTCTAGAGACATATACCAAATCTTTTTACGAAACACAATAAGTTGTACAATGAGCTTTTTAGCACCACAGTACTTGTGGGGCAATAGACATGTTATAGTTAATATCCACATTTATGAACAAATGAGTGGGAGGTGGAAAACTCAGTTTTGGGAGGATAACTGTAATATTTACAATATTGTCATAACTATAACCGATTTAAAATGAAGTAAATAGGGGCTTTATTGGAATATAAAAACCTGACACAACCTTCTGTGTGTTGGCGGGTTTGAACTATAATGTGATTCGTTGGTGTCATAAGAACTACAAGAAACTAATGGAATGAGGAGTTAGTAATGGCCACTTAGTATTGGTGTACCTAGGTTTTTACCTAAAGGTGATAATAGAGGCGGCCTGTTGTATTGACATTATTACTGTATCTCCTCTCATACTTGGGTAACTTGTTTCCCATAGTTCAAAGTTGCGGTATCGATCTATGATTCGAACACTTAATTTTTTAACTCTGTATCGGTCTCGAGCGATACGCAACTATACATTATTTAGAGGACTCAAAAAAATTTGAAAAAAATATAGAAAAAATTAGAAAATGAGAATAATTATATTACTCAATTAGAAAAGTTTTGTCATAGTTTAATATGCATAACATTGTGTGATTGTTTGTATTGAATCATCATTTAGTATGCATAACATTGTGTAATTATTTATACTGAATCACCAATTTGTACGCATAACACTATCTAAATTAATATATATTTAGTAATATATTCTTCGTTAATGTCATAATAGCACCTATTACTAATTGACGATATATATAATATAAATAGTCACACACTTTAAGGATAGATGAATAATGATACATTTTAATACAAAATAAACAAATACAAAAAGAATGTTAAATGAGAGATAATCCCTTTAGTATCATTACAAGAAAATAAATGAGAGATTCAACCAAAAAACCCAATTTGCAACCAAATAATATCATATCACCTGTACCGAATTGAAAGAGATTACTCCGATCGTGACATGAATGAAAAATTGAGGCTCAATTGAGTGAGTTAGAAGTTGAAGCAGAGAGATCAATGCTTAGTAACTTATACCATCTCGGTTGCTACGTCACCGATATGGGACGATACTACAACGATATTGCTGATATGGGCCGATTCTATCATGATATCATTGATATTACTGAGAATTTACCGATATAGGGTAGATTAACACCAATAATCAAAAACTCAACTCGTAACTCAGAATCAAATCAGTGGGTACCGATACCTAGTCAACTCAGTCGTATCGTCACGGTATCGGCCTTGATTTTGAACCATGTTATTTCCTTTTCGTTTTTATTACTTATGTGTACGACTTCATATGGTTCCATTATATCATTTGTTATATGTGTAATTGAAATCAAACTGTCAAATGATGAATGGGAAATTGTGCAAGGGCTTTAATTTCCATCTCCTTTATTCATTTGGATGTGACCTTAAATATATTGATTGATATATCCCTTCTGATGACACATACAAAAACACTTTATTAAAAATACACATTTTTATACTAATTGCTAAGAAATGTTTTTGCTCTATATCTTGATAGTTATTGAATAATACTTATGTGTCTGCGATAGTGATATGTTTTTCCTATCTTAGTTGATATTTCTTAATAGATGGAAGAACACCTAGAATCGGTCGTTGGGTGTCGACCTAAAATTATTGTATATTTAGTAAGGACTTCGAATTCATGACTCTATTAGTAATATAATAGATTTTATTCACTAAAGGATTATATAAATAAGCTAATTTCACAATTTAAAAAACACAATAGCACTTACCAATACTCAAAAAATTGCCAGATAATATAAAGGGGTAAGTTTTTTTTTTTACTGGACGCTTATTGTAATGTCCTCACTTTAATATGCTCCTATATAGTTTGTTTTTACAGTTATGTCTTACTTACTATCTGATAAATGTTATATTATTACATATGTGGTATTCTGAGTTCTTTATATACCAGAACACGTTTTTAAATATGAAGAATCAATTGTATATTGGATCAAATCAAAGTCTTATGGCATATCCTAAGCTAAATGATAAGTTTCGGGATCAAAAATGTAATTTTATGAAACTTTATGATCTCGGTTTTAATAAAGAAAGTTTTAGGGACCAAAATGAAAAATAAAAAGGATCTTTTATAAATAAAAAAAATCCAGTGACCTCTAAGAAATATTCAAAATATACATTGTGAAATTACCAAAATACCGTTCATGTGCAAAATGACCCGTATACCCTTAATACATTTCCAACTCGTGCTTTTGTTTGCAACCACCACCTTACATGTGTCATATTTAGAGAGAGAGCTAAAACATGTGTCATCATTTGGTGATACTAATACTTCAAGACCTCTCTTGAATGCGACACCTCAGCATTCACTCACCACTATATAAAGCTTAGTCATTAGACACGTGTCAACACCGTAATGTCCTTGGAGACCTATAAATAGGGCCTTTAGGATCATTTGAAATTTACACCAATTCCTTAAGAATTATAGAAAGAAATCACTACACCAAAAATAGAAATTTGACACGGTTTAAAACCGTGCCAGACCCAATCTGGCATGGTTTAAAACCATGCCAAAATTAGGGATCCCGGATTATATGATCTGGCATGCTTTTGTCATGCTTTTAAACCATGCCAGATTTTAATCTGACACGCTTTTGGTACACTTTTAAACCGTGTCAAATTTTCATTTTCTAGCACGCTTTTGGCACGGTTATAAATCGTGCCAAAATTTTCAATGAATAAAAAAAATATTATTTGAAAAAAAATCTGGAAAATTAGCAAATTCCAAATTTGGTAGGAAAAATATTTATTATTTGCAAAATAATTAAGAAAATTCACAAATTGTGAATCTCTCTTATTGTTGATAAACTAGTGTACATACAAACTTCAAAATACTACTAGTCTTAATAGTTGACTAACCAACAAAAAATTGGACATAATTTTCTCTATTTTCTGGGCATTCTAAAACCTGTTAATATAAAACTTGCGTAATGTAAAGCCCGCGCGACCATAAAATATAACAATAAAATTACAAAAGTCCGTACGGCCATAAAAGTTAACAATAAAACTACAAAAGTCAGCACGACCATAACACATAAAAATTATAATCCCGAATATTAATGACAATAACAAATAATCCCGTTATTATAAACCATTAACTTCTTCGTGTGTTCCACGTGAATAAAAGCTAACGATAAAATGTTATCATACAAAACAATATTATACAAAAAAGAGATGATATTAGTAACCAAGTAATTTAAAAAAAATCTTATTCAAGATAAAAAAAATTGCATATACGACATACAATTATTATTATATTCTTAAACCGAAAGTCTCGTGACTACGTGATAAGTTCTTACGAGTTACATCAGTCTCATGCGAGGTGTTAGTGCCTCGTACGGGTCTTTTTGGGGGCTGGTTTGAGTTTTCACCCCCAAACGACATGTTTTTAAACATAATCTAGATATTTTCAAATTATCGTCTTATTCTCAAACTGGGAGACCCGTGACTACGCGATCAGTTCTTACAAGTTACATTGGTCACGTGCGAGGTGTTCATGCCGTTTACGAAAACCGTTTGGGGACTGATTTGGATTTTCAACTTCTAACAGCTTATTTTTAAGCCTAATCTAAATATTTTCAAATTATCGTCAGGAGACACGTGACTATGCAGTCAGTTCCTATGAGTTATATTGGTCCCGCGCGAGGTGTTCACGCCTCTTATGGGACCGTTTAGGGACGGATTTGAGTTTTCACCCTTTTACGGCTTGTTTTTAAGCCTAATCTGAATATTTTCAAATTATCATCATATTCTCAAACTGGGAGTCTCGTGATTACGCGATCAGTTCCTACGAGTTACATTGGTCCCATGTGAGGTGTTAGTCCTTCTTACGGGTCCGTTTGGGGTTGGTTTGGCTTTTCACCCTCCAACAACATGTTTTTAAACCCGTGTTTACATATTTTCAAATTATCATCGTATTCTCAAACTTGGAGTCCCGTGACTACGTGGTCAGTTACTACGAGTTACATTGGTCCGATGCGTGGTGTTCGTGCCTCTTAAGAGCCGTTTGAGGGCTAGTTTAGGATTTCACCATCTAACGACATGTTTTAAAGCCTAAGTTAGATTTTTAAAAATTATCATCATATTTTCAAACCGAGAGTCCCATGACTATGCGGTCAGTTCCTATGAGTTACATTGGTCCCGTGTGAGGTGTTCGTACCTCTTACAGGGCCGTTTGGTGGTTGATTTGGGTTTTTACTCTCTAACGACATGCTTTTAACTTTAAGTCTAAATATTTTTAAATTATCGTCATATCCTCAAACCGGGAGTTCCATGACTACTTGATTGATTCCTACAAGTTACATTGGTCCCATGAGAGGTGTTTGTGCCTTTTACGGGGCCATTTGGGGGTTATTTTTGGTATTTTCTCTTTAACAGCATGCTTTAAAGTCAAAGTCTAGATATTTTCAAATTATAGTTATATTCTCAAATCGGGAGTTTTTTTACTGCGCACTCAGTTCCTAGGAGTTACATTTGTCTCGTACGAGGTGTTCGTCCCTCTTACGGATTCGTTTGGGGGTTAGTTTGGGTTTTCACTCTCTAACAACATGCTTTTAAGTCAAGGTCTAGATATTTTATAATTATCATCGTATTCTCAAACCAGGAGTTCCATGACTATGCAGTCAGTTCCTATGAGTTACATTAGTCCCGTACGTGGTGTCCTTGCCTCTTACGGGGTAGTTTGAGGAAAGGTTTGGATTTTCACCCTCTAACGGCATGTTTTTAAACAACTAGAGTTTTGTAAATTATCACCATATTCTCAAACCGGTAGTCCCGTGAATATAGGATCAGTTCCTATGACTTATATTGGTCCCGTGCGAGTTGTTCGTCCCTCTTACGGGGCCGTTTGGGGGTTAGTTTGGGTTTTCACTCTCTAACGTCATGTTTTTAAGCCTAAGTCTAGATATTTTAAAATTATCGTCGTATTTTCAAACTGGGAGTCCCGTGATTACGCGGTCAGTTTCAATGATTTATATTGACCCGTGTGAGGTGTTCACACCTCTTACAGGGTCGTTTGGGGGATGGTTTGAGTTTTCACCCTCTAACGGCATGTTTTTAAGCCTAAGTCTAGATATTTGTAAATTATCACCATATTCTGAACTTATAGCAACTGTGAATTGTACTATGATAATGAAATAGAGATATCTCAATTTCAAGAGTCTCATTATATACCTGTTTCGAAAAAGGTAGTTGATCCTGTGAAGATTGTGCACCAAATTGAAAATATTAAGAGGGGGGACCTTTCAAGTAATGAAGCGATGGTGGTTGACAACTGTAACCTCTCACCATGATTTGAAACCAATAAATTTCCATGAGTTATCAAATTATATAACATTTTATAATCATCAAACACTTAATTTGTTATCTTCTGATTAAAATGAAGATAAGAAACTAAAAGAATTATACAAAAGAAAAGTTCAGTGAGCTATTAACCTTTAGACACGGGAAATAAAAATTCACATTAGATTATTGGGATACCAAGTAATACTTTATAATTTACTAACGAAAGCCATATATGTGATGTTTCAACCACAACACCAATAATTACTAAACCAATAGGTGTCCATGTCTTTCCTCATTTAAAACCAAACACTGCAAAGATGATGTTTAAGTGTGAGCCAAGAGTGGCCAAAAATCATAACACTCCATAGTAAAATAGAATTTCCAGCAAACCTTTAAATTAACCCAATTGTAAAAAGCATACCCAGATAAGAGATAATGAACAATGATGAAAAATCATGCAAAACCAACAATACTTATCCTAAATGAAAACAATCCTCAATCACACCTCGATGGCATCTTCATAAGATCATGAACCACCTAACCTGAAACAAAAACACAAACCAAATCCCCCAGTTCAATTCCGCTATAAGAAGAAATCGATAAGTAAAATTGGAGGTATCACAAACCAGAATGTAACCACCAGTGAGAGTAACAATGTATTTTTCATCAAGATCAATGTGTTTGACAAACACATCCCTCAAATGGTCATTTCCTACAATAAAATTCATAGTGGAAGTTGAGAATGCTTATCAACTACAAGATACATCTAACATATTGAGATTTAATTTTTAAATTCTAATTTGTATTTCATCATAGTAAAGACTCTGATTTAAAGGCTATGTGAAGCATACTGACCCTGAGTAGCATTAGGCAGTCATCCTCCCAATGGTGGCTCAGCTTTATCCTAATGAACTATGATATGGCTTCCATCAATAACGACCAAATAGTTCTAAGGTAAGGTGATTAGTTAACACGAAAAGATAATTGAGATAGGAATACTTATGTGATATTAAGGAAATATACACGAGAAGGGTTATTCTAAATTAGTTTAAACAAGCAAACCCAATGTTGTAACCATTAAGAAAAAAAGTAAATCCTCATTTTCTTTCATTTTCATTATTGTTAGCAAAAAAAACTAAACAATGTAATTTCTAGAAAAGTAAAACCAAAAAGGATGTAAACTTGTAGAATGACTAAAAAAAGGGAAGTAATATCCCAACAATACAAAAGAGAGACCTTAGTTTTCTTCAAAAAGACCAGGAAAAAATTATAAAAAACAACATAAAGTAATATCATTTATAGAAAAGCATGGCAATAATTTTCATCAAAGTTGACAAGCACAAAACAATGCTGAAGTTCCTATCAAAATAAATATCAAAAGGGTGTATACGACTTATACCAAAAGATGGAACGAGAAAATGTATGTTAGTGATGAAAATATATTGAATTAAACTTTTCATATGTCTATCAACAAATTCATAGTCTCTCAAATAATTTAGATTAATTAAATATACAGATAGAAGGAAAATAGTGTAGAATTGGATTCATAAAACATTCCACACTCACTTTCATCAGCAACATCATTCTTATTGTGTATGTATGTAACATATTCAGTACATAATACATTCGAAGTTTCAAAATACCTTAGGAAGATCTTGGAGTTACGATGGGAGGCCACCCATTTAAGACAAATCTTCAAATTTCGATGTGAGGACGAACCCCATATATAGCAGTTGACAAACCAATAACTCTTACCCTTGAGGAATGCAATATTGCCTCAGAATGTCAATAGAGTGTTCATTGAGAGGAAATAGCAGTTGGCAAAAAAGGAACTACAATGACATTAACTCCATAAGTGACACTAGACATTAGCATCAGAGAGCTCCTCACACAAGTCCCATAAATAGTAGAAGAAGTATCCCTCACTCATATTCACCATGGAAGGAAAAACATTTAAAGAAAACCAAGGGAAATCAACAGCTACATTAAATATATATTATTGCAATTCTATTTATTGTGTTTACACACTCGATGACACAATGATATTATGTTGAAATATAAGTTGCAAATTTCTCCTATAGGTGAAATATAAGCCATACAAACGTATCAAATGGATCAATATAATTCAATTCAATTTTCTAGTGATAGTTATACCATGTGCATAATCTCTCAAAATTTTAGAGTGAACTCTGAAGGGAGAGTTCCAATACAATTCAATTTTCGTTGCCAAGTCAGTGAAGTAGGTTTCCCAGGATCAACCTACATAAGAATCTGAATTTAGAATTAAATAATGAGAAGTGGCAGTGTTAAAGATGAATGTCGGGGATTCAACACAATGTGATTTTGTTTATAGAATTCAGCTCCAACGACTATTTTTTCTTCCCTTTGGGTGATTAAAGTCATTTTTCTAATTTGTGAGCATACCAAACAATAATTTAATCTCACAAATTTGAGAACTCAAACTTTAGAGAGTAAGAGCTCATTTGTGAAAATCAATATCTTTACATGATTAACTTCATGTGTACATTGTGGTATTTTATTATCCTTATTGAATAGTGACTAAAATGACACAAAGATACACAAGTAGACTTGTGGTGGTGGTGGTAAATGTGCTTAACCCATAATTGTTTTTTAACTACAATCAAACACACAATCAAGATCACCTGGCATAAATAAATCAATATCCTTATCTCAGAAGAGCGAAAATAGGACACACGACATGACATGACCATACAATCCATGAGAGTTTTGGTGCATCATAGCTCCTTGTCAATAAGAGTGATAATTCTTAACACAACCCATTAACAAGACATGAAGTTAAGTACTAAGATCTTTACAGAATATATTCTCACTTTTATACATTTTTCCCTTATAAATAGAATTGTATAACCTTTGGCCTCCCTATAACCTAAACAGTAAATATGCACTATAATTGAACCCCCATCAACCATAACTGCAACTCTAACATCAACAAATCAACCTCCTCATTTTCAATTCCCAATAAGTGTTATTCATGTAGAGAGCATGGGAATCTTTCAGATAATTTCCCAAAGAAAAAAAACATTGATGGTGTAGAGACAAATCTGTGGAAAAATGTCTCGAAGATCACCTTACAGAGTTTCTACTTGTTTGTTCAATTTGGGGGAAAATTCCAAGAAACAAACTAAAAAACTAATAAATCATAGAAATAATATATAATCAACGCATTACAAAAAGATCTATAATATAATTGAAGTCAACAGTTTATCATCTCCCCATATCCCATCATAAGAAAAGTAAAAGAGTATCGCCATAACAAAAGAAATTGTATATCAATTATCATCATAATATCGGTTTCTATAGCTAAATAGATTCTTGAATCGTGATGAAATTTAAGTGAATCTTGTAATTTACGAATCGAATCATATAATTTGATTCAGTAATAGCTAAATAGATTCTTGAATCATATATAGTTTGAGTAAACATTACCCTAGTGATTTTATGATCTTATCAGTTGAATCAAGAATCACAATGAACTTTGATTTCACTTAGGCTCCGTTTGTTTGTTAGAAAAGTTAAGCGGGAAAATGATTCCCGAGTAAAGTGAAGTGAAGAAAGGAAAGGAAAATCAAAACCATTTTTATGTGTGTGTTTGGTTGACAACAGTTTTCTGTAGGAAAATTAAAGAATTGTCCGTTTGGTTGTCATGAAAGTTGCAGAAAAATTGCAGGAAAGTTTCATATTTCCAATTAAATAAATAATTCCCAACACACCACAAATAATTAGCAAAATAATAAATTATTAAACTACATTAAACATATTAAAATCGAGGTTCAAATTCACTCACCAAATTATTCAAAATGAAAAACAGGACAATAGGAAGGCAAACGTATCCATAATTGGAAAAAAAGGTCAGCATAACAAAAGGAAAAAAAATCCAAACTTGAAAAAAAAACACAAAACAGAGCATTTGTTTTTATTGCATTCAAAAAATATATTTCATGCATGAAAAGTTAAATATAAAAAAATAGTGATTCTAGGGAGACCCTTAAATTGTACACAAAATAAAAATTCGGTGATGTGTCAAACATGTATTGGTTAATGTCGCTGGCGCAAACCCATAAACACAAAAACACCAACTAATACCCGTCTGACACATTACCGGATTTGAGTATTGTGTACAATTTTAAGGGTCTCCCTAGAATTATTCATAAAAAAATAAAAATAAATTCATGTACACATTTAATTTTCTTTAATACACAAAACCGATTTTCTTTGAGACCACATGTCATTTTCAAAGCCATAAGCATTAATGAATATCAACCGCATATAATATTTCTTTGAGAAGACCACAACTTAAGTAGCTAACTGTGATTCATGTCCACATATCACTTTGCTTTGAGAAGACCAAAGCTTTATCTATCCCTACCCTCTTTCAAAACCATGTACTCTCATAAGTTCGAAGCTCCAACAATGGAAATGTATTTTTAAGCTCTTGGTTTGTTCCTATTTTGGCTTTAGCTTATATTTTTTTTTTCTTACATTCCTACTCACAAAAAAATATATATTGTTACTTTCTCAAATATACTAACATTATTTGTTAAAAACACAAATATTTTCACATATATATAATTAGGATTGGTTTTTTTTTTTTTTTTTTTTTTTTGGGGAGGGGGAGGGGGGGGGGGGGGGGGGGGGGGGAATCCATGATCATTTGGATACTTGCAAAAAAAAGATATTGTTAATTTCTAAAAAATTACTAACATTATTTATTAGAAATAAAAATATTTTCACAAACAATTTTTCATTTTTTTAATAAAATCTATTTTTTTAAATACTCACTAATTACGTATGGATGCTAAGTTAGCTAACTTATCAACAATTGATTGTTAAGTTAGCTGGGTCTAAAGAGAGGAACCTTTTCTTTGAGTTACAGCTAGAGATAGGAATGCCATCTACTTGGTTTTTTGAACATTCACTCTATTTTTGGTCATCTGCAAAAAAATACACAGAGATATGACAACATAATATATGGTTAGTCCCTGCAAAGATTATTTTCAGCTGGAAGATACTTACAACATAGAGAAATATCTATAATTTTTTTTGAAGCTCGGAGGTATAACTTTGATGGGAATGAATGGAGGTTTGTTATATTTATGCAGTAATTACTCCAACTTAGTTCAACAATTTATGGGATTTTTTGTGATTTGATGGGACTCACTTCAAAACATGAGGACTTCTTCGAAGTGGATTACATGGATTTTAAGAGAGAGTTTAGGGATTTATGGATTCTCGCGACGTGTTTTCCTACCTCTTTATTCGGATGAGTTTTGAAAGAAAATGTTTCTCGCAGGAAAGTATATTTTGGGTGGGTCCCATTATTTCCCAGTAAACCAAACAAAGAAAAAGGAAAAGGAAATTAAGTTTCCCAGACTTTCCTTTCCTTTTCCTCTCAAGGAAACGAAGCATTATGAATTTTGATTGGGAGATCCAGCTTTTTCTAGATTCTTTAGCTCCTTTATTGATGACTTTGATATTTTGATCTCTAGATTGTAATCCACCAGAGAAAGGCTTTTTTTCTCCCGCATTTCAATAAAGTCCATCCTTTCTTCCAAAAAAAAAGACACAGAAAGAGAGTAAATATTATTTCTTTCTTGTCATAATTATAACCATTCCGGTATCATCAAAAGGTGGACAACGTACCCTCCCACTCATCTTCATAACCCAAAGTCTGGTTATCATTTATTTGAAAAACAGCAATCAACAAGACTGTGAAGAAATAGTGATTCAAATAAATAAAAAGAATTAAATAAAAGTAGAAAACAAATGCAGTATTTAACTTAACATGAAAATATAAATTATAATTACTGAAACTATAAATTATAATTACACGAATTGATCTTTCCTTTTCAAGCAATGAGATATTTTTGCTGATGAAAACCCTTTATTAGCAAGAAGTATGAAGGCAGCATTGAAGAGAATTTTTCTTCAACCGTGACTAAGAGCTTCTAATAAGTTAACCAAACTATGATTTCTGGTTCCTGATAGAAATTGAAAATCCATAAATTTGATAGGGCCAGGTACACATTTGATGACATTTATTAGTGCATAAATTTCTTAATACACCAATTTCAACAATTGCTTACTTGGATTTTATTTCATTATGTCATCTACCTCAAAAATATTAACAAACCTACATTAAAATAACACCTAAGGTTAAACTATAATAGTCAAAATGCTGATCTTTAATCCAAAAACAAGGGAGATGTAATTACCATTCATGTATTCATCAATTAACCAACTAAAAGTAGTGGTCACTAGCTCGAGCAAATTCTTGCGTCCGAATCTGAGCTCAAATGGCAGTGAAAATCATCCTTTGTAGTTCTGCGTGAGAACCACTTAGCACCCCAACCTGGAATGCTTATTTAAAACCCTATTTATCAAATTTCTCTTTAAAACATACTTCTCATCCTAAGTCGCCAGGGGATATTTTTGAGCCACTCTTCGACGATGTTGACCTCGCACTCGACGGATGAGGCATATGAGAGAGAGAGAGAGAGAGAGATGGATTTGGTAGAGTAGACAACTTTTGTTAGAGAAAGATCGGGGAAGAGGTGTTGGCTCCAAAATGAAAAAATTGAAATTAATTTTACTATATTTTTTAGTAATAAATTTTAGCACGGTTTTAAACCATGCTAGATTTTAGCACCATTTTAAACTGTGTCAGATTGGGAATAAACTGCGCCAAAATCTGGCACGGTTCTAAACCGTGCCAAATTCTCCTTGTCAAAGCATGCTAAATTAGCATTTTTGGTGTAGTGAATAGCGAGAGAAATTATGGTAATGTTTTAGAAGGAGTTCTTAGAGACATTCATCTTAAGGTAATCTTCATTATTATTATAATTAATCTTTATAGTTTTAATTTACTCTTTTATAGCTATACTAAGTAGAAATATTGGTAAAACACTAGAGACTCATTTTACTGAACATAAAATTATAAAGTTTTCTAAATTGAATTATTGAAACATAGAACTCTTTTCATAATGAATTATTGAGTTTCAAAAGGGATTTTCACTAATGAATTTATAGTTTACCTGATCAAAATTAATATTGCGTATTTCTAATGTGAAATAGATAAATTACAGTTATGATTGAATTTTCCAAACTGAAACTTGTTTAAAGTTGTATATGGACTTTTGAGATGATTCTTTTTAAAAGTTGAGAACATGGTTTTAGTATTCCTTTCAAACAAGTTATTAAAATACAGTATATAATGGTTTTTGTTTAGAATGTGTACCTAAAACCTTTATCGTTTTTTTTTAGATTAATGTGTGATCAAAAACTCAATATCTGTAATTTCGAACCCCTATTTTGGGTGAGTACTCTATAACATTTCTTGCGCATTTTGATTATCTTATATATATATATATATATATATATATATATATATATATATATATATATTGTGAAATGCTTTTATTCTCACAATGCATTTGATACCTATGATTCCTTCGTTTGTTATATGTTTACAACTCTCCACATAAACATATGATTTGAATTCTGAAATTTTTTATTCGACCTATTGAAACTCTATTACTATGTTGACCTTGACAACTGGGTAGAAATATTTGGGTGGTACCTTCCTAGATGGTTTATCGTTATTGTCTCCTAAACAAGGCGTTGTTCTAGTTGTGATGTTACCGGGTGAAAACATTTGGTAACACTATTTGTGTGCATATTAGAGCGTACATGACCGTTCAATAAAACTAAATAACTGACATATTGCTCAATTTCTTTGTCTGTTATGTTCTGAACTGTTTATTTTGAAAATATATACTTCCAGTTACTTTATATATATTAACGTAAATTCTTCTCTCTATATATGGCTTATGTTGTAAATTTGAATAGGTATCAATTTTCTAAAAACTCTGAAAATGTCTGAAGATTGAATCTCAAAATTAGGTTCGCAGATGTAATGTAAACGTACTATGTTGAAGATTGAGCGTTTATAGCTCTTTTGTTACTTTATGTAAAATGTTTGGTTTATTAGATAGAGCATGTAATAGGTTTTAAATTTTGTCTTGAGTTGTAACTCGTTGTTACTTTTAATATAAATGAAGTTTTCCTTTAGATAGCTCTGATGATGTAATTCCTTCACTTTCAGTATTTTACGATTTAGAACCATGTGAATGTATTTCCGTTACATATATTTTAAGAGAAAAATTTTAAGTCAAGATATTTGTTGCCTTGATGGCATGTCAAGACACTCCTTCCCTACTACTATAAGATTGGGGTCGTGACACTTGTGCACTACATAATACTTTATCTTTTCTCTTAAACTCTTTGGGGGGCCTTACACACTAGTATCCTACACAATACAACCATAAAAGACAAAGATACGATATAATCCTAAAAAATTTGTTCCAAAGAAAGTGACGCTTATGATAAGAAATAGATGAACTAAAAGTGCGTTGAGGGCAGGACATGAAGGGTTGGTAAAACCTAGTCAGAATTGCTACTCCCACACACTTGAATATTCGGTGATATAATATAAAAATGGTTAAGAGTGAAGAATTACCACAACAATGAACTGGAAACATATCAAAGCAAATAGCTAAATATTTAAAAATATCTTGGAAAATCCTAAAGGGTTCACGTCTATTACAAGCTACCGCAAAGTTATTCCAGGACAATCATACAATAACTTCAATAAAGAAAAAATCACTCACAAAAGTACTCTAAATAAGATGCAGGTAGCTAATAAGGGCTTGGTTTTACCCAAACTGGTGGGGGTAGACAAAGTTAGGGTCACATTATTCACCTGACAATGACTCAATACTTCCATCCTCCAAGTTGAAGACCCCCATATCTGTACCTCCATGCCTCCCATTTGGAATAACCCTCGTGTCTGTAAAGTAGATGTTATCATCCGTGAAATAGAGAGAATTCACGGGATGATATTGATAAGGATTTATTATAACCCAAGAAAACCATGTCTTCACTTATGTTTTTCATCTCAGTCCAACACGAATTGCTTGTGTCAAGTTTAAAAACTTTAAATTCAAAAGTACTACGGGTGTGTCATCCCATTCACAACCTTCCCTAGGATTAGTATCGATTATTCGCTCAATCATTATTAGCCCATCTGAATAGTTGACTAAGTACGGGGTGCATGGATAAGGTGGCAATGCTGAAATTTCAGTCATCGTTGTATTAGGACCAGTATTCTCAAAGATGACGATTGTTCCTTCGTTGGTTGATTTATTTTTTTGGAACCCAATTTTTGACATAAATTTTGATTGAAATCACACGTGACAGCATGTTATTGGTTGATTCTCTTATCCCATTGGCGTGGACCCCACAAACTAACCAATAGAAACCTTCATCTAATTCGGTATCTCCACTTTCAGTAAAAATTTTAGTTCCGATAGCATTTTTGTTGTTGGTTATAGCATGTAATTTTCCGTTGTGGAATATAACATCTGAAAACCAATCACTACGATTTCCACTCAGGGATGTCCATTTTGTATGGTTACACTTGCAATAGGCCAAACTATTAGCCTTACCGTAAAGGACAACAACCACACAAGTATGAATTTTTGGAGATGAAGACAACACAACCTTTGTCATCAAGTCTGTGTTTACGTGATCAGCATCAAAGAAATCCAATATATCAAACGGGAAAGGGTAGAGAAAGAAAGAAGGTACCTCAAGCCTAGAGAATAATAAAGCTCTAGAAAAATATGAAATATCACGTTAAATAGGGTAAGTACGCTGAGGACGGGAGTTTAAGAATAATTGTTGGACAAGTTCTCTACTTCAACTTGGATTCTACCTTTGCAGGTTCCTTGTTATACTAACTTCAAGCATACACAGTTTGTATTATTTTGAAATGGCCCTATTTTTAAAAATTCACGTTTAAAATAGTAATATACCTCCTAACAACATACTTACGAACATATCTTTTTTTTTAAATAGTAAAAAATATATATATTTTAACTAAGCTCAGTTAACATGGCCTACATAGTGAGAAGATTATCCCAAAAAAAAGCATAAAAAATTTCAACCCGAAAATGGGTGAACTGAAAAGTGAGTATATATGAGCATTATTCGGCCCTTCAAATTCTTTTTATTATCTCATCCACTTACGGATTGAATTTTTTAGTATATTTTTGGTAGATGATATCCTTATTATTTAAATCATGTATACCGAGTTTGGTTAAAAAATACATTTTTTTACTATTTTAAAAAATGGGTATGTTCATAGGTACATTAAGTGAGTTGTATTGGAAAGTCTTACTGTATACATACAATATATCGAACGGGAAAGGATAGACAAAGATATAGAAGGTACCTCAAGCCTAGATAATAAGAAAGCACAAATCATTGATCCTGTCTAGAAAAAGATGAAAGAGAAGATACCTCAAACCTACAAAATCTGGAAGTGTATTCAACAGGGGTACATACGCTAAAGGAAAACTTTTGTACTTCAACATGGATTCTACCTTAGACGGTTCCTTGTTATACTAACTTCACGCATACACAGTTTGTATTATTTTGAATGGACCCTACACTATTTGTTTGTTAAAAATTCATGTTCAAAATAGAAGCATACCTCCTACCAACATACCTACGAACAAATCTATTTTTTAACCAAACTCAGTATATATGATCTACATAGTGAGAAGATCATCCTACAAAAATAATCATAAAAAAATTCAACCTGAAAATGTGTGAAATGAAAAGTGGGTATATATGAGAATTTTTCGGTCGTTCAAATTTTTTCCATCATCTCATCCACTTCCGAATTGAATTTTTTTATTATTTTTTTAGATGATCTCCTTATTATGTAAATCATATATACCGAGTTTGGTGAAAAAGTACATTTTTTTACTATTTAAAAAAAAATGGGTATGCTAAGTTAGGTATATTGGAGAGCCTGAGTGTATACATATGTATACATACAATTTATCGAACGAGAAAGGGTATACAAAGATAGAGAAGGTACATCAAGCCTAGAGGATAATAAAGCACATATCGTTAAGCGTGTCCAAAAAGAGATGAAAGAGAAGGTACATCAAGCCTACAAAATCTCGAAGTTTATTCAATAGGGGTACGTACGCTAAATATATGAAGACGGGATTTTAAGAATAATTATTAGACAAATTCTCTACGAAAACATGGATTCTACCTTCGACGGTTCCTTGTTATACTAACTTCACACATACACAATTTTTATTATTCTGAAATGGCACCTACACTATTTGTTTGTTCAAAATTCACATTCAAAATATTAACATACCTCCCAGCAACATACCTACGAATATATCTATTTTTTTAAAATAGTAAAAAAATATATTTTTCAACCAAACTCAGTATATATGATCTACATAGTGAGAAGAGCATCCTACGAAAATAGTCATAAAAAAATTCAATCCGAAAATGCGTGAAATGAAAAGTGGGTATATATGAGCATTTTTCGGCCGTTCAAATTTTTTCCATCATCTCATCCACTTCAGGATTGAATTTTTTGATTATTTTTTTTAGATGATCTCCTTATTATGTAAATCACGTATACTAAGTTTGGTTAAAAAATGTTTTTTTTTACTATTTTAAAAAAATGGGTATCTCCATAGGTATGTTAAGTGAGGTATATTTAAGAGCCTGACTGTAAACATATGTATATATATAATATATCGAACGGGAAAGGGTAGACAAAGATAGAGAAGGTACCTCAAGCTTAGAGAATAATAAATCTCCAGAAAAAGATGAAAGAGCACGTACCTCAAGCCTACAAAATCCGGAAGTGTATTCAATAGGGTAAGTACGCTAAATATATGAAGACATGATTGTAAGAATAATTGTTGGACAAGTTCTCTACTTCAACATGGATTCTACCTTCGAAGGCTCCTTGTTATAATAACTTCACGCATACACAGTTTGTATTATTTTGAAATGGCCCCTACACTACTTGTTTGCTAAAAGTTAACGTTCAAAAAAGTAACATACATCCTAGCAACATACCTATGAATATATCTACTTTTTAAAATAGTAAAAAATATATATTTTTTAACCAAAATCAAGTGTATATGATCTACATACTGAGAAGATCGTTCTACAAAAATAATCATTAAAAAATTCAACCCGAAAATATGTAAAATGAAAAGTGGGTACATGTGGGTATATATAAGCATTTTTCGGTTGTTCAAATTTTTTCCATCATCTCATCCACTTCCGGATTGAATTTTTTGGTTATTTTTTTGTAGATGATCTCCATATTATGTAAACCATGTGTGCCGAGTTTGGTTAAAAAATATACTTTTTTACTATTTTAAAAAAATGGGTATGTTCATAGGTATGTTAAGTGAGGTATGTTGGAGAACTTGACTGTATAAATACGTATTGAATTTTATGAGAAATAACAATAATAACTTAGAAAGTTTCTGTAAATTAGCTTTTAGCTCTTACCAACTTTATGAAATATAATGTGATTCTATCAAACTGAAAGGCCCTCAGCATGGACATCCGCTAGTCTCCTAATAAGTGACGAGTGGATGTGGATATTATCAAAAGGTTCATTCAATCGAAATGCTGAGGCTATTATTCCTAAGTATTTATTGCGTAGCTTTTCTCATTCGGCTTTTTTTAATTAAACCAATGAATTGTGGATTGTACTTAGATTTTTCACACAACTTGAAATCCATCATACAAGCAACTCACTAAGTTAAGAAAATTTCAAGTGAGACATGTCTTGTGTTGTGTTTTTGTGTATATTTCTTTGTGTGAATGAAATATTCACAACAACCTCTAATAACCTAGTGGTAAGTTTTCAGAATCCTTGTATGAGGTCTTGGGTTCAAGTCCCTCTAGGTGATATATATATATATATATATATATATATATATATATCAAGACTTGGGACTTGGGTCCTAAATCAAGACCCAATTGTAATTTCATTTTTTATTTTATTTTGTTTTTATTTAAAATTAAAATCCGGATTAATTTTTATTAATATTTTAATACTTTTATTCTTAGCCGTTGGAAGTGGTCTGAGGACCAGTTGTGGCTACTTATTTTTTTAAGACATAGGATGGCTATAGGGGTGGTAGTAGCTACATATTGTGACACCCCGCCTAATAAAATACCGGGTGATCAGTCCTATACAAAATTAAAACAGGAATCCCAGTTGGATCATCCTTAGCATCACTGTCGAAAACTTTTTAAAACTTACTAATCACCTAGTATTCCAAAAACTGGTGCCAATTTTAACTTCTTAATTAAACCAAAACAGTTCATGCGGAATTAAAATATAAACCATTCACACAACTGAATGAAAATAAACTGAATCATAATTACACAACTTGCCGAATGAATCACCGGCCACCAAAGAAAATAATCCAATACAAATATTCAACACCTGAATAAATTACACCTGAAAACTGTACTGAGAAGTCTGGGCGACAAGCCCTAAATGAAACTGAAACTGATACAAGATTCCTACTCTAGGAATGAATGAATGATGCGTCTAATCCAAACTCCTGCTAGCATCCACATATGCTGCAACTCCGTGTCCCTGGAATAGAATATCAATCCTGGTGTCCCTGTGGCTGGACACCTAAAAGGTTTTGAAAATAGTTTTATAGCAAGGGTTAGAACCCAAAATATTTTGAAAATATTCATCAAGAGGATTAACTGCAGTAATTTAAAATGCATGAATGCGCTTCATATTTAAGCTAGTGAAGCACTCCCTTGTGAAAAATCTCACCCCTCCACTATTGTGCACACCTACCGGTTATCTTAACCCCACCTAGTTGTACTACCCCGTCCAACCAGTCCTGGTATAACCTTCCCTTTCCATACTACTCTAACCCGAGTATAATGATTCTTGAATTATAAGTTATTTCACAATTAACTTAATTAATTCCTCTTAAATAGCAGCATATAACCGTGTCACAAGTTATATACAGTACATACATCACACACTGTATTATTTCCACAAATAATTAACTTAATTAATTCCTCTTAAATAGCAGCATATAACCGTGTCACAAGTTATGTACAGTACATACATCACACACTGTATTATTTCCACAAATAATTAACTTAATTAATTTCCCATTAATCAACTGCATATAACTGTAACCCGAGTTATATAAAGTAAATACATCACGCACTGTATTATCACCTACATATAATATATACTACCATATTATACGTACATTTACTAACAACCACACATATATCATACGTGTATCCATCCTTTCGAGTTTACCCTCACCGGATGGTTCCCTCTAGAATGCTATCCCACTAGGTGTGCTCACAAAACCTAGTTTCCCCAAGTTAGAATCGCTCACCAACTTGGACCAAAATATAAACGAAGTGGAGGCGGTCATATTCCTTCCCTGAAAGTGAGATAAATCCCTCACCCATATATACCGGACGCTATGACCTGGGGATATACTCGCCCTACTCCTCAAGCTAGGGGATTCACCCACATCACGCAACCTCCCTTGATAGCATTAGAGTATTTAAATTGAATAAATATCTAGTCGCTGTTATTTACTATCACACACAATCTATATATATATATATACTATCACTACCCGTATATATATATTATGAACCCCGGTTTTACTGTATACTCAAATTCCCGTACACTGCCTGTAATTTCCTGAGTCTGTCGCCCGACTCAATGTAATTAATTTTCTCACATAATAACTTATCCTCTTCCCGAGTCTATGGTCTGACTCTAATATAATTAATTCACACCTTAATTAATATAATACTTTCCCCGAGTCTATCGCTCAACTCTAATTAAATTAATTAACACACATATTAATTTAATACCAATCCGAGTCTGTGGATCGACTCTAATACAATTAATTTACAAATTAAATAATCAACCCAAATTCCGAGTCTGTGGTCCGACTCTAATATAATTAATTATCACATTAATTAATAAGTACCCATCACGAGTCTACAATCCGATTTTGATTAAACTAATTATCCCACCCGTTAATTTAATCATACCCGAGTCTACAAATCGACTTTAATTAAATTAATTAACACCCTTATAAATTTAATACTACCCGAGGCTACAATCCGACCCTCATTAAACTAATTATCACTCTTATTAATTAATATCACCCGAGTCTACAATCCGACTCTAACTAAATTAATTAACGCATTTATTAATTTAATAACTTGGTGTCACCCAACCATTATCCCGGACTCACTTACTTGGTCCGTATCTTAATATTTCCCGAGTCTATATCCCGACTCTAAATTACTTAGTTTATCTCCAAACTTAATTCACTACCTTGGGTCCCCTTACCAATATACCCGGATTCACTCACTTGATCCGTACCTCACTATTTTGGAATAAAGTCTCTCAAATTTATCCATTAAATGTCCCACATAAATTCATCCTAGTCCCAATTATTCTTTCCCATAATTATTAGGAATATTTGTTTCATAATTATTTATCACTTATTAATGTATGAAACTTAACTTTTAATAATTTTCCCTATATATAACCAACTGGCCGAACTGCCCAGAATTTCCCATCATCGATCGATCGATGCCCCCGATCGATCGATCGACCCCTTCGTTACAGCTCTTCTTCCCCACTGTTTTTTCACCATTAACGAACTTCAAGGTTTTTAAACCATAATTTAAACCTCTAATTACATCATCCCATCATCTACACATGGTTAATCCACGTCCTATCCATCATAGAGACCATTAAGATAATCAACTTCTCTAATTATCTCTTAATTTTCGAAATGGGTCTTACTCCCTAAAATTCAATTATCTGTTTTAAATTGAAATTTCCAGATTCGATTTCCACTCTTTTATGTTATGGATTTCTCGTTCAGATCATATATACATATTCAGATATCAATCATCCATCTAAATTTTACTTTGAATCCCATTCAAGTATTTCAAAAACAAAAACCCCATTTTGTACCCATTTACACCCAAAAACGAATTTTCATACACACATCACTATGATATGAATTGATTATCATGCTTTAAGAATCAAAACAGTTAACCACTTGCCTCAAAGTGTCTGTAGTGTCTGATCCGTTGTTGCCGTCCCTCAATTTGGCTCCAAAAACCTCCAATTTGTTCTTGATTTGCTTTCCCCCAAATCCCCTCTCAAACCCTAGGTTTAGAGTTGTGTTGGCTGCTGATTTCCTAATCTCCCCATTAGGTTAAAAACCCTTAATCCCGTTTTTCACCTAATGGGCTTAATTAAAGTGGCCCAACTCACCCCGTGTGGGCCCGGCTATGCCCAAAAATATCCCGAGACCCAATTACTACCCCCGGGTACTCTTTTCTGACTATCTCGACCCATCCGGACTCAACCGCGCACTCAGAATTGGCATTCGAATTAATTTATAAAATATCTCTCACCCAATATAGTCTATACCGACTCCCGGTTGGGATAAGTTTATACCTCGTCATTAATACTCGAAATGATGTAATTAAATTATTACTATTCACTTAGTAAATAAATTTCCCTAAACGTTAACCATTCACTTCCCGATTAATATTTAAATAAATATATTGTCATAATTAATTCAATTAAAAATTACAACACACCAGTAATTTAAAATCCCGAATTAATTAAATATTAAAAGCACAAAAATACGGGGTGTTACATACTTCCCCCCTTACAAAGGAATTTCGTCCTCGAAATTAAGATAAACCTAGTGTTCCAGTATTGACATATTACTCACTAGTCAAGTGCCTCCAACCCGCTATATCTATCCCATCTGTTTCTATGCACGTTACACAAGTATGCATTAAAATTAACCAGGGTGCCCATACACCCTATACCCTTGCTTAACCGAGCAAAATTTTGCCTTAATTAACCCGGGTGCCCAACCCATGTGCTAACGTTCAAACCTCTCCCAAAAAATACTTGTCTCTCAACGCAAAAGTATATACGCTTACCCTTATGCTACCGAAGACAACATGAATTATCGCGCCCTTACTACCACTAGTCCTTGCGCAAAATAAACCCCGAGCTATCTCTCTTTGCTCAAAAATCAATTTAACCACCCTGATTCACTTCAGTAAACATCCCCATTTTATCGGGATAAAATGTGAGAACACAAAATTTCACTATGTGCTATTGCACCATGCAATACAACATATATACCCACATATATATAGGTTATACGCCCTCTCAGGTGATACCTAGTACCAACCATACCCTGGTGTCGCGAACACAAAAATTTAACTCCACTATCCACAATAGTTAAATTCCATCGCTATGCAGCCGATATTTTGACAATATTATTAACCCTACTCCCATAATTCTCGAAAGTAGTAATTCCTCGCATAATTCAACCAATCACTCAGTGTACGCCTCCACTCTCCCGTGAAGAACACCAAGGAACTCCGATACCCTACGGAAAGGTTACCCACATGCTATGGCTACTACCGCCAACGCACCCACTAAGTTCGACTCACCTGCGAATTCTAGTGAAAAATAAGTTTTATACTGTGACATCCTCTTTGTTACTCAAAAATATACCCATGCCCCTAGGGCAAAAATAATTACCTCCATACCCCAGTTGCAGCGGCTGGTTCTCGGGTTCTGGAGGAGCTTCTCCCTGTACGAATGCACCCGTGACTTGCTTTAGTGGCTGTACATCCAGGACCTCGTCCTGTAGTTGACCCCTGCCTCGCTTAAGGAAATATCTTCTTCATGTGTCTCGCTTTTCCTACAAACGAAACACTTCCTAATATGTTCACCCTACCTCTGATCCCTTCCATGCCGACCTTGTTGGAATTCCTGGCCATCCCGCCGATAGCCTCCAGTTCTAGATCATTTGTCATTATTTCCCTACCGGAAATCCTGCCCCTGATCTCCCCCAGTATGATGCTGGGATACCCCACTGGTATTGTTCCTTTATGCCTCATCCGACTGGCTAACCCCCACTCCCCTCCCGCTTTCTTTCGCGTGGAAGCGATATTCCCGACAGTGCTGGAGTGTTGCGTTAAAGACCTCGGTATAATCAACTAATGCGGAATTTTCAATTAAATGTTGTCTGCTTCTCCAGACTAACCCATACATAAACTTTGCTTTCTTTCTCTTTTCCTAGCTTACCATCATCCGGTAAAAATTTTGCCAACGAGTGAAAATTTTCTCGTAATCGGCCACTGAACGGTCTCCCTTTGAGTCACCTCACAAAATTTTCTCCTCATTTCGGTCTCAACCGCTGAAGGAAAAATACTTGCAGTCGAACCGCACCCAAAACTCTTCAGTAGCTAGTCCCTTCCCTCAACTATGGTGATCGACTCCTACCACTGTAGCATCGCTCCCACTAATTAAAAGTGGTTAGCATTTACTTCGCACCCCATCGCAATCTTCTATGCGTAGGTGACGCTGGATACCTCTCTTCCTTGACACGCTAGTACTACACCTGAACCCCCTCGCAACTCTGGTGGGTTCCCGCTAAAATAACCTCTCTTTATTGTTTCCACCCCGACGACCCTGCATGAGTCTGAACATCCGACGCCACTAACACTTCTGGCTGATTCCGTGGAAAGTACCCTGCCGTTGTGACCACCGTTGCTCCAACTGCCTGGGCCACTATTTCAGTGACCTATGCGGCCAAAATCATCTATGGCCGTTGCTGTGGTAGCCCTTGCTCCTAACGAGCCTCCCCCATCTCATCTCCCCCTACTGCCTTAACTGTTCTCTCCCTCCTGTGCGTCATCTGGAATAAGAATCGAATTGTATGAGTTCACTCTCAAATAAAAATTTCGCAGAGGAACGTATATGCGGATACGTATGAGAATACAACAATCATATGATAGGGCTCTATATCAAAGATTGCTAAGCTGAAACGTGAAAAGCCGCACAGATCCTAAGGACACTAGAACCTGATGCTCTGATACCATCAGTGATACCCCGCCTAATAAAATACCGGGTGATCATTCCTATACCAAATTAAAACAGGAATCCCAGTTGGATCATCCTTAGCATCATGGCCGAAAACTTTTTAAAACTTACTAATCACCTAGTATTCCAAAAACTGGTGCCAATTTTAACTTCTTAATTAAACCAAAACAGTTCATGCGGAATTAAAATATAAACCATTCACACAACTGAATGAAAATAAACTGAATCATAATTACACAACTTGCCGAATGAATCACCGGCCACCAAAGAAAATAATCCAATACAAATATTCAACACCTGAATAAATTACACCTGAAAACTGTACTGAGAAGTCTGGGCGACAAGCCCTAAATGAAACTGAAACTGATATAAGATTCCTACTCAAGGAATGAATGAATGATGCGTCTAATCCAAACTCCTGCTAGCATCCACATATGCTGCAGCTCCGTGTCCCTGGAATAGAATATCAATCCTGGCGTCCCTGTGGCCGGACACCTAAAAGGTTTTGAAAATAGTTTTATAGCAAGGCTTGGAACCCAAAATATTTTGAAAATATTTAGCAAGAGGATTAACTGCAGTAATTTAAAATGCATGAATGCGCTTCATATTTAAGCTAGTGTCGCACTCCCTTGTGAAAAATCTCACCCCTCCACTATTGTGCACACCTACCGGTTATCTTAACCCCACCTAGTTGTACTACCCCGTCCAACCAGTCCTGGTATAACCTTCCCGTGCCATACTACTCTAACCCGAGTATAATGATTCTTGAATTATAAGTTATTTCACAATTAACTTAATTAATTCCTTTTAAATAGCAGCATATAACCGTGTCACAAGTTATATACAGTACATACATCACACACTGTATTATTTCCACAAATAATTAACTTAATTAATTCCTCTTAAATAGCAGCATATAACCGTGTCACAAGTTATATATAGTACATACATCACACACTGTATTATTTCCACAAATAATTAACTTAATTAATTTCCCATTAATCAACTGCATATAACTGTAACCCGAGTTATATAAAGTAAATACATCACGCACTGTATTATCACCTACATATAATATATACTACCATATTATACGTACCTTTACTAACAACCACACATATATCATACGTGTATCCATCCTTCCGAGTTTACCCTCACCGGATGGTTCCCTCTAGAATGCTATCCCACTAGGTGTGCTCACAAAACCTAGTTTCCCCAAGTTAGAATCGCTCACCAACTTGGACCAAAATATAAACGAAGTGGAGGCGGTCATATTCCTTCCCTGAAAGTGAGATAAATCCCTCACCCATATATACCGGACGCTATGACCTGGGGATATACTCGCCCTACTCCTCAAGCTAGGGGATTCACCCACATCGCGCAACCTCCCTTGATAGCATTAGAGTATTTAAATTGAATAAATATCTAGTCGCTGATATTTACTATCACACACACAATATATATATATATATATATATACTATCACTACCCGTATATATATATATATTATGAACCTCGGTTTTACCGTATACTCAAATTCCCGTACACTGCCTGTAGTTTCCTGAGTCTGTGGCCCGACTCAATGTAATTAATTTTCTCACTTAATAACTTATCCTCTTCCCGAGTCTATGGTCCGACTCTAATATAATTAATTCACACCTCAATTAATATAATACTTTCCCCGAGTCTATCGCTCAACTCTAATTAAATTAATTAACACGCATATTAATTTAATACCAATCCGAGTCTGTGGATCGACTCTAATACAATTAATTTACAAATTAAATAATCAATCCAAATTTCGAGTCTGTGGTCCGACTCTAATATAATTAATTATCACATTAATTAATAAGTACCCATCACGAGTCTACAATCCGATTTTGATTAAACTAATTATCCCACCCATTAATTTAATCATTCCCGAGTCTACAAATCAACTTTAATTAAATTAATTAACACCCTTATAAATTTAATACTACCCGAGTCTACAATCCGACCCTCATTAAACTAATTATCACTCTTATTAATTTAATATCAGCCGAGTCTACAATCCGACTCTAACTAAATTAATTAACGCATTTATTAATTTAATAACTTGGTGTCACCCAACCATTATCCCCGGACTCACTTACTTGGTCCGTATCTTAATATTTCCCGAGTCTATATCCCGACTCTAAATTACTTAGTTTATCTCCAAACTTAATTCACTACCTTGGGTCCCCTTACCAATATACCCGAATTCACTCACTTGATCCGTACCTCACTATTTTGGAATAAAGTCTCTCAAATTTATCCATTAAATGTCCCACATAAATTCATCCTAGTCCCAATTATTCTTTCCCATAATTATTAGGAATATTTGTTTCATAATTATTTATCACTTATTAATGTATGAAACTTAACTTTTAATAATTTTCCCTATATATAACCAACTGGCCGAACTGCCCAGAATTTCCCATCATCGATCGATCGATGCCCCCGATCGATCGATCGACCCCTTCGTTACAGCTCTTCTTCCCCACTGTTTTTTCACCATTAACGAACTTCAAGGTTTTTAAACCATAATTTAAACCTCTAATTACATCATCCCATCATCTACACATGGTTAATCCACATCCTATCCATCATAGAGACCATTAAGATAATCAACTTCTCTAATTATCTCTTAATTTTCGAAATGGGTCTTACTCCCTAAAATTCAATTATCTGTTTTAAATTGAAATTTCCAGATTCGATTTCCACTCTTTTATGTTCTGGATTTCTCGTTCAGATCATATATACATATTCAGATATCAATCATCCATCTAAATTTTACTTTGAATCCCATTCAAGTATTTCAAAAACAAAAACCCCATTTTGTACCCATTTACACCCAAAAACGAATTTTCATACACACATCACTATGATATGAATTGATTATCATGCTTTAAGAATCAAAACAGTTAACCACTTGCCTCAAAGTGTCTGTAGTGTCTGATCCGTTGTTGCCGTCCCTCAATTTGGCTCCAAAAACCTCCAATTTGTTCTTGATTTGCTTTCCCCCAAATCCCCTCTCAAACCCTAGGTTTAGAGTTGTGTTGGCAGCTGATTTCCTAATCTCCCCATTAGGTTAAAAACCCTTAATCCCATTTTTCATCTGATGGGCTTAATTAAAGTGGCCCAACTCACCCTGTGTGGGCCCGGCTATGCCCAAAAATATCCCGAGACCCAATTACTACCCCCGGGTACTCTTTTTTGACTATCTCAACCCATCCGGACTCAACCGCGCACTCAGAATTGGCATCCAAATTAATTTATAAAAATCCTTATCTCTCACCCAATATAGTCTATACCGACTCCCGATTGGGATAAGTGTATACCTCGTCATTAATACTCGAAATGATGTAATTAAATTATTACTATTCACTTAGTAAATAAATTTCCCTAAACGTTAACCATGCACTTCCCGATTAATATTTAAATAAATATATTGTCATAATTAATTCAATTAAAAATTACAACACACCAGTAATTTAAAATTCCGAATTAATTAAATATTAAAAGCACAAAAATACGGGGTGTTACACATATTTTTAGCCATAAGTTGGTTGTAGGTTGGTGGCTGCATCCCTTTAAAGGGTCTTGCAGAATCAACAAATAATTCACTCTGAATTTACTTCTTGCTCACTCTCAAAAATCTGTTCCTACTCAAATCCTCTTTCTGGGCAATACTGGTGTGGTTCTATTCATTCTCCATTGTGTGCTTCAATCGGATGAACAACGATGTTGAATCCTGGGGACAAATATCTAAGGCTCAAGGCACCACTCTATTAAGTGTGGGCGATATTTCTATCTTAGGACTATGTGTCTAACACACACCTTAACATCCAGATAAGTCGTTCTAATTTTATTGTGATCTTAAATTCTCCCGTTTACACGAACAACAATCTTAGACAGAAATATCTTAATATTTGTATAATGGGAAAATTTGATCCTCCAGCGATTGCATCTGCTAGGCTTGAAAATTTTATTGGACTGAATTTTAAACGTTGGCAACAAAAGATGTTATTTTATTTGAACCTATTAGAACTTAATCACACCTTACAAATTAAGGAAGATAATTCAGAAGACGCCGAGCCTGCTAGGACTGTTGTTAACCAACTTTGGGAAAAATCTAATTTCTTATGATTTTGAACAATTTAGATGATACTCTATATGATGTTTACTTTTTTGTTCCCAATGCTAGAGAGTTAGGTTGATGTTAGACAAGAAATATAAAATCGAAGATGCGAGAAGTAAGAAATTTGTTGTCAATCATTTTTTGGACTTTAAAATGGTTGATGAAAAATCAGTAGTGTCACAGTTATAAGAGCTACAAGTAATTGTTCACGAAATTCATGCTGAGGGTATGTCTATTAGTGAGGGTTTTCAAGTTGCATCTGTTATTGACAAACTTCCCCCTTCCTAGAAAGAGTTTAGAAATGGCCTTAAACATAAACGTAAGGATATGACTATGAAAGATCTCACTGTTAGACTTAGGATTGAAGATTATAATTGCGTTAAGGAAAAAAGGGATGTTACCATGGCTATGGCAACCAAAGCAAACATTGCTGAAAATAGTGTTGTGGGGGGGGGGGGGGGGGGGGAGGGGAATCATTTTAAGCCAAATAAGTACCAAAATAATTTTAAGGGAAAAGGAAAAGCAGCAAATAATTTTACAAAGCCTAAAAGTGGGATAAAGAAATTTGGAGGAGACTGTTTTGTTTGTAGTAAACATGGACATCGGGCCCAAGACTGCTACAAAAGGAAAAACAATGACTACTTTAAAAAATCTAATGGGAATGCACAAGCCTCAATTGTTGAAACTGATAACTTTTCTAGCTGTCATTTCAGAAGCACATCTCGTTAGTAACATTAAGGACTGGTGGGTGGACACTAGGGCCACCCGACACATCTGTGGAGACAGAAGTGTATTTTCCTACTACGAGGTGGTAGGAGGTGATGAAAAGCTCTATATGGGAAGTTCTTCAGTAGCGGTAGTTACTGGAAAAGGGAAGGTGGATTTAAAATTCACTTCTGGAAAAGTCCTAACGTTGAACAAAGTGCTACATGTACTCGACATTAGGAAAAATTTGGTCTCAGGTTCGATGTTGAGTAAAAAGGGTTTTAAAATGGTCTTTGAATTTGATCAGTTTGTTTTACCTAAAATGGAGTTTTTGTGGGAAAGGGTTACATGTGTGAGGGGTTGTTCAAACTAAGTGTAACTGTTGACTCTAGTTTTAATGTAGTTAATTATTCTGCGTATCTCTCTAATTCTTTATATTTGTGGCATAATAGACTTGGACATGTTAATCTTGCTTCACTTAGAAGATTAATGAATTTAGGAGATATCCTGAAATTACCCGAAAATGTCTAACGTAAATGTGAAATATGTGTAGAATCAAAATTCAAAAAAAAATATTTTCTAAGTGTACAACGCTCTACTGAAATCTTGGGATTAATTCATACAGATTTGTATGACTTAAAAAGAATTCAAACAAGGGGTGGAAATAAGTACTTCATTACCTTTATAGATGATTACACGAAATTTTGTTACGTGTACCTTTTGCGTTCGAAGGACGAAGCACTTGAGAAATTTAAGCTTTACAAAACAGAAGTTGAAAATCAACTAAATCAAAAAATAAAAATTGTTAGATCGGATAAAGGAGGAGAATATTCTGAGCCGTTTAATGACTTCTGTAAATTGCATGACATAATACATCAAACTACTGCACCATATTATCCACAATAAAATGGTGTGGCTGAACGTAAAGATCAAACGCTAAAGGATATGGTAAATGCTATGTTAAATAGTTCGGGTCTACCTCATAACTTATGGGGTGAAGCGGTACTTTCCGCAAGTTATATTTTAAATAAAATTCCCCTTAAAAAATCTAATAAATCTCCTTACGAATTGTGGAAAGGAAGAAAGCCATCATACAAATACTTAAAAGTGTGGGGGTGTTTAGCTAAGGTAGTTTTGCCACCACCTAAACGAACAAAACTCGGACCTAAAACTGTTGATTGTGTATTTATAGGTAATGCTCAAAACATTAGCGCTTATAGGTTTCTGGTGTTTAAATCAGATGTAGATAGTGTATCTACAAATACTATTATTGAATCTCGTGATGCATAATTCTATGAAAATATTTATCCACATAATCTAACTACTGGATTTGAGAATGCTCCTATAAACATTAATTTGCCATCTAGTAGTAGGAGTGATAATGAAATGGAAATACAAGGACCTAGAAGAAGTAAAAGATGTAGAATAGAAACATCTTTTGGGCCTGATTATATTTTATTTTTATCTGAAGAAGATCCTTAATCTTATCACGATGCCATTATCTCTCCTGAAGCTCCATTTTGGAGAGAAGATGTTAATAGTGAAATGGAATCTATTATGCAAAATCACACATGGTATTGTTAGCTTTCCACCTGGATGTAAAACCATAGGGTGTAAATGGATTTTTAAAAGGAAAATGAAATTGGATGGATCCATAGAAAAATATAAGGCAAGGTTAGTAGCCAAAGGTTATAAACAAAAGGAGGGACTTGATTTCTGTGACACTTATTCTCCTGTTACGCGAATTACTTCTATTAGAATTACTTATATTAGAATTTCTGTGACACTTATCAAATGGATGTAAGAACTTCCTTTTTAAATGAAGAATTAGAAGAAGAAATTTGTATGGATCAACCAGAAGGTTTCGTCATTAAAGGATTTGAAAGTAAAGTCTTCAAGCTAGTTAAATCCTTATACGGACTAAAACAAGCACCTAAACAGTGGCATGAAAAACTTGATCATGTAATGATTAATGATGGATTTAAAATAAATGAATCTGATAAATGTGTGTATTTTAAATGCCATAGAGATGCTTGTGTGATTGTATGTCTATATGTTGATGATATGCTAATATTTGGATCACATATGAGTATAATCAAAACAACAAAAAAGATGTTATCCGAATAGTTTGATATAAAGGACTTGGGAGTTGTAGATTTTATTTTGGGAATCAAAATAATACGGGATTCTGAGGGAATCAAATTGTCACAATTAGATTATATAGAAAGTGTGTTAAAGAAATTCAATCAATATGAATCTAATCCTGCTAGAACTCCTTATGATCCAAATAGTAAATTAAAGAAAAATAAAGGAGAAGGTGTGTCACAACTTGAATTTTCAAGAATTATTGGTAGCCTAATGTATATTATGAATTGCACTAGACCTGACATTGCATATGCAGTAGGTAGATTGATTAGATATACTTGTAATCCTAGTAATGATCACTGGAATGCACTTATTAGAGTGTTGAGTTACCTGAAATTTACTTTGGATTATGCCTTATATTATGTATCTTATCCTGTTGTGATTGAAGGTTATAGTGATGCTAATTGAATTTCTGATTCAGAGAAATCGAAGTCAACAAGTGGATATATATTCACATTAGGTGGGGCTGCCGTATCGTGGAAATCCTCAAAGCAGACATGCATTTCGAGATCAACAATTGAGTTTGAATTCATAGCTTTAGATAAAGCAAGTGAAGAAGCCGAGTGGCTGAGGACCTTCTTGGCCGACATTCCGATGTGGCCTAAACCTGTACCCGCGGTACTTATACATTGTGATTGCCAAGCAGCAATAGCAAAAGAAAGCAATAAGTCCTACAATGGAAAATCAAGACATATCCGTCGCAGGCATAATAGTGTGAGATAACTCATATCTAATGGTATTATAACCATTGACTTTTGAGGTCAAGTGCTAATTTAGCTGATCCATTAACCAAAGGGTTGTCAAGAGATATTATTTACAAAACATCGAGGGGGATGGGCTTAAAGCCTAATGAGTAGAATCCTCATGATGGATACCCAAACTATATTAATGGAGATCCCAGGATATAAGTTCCATGGGAAAACTAAATTGTGAGTGATTATGTGTAAGCAATACAAATACTTCAAATTTTCTTATCCCTATGATGTTAATAATAGTAATGCTACCTGTAATGAGAAAGGATGAGTTAAACTCTTAATGAATCTATGGCTTGGACTTTCAAGCAGGATGTGACAGGACATCCTTGATAAATTCACCTAACTGAGTGTGGCAGTGGGGCCACTGCCTATGGAAATTGTGGCTGAATCTCCTAGAGCGCTCATGATAATGGAATATAGCTTATGGCCTTAATGAGAAAAACTGTTTTGAACCACAAGTATATTAAAGTGTCATGTGTGTAATCTATTGAACAGTTTTACCAAACATAACTGTTCAATTCAAGATATGTAATTCACTGAATAGTTAGTAAACCCAATGGACCAACACTAAGCAAGGTTCAAGTCCAAAAGACACCTCTGCCTACTAATAACATTTTACTGCCCAAAAATTTCATGCTTTTCCTTCTTCTCGTATTTCATTCATGTGGGGGATTATTGTGTTTTGGTGTATATTTCTTTGTGTGAATGAAATACTCACAACAACCTCTAATGGCCTAGTGGTAAGTTTTCAGAATCCTTGTGTGAGGTCTTGGGTTCAAGTCCCTCTAGGTGATATATATATATATATATTGGGACTTGGGACTTGGGACTTGGGCTTGGGTCTTGAGTCCTAAGTCAAGACCCAATTGTAATTTCATTTTTTATTTTACTTCATTTTTATTTAAAATTAAAATTCGGATTAATTTTTATTAATATTCTAATACTCTTATTCCTAGGCGTTGGAAGTGGTCTGAGGGCCAGGTGTGGCTACATATTTTTTAAGCCATATGATGGCTATAGGGGTGGTAGTACCTACTTATTTTAAGCCATAGGGTGGCTGTAGGTTGGTGGTTGCATCCCTTTAAAGGGCCTTGCAAAATCAACAAATAATTCACTCTGAATTTTCTTGTTGTTCACTCTCAAAAATTCATTCCTACTCAAATCTTATTTCTGGGCAATACTGGTGTGGTTCTATTCGTTCTCCATTGTGTGCTTCAATTGGACAAACAACGTTGTTGAATCCTGGGGATATATATCTGAGGCTCGAGGCACCACTCTATTAAGTGCAGACGATATTTCTAGCTTAGGACTGTGTGTCTAACACACACCTCAACATCCAAATAATTCGTTCTAATTTTTTTGTGATCTTAAATTTTTCTGTTTACACGAACAACATCTTGAAACTAGCAAACACGAGATCCTTACTAGAGCTCATGACGTAACTAGAACATAGCACGAAAAGAGGGATACGTATAGAGACCGAATCGGATGGATAGGAGCTTGATTGTAGGGGATGCTAGGGCGGGTCGAATTCTCTCTATCCAAGTGCAGCTACTGTTTTTGAAGCACCCTCCAGGAGTTCTGGTGAAAGCTATCCTTCTAGGGACCTCTCTTATCTACCAACTTATGATGCTGGGGAAAAAAGGCCACTAAACAGATCTTCACCATATCTATCTTCAAATCCATTATGTGGAAATGCAGTGAGGCGATCGACCAAATACCCAGCTTATGACCCGGAAGGATAAGTTATGCTTCTCCGGCTATTGCTGAACCTTTTAGTCTTGTTTATATGTAATAAATACATGTATTTAACATAATTAATGTGTTATTTTCATGGGGTGTTATCACGTGTTCTTATTGAGTAACTATCTTATTTTTTGTATATATGCAAACACTTTACAACAATTTGTGACAATAAACAAACATTATATTTAACTACGAAGCTCTCGCAATAGATCAACATTTTTTTTTTTGAAAAAATTAGGATTTTATTGATATAAGAGAGAAAAGCCCTCTCAAGTGGCAATACAATAAGAATGAAAAGACATCAGACGTTCCTTATAAAAGGAAGAGGAGAAGCATCTATCATCATAGATGCTTTTACAATATTAGGAAGATCCGACCAGCTGATAAATGACTTATGACATTTTGACGATTCACCATGAATAGCAAGAAGAGTAGCCACCTTGTTAGCTTCTGGTGAACAGCAAGATAAATGTCACTGAAGACTGTGAATTAATTCCTGTAGATCCTTGAAATTATTTCTAATTTTCCAATGAACTGATTTTGAGTTAGCCTCCAAAAAGATGAAAATCTGACTTGAGTTAACAAACAATATTCTCTTTTTAAAAAATCTGTGTATATAGTTTAAGATATTATGAAATGCTCATCGATTGTGCAGGTGGTGCTTGTACTTCACTATTATTATATATCCTCCATCTTGCAAAAGTTGATTTCAATCCCATGTGATTCTTTTATCATGACTTTTAAGTTTCCGATTGACATTTATTTCTAGATTTTTATTCCACATGAGACCTGATAAGTCGTGGCATGTGGCGCCAACAAGAAAAACCGACTACCCTGCTTACTTTTTTTTATATTATGGGAAAAAATTATGAAGTGTAATTACGTACAGCCTTGTTATATCTCATGGAAAGATTCTTAAACTCGTATTTACACTCACACAATTCATTTTTTATTTGTTTCTACAAATTCTGGTTGAGTTATGAATTATTTAGGCATTTTGTAGTGTTATTGATGTTAATTCCAGGTTTCGTGGGTGTTTTGTGTGTGTGTGTGTGTGCATTCACACTTGCATATTCGAGGGGGGTTGCCTACCTCCTCTACCTTTCTCTTCCCTTTGCCATCTGGGGGATAACTATTTATCCCAAGAAATCATAAACAGACGTCCTTAGTTAGGCACCTCCTCTAACCACTTGTATCCCCCTAATTTTCTTGTTGAGCTCTTTCTTTTTTCGTCAAGCTCAATATAAAGTGCTACATATAACAGATGGTCTTCCTCAACAAAAAAAAAAACTTCTGAGCTACTTTGATTATAATCTAGGTACCTTGGACGTTGGCTTTTGCACAGTGGTGATATGTGGAGGGCACTATGCCATGAGTGTGCATGCACACTTGCCCTATGAGCAACGGGTAGCTTGTGTTGGCATTAATAACTTGAAATTTCATATAAAAATTAAAGTTCCTCAACTTGATACCCACATTCACATACCCAAGTGACTGCATGCCTGCGTTTTCAAGTCTCGAAATCAACAGTTGTACATGCACTATCTTGTCTTGAGATATCCCTCTCTCATATAGCATGTTGTTTGACATGATGTTGATGGACACGCCTCCATTCATCAATACCCTGGGGAAAGAAATCCCATTGATCATGGTTGTCACATAGAGTGTGCGGTTGTGAAAATATGGTACTTGTCTATCTTCCTCGGAAAAAAACCACCTTAGAAGTGTTTCTTTTAATTAGTCTCCCAATGGATCCCTGCCAGTTTAGCGAGGGGTCCCCTCATTGTTGCACCGATTCTAAAATCTTTCTCGTAATGACCACCCAGGTGCCATACTTCACTCCTATCTGGTCGAAGAACCATTTGTACTTGGGACTCCTTACTATGGTTCCGCAATTAGAGTCCATGGTTGCCTTATTAGTTTGAGCATTATAGACATACTCTTCCTCACATGTTCCTCCTTAAACTAGAGTAATGATAACACCTACTTTACCTTCTGGTAAGTTCACTTACTCACCCCCCTCACATTCAAACTCTTTTTCATCAAGATTGAAAAACTATTCTTCATGCATCCTCTTATTTTCAACCTTCTGTTCTCTATTAAGTGTCAGTCCTTCCAGCTCTTCACATATCTTCTCGATATCTTCCCATTCCTTAAGTCCACGAGTTGCTTCTTTATCATATGCTACCACCATATTGGCAGTCATAATGATGTGCTAGAAGTGGGTTGTTATTGACATCTACAGGAGGTATTTACAAAGTACCACTGGTCACCTGCTCGTCAATGATCTTCCGTAGGTAAAAACAATCTTTAGTGGTATGATGCACTCTCTGATGCAACTCACAATATTTGGCATTAGCCTTGTCTGCTGTTGTTGAGATTTTCCCATTTGAGTGGGGTGGACCTACTACCCCCTCTCGCACAAAAGTGCGGTAGCAGTGCTGCTAGTGTTCCACAACTTTGTCTCAAGCTTGCAAATCCATGTTATTTTTTTTCAGAATCTCAACAAACATGCTCATTAAATTCATACCTTTCAATGCAGCAACTAATACTGCATTAGTCTGTCCTCCTTGAGGAGCATATTCTCTAGATCTGGTCACTACCACCTCCTCTTGGGTGCTCTGGTCACTCTGAACCATATTCTCAGTTGGAGTGTCTTCAAAGATCAATTACTTAGAAACATTATAACCTTCTTTGTCCATGGTAACGAGGATACCTCCCCAGCAAAGTTGACAAATGTAGGATGGTAGTGTGACTAGGGTCTAAAAAGAAACTAGAATGGATGATGCGTGACCCACTCTAATGGACTCTGTCTTCAAAGTCCATAAAGTTTTAGGAGCAGCTTATGGTAGAACCTTCCTCTTCTAATAAAATGGAGTAAATGCTAGAGCCTCCTATTGTAAGAAGATGGACTTCACAAGAAATAATAGTAACTTGGAGTGAGAAATCTCATGAGAATGATGGTTGTAACATTGGGAGTGAAGAAACAAGAACTTAGTACATAGAGTGAGAGCAGGGAGAGAATACTACGTCTGATGTGATTTTGACATAGTAACGGATTAACTTGAGTTTCTGATGCTTGATTGACCTTACTAATGGTCCTATTTATAGGTGAATACTAGGGCTTATTGGGGCCTTTTGGGGCACTTAAAATGAGAAGGAACTTGAGGGACAAGGTTTGCAATGTATCTTTTATCCCTACCTGGTCTGCAGCCATCTGTCTTCTCTGATAGGTGACACCTGGTGTAAACCAAAGTCAAAAATAAAAAAATGTCTCCTAATGGTGACAAAACAAATGATTTGGTAAATATATTTTCAAACGGTAACTTGCTGTACAAACTTTGTAAACTTGAAAGGCCTCGAGGGCCACCCTCTCTAAAATCATTTTATAAAAAATATTTCTCTTATGAGCATCCCCTTGGCTACTCACTTCAGTTATAACTAAGTGTGAGTTGTGTAAGGGCTTGAGTGACTCCTAGGGTCCCTCTACTAATATTCTCTCTATCTTAAAGTGGTAAATGGTTGAGCTTGCTCAATAAACCTTGCCTCTCAGCCACCAAGCCAAAAAAACTCCCATGAGATCCCAACTGTCATGCTTGAGCTGCTTGCTCAACTATGATACTTGTACGAGAATGTAAATATTAGTACTTTGTTATTTTCTAAGTAATAGGTCTTAGGGATGAGGCCACTCAAGGTAGACCCCCTCGCCCTATGTCAATTATGTAGTATGTGATTTGGGGCAAATGAGATGCCCTAGCTGGACGTCCTCGCCCTACCACTTTTTTTAGGATGTCAACTTGGGTAGCACTACACCAAAATGGCCAAATTATCACCTTTCAGCTGGCCACCCTTGTCACGGTCATTGACCGTGACAACAAAACATGAGTTTTCTGCCACGGTCAATGACCGTGACAAGACCGTGATAATACTTTGTCATGGTCATTGACCATGACAATACTTAAAATATTATCACGGTCAATGATCGTGACACGACCGTGATAAGTTTTACAGCAAAAAAGCCCTACGCATTCTTTTTTCCCATCGATTTTCGTTTTTCCCTATCTTTCTCTCTCTAAGCAATTTTGAGGTCTTTCTCTCTCTCTCTCTCTCTCTCTCTCTCTCTCTCTCTCGTTTCAATATGTCTGTGTATGTGTGTGTGTATATGTATGTGTATATGTGTGTGTATATATGTGTGTGGTGGTGTGTGGTGGGGGAGGGGGGCAGGGGTGGTGGGGGTGGGTTGGGTTGTGTGTTTACGTGTGTGTGTGTGTGTGCATTTGTGGTGGTGGTGGGGTCAGGGGGTGTGGTGGGGGGAGGGGGGCAGGGGGTGGGTGTGGTGGGGTGTCTGTGTGTGTGTATACAGGTGTGTGCGTGTGTGTGTGGCGGGGGGGAGGGGTGTGGTGGTGGTGTGTGTGTGGTGGGTGTGTGTGTGTGTGGTGGGGCAATCTTAACAATTGTATAGCTTTAATTAATAAATTGTATAGCTTTAATTAATAAATTGTATAGCTTTAATTGTAATTTTAATTGTATAGTTTTAGATGAAAGTAAATTAATAATTAGTGATCATTTCATATGAAAGTAGGATTGCCCCTCATTGTAAATTAGTAAATTAATAATTGTATACTTTAATTGTTAGTTTAATTGATGAAATGAATTAATTAAGTAGATGAATTAGAAGGAGTACGGGATACACATTTGTTGTTCACATTGCTGTTGGATTGTTTTGTTTAGTAAATGTTGGGTTGGTTAGTTTAAAAGTGGCATGACCACTGGATTATTGTCCATATTGGGGTGGGATTTTTCAATTTTTTTTTAAAATTACTTTGTATATCGAACAAAATATATATAGTATGATAATTAAATGAAACATACTTGAAATTAAATATAGTGCGCATAGATACTAGCCTTCTAGTTCTCATGCGTACGCATTCAATAGCCCTTAGACCCATTGGAGAGTCATTACCCCTGTAATGAGATCTTTCGAATTGTCCCGTTTGGACAGTTTAAGACTGTATAATTTATGTATAATATTCTTAGTGGCTTAAAGTTGTTACTTTTGGAGGAAGTTCTGCAGTCGTATCTTAATGTTCTCCGGGTACATACTAGATTGACAAGTGTGACTGTTATTTCAATTGATCAATTGAAATAACACTCACACTTGCCAATCTACGTCGTGTACTTGGAGAACTACAGGGATATGATGTTGAATTTTTTTCAAATCGTAACAATGTGCATGAGGTGTTAAGTATATTACAGAAAAATGCGGTCTTGAATGGGATACGACCACTCACCCTTTAGAGGAGATGGAGGAAATAGAAATATCTATTATAAATTGAATTTGAATATAAATAAGACATAATTAAATGAAACATACTATAAATCTAAGTTTTGTTTACCTTTAATAGGTGATTAGTTGTGGTAGCTGTGATGGGATATCCGAAATACACAGAGTGGATGGGTGAGACAAATAGAATGGGGGATGTGTTTCGCAGAGGTGCTAATGAATTTGTGAAATATGCAAAGAGATGTCATAATGATGAAGAGTTTCCGTGTCCGTGTGCAAGGTGTAAGAATGGTAAGGTGTTTGAGTGGAAAATAGTTGAACTACATTTGTTAAGATCGGGTATGCAAGATAGTTATCGATTTTGGAGTTTTCACGATGAATTGAAAGTTTCTTTTGTCCTCGACCAACCTTCACAACAACCTTCAGTAAGTAGAATAGATGTATAAGGGGACGACGTAGATCATAATATGTTAGAGGATTTAGTTGATGATGCGTACGGATTTTATGAAGCATAGGAGAATGAGGTTACTGATGATGTAAAAGATTCAAGTGCTTGTAAAGATAATACGATAAAACTTGATGAAGACTACCAAAGTTTAAAATTTAAGGCGACCCAACCGTTATACTCTGACTGTGAGAAAGATCAAACAACTTTACATGCCATGGTTGGTTTGCACAGTTTGAAGATGCAGTACGGTTTGTCTGGCAATAGCATGACGGGAATTCTGAAATTGGTGAAGGGCTTATTACCCAAGGTGAATACACTTCCAAATAGCTATCCTTTTATGAAGAACGATTTGAAAGGTTTGGGAATGAAGTATAAATCGATTCATGCATGTGTGTATGACTGCATACTATACCGAAAGGAGTATGAAAATCTCGATCTTTGTCCGGTATGCGATGACCTAGATATGTCCAATCTACTAGTAAGGAAGGCACAAGCTTAAAAGTGCCTAAAAAATTATTGAAATATTTTCCCGTTGGGCCTAGATTAAAGAGATTTTTCACAGTACCATGGATTGCATAGGCAATAACTTGGCATGCTAGGACAGAAGTAGGGGGTAATATCATGCGTCATCCTATTGATTCTACTGCCTCGAGGAGGATGAATTTTGAGTATCCCGATTTTGCTCGAGAACAACGCAACATTCGTTTGGCTATATCAATAGATGGTTTCAATCCACTTGGAAATCTAAGCACCAATCAGAGTGTATGGCCAGTGATCCTAGCCCCACTCAACCTCCCTCCTTCACAGTGTATGATACCTGAATTTTCGATGATGGCTTTGTTGATACCTGGGCTAAAGGCACCAAGTGATGACATCGATGTCTACCTGGATCCTTTGGTAGAAGAATTAAATGAGTTGTGGGAAGAGGGTGCGCAATCATTTGTCTCTTTTAGAAAAGAAGAGTTTACGCTGAAAGCTATATTGATGTGGGCAATTCATGATTTTCCAGCTTATGGGACATTATCCGGTTGTGTAGTACATGGTTATTTGGGGTGTTCTATTTGTGGAGAGGAGACTGAATCTCTTCGTCTATCCTCTAGATTAAAAAATGTATACCATCGCCATAGGACGTTTTTACCCCCAGCTCAAAGTTTCAGATCTGAGAAAAGTTCCAATTTTTTATTGGGCGGGGTTGAACATAGGCTACCGCCGAGACAACTTTTGGGTTTAGAAATTGAAAGTAAATCTTCTGAATGTAGCCCTAATATGCCAGGTAAGAATCCCAAATTTAAGATTGTCAAGCATAAGAATACCCTAACTGGGAATAAAACTGAGACAAGAAAGGCGTGGTCTCGGAGGTCAATTTTATTTGACTTTCCTTATTGGAAGAATAACCCGGTGCCCCATATATTGGATGTGATGCATGCAGAGAAGAACTTTGCTGAAAATATTGAGGGCACTTTCCTTGGGGGAGTCATTCGAATGATGGAGAAAATGAACAAAAAGACCTTAAATCGTTAAAACTTAAGCCACAACTATGGTTGAAAGATGATAGTAGGGGAAGGAAAATAATTCCCCCTGGTGCGCTTACTTTGACGAGTGGGGAAAGGAAGGTGCTTCTAGACACAATATATAATTTGAAGGGCCCATCTACTTTTTCGTCCAACTTGCAAAGGATTGTGAATTATGCTACTCATGATTTACATAAGTGTAAGTCCCACGATTGGCATGTGATCATGCAATTGGTTACTCTATTGTTTAAGCACTGTTTCTCCAACCACAAGGATTTGCATAGGGCTATTATGCAGATTAGTATTACCTTCTCCCTCTTGTGTGAGAAGGTAGTCAATCGAGAACATAGAGTGGCCGCAAAATTGGCGGTGACCGAAGCGATTTGTGTATTGGAGAAGTACTTTACCCCAACATTCTTTAACATAAGTGTTCACTTGTTGGTACACCTATGTAACGAGGCATTTCTTTGTGATCCAGTTAGATATCGGTGGATGTATCCGTTTGAAATATTGATGAAAGTTTTTAAAGATTACGTCAAGAATACGCGATACATTGCAGCATCAATTGCATATGAATACATCACCGTGAAGTCATCAATATATACTCGGGAATATATGCCTGACTCGACCAACGTTGATGACACTTATGAGTTCGTTGATGATGGTGGTCATGTGATGGGAAAATGAGTGAAATTAACGAGTTTGCAACATGAACAAGTAGCTCGTTATCTATTTGACACACGTGAAGATGTCGAAGAATGGAAAAAGTATGTTTCGATTATTATAATGTTTAACATTATTTTAGATTATTTTATACATGATTAATTTTGTAATATGCAGAAAATATGAAGCCTGTGAGAACAATAAAAGACGAAAAATAATGGTACAATCAGACAACGAATTTAGGTTGTGGTTAACACAAGAGGTAATTATAATGAAAATAGTCGTTATATAACGTTACATTAAACTAAAATTTTACCACTAATATAATTAATTTATTTATATTCTCAGCTCCTAAAGACGGGTGATGCGACATCAAGGCTTGCTCGTCTAGCCACTGGACCCTTGTTCGTGGCACAAGAGTACAAAAAGTATCGATTGAACAGTTACATTTTTGGCGCTAAAGTGTACGAGGAAAGTAAAAATGTACAGAACTCGGGAATTTCATACAAGGCTCTTACTTTCTTTTGAGTGAGCGCAAAAGATAAAAACCTCGTTGAAGCTGAAATGATTTACTATGGTGTAATCCAAAATATATTTGAATTGGATTATATAATCTTGAAAGAGGTTGTATTTAACTGTGACTAGGTAAGAGTTGAGGATAAAAATGCTTGTAAAGTTGATCCTGTCACCAATTTGATCATGGTAAACTTGTCCAAGTTGAAGAGCAATGACCACGTGAGCGATGAGCCGTTTGTTTGTGCATTTTAAAAGGTTAAGCAAGTGTTTTACTCGGAGTATATCAACAACGAGCCGTGGTCAATTGTCCAACACGCGCCAAAGCATCTAAATAGTAGTGTGGATGACTTGGCTGCTCCTACCGAATATCAATCCATTTTTTATGATAACCCGAATTTGAAACAATTTTTCAATTTGTAAGAAATATTTCAATTTGTACCAAAACATCCATTTTTAATGATTTTAATTGATTTTCACTTTATCATTTTCACTCTTATGTAGTGTGCGTGTGTGGAGAGGATATATATACATAAATATTCCAACTACATCTAAGTTTTGTTTATACTAATCCATGAATATATGCTTCTTACCTTTAATAGGTGATTAGTCCATAGTTATTTGTGGTGTCCTATTTGTGGAGAGGAGACTGAATCTCTTCATCTATCCGAACACTAAGAAATGCCATAATCCTATGGAGTGATGTTCTATAAATTCCTCCCAACCATTGTGTAGCCAAACATCACGAGTTGAAGTTGTCAATTCCACTTTCCATACCCCACCACTTGGAACCTCTAGCAAAACATGGGAGACCATTGGAAGGTGTAATTAAGAACCTCAACTGGTGATTTTTGGCTACACAACGGTTGGAAGGAATTTGCAGAGCATAACTCCATAGGATTATGGCATTTCTTAGTGTTCAAATATGAAGGGAATTATATTTGACACGATTGCCCGGGGTACATTAGTTGGAAGGAGGTGCCATATGAGCTCAAGTTAGCTGTTTGGGTGGCACTACAGGTAATGTATTTATATTTATATTTATATGAATATTTCAATTTCAATTTCGATTTCGATTTTGATTTATATTTATATTTATATTTATCTATATCTGCGGGGCTGATACTAATTTTACTTTATTTTATTTCAGGGGACAGGGAGTGGCCCTGGGGGTAGGCCACATAGGCTCGATACTTATGTGGCTCTTCGGACAAGAAGGGAAGGATAAGGAGGTTGTAATACCCCGTATTTTTGACTATATTTATTTTGGGATTAATTAATTAAATTGCGTATTAATTGGAAATTAATCCGGGTTAATAATACTAATGTGATGCGAATTGGTATTTGATTATGTGCATATATGATTATATATGAACTTGGTATTATAAAAATTTTCGTGGGATTTATATACGGCATTTTAGAAATTTTGTTGAGACGCGTGGGACCGCCGCGTCACGGTATATTATTTTGTTATTAAAAGTGAATTAAAAATCTATAACCCGTATAGTCGTTTTGAGTGCGCCAACGCGTTCGGAAGGGTCGAGATAGTCAGAAAACACTAGCCGGGGGTATAGTTTGGGTTCCGGGGTATGTTTAGGCCATCCCGGCACCATAAAGGGTATTTTAGTAATTTGGTATTTTTGGGTAATTAAAAGTGACGAAAATGGAGAGTTATAATCTGATAAGGATTGACCCAACCAACCCTTATTAACCCAACAAGCTACGGAGGTTTATTATATTAGGTTTTCATAAGTTTCCTTCAAACCAAACCCTAGCCACCTTGAGCCACCATTGAAGGAGAGCTTGGAGAAGGAGAGAGATAGAGGAAATCTGCAGAAAGAGATTACAAATCAACACCAGATTCGAAATCAAACCAAGGCAAGTGGTTTAATTATGTTTAACTTCAGCAAATGTTCTTTCCATGTTAGCAAATTGAAGATTTATAATTGTTATTGGAAGATGAATGAAAAACCCATGATTAATTGAACTTAGGTCTGAATTTTGAGGATAAATTGCATGTAGACTAGTTGGTGACGATTATTCTGATGTGAATACATGATTGGATGAAAGAAAAACGAATTAAATTATGGGATTTGATGATGATATTATGTTAGGGTTCATGTTCTTGAGAAAATCTGGAAAAACTAGGTTTTTATGAAGATTGATCCATAGGTAGCCTTTAGATGTTGAATTATTGATTTATGGACGCTAGTAATACTGTAGGATTGTTATATGGCATTACTATGACGTTATATCTGAGAATCATACGTTAGAAATTAGTTTTGGGATGGATTAAAATCTGCAAAACGAAGCAGTCCGTAGCCATACCTGTTCGATCGATCGATCGACATTCATAAGTCGATCGATCGACTAGATCGATCGAGCGACATTCATAGGTCGATCGATCGACCTTCCCAGAATGAGTGAAATATTCCTTAATTTGATTTTAATGGTGGAAACCCTCGGAGAATATGTTTGGAGACCTGATGAATACCCTCACCCTTAAGAAAGACCAGTAGAGGTGAGTATTATAGTGAACTTTAATTAGAATACAATTCGAAGAATTATTCTAGATTATAGAAATTTGTTAAGTGAGATAACGTTTGGGTTAATAGTGTAGAATTGAGTAATTAAATGAAATAAGGTTTAGGGCAGAAGTAAAGACCTTAAGAATAAAGATGTTATATTTGGGAATAATCGGAACTTAATAGTCTATTTAAGATAGATTGTAAGGATAAGGGATTACGGGGTGAGACGTGTCGGCAATTTAACCTTATATCAACGGGAGACTTGAAATATATAAGTTTGGTATAATGGTATAATGATGTAGAAAATACCTTATTAAAATGGTGATATCTAAGATGTGTGAATGCTTAGTATATAGTTTATGTGTATAACATACCTACCATACTTGCTATCACGGGGGAGGTTACGTTCGCTTAGGACCCTCTAATCCTTGTGTGCCTACGGGGGGGATATAGACTGGTACCTTGATGAACATAGATCATTGAAAGACTTATTGTGATATTAATAAGTCCGCTGATCATGGGAGCGTAGGTATGTGCGTGACCCATGTGATGGTGACTGTGTTCGCCTCCATTATTTGTGATGTTGTTATCGGTAAACTATTCCTGAGAGATTCGGAATATGAAATCCTTATGTACGTGATGTACCGGGATGGATAGCAGAGTATGTGTGCACCGCAGCTTAGTTCTCGGGGTGCTTGTGTTGTATATTTATGATGTGAATAATATACGCTTAATTTAATGGGAACCTTCATGTTAATGTTGTGAAAATAATTACGGTAATGTTCCGAGACTGATAATGAGTTAACTGATAGTTATATCTATGGCATACTTAGTAACTGAGTTTATGTTAAACCTCTATTTAATTACAAGCGTTGTTATGCTAAACGGAACCTAGTAATATGGGTAGGACCTTTGGCAGTCTAGCTAGTTATGTCGTCAGTTAGCTAGTAGTATGGGTCGATATAGATGGGTAATTACGTTAGGAGTGCACAGTTAGTCGAGAGGTGAGAATTTAATGTGAGTGCACGTCCTAACATGTACTTTGCATTTAATGTTTTAAATGTTTTTAAAGCACTTGCAGGTTTTTAAAACATAACACATTCGGGCTCTGACCCGTTTGCTTTTCAAATCTCTTTTTCTTGTAAAACCATTTTAGGTGCCCAGCCACAAGGACACCAAGCATAGGATTCTCATTCAGGTGACGAGCTGTAGCTGTTTGTGGAAACTACAGGGATTTGCATGTAGACGCCTCTCTCATTTGGATTCCAGTCTTAGCATCTATCAGTTGTAGGGAATGTTGCCCAATTCTATTAGACATTTTTACATTTCAGTTTTCAGACTCTAGCATGTATTGCTCAGTATTCAGTTTTAGTTATTTATTTCAGTTTACTTATCAGTTGTGGGATTTGTATTGAGGAGTTTTTCCTCCAGAGTTTATTTACATTTTGTGATGGTTATTCGTTTTACTTCAGTATGGTGAATGGTGTTATTTAGTTATTCATTACTCTAGTTGCATGTTAATCAGATTTAATAAAATTTGGCACTTACTTTTTAAATACTAGGTGGTTAGTGATAATAAAACGTTTTCGACAGTGATGCTATTAACTGAGCCAACTTGGCATTTTGAATTAATTTTATAAAGGAGTAGCTACCCGGTGTTTAATTAATCGGGGTGTCACAGGTGGTATCAGAGCATCAGGTTCTAGTGTCCTTTAGGATCTGTACGACTATTATGTTTCCGCTACGTTTTCTTTGATATAGAGCCCTATATTTTAGGACTGTTGTACTCTTTTTGTGTGTACGTTTCGTTCTTCAGCTATTTTAAAGTTTATAACTGTAGACTTATAAACTTTGTTCTTATTTCAGATGCCTCCACGACGTGCACGACGAGTTCCCAGGAATGCAATGCCCGAACCCCAGCCCGCTCCAGTTCAGGGCATGTTGAACGCCACTGAGGTTGCAGCTATAGTAGCTCAAGCGGTGAATGCCACGATTGCCGTTGTTCAGCAGGCACCACCTCAGGCGCCGGTTGCCGCGCCAGTCCAGGTTAATGCATTCCCGTCTGCTTGGGAACGTGTACGTGACGCTTTTCAGAAAGCGCATCTGCCAGAGTTTGCAGGAAGCTCAGATGTGATTGTATCGAGCCAATGGAGGAAGGATATGCAGAGGCACTTGAGGATGCATGAGTGCACTGATGTTCAGAAACAGGTGCTAGCTACTTTCAAGCTAGTTGGATCTGCGCTGCAGTGGTGGGAGTCCATTACCACCGCGGAGGAGAGGGATACCCTCACGATACAGGAGTTCTGGGTGCGGTTCGACCGCAAGTATTTTCCGTCCGCAGTTCATACAGAGATGAGGAGGAAACTGATGAGTTTGAAACAGGAGAGCAAGACAGTGGCCGAGTATGAGGCCGAGTTCACTAACCTATTGAATATCGTTCCAGACGAGATTCCAACAGAGAAGAAGAAGATAGAGAAGTTCACTGATGGGTTGAATTGGAGGATCCGTCAGCATCTGCTAGGGAACCTATCGTTGGCCACGTATTCTGATGTGGTTAACGCTGCATTGTTGCACTGCCAGGACCACCGTTTTCATATGGCCGAGGGCAAGCGGTCAGGGGAGTCTAGCCATCAGGGCAGGACTGGAGGACATGGTGCCAGCGGGGCACAGACCGGTCAGGGGCAGAGACAGACTGAGCAGGGTACCCAGCAGGGGGACAATAAGAGGTTCCGGTCAGGGAACTACAGGCAGGGACAGGGAGGTTTCCGCCAGGGCCATCAGGGTCCAAACGGTCAGCAGGGCCAGCAGGGGCAGAATGGGCAGCAGTTCCATCAGGGCCAGCAGGGCCAAGGGAGGAACGGTAACGGCCACCAGGGCCGGGGACAGCAGGGGCAGAGGGGAGGAAACTTCCCAGGGAAGTGCTTTGTTTGTGGCAAGATTGGCCACAAGCGACAGGATTGTCCTGATAGGGGCAGGGCCCCACAGCAGCAGCAGCAGGGTGCTCGCTAGGAGCCACAAAGGCCTATGATTCCCGCCGCTCTCCCCGCACCGCCGCAGATTATTCCAGCACCTCAGCAGGGGCAGCTACAGTATGGACGTGTCTACAACGTCAACCAGGCTGCAGTTCCACAGGCACCGCCCGCAATCGAGGGTACGTTTCCTATCCATGGCACTATGGGTCGGGTGTTATTTGATACGGGTGCTACACACTGTTTTATTGCTACACACTTCGCGAAAGCTTTAGGATTGTTAGCTACGGCAGAGAGCACAGTGACGTGTGTCGACTCACCATTAGGGAGTGGGTCACTTATTTTCTTTATATGCCGGGGAGTGGGAGTAGATGTTGGTGGTTTGGTACTACCTGCGGACATGTTAGTGTTAGACATGCATGTCCACGATGTGATCATCGGTATGGATTGGCTCGTAGCATATAGGGCCATGATTGATTGCTTCAGCGGGAGCATTGTTTTTGCCATTCCGGGGCAGGAGATGTTTATAGTGGCGATGCCTCGCCCAGAGGGAGGATCGACCGCTCATCTGTATTACATAGAGGAGGATACCTCTAAGGAGGTTGTTATTCCTTTAGATTCGATCCCGGTTGTCAGGGAGTATTCGGATGTGTTTCAGGAGATACCAGGCTTACCACCCAGTCGAGAGATAGATTTCGTTATTGATTTGCTACCGGGTACGAGACTTATAGCACGTGAACCGTACCGTATGGCTCCGGCTGAGATGCGAGAGCTACGGGATCAGATTGAGCAGTTGTTGGGTCAGGGGTTTATTCAGAGGAGTACTTCACCGTGGGGTGCCCCTGTGTTGTTCGTGAAAAAGAGGGACGGTTCACTGAGATTGTGTGTGGACTACCGAGAGTTGAATAAGGTCACGATACGGAATAAGTATCCGTTGCCTCGAATCGATGACCTATTCGACCAGTTGAGAGGAGCTTCTTTCTTCTCGAAGATTGACTTGAGGTCGGGATACCATCAGTTGCGTATCAGGGAGGAGGATGTCTCGAAGACTGCGTTCCTGTCGAGATATGGTTCTTACGAGTTTCGAGTTATGCCTTTCGGCTTGACCAACGCTCCAGCTGTGTTTATGGACGTGATGAACAGGGTGTTCAGAGATTTTCTCGATCAGTTTGTCATTGTCTTCATTGATGACATTCTGGTCTACTCTCAGACAAAGGAGGAGCACGCCGAGCATTTGAGGCAGGTTTTGCAGACACTTCGTCAGAACGAGCTGTATGCAAAATATGAAAAGTGCGGGTTTTGGCTGAAGGAGGTCCAGTTCTTGGGTCACATTATTTCCGACCAGGGAATATCTGTCGATCAGGGGAAGGTGTCAGCGGTGAGGGAGTGGGGACAGCCCACGACACCAACGGAGATTCGTAGTTTCTTGGGCTTAGCAGGATACTACAGGAGATTTATTCAGGGTTTCTCGGAGATAGCAGGTCCTTTGACACATCTTACTCGTAAGGGTGTGCCATATATCTGGAGTGATGCCTGTCAGTTGGCATTCGACGAGTTGAAGGACAAATTGACCTCAGCACCTGTGTTAGCATTGCCGAGACCGGGAGTTGAGTATTTGGTTTACACCGATGCGTCTTTGCAAGGGCTTGGAGGTGTTTTGCAGCAGGAGAGACAGGCCATAGCTTATGCTTCCCGTAAACTTAAGCCTCATGAGAAGAATTACCCCACGCATGATTTGGAGTTGGCAGCAGTGGTATTTGCCTTACGGATTTGGAGGCACTATCTTTTGGGGGAGAAGTTTCAGCTGTTCACGGACCACAAGTCCCTACAGTATCTTTTCACGCAGAAGGAGTTGAACATGCGGCAGCGTAGGTGGCTTGAGTTTGTGAAGGATTACCAGTTCGACATCCAGTACCACCCGGGTAAGGCTAACGTGGTAGCAGACGCATTGAGCCGCAGGCCAGCAGATGAGGTGGCAGAGGTGTGGAAGGCTAAGTGGAAGGAATTGGGACACCAGGATGCAGTGGCCCGATCTTTCATGTCTGTGATGACCATTACACCGCAGATTGTCACGAAGGTAGTACGGGCACAGGCCGATGACTCGTTCTGTCAGGAGCAGATAGTTCGATTACTTGCAGAGGGAGCCGAGTCCTATACCGTTAGCTCAGACGGGGGATTTCACTTCAATGGGAGATTGGTAGTTCCGGAAGGGGAAGAATTGCGGCACAATGTGATGGCAGAGTCGCACGGCTCACGGTTCGCGGTACATCCCGGAGGGGACAAAATGTACCAAGACATGAGACGACAATATTGGTGGAGCGGTATGAAGAAAGATATCGCTGAGTTTGTCTCGAAATGCACCACTTGTCAGCTTGTAAAAGTGGATCATCAGAGACCGGCAGGATTGCTACAGCCATTGGAGGTCCCGGTGTGGATGTGGGAGAGCATATCCATGGACTTTATCACGGGGTTGCCTACGTCGCAGAGAGGTCACGACTCCGTTTGGGTAATTGTGGACAGGTTGACCAAGGTCGCTCACTTCTTACCCGTAAGGACTGACTACACTATGGGACAGTATGCCCAGCTTTTCATTTCAGAGATTGTGAGACTTCACGGTGTGCCCCTGAATATCGTGTCTGACAGAGACAAGATATTTGTTTCGAGGTTTTGGGAGAGCTTCCAGAAGGCCATGGGCACGGAATTGCGGTTGAGTACGGCTTATCATCCGCAGACCGATGGGCAGACAGAGCGCACCAACCAGATGTTGGAGGACATGCTACGCATGTGCATTATTGACTTCGGGGGTGGATGGGAGCAGTACCTTCCACTGGTGGAGTTTGCTTACAACAACTCCTATCAGTTCACTATTGGCATGGCTCCGTTTGAGGCATTGTACGGTAGGCCTTGTCGTTCCCCAGCATGTTGGTTGGAGGTGGGGGACAACAAACTACTTGGGCCGGAAGTGATTCAGGATACTAGGATTGAGTTGATTCGGAGTCGCATTCGGGCGGCTCAAGACAGGCAGAAGATTTATGCTGATGCGAAGAGATTTTTCAGGGAGTTCCAAGTGGGGGACCAGGTTTTGCTCAGGGTTTCTCCGATGAAGGGGATTATGCGATTCGGGAAGAAGGGGAAGTTGGCACCGAGGTATGTGGGACCGTTCCCTATTATAGAGCGGATCGGAACAGTCGCGTATAGACTTGGGTTACCGGAGCACTTGCATCGGATCCACGATGTGTTTCACATTTCCTCGCTGAGGAAATACCTTAGAGATAATTTGGCTCATTCGCACATTGCTGTGGAGGACATCGATCTCCAGCCGGATAGCTCCTACGAGGAGGGGCCAATTGCTATTTTGGACCAAAGCGAGAGGAAACTGCGGTCAAAGATAGTCCCGTTAGTACGTGTTCAGTGGCGACATCACAATGTCGAGGAGTCCACATGGGAGCACGAGGATGAGATGCGCGAGCGTTATCCAGAACTGTTTTTAGCAGGTACTTTCTAGTTTCGAATTTCGGGACGAAATTCAGTTATTAGGGGGGGAGTATGTAATACCCCGTATTTTTGACTATATTTATTTTGGGATTAATTAATTAAATTGCGTATTAATTGGAAATTAATCCGGGTTAATAATACTAATGTGATGCGAATTGGTATTTGATTATGTGCATATATGATTATATATGAACTTGGTATTATAAAATTTGTCGTGGGATTTATATACGGCATTTTAGAAATTTTGTTGAGACGCGTGGGACCGCCGCGTCACGGTATATTATTTTGTTATTAAAAGTGAATTAAAAATCTATAACCCGTATAGTCGTTTTGAGTGCGCCAACGCGTCCGGAAGGGTCGAGATAGTCAGAAAACACTAGCCGGGGCTATAGTTTGGGTTCCGGGGTATTTTTAGGCCATCCCGGCACCATAAAGGGTATTTTAGTAATTTGGTATTTTTGGGTAATTAAAAGTGACGAAAATGGAGAGTTATAATCTGATAAGGATTGACCCAACCAACCCTTATTAACCCAACAAGCTACGGAGGTTTATTATATTAGGTTTTCATAAGTTTCCTTCAAACCAAACCCTAGCCACCTTGAGCCACCATTGAAGGAGAGCTTGGAGAAGGAGAGAGATAGAGGAAATCTGCAGAAAGAGATTACAAATCAACACCAGATTCGAAATCAAACCAAGGCAAGTGGTTTAATTATGTTTAACTTCAGCAAATGTTCTTTCCATGTTAGCAAATTGAAGATTTATAATTGTTATTGGAAGATGAATGAAAAACCCATGATTAATTGAACTTAGGTCTGAATTTTGAGGATAAATTGCATGTAGACTAGTTGGTGACGATTAATCTGATGTGAATACATGATTGGATGAAAGAAAAACGAATTAAATTCTGGGATTTGATGATGATATTATGTTAGGGTTCATGTTCTTGAGAAAATCTGGAAAAACTAGGTTTTTATGAAGATTGATCCATAGGTAGCCTTTAGATGTTGAATTATTGATTTATGGATGTTAGTAATACTGTAGGATTGTTATATGGCATTACTATGACGTTATATCTGAGAATCATACGTTAGAAATTAGTTTTGGGATGGATTAAAATCTGCAAAACGAAGCAGTCCGTAGCCATACCTGTTCGATCGATCGATCGACATTCATAAGTCGATCGATCGACTAGATCGATCGAGCGACATTCATAGGTCAATCGATCGACCTTCCCAGAATGAGTGAAATATTCCTTAATTTGATTTTAATGGTGGAAACCCTCGGAGAATATGTTTGGAGACCTGATGAATACCCTCACCCTTAAGAAAGACCAGTAGAGGTGAGTATTATAGTGAACTTTAATTAGAATACAATTCGAAGAATTATTCTAGATTATAGAAATTTGTTAAGTGAGATAACGTTTGGGTTAATAGTGTAGAATTGAGTAATTAAATGAAATAAGGTTTAGGGCAGAAGTAAAGACCTTAAGAATAAAGATGTTATATTTGGGAATAATCGGAACTTAATAGTCTATTTAAGATAGATTGTAAGGATAAGGGATTACGGGGTGAGACGTGTCGGCAATTTAACCTTATATCAACGGGAGACTTGAAATATATAAGTTTGGTATAATGGTATAATGATGTAGAAAATACCTTATTAAAATGGTGATATCTAAGATGTGTGAATGCTTAGTATATAGTTTATGTGTATAACATACCTACCATACTTGCTATCATGGGGGAGGTTACGTTCGCTTAGGACCCTCTAATCCTTGTGTGCCTACGGGGGGGATATAGACTGGTACCTTGATGAACATAGATCATTGAAAGACTTATTGTGATATTAATAAGTCCGCTGATCATGGGAGCGTAGGTATGTGCGTGACCCATGTGATGGTGACTGTGTTCGCCTCCATTATTTGTGATGTTGTTATCGGTAAACTATTCCTGAGAGATTCGGAATATGAAATCCTTATGTACGTGATGTACCGGGATGGATAGCAGAGTATGTGTGCACCGCAGCTTAGTTCTCGGGGTGCTTGTGTTGTATATTTATGATGTGAATAATATACGCTTAATTTAATGGGAACCTTCATGTTAATGTTGTGAAAATAATTACGGTAATGTTCCGAGACTGATAATGAGTTAACTGATAGTTATATCTATGGCATACTTAGTAACTGAGTTTATGTTAAACCTCTATTTAATTACAAGCGTTGTTATGCTAAACGGAACCTAGTAATATGGGTAGGACCTTTGGCAGTCTAGCTAGTTATGTCGTCAGTTAGCTAGTAGTATGGGTCGATATAGATGGGTAATTACGTTAGGAGTGCACAGTTAGTCGAGAGGTGAGAATTTAATGTGAGTGCACGTCCTAACATGTACTTTGCATTTAATGTTTTAAATGTTTTTAAAGCACTTGCAGGTTTTTAAAACATAACACATTCGGGCTCTGACCCGTTTGCTTTTCAAATCTCTTTTTCTTGTAAAACCATTTTAGGTGCCCAGCCACAAGGACACCAAGCATAGGATTCTCATTCAGGTGACGAGCTGTAGCTGTTTGTGGAAGCTACAGGGATTTGCATGTAGACGCCTCTCTCATTTGGATTCCAGTCTCAGCATCTATCAGTTGTAGGGCATGTTGCCCAATTCTATTAGACATTTTTACATTTCAGTTTTCAGACTCTAGCATGTATTGCTCAGTATTCAGTTTTAGTTATTTATTTCAGTTTACTTATCAGTTGTGGGATTTGTATTGAGGAGTTTTTCCTCCAGAGTTTATTTACATTTTGTGATGGTTATTCGTTTTACTTCAGTATGGTGAATGGTGTTATTTAGTTATTCATTACTCTAGTTGCATGTTAATCAGATTTAATAAAATTTGGCACTTACTTTTTAAATACTAGGTGGTTAGTGATAATAAAACGTTTTCGACAGTGATGCTATTAACTGAGCCAACTTGGCATTTTGAATTAATTTTATAAAGGAGTAGCTACCCGGTGTTTAATTAATCGGGGTGTCACAGAGGTGTCCCCGAGCGTCGCGGTACAAAATCTCTTTTCCAGCTAAATAGTTTGTAGATTTGAGATAATTGATGGTGATGTTGTTTCTTCTTAAATAGTTTCTATTTTGAATGTATATTTGCATTATCTCTAGTTTATTTGGATATATGATGTTTGAACAGGTATAATGTTTCTACAACAGGTACAAATATACTGCTGGGCTGTGGCAGTGGCCATACTACCCAGCAGATTTTTTTTAAATTCTGCCCAGAATTGTCACGGTCAATAACCGTGACAATTTTGTAAAAAGGGCCAAGGCTTTTTCACGGTTATTAACTGTGCACGACCGTGACAATTCTAACGAACTTGTCAAGGTCAATGATCGTGACAAGTCCGTGACAAAAAAAGTTATCTCGCCCCGAATTGTCACGGTCATTGACCTTGACAAGTTGAACTTGTCAAGGTCAATGACCGTGACAATTAGGCAGATTTGGTGTAGTATAGAGGGGGTTTCTCATGGTGAGTCCCCTCGTCCTGGCCCTTTTTTTGTGGACTTAGTCTAGCTTAGAAGGGTTTTTCGTGATGAGCCCCTTTTTCCTTGCCTCTTCTTCTATGGCTTCGATCTTGGGATGAGGGTTGCTCATGGTGAGCCTTATCGTCCTTAGCCTTTATCTGTGGCCTTAGTCTAGTGGATTCATTCTAAGGTGGAGGGGTTTCTCGTGGTGAGTCCCCTCGTCTAGGTATCACATTTGGTCATAGGGTCACTCAAGGTGGCCCTCCTCGTTCTAAATCTTTCCTTGCTAATTTGGGCAGAGGTATAGCCCCTCTAGGTGGGCTTGCTCTCACTAGGCTTATTTTGGAATAACACATGAATATCTCTCTACAACCCACAGATAAAATAGCCCTTGTGAGTGATTTGGGACTGCACCACCTCAACCATAGCCAGGTGCTGACTCCCCGTCCATGATTGCCACACAATATAAGACACCGTCCTCATCTCGTGTTACCCTCGTGTCATCACTGGGTTGTAATGAACCTTCCCCACTGTGATCTATCTAAGATCTCATTCCCACACCAGAATATGGGGGGAACAAATCAATATTCACATAACCCTCCTCCATCAGTGGGTGCATGCAAGGAAAGTACTTGAGCCACCAAACTGCAAATTCACAACTATTTAAATCCATTTTAATCCACAGTTATTTAAATCAATTTCATAATTCTAAATATATAAATGAGCAAATTCAAATTTACGACAGGATCCAAGTAAAGCCATATATATGCAATGGCCACTGTGGAGCTCCCCATAAGGTGTCTCGTTGGCATGCAACATCTAATATGATTCACCGTTGTGCCTGATAACGCTGACCCAGTTAAATCTACCCATATCTCCAAAATTAATCAGTGGGGCTAGCCATTTGATCCTAATAGAGTTGTTGCTAGTTGTGTAGAACAGATGGTCCACGGGTTGCATCTTTTAATCGTCCACCTCTTAAACTTGACAAAGTATGCCGGCTACACTCAGTTGCTAGCAACATGTCCCTTCTCCAGCAGAGCAGATACTGTTGCGTACTCGTGAGCCGAGTGTGAAGATGACGTACCGTGCAAATCAGTGTGCTATCTGAGTACAAAGCTCCTCATTTTATCAAGGGGAACTTAGGATGTGATTAAGGGTAGTTTGAAAGAGTTATCGAGAGTTTAGGTTAGAGAAAAGGTTGGACGACATACGAAATTCCATCCAATCGCTGATGCTGGTTTTATACAGTACACTCGCACGACAGTCCAACTGTCATGGCAAAATAACACGCGCGGTAGTTGGATTGTCGTGGGAGTGTGTTGTATACACAAACCATTGGAGCCAAATCCTTTTTTGGTGGAGCAAAAGCGAAATGCAAGAATGCCTTGAAGATGGTCTTTTAAGTTTTTTTATTCTGGTCCAGGATGGAACATGACTAATTTTGAATTCAATGTTGTAGATCTTTGCGTGCTCTAGGTTCTTACAAAATTGTCTTTCTTTACACCTTAGATCATGTTACATGGATCAAGCAAAATAATAAATGTCAGTTTAATTTCAGGATATGTGGACTGGATCACTCTCTATATATACATCTCTCTCTCTCTCTCTCTCTCTCTCTCTATATATATATATATATATATATATATATATAAAATAATGCTCTTGTGCGGACTAGTCCGGATTTTAAGAATGCGGATCGGATATGTGTCACCTAACGATGCACCTAGAATTTATCGCCTAAATTATAGGCACTCTCTCTCTCTTTTCTAGGCTCACCGCTAGATGACACATGTCCGGTCCACATTCTTAAAATGCGGACTAGTCCGCACAAGAGCATGACTATATATATATATATATTACATATTTGTATGTTATTGGTTTTTGAAAGGGTATGTCTAAATGCACTCAAATGAGTAATTTAACATCCCCCAAAATGATATAAAATGACATTTTTTAATGATTTTTGTGCCATTTTGAACTTTTGATGTGCATTAATACCTATATGAAGTGCATCTAACCATACTCATTTTGAAATAGATGAATGAATTTGTAAATTTTTTTCAGAAATTGAAAACAGATAACACGTTGACACGAATTTTCATATAAAAGCTTGCAATTCACCCATACATTGGGATTTTCGTTTCTCCTTTTTGAAGGATAAAGATGTTAATTGGGCATTTTGCAGATAAGAAAAAAAGTTCATATTTCATTTCTCATAAATAGTTTCTCTTTAGGTGGTTTTCTTCTTAGGAGAACTGTAGTTGCTGTAATGACTGTAACTTTGCGCACATCAATGGCTGCTCGTCAAGGACCAAAAGCAATGGCCGCCCATCAGATATGCTTGCAAGTATGGTTATCGGCTTCTCTCCTTACAGATGCCCAAGCTTCATCTGGTCAGGTAAACAGTTTGGAATTCAATTAAGTTCTCCGCGTATTATCTTTTGTCATTTTTTTTTGGTTTACACCAGGGTATTCACTAGAGACTTAATGACTAATCCCTTCGCTCATTTGTAGGCATCTCGATGGGGGGGACAGCTGGCCCAGGGATTTAAGGCTACTCCATGCCCAAGGCGGGGATCGAACCCCTGACCCTTGGTTAAGGGAGGAAGATCCCCTTCCACTCTACCACACCCCTGACCCTTGACTAATACCTTTTGTCATTTTCAATGTACTTTATCGCTGCTTATACTTGTCATTTTGTCAAAAAATGGTTAAGATTGAAGTACATGCTTGTGTAGTGCAGTTGAATATTATTATATCAATCCTTTATTTTGTAGGCTTGTGTAATGCTTGTCATTTTTAATATTTTATGTTTGTTGTAAAAATATTATTTTGTAGGCTCTTATTGCAGATTCTTTTGCTAAAAGGTGACTATGCCAGAGTTAAAGAGAGCACTTATTACTCTATAAAGGTGACGTAATCTCATTTATCACTCCCATTGGAGTCGATTAACTTAAAAATCATTTTTATTTCTCTATTTTCCCTTAATTCTTTTAATAAATGACATACATGTTTCTCCAGACAGGATTAGTTTTATTGGCATTACGTTAGCTGTTATATTGGGTGTGTCTTTCAGTTCTCTAGCCACTTTGTTCACCACTGATACCGAAGTGCTAAATATTATTAGATGTGGGTTTATCGTATGTATCCATTGCAACATTGTCTTGGAGTCTTTCTCCGTCACAACTTTTTGATTCATCTTTGATTTATTTCTTCACAGTTTGTCAGTGCCAGTTAGCCCATCACTGCTCTAACTTATATTTTCCATGGTCTTCATTATGGTGTTTCAGATTTCCAATTTGCTGCTTGATCCATGGTAAGAGTCCTCAATATATATTAAATTTGGATAAGTCCAAACACTTGGAACTTAAAAATTAATTAGGATGCGGTACAAATACCTTCAGATCAAACGTACAGTATGTGTATTCGGTAAAGTATTTGGATTGCATCCAAATTTTCTATTCACAAAGAAGTACATACAAAAGTTACATTTCGCTGAGTGACTTTTTGTAATCCAATAGTTACATTTCACCGAATGACCTTTTGTAATTCAAAATATCCAATTTACAGAGAATAATTACAAGGGAAAATTCATTCATCTTTCTTATTAATTTATAGACGGTGGCGGGTGCGATGTCCTCGGCATTTCTACTCTATGTTCCTTCATTTATTGGTCTTTCGAGAGTTTGGTCCGGGTTGACACTCTTCATGGGCTTGCGTACTGTGGCTGGACATATGAGGTGAAGTGCACGAATTATGTTTGGTTTCCTTTCCCTCGAAAATCTGATTATAACATTTAGAAGAACTTATGGATCTCACTCCTTTTCTTTTTTTAAATTCTTGCTCAGTTCAAAATTATCAAGTATAGTTTCTCCTTAAAGATGTTATAGTTGCATTGAACCTTTCAAAACATGTTAAAAAATAGTTGCTCTTTAAAAGATGTAGTAAGGGCCGGTCATGATATCAGTAAGAATCGCCAAGACCCTGTGTAGAAACTGTAAAATGAGCCCCTTTTGTTATATTAAATATTTGGGCACTAAATATATATACGCAGCGAGTGATTGAACAAAGGGGGCCCTGTGCAAACGTCCACGTAGCACATTCTCAAGGCCCCCTGGATGTAGTGGGAAAGGTGTTGTGGAATTTGATTAATCACCACAACTTTTGGACATGATTAGGTCTCCAAATTTCAAATATCTTATTATTGTTGTATGCATCTGATGTGTAACTCTCTCTCTCTCTCTCTCTCTCTCTCTCTCTCTCTCATACCGTAGGTCGTGGTGGCACAGATTCTTTTCACTATGTCACTTTCTTCGTTTTTTCATTTTGCCCATGATGTTATTCTAAGATATTGGTAGTTTGGATTGTTAATACATCTAGGTAGCTATCCAGTTATTTCAATCACATAAACATATTTCTTACGAATATCAGTCAGTGCATTTGTTTACTGTTCATGTTATTTGTTCTATCTACATACTTAACTGAGTTTATAAAACTCATTGTGAAATAACCATCACTATTATTGTATATATTCTAAAATTTTGACATGTTCCTTGTTCTAAGTTCATAAGATATCATTGTACCCACTTCAATGGAGAAATTCTTGATGCAACACCTAACCTATGAGTTGGCCTTTCTACACTTTTACCTTTATCTTGATATTCTCTATATGTTGAAATGTGATACTAATTCCTATAATTGTCTAGAATATTATGTATAATTCCTAGAATATTCTAGATAATTCCTAGAATAGTCTAGAATATTCTAGATAATTCCTAGAATAGTATATAATATTCTAAATATTATGGAAGTATGTAGGCTTCCAGAATGTTCCCATAAGGAGGTGGGAACCTTCTGGAGAATTAATCTACACCATTAATGTACTTTAATCTCCACCATCCATTAAGGAGGTGTGATGCCTATAAATAGGTGGTGAGGTCATTTGGCCAAACCATCTCAATCCAAGCTAAGCATTGTATCATCAAGTCTAATACAAAAACTTTCCTTCTTTTCTATATTTCCAAATTCTCCTCAATATCTCCCTCCAAATTCTTGGGTGACCATATCTAGCAATCCTAATTTCCTAAACTAAACATTTAACTACATTCCATACTACCTCCTAAAACTAACAGTGGTATCAGAGCACGATTCTGTCACCAACTGGGCGTAACCAACATTTTCTACCTACATTCCTTCACCATAAACTCACTCTGATTTTTAGTCTAACATGTCTAGTTCGTGGATTCCAATCCCTACATTTGATGGGGATAACTATGACTTTTGGAGTTTCTAAATGAAGACATTTCTCCAAACCCATGATGTATGGGATGTCGTTAATGAAGGTTTTGTCAATCCTGAAGACACCTCTACCCTCGCAAACACGCAAAAGAAGGAACTAAAGGAGAATATAGTGAAGGATGCAAAAGATTTTAGTTTTCTTCAACAAGCAGTCAGCGACTCAATATTTCCAAGACTAACCAGAGCCACAAATTCCAAAGATGCATGGGAGATCTTAGAAGAAGAGTTCAAGGGCAACGAAAAGGTACGAACGATTAAATTACAAGCTTTAAGAAGGGAATTTGAGAATTTAAAAATGAAGGAATATGAGACCTCCAAAGCATACTATTCTAAAATAAAGGAATTAGTAAATCAAATGAGATCCTACGGGGAAGATATACTCGATAAAAGGGATTGTCGAAAAAATTCTTATTAGTGTCACTGCAAAGTTTGATCCTATTGTAACCACAATTGAAAGTACAAAGGATCTAAAAACACTTTAAGTGATCGAACTAATGGGATCTCTAGAAGCATATGAGAAAAGACTGAGTAGGCGTAGTGAAGATTTGACAGAAACTGCCTTCCAATCTAAGTTCAACTCAAGGTCTCTGAATTCTAGACAAGGTGATTGGAGAAAATTCAAAGAAAATTCTAGAAGGGAGGAAACATCTAGAAATAAGGGAAATTTGAAAAATCAAGGTGATAAAAAGGAAAATTTCCATCTTGTGGCATTTGTAAAAAGACAAACCATTTCGAACAAGATTGTTGGTTTCGAGACAAATCAAAATGCCGAAACTGCAAGAAGTTCGGGCATGAAGAAAAAGATTGTCGTCTAAAGGAAAAACACCAAGCCAACTTCTCTAAAGAAAAAGATGAAGAAAGAGTTTTTTTTATGCCAGCCAAGCAGCAACAAAGGAGAAAGAGGATACTTGGTACATCGACAGCAGCTGCAGTAATCACATGACTGCAAAAGGAGACATTTTCCAAGATATCGACACGTCAGTCAAGTCACAAGCTCGATTGGGAAATGGTGCAGTTGTAGAAGCAAAGGGAAAAGGCACAATAGCCGTGCGGACAAAGAAAGGTATGCGGTCAAATGATGGAAAATGGGTACTCCTTATACTTTTTCGGAAACTCATGTACCATCTATGATAAAAAGAATAAAAATCTAGAAATAGTTGTGGTAAAAATGAAGAATAATAGAAATTTCCCTATCAAGTGGTGATATGCAAAAGACACAGCTATGAAGGCACAAATAGATGACTCTTATTTATGGCACCAAAGATTTGGACGCTACAACTTCTACTCGTTAAAGTTACTCTATCAGAAGAAAATGATGAGAGACATGCCGCTGATAAAAGAGCTAGATCATGTTTGCGAAGGCTGTATGCTTGGGCAACAACAAAGACAACCATTCCCATAAGGAAAATCATGGAGAGCCAAGTCATTACTGGAGTTGGTACAAACCGACGTGTGTGGTCCTATGAGGACACCCTCTCATGAGAATAACAGGTACTTCATCTTATTCATTGATGACTATACAAGAATAACGTGGGTCTATTTTCTCCGTGAAAAATCAGAAGTTTTTAGAGTTTTCAAAAAATTTAAAAACTTTGTTGTGAAACAAAGTGGTCACTTCATCAAAGTTTTGAGAGGTGATAGAGGAAAGGAGTATAGCTCTGCGAAGATGAAGGGGTAAACCACCAACAAACTGTTGGGTATGCTCCAGAGCAGAATGGAGTTTTTGAAAGAAAAAATAGGACAGTCGTGGAGATGGCTAGAACGATGCTTAAGGAGAAAGTCCTTCCCAAGACTTCATGGGCAAAGGGAATCTACACTACAGTGTACCTCCAAAACAGGCTTCCCACCAAAGTTGTTCAAAATAAGATGCCGATCGAAGCTTGGAGCGATCAAAATCCATCAGTAAAACATCTCAGAGTGTTCCGGTGCATATGTTATGCTCATGTTCCATGCCAAAAGAGAAGCAAGCTCGATGACAATTCGGAGAAAGGAATCTTCTTAGGCTATAGTACTCAATCAAAAGTCTATCGAGTCTATAACCTGAGAACCAATAAGTTGATGATCAGTCGCGATGTGGAGTTCGATGAGAGTGCTACCTGGAACTGGGAAGAAGCGAAGATTGAAAGAAGCATCATCACATATACACCACCACAAAAGAGTGAAGCTATAGAGACTAAAGTTGCCCCGACACCAGAAACAATACCTCCAGCATCACCAAGACAAGAAGACTCATCTCCAGAATCAACTTCTAGACGGACCAGACCACTAGCTGAGATATATGAAAGCTGTAATTTTGCAATTCTAGAACCAGAGAGTTATGAAGCTGTTGTAAAACAAGAAGTCTGGGTCAAAGCTATGGAAAAAGAGATGAAGATGATCGATAAGAACAAGACGTGGGAGTTGGTGGATCGACCAAAGGACAAAAATGTCATCGGAGTAAAGTGGGTCTATAAAACAAAACTACAACCTGATGGCTCAATACAAAAACACAAAGCAAGGTTAGTAGTAAAAGGCTACTCACAACAATTCGGAGTTGACTACAATGAAACTTTTGCACAAGTGACACGATTAGACACCATTAGAGAACTAGTAGCACTAGATTCTCAAAATCACTAGAAGATTTATCAGCTAGATGTCAAATCAGCATTCCTTAATGGATATCTTGAGGAAGAAATCTACGTTGAAAAGCCACAAGGATTCGAAGTGCAAGGAAAAGAAGATAAAGTCCTTTGACTGAAGAAAGCCTTGTATGGTCTAAAGCAAGCTCCTAGAGCCTGGTGCAGCAGAATTGACGGATACTTCACCAATTAAGGATTCAGGACGAGCCGGAGGGAGCCAACTCTCTACATCAAGACCCAAGGTCAGAACCATATTCTTATCATTTACCTTTATGTGGATGATTTAATCTATACAGGAAATGATGAAAAAATGATCAAAGAGTTTAAAGAAGACATGATGAAGACATTCGAGATGAGCGACATGGGCTTGATGCACTACTTTCTTGGCATTGAAATAAGCCAAGAAAATGGTGGAATCTTCTTGTCAGAAAAAAAATACACCGAGAACCTCCTAAAGAAGTTTCGATTGTACAACTACAGATCAATTGCTACACCACTCGTGACCAATGAAAAAATTAGGAAGGATGACGGTTCGTCTAAAGCACACACCTCTCTCTATAGGAGCCTTATTGGGGGCTTACTATATCTCACAGCGACTCGGCCAGGCATAATGTATGTTACAAGTTTGCTATTTAGGTTCATGCAGAGTCCAACTCAGATTCACTCTAGAGCGGCTAAGATAATACTTATGTACTTACAAGGCACGCAAGAATATGGTTTAAGGTACAAGTCTACTACTTACTCAAGACTGATCGGGTACACGGACAGTGATTGGGCCGAATCGGTGGATGACATGAGAAGTATGTAACACCCCGTAATTTTGAGGATTTAATATTTAATTATTTTTGGGAGTTATAAAAATATTTAAATTGGAGAAACTTAAATTTATGATTTCGAGAATTTATTTGAGTGAGACGAATTATTTATAATTGGTGACTTTTAAGTTTAATGGTTCAAAATCTAGTGTGTCACATTTTGAGGGCGAAATTTGGAAATGTCAAAAGGTATTTCAGATGGCAATTCTGAGTGCGCGTTTGCATCCGGATGGGTCGTGATAGTTAGAAAAGAGTACTCGGGGGGTAGTAATTGGGTCTCGGGGTGATTTCGGGCATAGCCGAGCCCATACGGGGTGAGTTGGGCCTTTTAATTAGGCCTAGATGGCTAAAAACGGGATTTAGCATTTTTAACCTAATGGAGAGATTAGGGAACGACAGTCAACACAACTTTAAGCCTAGCGGTTGAGAGGAAAATTGGGGGAAAGCAAATCAAGAGCAATTGGGAGCTTTTGGAGCCAAATTAAAGGGTTAATTTGGGGTGTTCTTCATCAACCAATCTCTACACCAATGGCATCAGACCCTACGAACAATTCCAGGCAAGTGGTTAACTATTGTGATTTCTAAATTGATGATAATCAATTGATATCATAGTGATGTGTAAACCAAAATTCGTTTTGGGGATAAATGGGTTCAAAAATGGTTTTTTTTGTTCATGGAACTATTGAATGAGATTCAAAGTAAAAATTGTTGATATGGATATCTGATTTAAATGAGAATCCGAAATATAAACTGGTGGGATTTGGATTTGGAATTTGGTTGGTAGAACAAAGTTGATGAATTTTAATGGCAAAACCCAATTTCAAATATAGTGACATATCGTATGAATCGAGAATGCTAAAACAGTTATCGATGATTGAGACTTGTGTTGGGAATAATTGATTGGTTAAAAATCATCATTTAAGGTTGGAAATTGGAGAGGTAAAACCTTGGAAATTCGGTTATGGCCGAGGAAGAAAACCACCTGCTCGACCGATCGATCGACCCAGGGGGATCGATCGATCGAGGGTCCCAGGAATTTGATAGTTCGGCCAATTTGTTTATAATGAGGATTTTACTTAAGTTTTAAACCCTTACTTTTATTTGGTGACAAATTTATATGGGACACATATTTCCTTAACAATTATAGGGTCATATAATTGGGTTTAGGAGGGTGGGAACGGTATGTCATGAGATGAACGAATTTGGAGAAATAATTCATAATTATTGATATTGGACAGAGGAATAATATTCAGGTATTGTAGTTGGGTGGAACTATATTATTAAAGGAATTTAGGTGAAATATTTAATTATGGACCAAGTGGGCGAGTCCGGGTATGCTAATAACTATAAGTAAATATAATTGGGGAAATTATGGAGATGAAGGTGTGACACATTGTGGGCGATTGTGTGGGAACGAAATTATGAGATGTAAAATGGACCAAGTGAGCGAGTCCGGTTATGTTGGTTAAGTGACACCAAAGTATTAAATTAATTATTGAGAGAGAGTAATTAAATTGGAGTCGGAATATAGACTGGAAAAAATATTAAGGTATGGGCCAAGTGAGCGAGTCCGGGGATAATGGTGGGGTGACACCAAGTTATTAAATTAATAAGTGTGTAGATTAATTTTATTAGAGTCGGACCACAAACTCGGATTTGTGTTAATTAATTAGTGTGTAAATTAATTATATTAGAGTTGGACCACAGACTTAGATTTGTGTGCATTAATTTATGTGTAAATTAATTATATTAAAGTCGGACCACAGACTGTGATTGGTGTTGAGTAATTAATGTGTAAATTAATTTAATAAGAGTCGGATTGTAGACTCGGGTAGATATTAAATTAATGGATGTGATAATTAAATTAATTAGAGTCGGACGATAGACTCGGGGAGTTATTAAATTAATATGTGTGATAATTAATTTAATTAGAGTCGGACGATAGACTCGGGGAGGTATTAAATTAATGGGTGTGTTAATTAAAATAATTACAGTCGGACCATAAACTCAGGGAAAGTATAATGTAAATTGAGGTGTGAATCAAATATATTAGAGTCGGACCATAGACTCGGGAAGATGATAAATTTTTAAGTGAGAAAATTAATTACGTTGAGTCGGGCCACAGACTCAGGAAATTACAGGCAGTGTACGGGATTTTGAGTACACGGTAAAGCCGGGATTTATATTATATATACACGATGTGGTGATTGTATATATATATATATATATTGTGTGTGATATTAAATATCAGTGACTAGATATTTATTCAATTTTTATACTCTAATGCTATCAAGGGAGGTTGCGCGATGAGGGTGAATCTCCTAGCTCGAGGAGTAGGACGATTATATCCCCAGGTCATAGCGTCCGGTATATATGGGTGAGGGATTTATCTCACTTTCATGGAAGGAATATGACCGCCTCCACTACGTTTATATTTTGGGCCAAGTTTGTGAGCGATTCCAACTTGGGGAAACTAGGTTTTGTGAGCACACCTAGTGAGATAACATTTTAAAGGGAATCATCCGGCGAGGGTATACTCGAAGGGATGGATATACGTATGTGATGTGTGTGGATATTGTGGTAAAGGTACGTTTATAATGGTAGTAAATATTATATACGGGTAATAATACAGAGTGTGATGTATTTACTTTATATAACTTGTGACACGGTTATATGCTACTATTTAAGAGGAATTAATTAAGTTAATTGTGAGATAACTTATAATTCAAGAAATTATTATACTTGGGTTAGAGTAGTATGGCAAGGGAAGGTTATACCAGGACTAGTTGGACGGGTTAGTACAACTAGGTGGGGTTAAGGTAACCGGTAGGTGTGCACAATAGTGGAGGGGTGAGAATGTCCTCAAGGGAGTTAGACACTAACTTAAATATGAAGCACATTCATTCATTTTAAATTATTGCAGTTAATTCACTTGATAAATATTTTCAAAATGTTTTGGGTTCTAACCCTTGTTATAAAACTATTTTCAAAACCTTTTAGGTGTCTAGCCACAGGGACGCCAGGATTGATATTATATTCTAGGGACGCAGAGCTGCGGCATATGTGGATGCTAGCAGGAGTTTGGATTAGACGCATCATTCATTCATTCCTATAGTAGGAATCTTGTATCAGTTTTAGTTTTATTTAGGGCTTGTCGCCCAGACTTCTCGGTACAGTTTTCAGGTGTAATTTATTCAGGTGTTGAATATTTGTATTGGATTATTTCTTTGGTGCCGATGATTTATTCGGCAAGTTGTGTAATTATGATTCAGTTTATTTTCATTCAGTTGTGTGAATGGTTTATATTTTAATTCCGCGTGTACTGTTTTGTTTAATCAAAAAGTTAAAATTGGCATCAACTTTTGGAATACTAGGTGGTTAGTAAGATTTAAAAAGTTTTCGACAGTGATGTTAAGGATGATCCAACTGGGATTCCTGTTTTAATTTGGTATAAGATTGATCACCCGGTATTTTATTAGGCGGGGTGTCATAGATGGTATCAGAGCATCAGGTTTTAGTGTCCTTAGAATCTGTGCGGGTTTTCACGTTTTGGCTTAGCAATATTTGATACAGAGCCCTATTATAGGATTGTTGTATTCTTATATGTATGCGCATATATGTTCTTATGTGAAATTTATATTTGAGAGTGAACTCATGCAATTAGATTCTCATTCCCGATGACGCCCAAGAGAGAGAGAGCAGCTAGGGAAGCAGGGGGAGATGAGACGAGGGAGGCTCGTCAGGGGCAAGAGTTACCGCAACAATGGCCGGAGATGATTTTGGCAGCATAGGTAACTAAAATAGTGGCACATGTAGATGAATCGACGGTGGTCGCAACGGCAGGGTACTTTCCACGGGATCAGCCACAAGTGTTAGTGGCGCCGGATGATCAGACTCACGCGGAGTCATCGGGGTGGAAGCAGGAGAGAGAGAGGTTATTTTAGTGGGAACCCACCAGAGTTGCGAGGGGGTTCAGATGTAATGCTATCTTGTCAAGGAAGAGGGATATCCAGCGTCACCTACGCATGGGAGATTGTGATGCGGTGCGGAAGAAAATGCTAACTACTTTTAGTTTAGTGGGAGAAGCGTTACAGTGGTGGGAGTCGATCACCACAGTGAGGAAAGGGACACACTAGCTATTGCAGAGTTTTGAGTGCGGTCCGACCGCAAGTATTTTCCTCCGGTGATTGAGACCGAAACGAGGAGAGAATTTTGTGAGATGACTCAGGGGGGCCATTCAGTGGCCGATTATGAGGAAGAATTCACTCGTTGGCAAAATTTTGTTACCGGATGAGGTAAGCAAGGAAAAGAGAAAGAAAGTAAAGGTTTGTGGATGGGTTAGTCTGGAGAATCAGACAACATTTAATTGGTAAATACGCATTAGTAGCTTATACTGGTGTCATTAATGCAGCACTCCGACACTGTTAGGGATATCGTTTCCATGTGAAAGGAAGCGGGAGGAGAGTGGGAACGAGCCTGTCGGATAAGGCAGGAGGGAACAATACCAGTGGGGTATCCCAGCAGCAGACTAGGGGAGATCAGGGGAAGGATTTTTGGCAAGGAAATCATGTCAAACGATTTAGAACTGGAGGCTATCAGCAGAATGGCCAGGAATTCCAACAAGGTCGGCATGGAAGGGACTAGTGGCAGGGTGAATGAATGAGAAGGTGTTTCGTTTGTGGGTAAAGCGAGACACTTGAAGAGAGATTGTCTTATGCAAGGCAGGGGTCAACTACAGGACGAGGTCCTGGATATGCAGCCACTACAGCAAGTCTTGGGCGCATTCGGGCAAGGAGAAGATGCTCCGGAACCCGAGAATCAGCCGTTGCAGCTGGAATGTAGAGGTAATTATTTTTACCCTAGGGGAATGGGGTATATTTTTGAGTGACAAGGAGGATGTCACAATATAAGACTTATTTTCACTAAAGTTCACGGGTGAGTCAAATTTAGCTAGTACGTTGGCGGTAGCAACCATAGTATGTGGATAAACTATCCATAGGGTAGCGGAGTTCCTTGGTGTTCTTCACGGGAGAGTGGAGGTGTAAACTGAGTGAAGGTTTGAATTATGCGAGGAATTACTACTTTCTAGAATTATGGGAGTAGGGTTGATAATATTTCCTAAAAATCGGCTGGATAGCGATGGGATTTGAACTATGGTAGATAGTGGTGTAAAATTTTGGTGTTCGCGACACCAGGGTATGGTTGGTACTAGGTATCACCGGAGAGGGCGTGTGACCTATATATATGTGGATATATATGTTATATTGAAGTGAATCAGGGTGGTTAGATTTATTTTCGAGCAAAGAGAGATAGCTCGGGGTTTATTTTGTGCAAGGACTAGTGATAGTAAGGGCGTGGTATTTTATGTTGTCTTTGGTAGAATAAGGGTAAGCATAGATACTTTGGTGTTGAGAGACAAGTATTTTGTGGGAAGATGTTTGGACGTTAGTACATGGGTTAGGTACCCAGGAAGTATATATATATATATATATATATATATGTAATATGACTACGGGTTCGAAGTTATATTACGGGTTACGACTAGCATAGTCGGGTAACTTTCATGCGGTAAAGCGCGGGGATAAGGTGTATGGGCACCCGGGTTAATTAAGGCAAATTTTATGCGGTTAAGCACGGGTATATGGTGTATGGGCGCCCTGGTTAATTTAAATGCATACTTATGTAACGTATGGTTAGACGCGGATGGGACAGATATAGCGGGCTTGGAGGCACATGAATAGAGAGTAATATGCGAAGCTTGGAACATTACGCTCATCTTAATTTCGAGGACGAAATTCCTTTGTAAGGGGGGGAGTATGTAACACCCCGTAATTTTGAGGATTTAATATTTAATTATTTTTGGGAGTTATTAAAATATTTAAATTGGAGAAACTTAAATTTATGATTTCGAGAATTTATTTGAGTGAGACGAATTATTTATAATTGGCGACTTTTAAGTTTAATGGTTCAAAATCTAGTGTCACATTTTGAGGTCGAAATTTGGAAATGTCAAAAAGTATTTCAGATGGCAATTTCGAGTGCGCGGCTGCTTCCGGATGGGTCGTGATAGTCAGAAAAGAGTACTCGGGGGGTAGTAATTGGGTCTCGGGATGATTTTGGGCATAGCCGAGCCCATACGGGGTGAGTTGGGCCTTTTAATTAGGCCTAGATGGCCAAAAACGGGATTTAGCATTTTTAACCTAATGGAGAGATTAGGTAACGGCAGTCAACACAACTCTAAGCCTGGCGATTGAGAGGAAAATTGGGGGAAAGCAAATCAAGAGAAATTGGGAGCTTTTGGAGCCAAATTAAAGGGTTAATTTGGGGTGTTCTTCATCAACCAATCTCTACACCAATGGCATCAGGCCCTACGAACAATTCTAGGTAAGTGGTTAACTATTGTGATTTCTAAATTGATGATAATCAATTGATATCATAGTGATGTGTAAACCAAAATTCATTTTGGGGATAAATGGGTTCAAAAATGGTTTTTTTGTTCATGGAACTATTGAATGAGATTCAAAGTAAAAATTGTTGATATGGATATCTGATTTGAATGAGAATCCGAAATATAAACTGGTGGGATTTGGATTTGGAATTTGGTTGGTAGAACAAAGTTGATGAATTTTAATGGAAAAACCCAATTTTAAATATAGTGACATATCGTATGAATCGAGAATGCTAAAACAATTATAGATGATTGAGACTTGTTTTGGTAATAATTGATTGGTTAAAAATCATCATTTAAGGTTGGAAATTGGAGAGGTAAAACCTTGGAAATTCGGTTATGGCTGAAACAGCAAGCCGAGGAAGAAAACCACCTGCTCGACCGATCGATCGACCCAGGGGGATCGATCGATCGAGGGTCCCAGGAATTTGATAGTTCGGCCAATTTGTTTATAATGAGGATTTTACTTAAGTTTTAAACCCTTACTTTTATTTGGTGATAAATTGATATGGGACACATATTTCCTTAACAATTATAGGGTGATATGATTGGGTTTAGGAGGGTCTGAACGGTATGTCATGAGATGAACGAATTTGGAGAAATAATTCATAATTATTGATATTGGGCCGAGGAATAATATTCGGGTATTGTAGTTGGGTGGAACTATATTATTAAAGGAATTTAGGTGAAATATTTAATTATGGACCAAGTGGGCGAGTCCGGGTATGCTAATAATTATAAGTAAATATAATTGGGGAAATTATGGAGATGAATGTGTGACACATTGTCACTACACCAAAATGGGCAAATTGTCACCTTTCAGCCGGCCAGGCTTGTCAAGGTCATTGACCGTGAAAAAAAACATGTGTTTTATGTCACGGTCATTGACCTTGACACGACCGTGACAAGGCCGTGACAAATTTACTTGTCACGGACTTGTCACGGTCAATGACCATGACATGACCGTGACAATATTTGCAGCAAAAACCCTTTCCCCCTTCTTTTTTCCCTACCATCGTTCCCTCCCTCTCTCTCTCTCTCGACGCTGCTCTCTCTCTCTCTACTTTCAGATCGATTTTCTCTCTCTCTCTCTCTCTCTCTCTCTCTCTCTCTCTCTCTCTCTCTCTCTCTCTCTCTCTCTCTCTCTCTCTTCCATTTATATATATGTTTGTGTGTATATTTATGTGTGTATGTGTATATATATATGTGTGTGTATGTGTGGGGGGTGGGGCCGGGTGGGGTAGGGGGTGGGGCAGGGTGGGGGCAGGGCGGGGTGTGTGCGTGTGTATATGTATGTGTATATGTGTGTGTATGTGTGTGTATATATGTGTGTGGTGGTGTGTGGTGGGGGAGGGGGTGGTGGAGGGGGGCAGGGGGTGGGGTGGGGTGTGTGTGTAGGTGTGTGCGTATGTGTGTGGAGGGGGAGGGGGGGCAGGGGGTGGGGGTGGGAGTGGGGCACCCATTTAATAACTTTTAAAATATTTGAAAAAAACATATTATTACAAAATTGAAACGAAATGGTATTGACGGAACTTACACATACGTTATAATATAGAATCTCAAGATAAAAAAATGTACAGTAAAATTCCAAATTGATACGAAAAAAAATAAAAATAAAGGACGTGTTTGGAATTATGTATTGTGCTCTTAGGTTGGAAATTATTAGATAGAAAAAGAAAAATATAAATTGAGATAACCTTAGAATCTAATTAGGCTAAAAATATAATGGCATCAACTAACATATATACACAACACTAAAAGTAGACATCAGTTTTATAGATTTTTACTTTATAATTCAATATGGGTTATACTCCCACATAGTTCATCAACAAATATTGTAAGAACATTGTGAAAATAATAAACATCGGGAGGGGGTGGGGGTGGGGGTGGGGGTGGGTGGGGTTTTGAATATTATTTACATTTATATTTTTGGATATTATTTACATTCAAAATAAATAATTGATAATAGGTGGATAAAAATTGGATAATAATTGATATTTTCATTCAAAATAAATATTTCATTCAAAAATATTGGATAATAATTGATATTTTCATTTAAATTGATAATAATTTTATTCATGAAATTAATTCAATTAGGTAAAACCCTAGATAATTTTTTAACAGAATTTGATAATATTATATAAAGTTTAGTAAATTCACAAAATGTTGCTAATTGTATGTTTTTAGGAATATCATTAGTTAGAATCCATACACATGCATGTTGTTAGAAAGTCTTAAATTTAATTCTCACTTTAATTTGTAGAATCTCTGTACTTGGTTGGATTTATCCCTTTATGATAATGAAATTTATGCTTCAATTATAATTATCACATGTCATAATTTTATTGATAAACAATATATGTAGTTGTCACGGTCGTGGTGGGGGGAGGGAGTGGGGGTGGGGTGGGTGGGGGTGGGGGGTGTGTATGTGTGTGTGTCTGTGTGTGCGTAGGTGCGTAGGTGTGCGTGTGTTCGTGGCGGGGGGAGGGGGGCAGGGGGTGGGGTGGGGTGTGTGTGTAGGTGTGCGTATGTGTGTGGCGGGAGGAGGGGGGCAGGGGGTGGGGGTGGGGCACCCATTTAATAACTTTTAAAATATTTGAAAAAAAACATAATATTACAAAATTGAAACGAAATGGTATTGACGAAACTTACACATACGTTATAATATAGAATCTCAAGATAAAAAAATGTACAGTAAAACTCCAAATTGTGACGAAATTAAAAAAAAATAAAGGACGTGTTTGGAATTATGTACTGTGCTCTTAGGTTGAAAATTATTAGATAGAAAAAGAAAAATATAAATTGAGATAACCTTAGAATCTAATTAGGCTAAAAATATAATGGCATCAACTAACATATATACACAACACTAAAAGTAGACATCAATTTTATAGATTTTTACTTTATAATTCAATATGGGTTATACTCCCACATAGTTCATCAACAAATATTGTAAGAACATTGTGAAAATAATAAACATCGGGAGGGGGTGGGGGTGGGGGTGGGGGTGGGGGTGGGTGGGGTTTGAATATTATTTACATTTATATTTTTGGATATTATTTACATTCAAAATAAATAATTTATAATAGTGGGATAATAATTGGATAATAATTGATATTTTCATTCAAAATAAATATTTCATTCAAAAATATTGGATAATAATTGATATTTTCATTTAAATTGATAATAATTTTATTCATGAAATTAATTCAATTAGGTAAAATCCTAGATAATTTTTTAACAGAATTTGATAATATTATATAAAGTTTAGTAAATTCACAAAATGTTGCCAATTGTATGTTTTTAGGAATATCATTAGTTAGAATCCATACACATGCATGCTGTTAGAAAGTCTTAAATTTATTTCTCACTTTAATTTGTAGAATCTCTGTACTTGGTTGGATTTATCCCTTTATGATAATGAAATTTATGCTCCAATTATAATTATCTCATGTCATAATTTTATTGATAAACAATATATGTAGTTGTCACGGTCGTGGTGGGGGGAGGGGGTGGGGGTGGGGTGGGTGGGGTGTGTGTGTGTGTGTGTGTGTGTGTGTGTGCGTAGGTGTGTAGGTGTGCGTGTGTGCGTGGCGGGGGCAGGGGGTGGGGTGGGGTGTGTGTGTAGGTGTGCGTATGTGTGTGGCGGGGGGAGGGGGTGGGGGTGGGGCACCCATTTAATAACTTTTAAAATATTTGAAAAAAACATAATATTACAAAATTGAAACGAAATGTTATTGACGAAACTTACACATACGTTATAATATAGAATCTCAAGATAAAAAAATGTACAGTAAAACTCCAAATTGATACGAAATTAAAAAAAATAAAGGACGTGTTTGGAATTATGTACTGTGCTCTTACGTTGAAAATTATTAGATAGAAAAAGAAAAATATAAATTGAGATAACCTTAGAATCTAATTAGGCTAAAAATATAATGGCATCAACTAACATATATACACAACACTAAAAGTAGACATCAATTTTATTGATTTTTACTTTATAATTCAATATGGGTTATACTCCCACATAATTCATTAACAAATATTGTAAGAACATTGTGAAAATAATAAACATCGGGAGGGGGTGGGGGTGGGTGGGGTTTTGAATATTATTTACATTTATATTTTTGGATATTATTTACATTCAAAATAAATAATTGATAATAGTTGGATAATAATTGGATAATAATTGATATTTTCATTTAAATTGATAATAATTTTATTCATGAAATTAATTCATGGTGGTGTGTGGTGGGGGAGGGGGGTAGTGGGTGTGGGGTGTGGTGGGGGAGCTGATAATATTTTGTTATAATTTGTGGGGAGAGGAGGTGGGGGTGGGGTGTGTGTGTGTGCGTAGGTGTGTGCGTGGCAGGTGGGGAAGGGTGTGTGTAGGTGTACTATTAACATTTTTTTTTATCTCTACTAATAACATTTTTTTTACAGCAAAAATGTCTCCTTCAGATGTTAAGGGGAAGATGATGATGCTGTTTATGATGATGTCGTCTGGGTTCGGTGGTAGTGGAGGCGACGAGGGCTCCTCCGCCCCTAGGCTCCCCAAATATGGAAAATTTGGGATTACCGTCGAGAACAAGTCAGAGCTATTAGCGAGATCCCTCGAGCTGATAAAGATGGTCATCGGCCCGGGGTTTATGAATTGGAAGGAGGTGCCATATGAGCTCAAGTTAGCTGTTTGGGCGGCACTACAAGTAATATATTTATATTTATATTTATATGAATATTTCAATTTCAATTTCAATTTCATATTTATAATTATATTTATAATTATATTTATATTTATATTTATATTTATATTTATATTTATTCGCAACTAACATTGTATTTGTTGGACATGAACAATTCAACTTGGATCCAAAGCTACGCGATTTCGTCTTGGACAAGTTGAGGGAGCAACACAAGACGTGGAAGAAAAATATGTGGACACGGTACTTTGGAAAAACACGAGAGTCCATTATACAATAGCGCGGATCCGTCCCGCCCAAGGATCCGATCTCATTGGCACAATGGCAAAAGTTCATTGACAATGAGATCGAGGATCGACAATTGGCATCTCGCCAATCGGGGAGGGAAAATCGGGCAAAAAAGAAGGACGTGCACTACTCCGGCCGGACCTCTTACGCTGAGGTGGAGGATAGGATGCAGGTAAGATATAATTTATCTATAACTACAGAAATATATTATTCTTCATTATTTTACTTTGTGGGGCCGATACTAATTTTACTTTACTTTATTTTATTTCAGGGGGTAGGGAGTGGGCCAGGGGGTAAGCCACATAGGCTCGATACTTATGTGGCTCTTCGGACGAAGAAGGAAAAGGACAAGGAGGTGTCCCCGAGCGTCGCGGCCACGATTGTAAGTAATCCGACAGTTTAATTATTGTTAATTACGTTATAATTTTTTAGTTTACTTATTTTACTAATCATGTGCTTTTTGTCGTTTCAGGCAAAGCTTAAGGAAGTGCATGAGTCGCAGTCTGATGACGACAAGGCATCTTTGTCCACAGACTCACTCAGCCAAGTGCTTGGCTCTGATCGCAAGGGAAGGACAAGGGGAGTGAGCTCGCGGGTGGCCAAATCTAGGATCATCGGATTGGAGACGAGCGACACCGGGTTGGCTCGAACGGTGGATTCACACGACGCGAAGCTGTCCCGTTTGGAGGTGACGGTCCAAGATATGTACGTATTCATGAAGCGTACGTTGGGTGGAGACCGTAAAGGGAAAGGGAAAGGGAAGGAGAAGGAGAAGACGGTGGAGGAGGAGGTGCGGGAGGACGAGGCACAGGATGACGAGGATGTGGACCTCGCTGCTTCATCACCGACACGTTCGTACTTCGACGATCCACTTCCGTATTTGGCGCCCTTCAACAGACCATTGTCGACACTTGGTTGGCCGAGCGTGTTCATATTGGACGTATTTGATGGCCAGCGGATAGGGCGGGGGTTGAGGGACCCGAATATCGTCGAGGGTGGAATAGTCCATGGACGTGTGCTTCAAGAGATGGAGTCCAGGGTGCTCGTCACGCATGTCATACCCGGGAAGGAGAACTCCCTATTGTGGTTGCGCGAACAATGTGGCACGACGTATATTAGGGGGTGCGTCAATTCGTATGTCGTGTGGCCTACTCACCTCCTCAGTTTTATCCAAGACATGTAGTAACATTATTTTTAAGTTTGTCCATCTTAATTATATTTGGATTATATCGTCATGTATATTATTTTTACTTTGAATATTTGGATTATATCGTCATATATATATATTTGCATTATCTTTAGTTTGTGTTGGATATATGATGTTTGGAACAGGTACAACGTTGCTATAACGGGTACAAATATACTACTGGGCAGTGGCAGTGGCAGTGGCCATACTGCCCAGCAGATTTTTTTTAAATTCTGCCCAGAATTGTCACGGTCATTGACCGTGACACGTCCATGACAATTTTGTCAAGGACGTGTCACGGTCAATGACCGTGACAATTCTGGGCAAGAGGGGTCACGGCTTTGTCACGGTTATAAACCGTGACAAACGTGTCACGGTCATTGACCTTGACACGACCGTGACACAAAACGCAAGTTTTGTGTCAAGGTCAATGACCGTGACAAAACAAGTTATCTCGCCTCGAAATGTCACGGTCATTGACCTTGACAAGTTGGATTTGTCAAGGTCAATGAGCTTGAAAAATGGGCAGATTTGGTGTAGTGTGTGGGTGATTGTGTGGGAACGAAATTATGAGATGTAAAATGGACCAAGTGAGCGAGTCCGGGTATGTTGGTTAAGTGACACCAAAGTATTAAATTAATTATTGAGAGAGAGTAATTAAATTGGAGTCGGAATATAGACTAGAAAAAATATTAAGGTATGGGCCAAGTGAGCGAGTCCGGGGATAATGGTGGGGTGACACCAAGTTATTAAATTAATAAGTGTGTAGATTAATTTTATTAGAGTCGGACCACAGACTCGGATTTGTGTTAATTAATTAGCGTGTAAATTAATTATATTAGAGTTGGACCACAGACTCAGATTTGTGTGGATTAATTTATGTGTAAATTAATTATATTAAAGTCGGACCACAGACTGGGATTGGTGTTGAGTAATTAATGTGTAAATTAATTTAATAAGAGTCGGATTGTAGACTCGGGTAGATATTAAATTAATGGATGTGATAATTAAATTAATTAGAGTCAGACGATAGACTCGGGGAGTTATTAGATTAATATGTGTGATAATTAATTTAAATAGAGTCGGACGATAGACTCGGGGAGGTATTAAATTAATGGGTGTGTTAATTAAAATAATTAGAGTCGGACCATAGACTCGGGGAAAGTATAATGTAAATTGAGGTGTGAATCAAATATATTAGAGTCGGACCATAGACTCGGGAAGATGATAAATTATTAAGTGAGAAAATTAATTACGTTGAGTCGGGCCACAGACTCAGGAAATTACAGGCAGTGTACGGGATTTTGATTACACGGTAAAGCCGGGATTTATATTATATATACACGATGTGGTGATAGTATATATATATATATATATATATATATATATATATATATTGTGTGTGATATTAAATATCAGTGACTAGATATTTATTCAATTTTTATACTCTAATGCTATCAAGGGAGGTTGCGCGATGTGGGTGAATCTCCTAGCTCGAGGAGTAGGGTGAGTATATCCCCAGGTCATAGCGTCCGGTATATATGGGTGAGGGATTTATCTCACTTTCAGGGAAGGAATATGACCGCCTCCACTACGTTTATATTTTGGGCCAAGTTTGTGAGCGATTCCAACTTGGGGAAACTATGTTTTGTGAGCACACCTAGTGAGATAGCAATTTAGAGGGAATCATCCGGCGAGGGTATACTCGAAGGGATGGATATACGTATGTTATGTGTGTGGATATTGTGGTAAAGGTACATATATAATGGTAGTAAATATTATATACGGGTAATAATACAGAGTGTGATGTATTTACTTTATATAACTTGTGACACGGTTATATGCTACTATTTAAGAGGAATTAATTAAGTTAATTGTGAGATAACTTATAATTCAAGAAATTATTATACTCGAGTTAGAGTAGTATGGCAAGGGAAGGTTATACCAGGACTAGTTGAACGGGGTAGTACAACTAGGCGGGGTTAAGGTAACCGGTAGGTGTTCACATTTGTGGAGGGGTGAGAATGTTCTCAAGGGAGTGCGACACCAACTTACATATGAAGAACATTCATTCATTTTAAATTACTGCAGTTAATTCACTTGCTAAATTTTTTCAAAATGTTTTGGGTTCTAACCCTTGCTATAAAACTATTTTCAAAACCTTTTAGGTGTCAAGCCACAGGGACGCCATGATTGATATTCTATTCCAGGGACGTGGAGCTGCGGCATATGTGGATGCTAGCAGGAGTTTGGATTAGATGCATCATTAATTCATTCCTATAGTAGGAATCTTCTATTAGTTTTAGTTTTATTTAGAGCTTGTCGCCCAGACTTCTCGGTACAGTTTTCAGGTGTAATTTATTCAGGTGTTGAATATTTGTATTGTATTATTTCTTTGGTGCCGGTGATTTATTCGGCAAGTTGTGTAATTATGATTCAGCTTATTTTCATTCTGTTGTGTGAATGGTTAATATTTTAATTCCGAATGTACTGTTTTGTTTAATCAAAAAGTTAAAATTGGCTTCAGCTTTTGGAATACTAGGTGGTTAGTAATATTTAAAAAGTTTTCGACAGTGATGCTAAGGATGATCCAACTGAATTTGGTATAGGATTGATCACCCGGTATTTTATTAGGCGGGGTGTCACAAAGTACTTTAGGCTATTTATTCACACTTGGTCCTGTATTCTTCTCGTGGGCATCAAAGAAGCAGAAGATAATTTCTCATTCCTCAGTAGAAGTCGAGTACGTAGCAGCCTCAAGCTCAGCGTGTCAAGCAATTTGGCTAAGGCGAATACTTGAGGATATGGGATAATACATAATGAACATACAGAAATCTACTGCGACAGCAAATCTGCAATTGTGATGGCAAAAAATGCAGTTTATCATAGCCGAACAAAACATATTGCAATCAAGTACCATGTTCTGCGAGAGGTAACATCTATTAAGGAGATCGAGTTGAATTATTGTAAGACTGAAGAACAAGTTGCAAATATTTTCACAAAAGCATTACCAACGGCCAAATTCGAACAACTACGAGCCATGCTTGGGATTTCAGGAATTAACATCAAGGAGGAGTGTTGAAATGTGATACTAATTCTAAGAATAGTCTAGAATATTCATGATAATTCCTAGAATAATCTAGATATTTCATAGAATAGTCTAGAATATTCTAGATAATTTCTAGAATATTCTAGATAATTCCTAAAATAGTATAGAATATTCTCGAATATTAGGGAAGTATGTAGGCTTCTAGAATTTCCCATAAGGAGGTGGGAACCTTCTAGAGAATTAATCTACACCATTAATGTACTTTAATCTCCACCATCCATTAAGGAGGTGTGATGCCTATAAATAGGTGGTGAGGTCATTTAGCCAAACCATCTCAATCCAAGCTAAGCATTGTATCATCAAGTCTAATACAAAAACTTTCCTTCTTTTTATATTTCCAAATTCTCCTCAATATCTCCCTCCAAATTCTTGGTTGCCCATATCTAGCAATCCTAATTTCCTAAACTAAACATTTAACTACATTCCATACTACCTCCTAAAACTAACACTATCTTATTGGAAATAGGGAATTGAGGATTAAGCACTAAAATATATGAGTTATGCTTATAGGATAATAGTGAATATTTCTTTTAATAAATATTGTCACTATTTGACTTGTCCTTAAACTTAGCTTAATGAATTTTTAAAATACAACTTCTACCCTTTCTGACAATATCATGTTTAATTTTTTTTACTGTTAATCGCTGCTCACCATTGTTGGCCCTACAAACTTAAATTTGTACTATTTCAATGCAAAGTTGAATCTGCAAACTTAATTTCGCAATATATACACTCAAACTTCAGTTTACAATTTTATATCTCCAAATAAAAATCAGTTCAACAAATTGTATCACAAGTTATGTCACACTAAACAAATATTAATTTGCAAACTCAAATATTCAGGTATAAATTTGAGTTCAAACAGATTCATTCAGAATCTTTTCGTCATATATGTGATACAAGATGTATGTAATTCAAAGCAAAAGCATCCAAAAAAAAACAAACAAAGAGAAGAATGTACGTTGTTCACGTTTTAGACAAAGCATGCATAAATAAAACTTGCAGGCCAATAATAAATTTCATCAGCATTATACGATGCTTAATAAATTTGTCAAGATTACTAAATCTCCTAATAAAAAATCCTTAAAACATAAAGAAAAATAAACCAAACCTAACATAGTTTTTCTAGGGAAACGAATAATATTTTTCAACAAATTTAATTTTTGGCACCCCAAATTTGTAAGTATCAGAAAAGCAAAAGAGACAGAAACAAGTAATATGTAAGACTTTAAACACTAGCTAGCTCATCTTACCATGACTTTATGGTTATGCTATCCTCCAAAACTCATGGTCCATCATAGTCCAAAGGATAAAATTATTATTATTCCTTAATATGCATCAGACCAGACAAAGCCATGTGGCACGAAGAGCTTGGTCTTGCCCATTTCTCAGGAAAGACCCTCTTACCAGGTGGATGGGGTGCCAGCTGGAAAGAATCACCTAGGAATTGGTTGAGGTGAGCCCATACCTACCCACACAGGAAGGGAACTCCGTCAATCTGCCGATACTCAACAGGTCCACCTCACGTGATCAACTGACATCAGCCTAAACTGTTATGGAAGATCAAGGGAAAATAGGGGAATGTTTGCACTCCCGTGCACTAACAAACTTATTACCTCACATCCCAACAAACAATTGCTTTCTTGATCTAATAAATTGGCGATAACACCATGTACACTTCTAAAATTTGTATGTGTAAATTTATCTATTCCATTTTAAAAAAATAAAAATATATTTAAAACAAAATAATGGCATTCTCGATAGGATCCCTGAAAAGCAGTTAACAACCATTTAAGAAATGAACTATAAATAGTGAACCTTCAAAATGGCTAAGATTTGTTTTACAGTCTCATCTCCAAGGAATGAGAGAGCCTCTCTCAAAGCCTGAACTTGAGGAGAATTCTCCCAAGACTTCTTCTCAGACTCCAGAATAGTTATATTGTCATAGAAATCGAGTTTAATCATGAAGAATTCCATTGAACCCCCAATCATGGCATATACATAATACCTATTTTCACAAACCAATCCAGTAACTTCATGTATTATTATTTATAAGCCAAAAATGATGTTGGAGTACAAACGACAGTTGTGAAATTATGTGGGAAGAAAGAGAGCAACTAAGCTCTTGTATATACATGTCCAACGATCCTACAAAAAAGATTATATATGCTTTATGTGCACTATATATCCACAAAGTCAATTATGTACAAATTTATTAAGTATCACTCACATCTAAAAGACACCCCCACCTTTCAATCAAACCTTCATGGGCAGTCCTGCTCGTGGACGGTCAACTCTGCCTCGGTGTAGAAGCAGAAACAACAGTGAGTGAACCATTTCTTGTATTTTTTAAGGTGTATCTTTATATGTTGGGCTATAGACTTCTTCCCAGTGAACTTAGACTTGCAATGATTGCATGTGTAGATCTCACATTCTTGTGCGTTACCACCCTCCACAGTCTGCAAAAAGGAAGATGTATAATTGAGAAAATTTATTTCTTAGAGCCTTGGGGCAAGGCGAGGAGCGCTCCCGATCGAAGTGAGGCGCACATTATACAAGACATGCAAAAATTGTATATCTATAATAATAAGATTATTTTATGATCTACAATTTGAAATATAGCATCAATTACTATTATGCAATTATACAAGGTTATGAATAGACACATAAAATGATATATCTTTTATACCATAGGTAAAAACACATATTATGAAGTACAAAAATTCATTTAACATTTTAATTATCAAATAATAAACAAAAGCAAAGATATTAATATATTTGAAACAAATGAATCAATCGAAGATGCCACAATGTTGGAGTTTTTTTTTGTTCCTTTTGTCTAAGTAGTGACTAGTGAGAATGATACACTTTCATCACAACTTATGCTTGACTTTGGTTAGTTTTTGGGTGGGGAATGGTTCAATTCTCCCTAATTCATTGGAAAATACATAATGTCAACATATTATGATATAAATAATATTTTAGTCAAAGCACGTAGTGTGAAAATCTAACTAACTTAGAAATAATTGTGGGACAAAATAGTTAATAACATTGAAAATTAGTTCAAATTAGAAGTTAACTATTTTTGACAACCCAAAGAAACAAAAACCCAATCTCCAAATTTTTGGATACCCACCAAACCTTCTGTATCTCCTAATCTCTCTCTCATAAATCCGTAGCTACCTATCAAACAATGGTCTCAACCTTAGAACATTGTTATATGGCAATAGTTCCACATTAAACGGATTCGTTGCATAAAAGTCAAATAAGAATAAGTAAAGTTATACAATATATTAGAGAAATCAATTTGATAAGTAAACTTTAACTATATAAAAAAAATACATAGTGTCCATGAGTTGACTTTAGCAAATACAATTGCACATGTAGGATGAAGAAAAAACTTTTAAACAATCATCTCTATAAAAAAATTCCATTGACTTCAGCAAACTGAAAATAACATTCTAAAATATTGACGAATTATAAAATAGACACATAACCCAAACATAATTTTTTTACACCCAACACTCAAACCATATTTTGTCTTCAAGGGCACAGTAGAAGACCTGTAACCACCCGGTACCCAAATATATCTTTTTACTTTAGCTCAACCTCATAGGAAGGACTTACACCCTCACCAGATTTTCTCCTCCTATTAGGAATGACACTCGGGCACAGTCATGCCTCATACTGAATACACAAAGTTGTGCCAGATTTTTTCTAAATGTATATGAAATTCACTAACACCCGCGCCGGTTTCTTGACTTTATCTCAACCTCATACTACAGATACAAAATCGTGCAAACACAAATCCAAATAACTTTAGTAAATATAAAATCGTAAGTGTGTGTTTTTATCAAAGATGACTATTTATATCCACTGCTTAATTAGAAATGCTCACATTGGAATTTTTTCAAGCATTTACGATGCCAATAATTATTTGACTTATATAGAGCAATAACTCTTATTGGGAGAAAAAAAATTACTCACTAACTGATCTAGAGAGAAAACAATTGACCATCGTTATAAGAATTTAGAAACGAAAGTAAGATTTTGACATGTTCCTCTATTTAAAAACCAAATTAGGCCATCATTACACTTTGCCTTAAAAATTAGGATGACTTTCCTTTAAGATCGTTAGAAGAAAATTGTAACAGTGTAATGTTTCTCTCAAATAGAAAATTGTAATAGAATAAACATATACTGAAGTAATAAATTCATTAGTTTCCAAAACATAAACCATAGAAAATACTGAAATCAGAACATATGAGATAATTTGATAAGAGTTCTTTCGATCATGGTATTCAAAAACACATATCTTAGGTTCCTTGAATATAAACACAAAACATAATCAATTTATCAACTAAGTTTGTTAGCTATCTTACTCAAAACACAACCACATTTTAAATGAGAAAAATTAAAACACAACCACATTTTAAGTCAGAAAAATTAAAACGTTGAGAGAGGGGGGGGGGGGGGGGGGGGAGCCTAAAACAAATATAAAACAAAACGAACAAAACATATAAAAGGTCATCCCCACCGCTTAAGGAAATCTTGTTTTTAAAAATATTATATACATAGATATATAAACATATAGTTCAGAGATATATACCTGTGTACATATGTTTCATATATATATATATATATATATATATATATACGGCACAAGGCGTCAATGTCTATGTAGAGAGGAGGCGAATGAGGCATAGTCCATTATGAAGACATACATCAAAGGATAGATGAGGTGCCACCAAATGAAAATTTATTTAAAAAATTAGTTATCCAATAATCAACAAAAGAATAAAATACATATATTAGGAACAAATGTACTCCAATGTATGAAAAGAAAAACCAAAATCAACATAGAAATTATTCCAAGAAGCAAATTAATGTAGTTCTTTTTATGTTTGTTTGTTTCTTTTGGCTATATAGTGTCTAGTGAGAAAGAGAAAGTTTCACAAAGACTCAAGAACTTAATAAGCTTAACATTAATAAGTTTTGGGCTGGGGAATATTGCAATTCTCCATATTTCATTAGAAAATATTACAATTCATTCTTGCATTAGGGGAGTCAGTTGTTGTGTTTCATCAAAAGTTCACCGAGGGAAAGGAAATATAAGAGGCTCAATAGTAATATAAAAATACTAAAAATGTCAAGCGTACCAAGCATTAACTCTATAATACAAACAAAACATATGAACCAAATTTTTTTTTAGGAAATAAACTTACAAATATAACATAACATAACACAAACACAACCAATCTACCTGAATCCCCCTAATTCCAACAACTAACATTCTCTATATGGAAACAAGAATCGAAGGCCTACTATTAAGGAATAAAGTCCTAGAAAGAGTTACCTCAAACGATATTGAACTTGAGAATTGAATGCAAACCCTAATACAAAGTATACAAGATTAAGTTAGGATGTGAGACCTGTATTAAATGAGAAAGATTAACAACCTAGTTGACTAAATAAAGGGAGGAGTTTCATGGCTTACCAAGGGAGCATGACTGCGAGAAGCTCTGGTGTCGATGTGGATGCGAAGCGGGTATGTTAAGAGAGTGGTGAGCGAATGGTGTGAGACCTATTCTAACTAAAAAAGATCGAAAGAAGGAGTTTGAGTTTTCCCTCCACAACACACGCGGGTGTATAAATTTTTGGCATTTTGTTCCAATTAGTTAATATATCACTTTCCAAACCATTTTTTTCACCCAAAATTAATATGGTACCCTAACGAGAGCCATAAGTCAAATGACCCTAAATGTTTTCAACAAGTTGCAAATTTAGTAAAGCGTTCTCCGAAATGTACCCCTAATTTAACTCCTTAATACCACAAAATAAAAAATCATTTTTACCATATAATGGGTCGTTGGGTCGTGTGATGGTTCAAGCAAAATGATCATGTTCTCTTTTGATATAACATTTCATTTAGGATTCTTCATGGCCAAGAGGGTGCAACATTCTAGATTTTTTTCTTTCTAACTACGGAGATAAAATTCTCTAATCTTTTGGGAATACTTTTACAACAAATCCCTCTTCTAAAAAATTAGTTCATCTCTTCGTTACACACGTAGATGAGTATTTCAATTCTTACTTCTTCAAGTCGGATGGACTGCCATAACAAGATCATGATTTGAGATATCATCAATGGGATCAAATTTTTCATAACAATCCTTGCATATTAATTAATAATAACTAAATATGAATATTAATTGCAAACTAAATTATTGTTAATTATGCTCCATTTTTCAATTCGTGACAACTATGCCACTTTGATAAGCGCTATTTTCTCTTTTCTAAAATATGCACCATCTCTCTGTTACACACCTCATCGTTTCTCCAAAACCTCTGTGCACACCCCCAATAGCCTTATCATCATCTACATCTATATCCTCAGGCATATGCGTAATACCCTTTTGTTGTATTTATTTATTACTAAATTTAGGAATAAATCATCGAAATGGAATAATTATTACTTGTGTGAAGTTGTAATAATAAATGCGTAATTGATGTGATAGGGGAATTTTTCATGTTATGTGATTTTTTTAACCTCGTGTTATAAATTAATCAATTGGCGATATTAGTTCTATCAGAATTAGTTACATGAAATTACTTGTAAAATAATAGGATTTTGTATTTTATTTTACATTATGAGGTATTTTCATTTAGAACGAACTCTAGGGTGGTACAAAAGTCCAAAGATGTATTATTAACGATTTAAATTGGGCTTCAGGGTAAGTCTGGCTTTTGATGTTGAATTCATGAGTAGGAACGATTTTAATGTGTCGTTGATTTATCTGTTTGGAAGAATACCTAATTTTTACTGGAACCCAATCTATTAATGAACCGTATTGAGATGTATCAAGAGTATGGATGTGGGTTCTAATGATCATGTGTTGGGTTTGAATATTATGACGTGGGGATTTTAATTACGATTCTATAGGACTGATCATAACTTAATTTGGACTTATAATGAAGGCTTTATTATACATTAATGGCGAAAATAAAACTGGGTTAGAAGCATATGATTTTTTAGAAGTTCTAGGGAAGAGGGTGACCTCCGCCATAGCGGGGACCAAGTCACCCCTAAGGCCACTGTAGAGATTGGCCTAGGAAGTTATGGAGGCTTGGGTAGTATGGTCGGGGAGAGCTGATCTTGTTTATTTTTATCTTTTATTTTACTTCATCACTCTTTTATTGGTTTATTTAAGGAATATTCTTTGACCTTGGATTTGGATTACTTAGTAAATATCTATACATATAACTGGAAATGTGGGAAGTTCCTACGGTTGCATTTGATTAAGGTTTGAGAGTCATAAATCTATAATTAATTGGAAGATACGTTTTAGAATTTGGATAGGAATTGGGTATGCAAGTGTGATGTGATGTCTTATGCGTGTGTATTTGTATGTGTGTGTGTGTGTGTGTGTGTGTGTGTGTATATACATACATATATATATATGTGTGTGTGTGTGTGTGCGCGCGCGCGCGCGTGCGTATGTGTGTTTGTGATGTGATTTCCTAACGGATGCATAGGGGCTTTCCTTTTGGACTTGGCTCTGGAACCAGTACACTAGTCTTCTTTCTGCTAAGCATCCTGCTCAGATGCCTCTTTCTCCTCTGCCAACCTCCTTTACAAAGACTTGACCTGGCCCTAACCTGCTTCCATCTTCTTCTCCCTGGCCAACGACATCGCATTGCGATCTATCTTTCGGGGATCCATTCCAAACGTCTCTTCAGAAGGATGCTTCATGGAATCTAATGAAAGATGAGCAAATTTTAATAACCCGTATTTTTATGGCATTAAATTATGGGATTAATTAAATAAAATTGGGATAAATTATTTTAATATTAATCTGGATTTTAAAATAAATATTTACTAGGGGGACAAGAGTTAGTAATTATATGTTGAATATTACTGGATGAGTAAAGTAATATATGAGTTGAATTTATTAAATTGTCACGAGTGAATAATACGACAATCATAGAAATTAAGTCGGGACGCGCATGTGTCGTGTCTGGACTAAATTACTGGAATAAAAAGTATATTAATTTTATGTCGGCCGTATGGTCATTTCGAGTGCGCCAATGTGTCCGGAAGGGTTGAGATAGTCAGAAAAGTGTATACGGGGCTTTAGTTTGGGTCTTAGTATGTTTTTAGGCCTAACGAGTAACTCGGGAGGGTATTTTGGTAATTACCCATTTTAGACCTTAATTATGGACGAAAACTGAAGGATTATATCTGATGGGAGTTAGAGTCCTCTAGGGTTAGAAACATTAGAGCTATAGAGAGGCTAATGAAGAGAGAAGAGAGAAGGCTTCATAGGAGGAGAGCAACCAACCCTACACTACTCTCATCAATTCCACCACCAATGCATAGATCGGGAGAAGGGACACGTTCCTATACCACTCAAATCCATCGAACAAGACCTTCAATTTCCAGGTAAGTATCTAACTTGCTGTTCTTTAGTTGATAACACATCCATGCTAGTATAGGAATTAATTTATTTATTTCTTTACGAAAATAATGTTGTTGGGAGATTATTATTGAAATTTTGGTGTAGAAACCATGTTAGGATGAATATCTTGTTATATGTAGAATGTTATCCATGAAATTTGATGCCCAATAGAGATAGAAATCTAAAGATTAAATGAATCTTGAGAAAATTTGATGAACTGGGGTTAAATGATAATTTCTTGAATTAACCCATTTGATGACTAATCTTGAGTAATTAAAGAATGTTTTACGTTATAAATCATCCATATTGGTTTATATAACGTTCATGATGTTTGGTTGGGAGTTTGGGACATGTTAATGGAGTTTTGATGATTTAAGTTGGTAGAAACTCGTATGCTTAATATGCAAAATTCTTGGCAAGACCTGCTTGGTCGATCGATCGACCCAAGAATCTCGATCGATCGATCGACCCCCTTTCATCAATCGATCCACTCTTCCTGGAAATGGGAACTTTTTCTCCTTTTGGATGTTAATCCAATTCCGATGTGTAAGGGCCTTTGGACATAATTTATATATCATAATGGGACCTTAGGAGGACCAGTAGGGTATAAGTAGGGTCCGGATAATACGACTTAATATAAGATTTAACCATGGGATTTTGGGGGTATACATTAAAGGGGAAATCGTGCGTACATTAAATTAGGTCTTGCGAGAATTAAGAAGGACTTAGACTAGTAGGGTATTGAGTGTACATATACTGAATTTATATTTATCAAAAGGGTACACTTCGAGAGTCGATAAGTAATTCAGGATTTGTTGTAAATGAGAAAATATAAAGAATGATTTATTTATACGTAGAAATCGGGCATAGTTCGCATGTATTACAGGTTGTGGGTGTACCTAGATGAATTATATATATATATATATATATATATATATATATATATATATATATATATATATATATATATATATAGTAGTATATTTGTGTGTAATCATAGCCGCGCTACTTGATATCACGGAGGTTTCGCGCCGGGACAGTGTTATCTCGATTGGACCTTTATGGGGGATATTGACTTATACCCTAGAACATAGCATCCTTGGTACAAGCTATTCGATAATGATGGTCAAACGATCCTAAGAGACGTGAGAGTATGTACTGACCTCTTAGTGACTTGAAACTATGATTCGCCTCCATTATGTGTGTTTTGTGTTAATACAGTTCGAGAGTGATTCCGAACTAGTATTTCCCTTTTGTACGAGTGATACGGGGACTTGATAGCAGAGTATGACAACACCATAGACTTATGTGGGGTGCCCTACTAGTATATATATTATGAGTGATAAATATATGTACATGTGATTAATCTAATGTGCTTGGAAGTAGATAGAATTGAGTAATTAATATTAAATGAGTTAGGTGGTTGAGAAGTTAAGTCATAATTGCGATGAATATAATTGGCTTGGTAAATTCTTAAGAAAAGGCTATCAGATATAAACTATAGTCATGTGATTACTTTGATTAGGCTTGGGGAAAGAAAAATTGGGTTAAACTAGTTAAATGGGTTAGATTTAACTAGGTTAATTTGGTAGTACGTTAGGCGTGCACACTGGTTGAGAGGTGAGAATTCTCAAGTGAGTGTCGAGGTACTAACACGTATGTATTATCAACTGGTAAGCATTTTAAATACTTGCTAAACTATTTTTAAAGTTGTTTAACACTCGGGCTCTAATCCGTTTCCTGTTATCCTTTCTCCCTCTTGTATATATATGTATATTACAGGTGCCCAGCCACATGGGCATCAGGCTTAGATCTTTGGACTATCGACGTGCTGCAGCAAGGTGGGAGTTTTAGGTCCTTGCAGTAGACGACTTCATCCTTGTCTTATTATTCTCCTATTTAGTCATTTTTAGTTAGGGCATGTGTCGCCCATTTCCATGTTTCTTTTAGCTCAGAGAGAGATTTGTACTCTTTATTATTTCAGTATTCAACTATTGTTGGGATTGTTTTACTTAATACTTAGTCCTGCGATTTGGGATATTATTTTGGATTGGATAATCTATCTTGGTTACTTCATTTGGATGGTTTGGTTTTTAATATTATTATCTGTGTTTATAAAAATGATTTCGTATTTAAAATCATAACAATAGAACTTAATTCATAAAATTAAATGTTTTGACACTAACTTAATTATTTATTAGGTGATTAGTAAAGAAAAATTATTTTTCGACAGTGATGGTAAGAATGAACAAACCGGACACTTTGATTTAATTTAATAAAGGTCTGATCACACGGTATTTAACTAGGCGGGTGTCACACAAATAATAATTTAAACAACATACCTAAAGTGGAAAAGGAACCAATGGGGAAATTATTGCACTACCTACTCCAATACCTTCTTCATCTTGTTCAACATATAAGGTGAGTCTCGTGAAACACACACCCCTCCTAAGGAAATTGAATCTTTATTGGGGGGCGGCTACCTGGAAGGGTGTGATAGATAGTTGGCACAAACTTCACTATTGAAAATAATTCCTCAAACTTTGGGAGCTTCCTTTCACAGTAGGTCTCGACCAAATCAACTTGGAATGAAGTTAGTATGGGGTCTTTCTTGATTGAAATAATCAGTACACAGAGCATAAGAATGATAAAGTTAACTAAAGCAAGCAATTGAACAAGAGATAGAAAAAAAATTACCTATTTGATTTGGTTTATTCCACACATTGGGAATCCCACACGATTTATCCTGATCATGATGTCTAAGCTCCCACTTACTCTTAGCAAACACATACTGACTCTTCTAGTTGTGATTGATGGTCCATACAATGGTTACCATTCGGTACTGGGACTTTAGAAGAGAAAAAAAGTAATATACTGGGGCTTTGGCATTGTCCTTTAATCCATGGACATACCTAAAAATGTCCCACGTAAGGTCAAACCCCGTTCTAAGCTTCCACAACATCATGGATCCAAAAAATTATCTTATAAGCATTGGGAGGCAACTGAGTTAAAGTAACCCCATAGCCCTTTAATATCGAACGTACCATGGGATGAAGAGGCAACCTCAATCCCACTTGAAAAGACCAAAGTGGAAGGCAGACCTCTTCGGGGTCTTTCACAGTATAACACTTCTCTTTAGGTAGAGGAATCCTCGTCTGAATGGCTATTAGAAGGCCAAATTTATCCCTCAAGTGATCAAGCTCGTCTTTAGTAATGGTATTGGGGTACTATTAGGTGTCGGTTTGGGTAGGATCATAGGAGTCAGATCATTTGGAAAATTCATCTCCCTCATCCCCAGTCACGTCCGCCAAAGACTCATCTAAAGGGGATGTGGACAGAAAGGGACCCACACTCTCAAGCCTCATATCCTCAGCTCTGTTGGAACTTACCTCATCAGAAAGAGAGTCAAGATTTATGGCGGACATAAAAACGATGTTTATAGGATTAATACCAGGAGAAATAGGAGCATCACGATCTACTTCAAAGTCGTCTAAAATAGAGGAACTAATGAAAGGTTCACGGGGACCACTAGCAGAACCACTACTGGAATGGGCTTTTAATGTATAATTACGATGACCTGGTTCATCTTCAGGTCTAGTCACTTGCAAAGGGCATGGGAATCTTTGCTCAGTAATCCCAAGGCACTCAGACTCAAGTTCACATATAAAGTGTAGATACACCGAACGTGAGGAGGAAAACTCATATAGGCAAGCGTTCAACTTCGAGGCAAAGCAAATGCATCAATGAAACTGGGGTTTTAGGTAAAAAACTCAACTTTCACAACAACGTGACACCATAGGTTCCTAATATTGCCTAAACCTTAAGCCAACCAACTAAATGGTCGTCTAACCCAGAACATCTCACCGAAAATATCAACACCAAATTATACACCAATAAATAAAAGGAAAAAAATCAAAACCCAATAACGATGAAACCCTAGAAGGGACGGGGAAGGACGCACCTGATGGAATCAATAAAGTACGAGGGTTTAAAGCATGCACCAGATAGCAAAGAAGAAGTAGAAACCAAAGGATTATTTTTTCTACGAAATTGCCTCCTCAAAAGAACTTTAAGAAACACTTGTCTCTCACTCTTTATCTATAACTTGGGATATTTGAGTCTATGATGAAAATAGAGATTGATGGTAGGTATTTATAGTTTTAAGAAGGCACCAGAAGGGACGCTACAAAATAATACGAAAAACCTACAAATTTTAAATGACGGTACAAAATACCTACACACGCGCCCTATCATAATCCTTACCGAGAAGACGCTTCAGTTGCCTACCACGTGTCCTCGGTAATTTCATAATAATACATAGGTAATATGATCATCCAGGCCGACCAGAAAGGATTTGACCATCCTACTTTAGTACGAACAGTATAAACACTTCATCCACTCGCTCGGCATCAAAACACAAAGCCTGTACATGAAGTCTTAGGGGTTTTCTATCATACCCTTGTAAACCTAGCCTAGGTAGAGCCTAAATGATGCTAAGAGAAGACCCACAATGTTCTCAACCTCACTTATAATAAGAGGTTAACTCAGGTACTAGCCTTCTCGGTGGACAGTTGTCCTCCTCTAGTGCAGTTTTTGTTCACACCATATGGTTGTGTTCACACATATACATGATAAACTTTCCACTAATCACTTAGAAATAAGGGAATGTGGTTATTACATGTTTGTTACTTGCATGCACATCATAAATACCTATGCGTAATCCAAGGTATAAGAGTTTGTTATTTATTAGTTATCATATTTGTATTGGTGTAACTACTTGACCTATAAAGGCAGTCCACATGTCCCCTAAATATTCTCTATAAAACCACCAGTAAATAGAGGGCGAAGCCACCTAAAAAAAGGACTCAACCATTTTGCCGTCATAGTAACCCTAATTGTACCCCTCATAACAATGAAAGTAGAATTAGTAACACCTGAGGATGTAGGTTTCCATCTTGGGATGAACCACGTAAAATCCATGTCATTCTCATTATCTCTCATCCCCATTCTCTTTATTATTCATCTTCTCAGTTATATTTCATTTATTTTCTATCTCTAATTTTGGACGGTAACAAATTGGCGCTATGTGTGGGAACACGATAAGCCATTGTGATCCCTACCTGAATTTATCCATTCATCGCCTACCATAAAACACCTGAGAATGATGCATAATCATGAGAGCAGCCATATGGCAGAAGTCCAAGCACTACTCACCCCCACTAGGATGGGCAATATTCACAGTCGGTTTATGAGTCTAGCAAAGGGGAAAGAGGTAATGAAAAAGAGTGTCAAGCAATTGGAACGCACTCTCCAGGTCGGGCCAGTGCAGCCTAACTCGCATATCCTTACCCCTGGGTTGGAGGTATCATAAGGTAGTGGAGGAGGATTTCCCCCAGCACCCTACAGAGACAAGAGACAGGAATATCATAGGCAAGCTCTAGAGCCCTAAGAAGCTAAGCCTCGGATCCCACGAAAACACTAACTCTGTCCGACGATTTGGATCTCAGCGGGATCGGTCTTACCGCACCCGAGCTACTTCCTCCATTTAATCGCCAAGTTATTATGACGATCATCCCTACTCTGAAGAGCATCCCAATGTGCTAGAAATGTTGAGCAGATGCTCAACGTTCGATTTTTTGGGCCCATATTGCAACTGCTAGCAAACAGCAATAGCATCTCAAGATCGTGACTAGATAAGAGGCGATCCAGGCAAATCCATCACCGGAGGCTCCCATCGATCTGCCAAAGCATCAACTACACCTGAGAAGGATTCACAAAAAGAGAGCTCGATCGAAAGTCGAAGCCGAACAACAAAGTTAGCTAGCAGAATAACCAAAGAGGACAACTAACCATGGAAAGGATTCATTCAACGCTTAGAGGATCGGCTCGGGGAGATGGCTAAGTATAAGAACCCTTTGCATAGGGATTTCACGAAAGGGTGATCGTTCATCTCATATGTTTTGATGTACCGTAGCCTAGACAAATTCAATCGATCGGTTATCACGCCAAAGTATGGTAAAAAGACAGATCCGACTCTTTATATTGAGAAATATCAGGTTATCGCACGCATTTATTCCATTTCTGACGAGATGCAATGCAGAGCCTTCTCCAACACAATCATAGGTTCCACTCAACTATGGTACAATAGCTTGCCCCGAGGACAAATATCCAATTTCCAGTAGTTCGCCGACCTGTTTGTTAGTAACTTCTATTTCGGCACAAAACTAAGAAAGAGAGTGGTCCATCTGCTTAGTGTTCGATAGAAGGCCGATGAAAGAACTCGTGACTATATTACCTGCTTTGACACTAAAAAGATGGAGGTGGTAGATTGAAATGAGCAGTCTGCTATAAATGCTGTAATGAGTGGTCTATGATCTGTAAAGTTATCTTGGGCATTAGCAAAGGAACCAACCAGGATGATGACGAAATTGTTGGCCAAAATGGGAAAAATCGTGAACGTCGAATAAGCTATTGCCGCCAAGGAGTCTGACCATCATAAATCATCATCCAACAAATCCAGCGATAAAAAGGATAAAAACGATCGAAAGGTTGAAAAGCCAAAGAAGTACGAGGAATATACTATGTTCACAATTGTCATCCATAACATTATTAAGGAAATCAGAGGGAGCAAGGAACTCAAGTGTCCAGGGAAGCTGAAGTGACCAACAAATCGGTGAGACATGAGAAAGTACTCTGAGTTCCATAAAGACCACGACCACAATAGCAATAGGTGGATCGCCTTGAAGAGTGATATTGAGGGCCTAATCAGGAAAAAAAAGTTATCCAGGTATGTAAACAAAAATGGCCAACCAAATTTCAACGTGCATAAGGCTAGGAGACGATTATAATCACCATATCGTAGGGAGACAATAAGAATCAAGGAAGAAAGGACAACTTGGAAAACGATCCATACCTCCCAAAAAAGACTAAGGACCTCATGCCGGAGGTCGACATGATATCCTTTGGGTGTCACTTCATGATCGGAGGAGATGCACGTGAGGGAGAAGATCTAGCTGAAAGGAAGTCCTACCCGAATGAGGCCAAAGCTTGTGCTCATGTGAGACAGAACAAGGATAAGCTAATCGTCAATTTCTCTAAAAATGCTTATTCGGGGTATTGTATCCTCACGATGACTCTCTGGTAGTCACAACGATGATCCACAAAGGAAGAGTTGTCAGAGTATTAGTTGAGAGTGGTAGCTCCATAGACATTATGTTTTATAACTGTTTCAAAAGGTTGAAGCTCCATGATAGTAAGTTGACGCCATACCACTAACCCTTGATTCACTTTTTAGGGGAAAATGTGTAACCATTGGAAATGGTGGAACTCGAGGTCATAGTGGTCACATGGCTAACCTATCGAACCGAGAATGTTCGATTCTTCATCTAAGACAAAAATATATTATTCGCTTACAATGTCATATTAGGAAGGGTTGGACTGAAGAAATTTTAGGTCGTCAATACACCAGTGATTGAAGTTTCCAACTCATTATGGGGTAGGGGTCATCAAAGGCAACCAGACGGAGACACGTGAGTGTTATTATAATTTCACATACTAGGAAGAACAGAAGAAGCTAATGACCACTTACCAGATCAAATCCATTGATCCTCGAGATGAAATAAAACTAGTTAAAGGGCAAGCAGTTGAAGAAATTGAAATAATTCCACTTGACGTTTATCACCCAGAGTGAACAGTCTAGATCAGATCGTCATTAGATTCCTGTTTGAGTAAGAACTCATAAACTTCCTGCAGAAACGTAGAAACGTGTTCGCATGCAACCACATGGACATACCCAGAATTAATATTGAATTCATTTGCCATGCGTTGAGCATGATCGAAGGAGCTAAGCCAGTCAAGCAAAAGTGAAGGGTTTTTGACCCTGAGAAGAACCTTGTCATCCAGGAGGAGGTCATTAAGCTCCAAAAGGAAAATTTCATAAACGATGACAAATTCTCAGAGTGGTTATCTAACATAGTGATGGTGCACAAGAAAAATGACAAATGGTGGATGTACGTTGATTTCACCGACCTAAAAAAGGTGTGTCCCTAGGATCAATATCCATTTTCCCAGATTGACCAGCTGGTAGATTCAAACTCAAACTAGGAGCTCCTTAGCTCCATGAATGCCTATTCACGGTATAACCAGATCAAGATGAAACCCTTAGATAGAGAAAAGATGTCCATCATAACCAGTAGACGTACTTACTGTTATAATATTATGCCTTTTGCTCTATAAATGTAGGAGCTACTTACGAGCGATTATTGAACAAAGTCTTTAAAGAGAAGATTGGGATAAACATGGAAGTATATGTGAATGCCATGCTTACAAAGAGCAGAACGGCTTATGACCATATCAAGGATCTCGGTCAGACTTTTGACTAACTGGAAAAGCACTAAATGAAGCTAAATCTGACAAAATGTGTGTTCGGGGTGAAGAAAGGCGTATTTTTTGGGTTTTATCGTCAATCAATGGGGTATCGAAGCCAACACCAACAAGATTCAGGATCTAATCAACATGTAATCTCCGATGACAAAAAAATAGGTGTAACGTCTAATGAGGTGAGTGGCATCACTTAATAGGTTCGTCTCTAGAGCCGCCGATAAGTGTCGTCCTTTCTGTTGAGAAAGTCTTTTGAATGGGACAAGGAATGCAAGAATGCTTCCTAGAACTAAAATGGTACATCGGTTCACCCCCTCTCTTGTCATGACCTTTTACTGGGGAAAGGCTTTATCTGTATCTGGTTGTGTCCAAATCAATTGTCAGTTCAGTGCTGGTAAGACAAGAGGAAGGAATTCAAATGCCAGTTTATTACACTGGAAAAGCATACCGAGGAGTGGAAATCTAATACCCTCGAATGGAGAAACTAGTCTTAGAAATGAGGGAATCTTTGAGGAGAATGAAGTCATATTTTCAAGCCCACACTACTATGGCCAACAACGACCTACTCTTGAGGTAAATCTTGCATAAACTAGAAAAATCTGGTCGACTGATGGATTGGACGATCGAACTCGGCTAGTACGACATACAATACGAACCCAGAACAACCATTAACGGGAAAACATTAGCATATTTCCCCGGAAGAGAGCTTAATCCCTAGTGAGATATAGTAGAATCCCCTTGGAGAGATCTCCTCAATAAAGGAAGAAAAGGACTAACACGATGAATCTCAGAAGAAGGTATTCAGATTCGCTAAGCTTAAAGAAGTAGACTTTACCCAGGATAGTGTTATTTAAAAATTATTTGTCAATGGATCGTCTTATTTGTCGAGTAGCGGTGCGGGAATCATCACCACTACTTCGGATGAAATAGACGTGGAATACGCCATGTTCTTTCAATTTGAACCTTCCAACGGTGGGGAGGAGTATGAAGCCTTGATTGCCAAATTTAACTTAACCTCATCCCTGGGGGGCGATCATATTATGGAATATAGTGACTCTCAAATGGTGGTTAACCAGTTGTTAGGAATCTACAAAGCAAGGGAGGAATCCATGGCGAAGTACTTAACCATAGTGCGACAGTGATTAGAAAATTTTCAAAAAGTAAAGGTTGTGAGGATTCCTAGGTCAAAAAATGCCCGAGCAAATGCCTTAGCCAGATTAGCCTCGACCACTAAGGCTACTTTAAGAAGGACGGTACCAGTTGAAATATTAACCCGCAGAAGTATGAATGAGGAAATCTTAAAGGTGATGGAAGTAAGTCTAGGACTAATATGGATGGATCCCATACGAACATATATTGAGGTCGGTGAACTCCCCTCGGATCCAAAGGAAGTAAGAAATTTATGCTATAAAGAAACTCACTATGTAATAGAGGCTGGAGTGTTTTACAAGAGGGGATATATCACCTCATTATTGAAGTGTGTGTGTCCATACCACAGAAGTCAACAAGCTAATTAGGGTAGTGAATGAGGGATGCTGCTGAGCACATTCTGGTGGGAAGTCACTAATGAAGTGTATCATAACCCAAGGCTATTATTGGCCTACAATGAAGTTAGATTGTGAAAATTATGCCTGAAAATGTGATAAATGACAGAAATAAGCCAAAATCCATCGTACTCCAGGATCACCTGTAGCACAGATCACATTGCGCTGGCCATTCGCGATATGAGTAATTAATCTGATCGGACCTTGTCGAGGATGAAAGGATGATTCAAATACTTAGTGATGGCAGTGGGCTACTTTACGAAATGGGTAGAAGATGAGCCATTGGTGGAGGTGCCCTATGAAAGGGTCTTCCAATTCTTCTAAAAAAATATCATATGTCTCTACGGCATGCCTTATGCATTTATCACAGATCATGGCATGCAGTTCGATAATCAAGACTTTAAGGACTACTGTACCAAATCCAATATTCGAAAGATACATTTTGCCCCGAGACATCCACAGTGTAATGACCAAACCGAAGTCACTAATAAAACACTTCTAGATGGATTCAAGAAAAGACTAGATGATGTGAAGGGAAACTGGATTAACGAACTACACAGTGTGTTTTGGTCTTACAGAACCACTCCGCGAACAACAATGTGAGAGAAGCCATGCATGCTCGCCTTTGGCATGAAAGATGTGGTCTCCACTGAGTTAGGACTCCCCAGCCATAGGGTTCTCAACTTTGATTTCCCCAAAAGTGTTTTGATAAAGAGGTTAGACCTCGTTCTGATTGAAGAGGTCAGGGAGAATGCGGCGTTTTGTGTAGCTGCGTACCAGTAGAGGATTGCTCGTTACTATAATTGGCGTGTACTTTTGAGTAGTTTAACGGAGGTGGACTATTGTGACACCCCGCCTAATTAATTATCCGGTGATCAATCCTTAATTAATTAATTTCAGAATATCAAGTTGGTACAGATAATGCATCACTGTCGAAATCTCAAATTTTAATTTAATAAAAACTAACCACCTAGTATTTAAAAAGGGTGATGCCCAAATTTTATCTTATTACTAACCAATATCAAAAGAATATCAATAACTACCATGCGTCAGAGTAATATAAATAAAGTCTAACTGAAGTAAAATAAATGACTGGAGTAAAACACATCCAGATACAATCCCATACAATAAATCCAATGAAAAGGAAATCAAATCTACAAGAAAATTTAAAACAACTAAATCTCTTAGTGTAAACCGAAGAAAGGACGACATGCTCAACAGAATAGATAACTGGAAAAAGAGAATAGGATGAGTCGTCTACTAGCAATTATCATGCAGCTTCCATAGAAACTACAACATGGCAACTAAATAGTGTCTCCTAAGGCTGGTGTCCCTGTGGCTGGGCACCTAAAATAATTGAACAATAGAAAGATATACAGAAAAACGGGCCAGAGCCCGAGTTGAAAACAGTTTAAAATAGCAAGTGCTTAAATTGATTTCAATTAGCACAATTATTAATCAAGTAAACTTAGCATACTCACTTGAGATACTTACCCCTCGATCTAGTGTGCACGCCTAACGAGCCTTGCTACCCATACTAGTCATGATACCTTGACTAGCTACAAAATACATACTATTTTGCTGGAAAGACTTCCTAAATTACTCAAATCCGACGTACTTACGATTTCGATATAGGTTTAGAACTACACTAGTTGAGTCTTATATTCTTCAAAATGCCCATCTGATAATACCATAAGTACACATTTAAAAATAAAGTCATCGACATAAAACACAAAACAGGTTTTCGGTATGCACACATTATTCTCTTTATGTATACATATCAGTATAATAAAAAAATGTATCAATATTGCACCCCTGGTTGAGAAACCCTTAGTGCTACGCATACTCGGCTATCTAGTCCCATTGCAACGCTCACGCATAGGGGATAACAGGTTAAATCTCTTGAGAACCAATAAAACACAAACACCTATTGGAGGCGAACATAGTCTCAAGCCGATGGGCTACGCACATACCTACGCACCCATACGACCGTCATCACTATAGTTCTCATGGATCACCCATACCTAGGTTCCATGCTCCAGTGGTACGAATCTAAATCCCCTAAAGTAACACAAGATGCGGTCATCCACAACGCGCTAACCTCTTTTCGATAGCCAGCAGCTAGGTATGTAATACACATAATATTTTAAACAATAATCCTACACACAACTTATATAGATTCAATGGCTTTCCCGCGGTCTAGTATTCGCAGTACACATAATATCCCCTATTATACCCCATACCTTATTCGTATATATTCTTCCTTGTACGTTCGCATCTCTCAAATTCTATGAATTTCATACCTTCTGAGGGTCGACATATTTTCCGCTCACTAATAATTATATGTTTAAGTCACTGGACATTCATACAGGCCTAACACTCAGTTAAATATGTCCACGGGAAGTTTGAAATAAAAATTAGGCCTTAAATGTAATTCGGGAATCTCGTTCGAAGACCCAGGGAATCTCGTTCGAACAAGTTTGTTTGAACGGGGGTCGTTAGAACGAAGGTTCCCCCACTTCGAACGAACTACCAAACTCGTTAGAAGGGCCACTAGAAACTCGTTAGAAGTCTCGTTCGAACGAGGTCATTTGAACGACCTGGGCTGGACTTCTAACGAAAATTCCACAGTTGCCCAATTCATCTCCAAAGTTCATTTTTCTAGATTTTCTCCTCTTCAATCTCAACCTAAACCCATTCCAACCCAAGTACATGGTTTCTAAACTACTCTAAGTCACCCTGGAACATTTCTTAACATAGTTTAGGGGTAAAGTTCTTCTAATCATCAAATAAATTCAACAAACTCCTAAATTTTCTCATGAATCATATTAACAAAAACCCATAATTATAAATCCATAAAAACCCCATTTTTATTTCGATTTGCATCTAATTCACCAAATTTCACACTCCTATTAAGGGGTAAATCCTCTACATGCAAACCCCCATCAAATTTATAAGATTCCTACATAATCTCATCATAGGTAAACCAAATTTAGTATTAACAGTTTTAAAACCTCAACGTATGTTAACAAGAATAATAAATGCTAAGAGAAAGATCAAGATAATTACTTGCCTTAAAATGAACTTTTGATTCGCGAGTTGAAATTGGTATCGGAACGTTCCTCTTGACACGATATATGCGCTGGTGTACTTTTTGGTGTGAAAGCTTAAGTTCTTGACTTGGGGATCTAATGGAGTCTTCTCCTTCTTCCTTGGTTCTCTCTCTTTTCCTTTCTTTCTCACATAGGTTGAAAACTAACAGGCCACTAACCCTAAACGCTATTAATTAAACCCAATTTTCGTCCATTTAATTACCCCAAAATTTTAAAAGACCAAAATATCCCTCTAGGGTGTCGTTTTGGGCTAAAAAGCCTCGGACTCCAAATAAAATACCCAAGTAGTGTTTTCTGATTATTTCGACCCTTCCGGACACTCTGGTGCACTCAAAATAGTCATTCGAGTTATATAAAAATAATTTACCTTCTTAACCCCCAACTACATATCGGTGGTGTGACTCATACGCACATCTCAAATAATTATAATATGACTGTCGTGTATCTCATCCCGACCATAATATTATTTCTGAAACAATATTACGTTAGTCACTACGTAATGTTCAACATAATTATAATTTGACATAATTATTTTCGATAACTTCCAACTCTTGTCACGCTAGTAACTATTCCCCTTAAAATCGGATTAATTAGAAATTAAATTTTCTCCCTTTAAATTAATTAATCCCAATTTCCATAAATTCATAATAAAATAAATATACATAAAAATATGGGGTATTACATACTTCCCCCCTAATAACAGAATTTCGTCCCGAAATTCTGTTATTAACGCATACCTGATAAAGACAGGTTTCCCTCCAATACTCAAAATCAATTTCAAAGTAAGGCTCAATCACTATAGCCCCCTGCTTCACAACAAGCTTGTTTACCACTCTCGACACTTTCTCTCTCAATAACGACACCTTACCTTGTGCTCTTATCAAACATTATTCGAATAAAACTAACCTATACACCATTGGCCCCATTGTCTCAATATTATTGGGAGGCCTCACCTCACCCCGTTTCAATTCCCTTATTTATTTAATACAAAACTACCATCCCGGGAGAAACCATATGAACATCTGACTATTCTTGTCAGTTATTTAAATTGTTTAAGTCTTTCATGCATAGTTAATTTAGATAGGATTCTAGTGCTTTCGTTAGAAATAGTATACAAGTTTTCATCAAAATTATATTTTCTTTTCCTTTTTAGTGAGTTATTTGTTAGGGTTAGTTTTCTTACTTAGGAATTGTCACGAGCATTTGTCTTAGACCCTGAGTTTGACACCCGACTTACTGGACTATTACTTGGGCGACCGGTTTACACTTGAACAGTAGTTACACATGTTAGAGACATTTATTTAATCGTGTCAAGTTTTTGGGATCGTTGGCAAGTAATAGGTAAATATACTAGGTTAGGTCGAATTAATACTATAATTTTACTCTAATTTTAAAAACAAATCCAAAAAATCTAAAAACATTCATAAAATTAAAAATAATAATAAAAAATCATTAAAATCTAAAACTATTCTATCTATCCTTAAATGCAAAACACTCCTCATAATCCCATCATTCCTATAGTACACGAGAATCCTATGATAGAGATTAACACCAATAGCCCACGTACCCCAAACGCTTCAAATTTATGGTTTCCACCTCCTACACCGCCCAAATCCATCACGAGTCACCCTGCGAGTCACATGTCTAGGGCGTTGAGTGAGGATATTGAGTCATTAAGAGAGAGATATGTCAGACAACGCTAGCTATGGTACGGGAGAGGGTGAGTTACCGTATCTCCCTATAAGAGACCTATTATATCTCGAGTGAACCGTCACTCCGGGATGCATTATACTCCCATATAATGTAGGGAAATTTCTTTGTAGAAATGGGATGATCCAGGTTCTCCCAACATTTCACGGTTCTTACCTCCACATTTGAGAGTTTGAGGAGGCGTGCGAAACTTTCACGAACCAATCATGCTATCGAGATGTAGTGCGTCTCAATCTTTTCCCATTCTCCTTGAAGGATAAGGCTAAGACATGGCTTTGGTCACTAACACCGAACTCGATGGCCAATTGCATGGATATGGAGGCTAAGTTTCTCCAAAAGTTCTTTCCATCACATAGACCAAATGCGACCAGGGCTCAAATTCAAACATTTAGAAAAAATGAGAATGAGCTCTTTGATCGATATTCGGAGCATTTCAATGAGTTAGCCAACATGTTCCCACACCATGGTTTTGAGAAGTGGAGATTCATCTCCTACTTCCATCATGGACTGCGCTTAACTTCCAAATAACTCGTTGAGGCCATATGAGAGGGAGAGTTTTTCGAATTAGACACGAACGATGCAGATTCCCACTTTAAGTACTTCACCGAGACTACTCAAGCATGGGACACATCGGACCCAAGTACCCAACTCATGCCTAGACAAATGTCCACGATGTGACCCACCGACTAATTACATACCAGGGAGATACTCCTTAATTAAATTAATACAAAATGTCAAGTTGGTTCAGTTAATAGCATCACTGTCGAAAACATTTTAACAATTACTAACCACCTAGTATTTAAAAAGTGAGTTATCAAATTTTAAATTAAATCTGATTAACATGCAATAAATGAATTATAAAAAAAATTAACATAACTATTCACAATAAAGTCCAAATAGAGTAACCATCAAATAATAATGAATCTGGAGGAAATACTCCTCACAACAATCCTAATACTGAAATAAATAAAACAAGTCTGCATCCTGAATTAATTACAAACCAAAGTTTGAATAACTGAAATATAAAATGTCTCTAAGGAAATGGGGCGACATACCCAACAACTGATAAAGACTGATAATGGAGTCAAGGCTAGAAGAGGAGGCGTCTACTGTCAAGGCCCTGTAACTTCCACAACAGCTATAGCTCGTCAACTGAATAGAATTCCTATGCATGGTGTCCTTGTGGCTGGGAACCTAAAAAGGTTTTTACCAAAAATAGATTTGAAAGCAAACGGGTCAGAGCCCAAATGTGGAGAATAGTTTTAAAAAAAACAGCAAGTGATTTAATAACATTAAAACAATGAATGCAAAATACATGTTAGGACATGCTCTCGCATGAAATACTCACCTCTCGACTAATTGTGCACTCCTAACGTACCGTACCCATTTAAGTGATTCTCATATCTATCTAGACCATAATAAATTCAAACCTTTCTACTTGATTCGCGCTTTAATTCCAAATTCATCAATTAAATAGAGAGTTTTACTTAAACTCGGATTCTCAATTATTAGCAATACAATTCACTACAGGTTATCCCTTTTTATCTTTAGCAGTCATTATAATAAATACACCTCACAATTTAAACATGACAATTCTTTTCATTTAATCGTATTTTATTCTCATCATTAATATACAATAACTAGCACCCCGAGACTAAGCTGCGGTGTACACATAATCTGCTATCCCATCCCGGTACATCATGTACATAAGGATCACGCATTCCGAATCTCTAAGGAATCGTTCTCAGATAATAGCAAATCACAAATAATGGAGGCGAACACAGTCGCATCACATGGGTCAAGCACATACCTACGCCCCCATGATCAGCAGACTTATTAACTCCTAGTAAGTCCTTCTCTGACCTATGTCCTTGAGGTACCAATCTATATCCCCCCCGTAGGCACACAAAGATTAGATGGCCCTAAAACGAACGCAAACCTCCCGTGATAGCAAGTATGGTAGGTATGTCATACACATAAAATCATATATACTAAGCATGCACACATCTTAGTAATTACCATATTTTATTAGTGGTATACTTCTTATTGTCATACCAACTTTTAGTGTTACACAATTCACATGTCCCTGATTTATATGTATTTAAGTCTTCAATTATTCTCACATCGTGATTAGTCGCTCGCGTCCTAATCCACAAATACCATTTGGTTCAAGCCACCCTTCTATATTTTACTCCTCAATATATCCCAAATCTCCCAACTATACCAATTAGTTAACAAGGGAAAGTTATCTCTTCAATTAAACAAGGTTACGGGACACTAGAAATCGAATCAGGACGAAAAGGCCATTCTGTCAACTCGTTAGAAGTGTTGTTTGAACGAGGTCGTTCGAACGAGAGTTCGTTCGAACGAGAGGGCATCGAACGAGAGTTCTTTCGAACGAAAGGCATTGAACGAACTTCCAACTCATTAGAAGGAAAACTGTCACCTCGTTAGAATCTCATTCGAACGAGCTCGTTCGAACGACCTGGGCAAGTCTTCTAACGAGATGGCAGTTTCAAGCCCAGAAATTCTATTTCATTTTTCTCAATTTTCTTCATCACTAAACTCATCCCAAAATCATCCCAAATAGTGTTTTAATGTTCCTAAACGTCACTAAACTTTCGTAGATCGTATCTTAACATATTATTGGGGTTCCAATCTTCCTAAATAACATAAAATCATCATCAATCCCCAATTTTCCCCCAAACCCTATGGGTATGAACCCAGAATTTCATATCTTCAATTTTCACATTATTAATCCATTTTTACATCATAAAAAGTTATGTTCCTCATAGTACAATCACCCAATATCCATCTACATGCAATTCCTATAACATAACATAAATTTCTATTCCAAATTTCAAGGGTTTTCATCAAATACCCAATATAAAGCAATTTTATCAATTCTAAGCATGGAAGAAACTTTCGCTTGAAATTAACGTAACTAAACCACTTGCCTTAGATAGTTCTCTGAATTTTATGTTGAATGTTGAAGGTTGCTCTCTCTCTCTCTCTCTCTCTCTTCAGATTTCTCCCAAGGTTGAAGGTTCAAGATGGTGGTTGTGTTTTTCTCTTTGGGAACCTCTTCTAACTTCTCCTATAACTCCCGTAGCCCTCTAATTAGTTAAGTGTTGGTAATGGCTTAGTGGCTTACTAAATATCCTAATATTTAACTCCCCAAATTCGTTGGTTAATATTCCCAAAATTTCAAAATTACTAAAATGCCATTTAAGTTGCCGGTATGGCCCAAAAATGCCCCGGGACCCAAACCAAACCCCTGGCTAGTGTTTTCTGACTATTTCAACCCTTCTAGACTCGTTGGCGCACTCAAAATGACTATTCAATTGATAAAAATAAAATTCACTTTTAAATTCAAATATTAACATTCCTAACGCGACTGACACGCGCGTCTCAACAAAATTTCCCAAATTGCCGTATTTCAGACTCGCGACAATTTCAATATTTTCAATATTCATATATTTCCATATATACACAATATAATCAAATACCAACTCACATCTTGTTAGTATTTTATCCGGATTAATTCTCAATTAATATACATTTAATTTAATTAATTCCATAAATAAATATCGATAAAAGTACATGGTATGACACACGACTCCTTCCAGATTCGGACAATATCAATTGGATAAGGAATCCGAATTAAAACTCCAAATTAATAAAATAGAAAGATTCTAGAGGACATAGTTAAGGCTAGGGGAGAAATGTATTTGGCTCCACTCGAGCATTGAGAGAGAAGGTGTGTGCTATTTGTGAGGCAGGACATTCAACGAAGGAATGCCCAACGATACCCGCCTACAAAGTGATGCTCCAAGAGCAAGTATAAGCGATATGAGATTTTAAAGGTAACTTTAATACCCCACATGGTAATTACTATCACCCTTCGAGGATAAGTCATTCGGGTTTTAGCTACGGGCAACCAAACATTGCAATGAATTCAAATTCAATGGTTTCCCAACACCCTCCACCACTCCCTCCTTTCTAATAAGCTCCACCCATAAAAGCACCACCTCATGTGCCCTATATTTCCCCCAACAAAGAAGTCTCGAGGACACATTGAATCAATTCATGCAAACTCAATCAATGATCAATGCTTAAAATGCCCAAAATTTTGGTGACTTAAAGGCGTCATTATCTAAGTTTAAATCCTCCCTAAGTGTACAAGAGAAGGGAAAGTTTCCCACCCACGGACAAAGACCACACCAAGGTCAAAATTGTATTAGTTCTAATATCAATGAGAACAAAGAGCAATGTCAAGTGGTTACCACTCTACGTAGTGGGAGAGTTTTTGACTTGTCATCTCCCTCACATGATGAACATAACGACAAGGAGGTTTTGCTCAGCACGAAAGAGGCCAAAGATGCCCCCTTGGAAGAGAGTGATAAATAGTACACAGTGAGGATCGAGGTGGTAGTGAAACCCCTTAATGCCACACCTTACCCTCAACTATTGGTTCCTCCCCCTAAAGGGGCCACCCGTGATGATACCGTTGAAGTACTCAAGAAATCAAAGATTAACTTACCTTTTCTCGAGGCGATAAAGCGAATTACTTCTTATGAATAGTTCCTTAAGGATTTACTAATGGTGAAACATAGATTTAAGGTAAAGAAGAAAGTTTTTCTAGCGCAAAATGTAAGTTCAGTACTTTTGAGCGACCTCTTGCCAAAGTATAAAGGTTCCGGTGCACCTACTATTTCATGCACCATTGGAGAGAGAAAAATAAAGAGAGCGCTATTAGATTTAGGGGCGAGTGTCACTATTCTCCCTTACTCCATTTATAAACAACTCGATTTGGGGGACCTTAAACTCACAAAAATTACTCTTCAACTCGTGGATCATTTTGTCAAGATACTCCGAGGTATTGTTGAGGACGTGATCGTCCAAGTCAACACTTTCTACTTCCGATCAAATTTTTTCACTTGGGACACGGAGCCCACCTATTCCTCAAGCCATCATGTTCCCGTGATCCTTGGTCGCCCATTCTTAGCTATGGATAATTCTTTAATTAACATGAGAAATGGGTAAATGAAACTCACGTTCGGGAATATGACACTCGAGATTAATATCTTCAACATCACCAAACAAATGGGTGATGAGGACAAGTTGTGTGAGACAGGTCTTATCGAGGAGGTAGTACAAGAACATTGTGAGGGTAATCACACAAAGGATTCGTTAGAGGCGTGTCTTGTTATGGTGAGCGAGGGAGATAGTGCATACACCGAGTTCAAGAAAGAGGTGAGAGAGATAGGAGAGTTATTAGATGGGTGTGAGAGCAATGAGGATATGAGAGATGTTAGTTGGGTCTCTTGATTTGAGGAACTACGACAAAGGGAGTCACGTTCGGTTCCCTCCGATGAGAAATTTCCTACCCACGAATTGAAAAAATTTCCTTCAAATGTTAAATATGCTTATTCGGGAGAGGATGAGACATTTCCTGTTGTTGTCTTCTAAAGACTAAGTAAAGAGCAAGAGGAAAAACTTATATCCATTTCAAAGAAGCACTCAGGTTTTTTTGGTTGGAGCATCGTGAATTTGAAGGGTCTAAGTACCCTAATTTGTATCCATAAAATCCACCTCGAGGTGGACGTGAGGCCTTGACTTCGAGGGAGATGCAAAGGCATTCGAATCCCATGATGAAAGATGTTATGAGAGTGGAAATTATAAAATTATTATAAGCGGCCACCATATATCCTATCTCGGATAGCAAATGGGTTAGTCTTATACAAGTTATCCCGAAGAAGTCGGGGATGATCGTGGTTGAGAAAGCTAAGTGTGAACTTATCCCAAAATGTACCACCACCGGGAAGCGTGTTTGCATTGACTATCAGAAGCTCAATGTCGACACTAGATAAGATCATTTCCCCTTACTGTTTATTAATCAAGTGCTAGATAGAGTAGTGGGCCACCCATTTTATTGTTATTTAGATGGTTATTCTGGATATCAAATCGAGGTGGACTTAGTGGATCAAGAAAATACGAAGTTCACATGTCCAGTTGATGTCAAAAAATGGATTTGTTCCAAATTTATAATCATAGATAAATTATAAAATTATAACGAAATAATAAAAGAGAGACATAGGACATAGGATTTTAAAGTGGTTTGACTATGTAAGAAAGCCTACGTCCACTATTATGGTATTTATTTAAGAGATAACAAAAAGCTAAGTACTCTTACAGATAAGAATACCCTAGAATCCATTATGTCTTGCCTTTGATGAAAGGAATATAATGTATTTATAGTGACCTGGAGATCAAGGGTTGGAATGTCAAGGGATAGAATGCCTTTATACATTTAAGCATTTACACCCGTACATAATGAATGTGATGGTTAGTTGCACAAACCACGTGCGATAAGACCATTGGTTGTAATTTTCATATAGTGGCTCTTCATTGGCATTAATGGTCTGCATTCCTCATGTTGGTCGGCAAATCTGCCGAGCAACTATTTGCTGACTAGGATTTCGGCCATGTAAGAAGACAATTGCTCACGTCTAATTGGTCCACGTGGGTGGATAATTTTTTATATCAATAGAAGCCCCCAATACCTCATTCTTGATTTTTTTGTTGAAAGGATTGAGTATATTTTCTTCATAGTTGGTCGACATTTTTCGATGTGTGGGATTTATAAAAATTCACCATGTTTTGATTTTGCAATGGAATTTTTGGAAATGATTTGAAAATTAGCGAACCACTTGAGGGTAAAAGGGTATTTTACACCTTTCGTACTGTGAAGCCGTCGAAATGTCCATCATCGATACAGAGTAATCATTTCTTACACGATTTCCCATGAAAGCTATAAAAGGTGAGATTTTGCCGAATTTTCTTTACCAAATATTTTCAAGCTTTCGAAGTCTACTTCTTCCCCAAGTTCTCTATTTCTAATCTTTTCTTTGAATCCTTCCTTCGCTTAAGTCTTCATTTTTCTGTAAACTTTCTTCTCTCCTTTCATTTCACTTTCTTTCTTTATTTATTGCAACCGTGGTTTACATCGTACATGGGGATTCCTTAGAGGAATTTATACCTATAAATACCCCTCCCCTCCCACCCTTTCCTCCACACCAAAATTCCTCCTCTCTTACTCTCTCAATTTATATCAAATTCCCCATTCTCGTTATCCATGGCTCCCCGTAGCACTCCTCAGTTACCTAAGTATGACTCCACAACAAATGAGGGGGTTGACCACATGTTTCAGTCCAACCAAAAACTTGATTGGTATGAGGCTTTCATCAAGCCAACATGAAAATTTCATATCGAGCGTCGTGTCAAGTGGGAGGAACTCCCCACCGCGGTCACTTCCCTATTCAACCATCGAGGGTGGTGTAATATCTTCAACCCTTCGATAGATAGGGAAAATGACGAGGAGGTGCGCATTTTCTATGCGACTCTAGCCCAGAAATCCTCCACCCTCAATGAGGCCTTCGTGGACAACATCCACATCCCCTTATCCCTTGAACCTAACCAATGAAAAATTCCCGAAAAAGGGATGAATATTCCCCATCTTCTTGCCTACTAGAATAAGGGGCCCCCAGACCAAATCCAAATGCATTACTCGAATGACCCCGAATAATGAATGGCTTCCAGACACTTTCTCGGTAGGAAAGATCCTGAAGACAATACGATATGCCCATCGGATAACTTGCGGTACCAGTATCCAAATCATCGATGAACCGGTGGTAGTTATCCATTATGGTAACTTTTTATATCATTTTCTCCATGAGGCAAGCGAAATCAACCTTGACCAGCTCTTTTACATCGCATATGACACTACTGATAAGGTTTTTTTCCTTATGCGCACTTAATCTACGATATCATGTATGACGCCAGAGTGCGGGCTCCTGACTCACACATAAAATTTCCTAAATCGATGGGAATATCCTCCATCCATCAGAGTTTTCGTCAATTGCGAGTGGCCCACCCTCCACCTCCGGTGGTTAATGATAAATAATAGTTTATGGAGGAGGACGTCCCTATGCATGAAAAGGGGGTGAAGTCGAAAAGGTAGAGGGCGAGGATGTTCAAGAGGAAAAGGGGGATTAAGTGGGCGACTCAGACTACGAGCCCGATTTCGACAACGGTAATTATCAAAAGGCGGTCATTAATCACTCCATTGATGAGTTGGAGTCACGCATTGATTGTTTCATCACCGAGTTACGCGCCGAGAGAGATTTGGATCGGCATGACTATAGGTGGGACACGAGTATGATGATACGACTTCAAGCGGACATGTACCACTTGTAATTGTGGTTCGACGCACAATTTTCATCCTATTTCTACGACCCCTACACTCGTGATCCCGATGCTCCCGAGCCGTCTCAATAAATATGTATGGGTTAATTGTGGTTTATTTCTATGTAGCTTTTTGGCTTTAATGCAATTTCTTTTGTAAGAACTATGTATTTCTTTATCCTTTCCTTTTGTACTTATGTGGTGGTTCTAATGAAAATTTGCATTTTAAATACTTGCTTGTTTTATTTTTGAACTTCTTATTTTTTCTTATTTAATTGAGGAAAAAATAAAAGTCTAAGTGTGTGTGTGTGTGTGTGTGTTTGGGGGGGGGGGGGGGGGGGGATGACAAGTGCGTCTTTAAAAAACATCAAAAACTTTTAAAATGCCCCCCCCCCCCCAAAAAAAAATTGTATAGAAAATTTTAAAAAATTCCAATTTTTTTTGGAAGTTTTCGAAAAAATCAATCATATTTTTCTTCAAAACAAATAAAAATTGAAATACCGAAAATGAAAATTAAGCAAAAATTGACAAATTAAATAATAAGTGTGGAGATTATTAACCTGGTGAGATTTTGATCCTATCATCTTTGTTAGTAATAAAATCAATCCCAGTTTATGGTTAACTCAAAGTTCAATTAGGCGGTAAGCAAATCAATTGAAGATATCTATTTCTTTGTTTTGATCAGTTACAGGAAACGAGTGAGATGTTAGCTTGAAAGCATAGTAAATATATCTCTAAATTAAATATAATCTCGAGACACATATGGTGAAATAACTAGTAATTCGAATAAATGATATTAGGCCATCATTTGTCACCCAAAAATATTAGCCATAAAAAGTAATGAAAATTTATCCCTTTGCTAGCCATTTTGAGGCTAATAAAAATTTTCAATCTCGCTTGATAACACGAAAAACATATTTAACATGGAGTAGTTAAAAAAATACATAAATCAAGTCCAAATGGTGCAATAAAAAGGGGCAAGAGAAAAATAACAAAATGTTAAAAAAAATAGTAAGAAAAGAAAACTAGAAAAAAATGAGAAAATAAGCTAATGCCCGAAAAAGTGCCAACGGACATCGTAAGAAAAAATTCCCAATTTTATCCAATTCACATTATAACCCAAGAAATTTCTAACTGAGTCCAAATAACGAAATTAATTATCGCATGGAGAGTTAAGACACAGAAAGATAATGAGAGAGATTATTTGGTACGGATAAGAGTCAATGTTTTCCGATTCCCAACAACCGTATTTCGATGATGAGATCAATTCACCTTAAATGTTTCGTCTTTCTAATTATATGCGTGGCTTTGTGTCCATTATATTTACTCTTAATATCATGCATACCAAGAGAAATAGTCACATTCTGAGTAATTTTTCTGCGAGTGCATCCGTGAGAAATTGAATCGGAACGAGTTTTTGAAAAGTAATGTGATGACCAATCGGTGGAAGTTAGAGGTTTGATTTTTGTATGAAACTAATTTTATAAATGTTCGGGGTAGAATCGAGGATTTTTCTGTCTTCCTTAGATCACAATTTGTATGTCTGATACCGCTACATTCGGCACGTCATCACGATCATCCATGACGTCCTTTATCCAAATCCATGAATCCATCATCTTCACACATGAATCATGCTACATGCTATTAGCTTCCCACAACTCCACGACACATTATTGGTTAAATGATTTATTGGAGTTGTTTATATTTGCATAAAATATCTAGGAATTTTTTAGAAAATATTTTTTGAAGTCTAATTTATTTTTTATCAAATGAAGAAATTTTTCTATGTGTAAAAGCGGATTTTTTTTGGAGAGCGTTCTCATTCAAACGAGATTTCACTGTCGTTCGAGCGACATTAGCATGTCGTGTGAACTCGTTCGAACGACACGCGTCTGTCATTCGCGCGACATGCTTATGTCGTTCGAACGACGCCGCCGCCTCGATTTTTGTATCGCTTCCTGTCACTTTCTACCCGACTTTCAAAAGCTTTTTTCCATCTATTTTTCTGCAAAAATCGACCTATGATGGCTCATTTATTGTGACTTAACTTTTTAAGCTTTATGTCTCTTTATGAGAAAAATACTTCCCATTTATGCAAGTGCAGATTTTAAAAACCTTCAAGGAATTATTTCTACTCATTTGGAGTATTTTGTGGAGAATCCGACCTCTTCTTCATTGCTGCCCATATGGAATTCTTGCGGGAGATTCCAGCCGACGACATCGGAACCGACACCTGCGGGTATTTCGTATGTCACACTTATTTTCATTATAATCCATGTAACTGTTCTTTATAAATTATAGTGAAAATAATATGGTTTTGCCCTGCAGGTATATTTCCTGATATTTTGTGTCACGTGCTTTATATATTTATGGTTTGACACAAGCACACAAGTTTGGTGCATGTTTAGGGGCTGAATTTATTTTGTTTAAAAATAGACTCTTATTGAATAAGGTTTACTTGGAAACTTGTGAATAATTTTAAATCGATATCACACACCGCATTTGTTGCGCACTTTTCAATTTTCGGCTTCGCACACACACACACACACACACACACTATGAATTGAGATTTATCAAATAAAAATTTAAAGTGAATATTTTTTTAGAAATTTAAATCTTAAGTTTTTTAGTTATTTTGACATTTCTTTAGTCGAAAAGTAAATTTTGTGGGTATATTCACTGCAAACTCTCACGATACACCACTCGTCCTACTAGGGTAACCTAGGGGTTTAACAACTTCTTACATACACTAAATGCAATCGGTTGCCCGCGAAAGAGATATTCTATCCCAATAAATTTTTGGCAAGGTTCTTTAGCTCATCCTATCATTCTTTCACATTTCTCAGGACGCGCAATGTTCTAAGTTAAGGGGATTTAATTCGGTGTATACATTTCACATTTATCCCCTTAATTTCGGTCTTTTTATGACCTTATTCATTATAATTACCCCAAATTTATCTCATATTTATGCTATTAACCCTTTTTGTAGATTATTTCTTGTTTAGTGTACGTGCAAGTAAATGCGGGAGAAAACCGAAAATAGTGAAAGAAACCAAGGAAATGGAGTTGAAGGGAACTTTCGTAATTTTTTATCCATAAATCGAAGATGAAGCCAACTCAGAAGTTGAAGAATATGAAATCAAAAGAATACTGGAAGAAATGTCACCTTAATCCGTGAGAATGTGATTTCTTAAATTATAAATTAATAAGCTCTGATACCACTCTGAGAATGTGCCGAAGATACCAATTTCCTAATTTAAAACCGATGGTTCACAAAATATTCCTAATTTCAAATTTCTTTCAAATATAAATAAATAATTAAATTTTCTTTTTAAAATAAAACACAAACACATATATTTAAGATTTTATTCTAAGAAAAAATTAATTCAATTCAAGTTAAAATTAGCCCGAACAAACCAAACAAAAAATTTTCCAAATTAATTAAGTCGGACTTGAATGAAATTAAACTAAATTTTACCCAATATTAAAATAACACCAATTTAAACAAATGTTGTTATTAAACCGGTTTTTGTCTTATTACCTCTAAGCATGCATCTATGTGATAATTTGAGAGATAAAAGCAAACACACCACAACTTTGCAATGTACGAGGAAAAATCACAACAGAAAAAACCTCGGACAACCCTGTCACAAGTTCAGTAAGTACGGTTTTACAAAGGACACAACAAGAAGACTTACTCAATGACTCGATGCCCTTGCAAGCCTTGACACTCTTCGTTCCTACACCTCTGCCTAGTCAACAACTCAGGAGTCCACCTTCATCTCGAAATCCAGCGATGTGGCAAAGCAACCGCCAAACACACGTAATCCCCTTCCGTATGTACACCATGAACCGTAAGCACGAAATCCTCAGTAAGAAACTATATCTTTTGAGTAGAGAATGAAACCCAGTGCCAAACCAATGATCTCCAAACAAATGTTATGTAGAAACTTGAATCATGCAAACTATATGGGTGTAAACTTGTTTTTGTGCTAAAGTTAAAGCATTTTAATTCACAAAAACCAAAGGTACTTTTTGGAAAAAGTTTTGGCTCTCAATAGCATGTAAAGGTCTGCCAAAATTCTCATGAAAAAACTGTACTCCCGTACTATTAAAAGGTTGAAAATAAATAGTGAAAAAATTGGAGAAAACTACTGAAAAAATGCTCAAACTGCCCGGTCGTTTGAACGACCCTGCTATGTCATTCGAATGACTTATCGAACGAGATTGCAGGGGCTTAAAAATGATGTTCATTCGAATGACAATTCAAATTACATTTTAGAGAAAACATTATTGGACCTGTAATTCTTGTTCGAATGAGGTCGTTCGAATGACATTATCAAACGACTTTTCAGAAGAAAAAAATTTCTTTAAAAATAAAAGTCAATAGAAATTTTCTTTAAGATATGTTAAAAATATGTCACCGAATAAAAATTCCAAGTCTCTAAATAACATGTGCATTCATACCCGAGAGACCTTGGAAAGATGAAATGTTGATGATGCTAAACAAGGCATGAAACACAACAATGATGCGAACTTCAATCTCTTGGCAGCTACATCTTCAACTCAAATGTCATAGGCTTGAAAGGTCACAAACTTCTATCGTATGACGCAAATAGTTTTGTCTAGATTTAAGCCAACACTTACAAATTTACTCAATTGGAAATTTGTCCTTACAAATCTCCCCCTTTGGCTGTTCTGAGACAAAACCAAAATAAAAACCCTATGGGATGTCAAGCTCATCTAAAAGACACAATCCCACCCAAAAAATAAAAAATTCAGACACTTGATCAACACATAAGTTGAGGAGTTTTGCTTGCTTTAAAATGTTGTCGCTAGGATGAAAACATGCACACTTAAACATACCATCAAACGGATAGGGAATATGACCATATAAATAATATTAAATCCTCCCCCTTTGTCTAACATTATCTACCTAAGAAAGGCGTTTCCCTCTAAGTTAGATAGATCTCCTCAAATTAAAAGGTTTAGATACCATTTCTCCCCCTTTTTGTTCGGAATAGACAAAGATTAAAGTGCATAAAATAACTAATTTCTCTCCAATAAAACTTAATTCTCCACCTAAATGAAACAAGGGATAATCAAAATAGGAAAATTAATTATATCATGCAATGGTGTATAGTGATGCAAGAGATAACCAAAAAATATGGCAACACAAGAGAAACTAATCCACACAATTAATAGATACAAGCTAAGATGTTATAGTAAAATGATATCAACCAGAATCTACCAAAATAAGCATGGGATATCAATGAAAAGTCGCAACAAGATAGAGACCTATTTGAACTAATAGCATGGAAGGACTAGATGTCAAAGCAAAGACTCAGAAATAAATGATACCATATATATAGATATACATACAGATATCACTAAAACACAAGTACATATATACATAGGTATAAACACCAAAGAAGACACAAAATACAATAAGCTTTCCACACTCATATGGCATAAACATGTCTAAATACATATGTGGTAAATGAAGTGGAGGGGGTGTCAACTAGAGATAAAATAATTATGACCTAATCACTTACACATGTTCAAGGAGTTCTATTTGATTGCAAAACTTTATCAAACTTAGATTTAGCGTCATGTGACAAGATAAAGTGAAGTCAAAGAATAAACAAATACAATGCACACAAGCCTATAATTTTGATGATTGTACAAATCAATAGCGTCATTACAAAATAGCATAACTATGATTCATTGTTATTGTGAAAAACCGTTGATATATCCATACAAACTCCCTCATAAATAATAATTCTTTTCTTCTCTGTTGAATGATCATATCAAACTAACCTATGTTGGCCTTGGTTAATTTTTACAATGCCACACTTTTTTAGGTCCTTGCCAATGGTGGATTTCACGTAAATGAGATTTGCTCCTTTCGTAGCCCTTTTCGGGCACCCTCATATATATTTTTTATACAATTCGTATAAATATCACGCACAATGGTTCTTACATGCACAAATCCTTCATAGTCATAAAAACATGTAGATGACAAAATTAATAGGGCAACATCTCATGTAGCTTAAGTATACATGTGAAGTTAAATTTCAAAAGAGCTCATGCATGTGTGTAAGAGGCATATAAAAGAACACACTACACCAAAACTGCTAACTTGTCACGGTCAAAAACCTTGACAAGTCAAACTTGTGATGGTCTTTGACAGGGACAAGTTTGGGGGTGACAAAGGAATTTGTCACGGACTTGTCACGAAGTTTGACCTTGCCAAATTTGTCACGAACTTTGATCGTGACATGCCCGTGACAAAACTTAAACTTTTCACGCTCAAAGTTCATGACAAATAAAAAATTATCATGGACTTTAACCGTGACAAGTATCTTTTGTCACTGACTCGTCAAGGTCAACGTCTATGACAAATCTAGGCAGATTTAAAAAAAACTGCTAAGCAGTATGGCCACTGCCACTGCCACTGCCATAGCCCAACAGTATATTTAAACCTATTATAACAAATTTTCACCCATCCAAGCAGCATATCCATCAAGAAACATTAAATATTCAATAACCAAGACAAATAAATATAAATATCCATAACCAACACAAATAAATATAAATATCCATAACCAAAACCAAATAAACATGCAAATATCCATAACAAAAACCCAACAAACATTGAAAACCATAACCAGAGGCCCATCTTGATCTCATTTGGCACACACCTCCAATCATGTACCCCGAGCCAATAATAACCTTTAGTAACTCTAGGGATCAACCAGTAATGCCGTCTTGTTCTCGACGATAGACCCTAATTTCCCCCACTTTGAGGGCTTAGTGGCTGAGGAGCCCTCGTCGCCTGCGCTACCGTGCTGGGATGAAGATATTTTCTATAAAAATTGTTATTATTAGTACAAACATGTATATGGACTTTGAATTAATGCTCAAATCCGATAATAACAAAGCACTAGAAGAATACAAGTTAACGACAAAGCACTAGAAGAATATACCCACTGTTATTTCAAGCATTAAACTGATCAAGTAGAAATGAATTAAAAGCATTAAACTATCGCCCGATAAGAATAAAGCACTTGAATAATACACCCACTGGTCATTACAGATAATTGGAATACTTATTATAAATCTATTTTTTTTTTTAAATTTGGGTATCATAAAAAATGAATTGATATTCGGTAGGAGCAACCAAGTCATCCACACTACTATTTAGACACTTTGTCGCATGTAGGACGATTGACCATCCAAGTGTCCAAATCCACCAATCAACAACATTTCAAGAATCCAAAATAACAATGCAAATGATAATGCGATATATTAAAAGTTCCTAGGGCCAGCCAACTCAATGACCATCTAAATGTTCAAATCCACCAGTCAACAACAATTCCAGAATTAAAAACAATAATGCAAATATTAGTGCGATATATTAGAAATTCCTAGGGCCAACCAACTCAATGGCCGTCTAAATGTTCAAATACACCAATCAAAAACAATTCAAGAGTCCAAAACAACAATGCAAATAATAATGCGATATGTTAGAAATTCCTAGGGCCAACCAACTCAATGACCATTTAAATGTTCAAATCCACCAATTAACAACCATTCAAGAATCCCAAACAATTCAATAATTCAAATGTGTGTAGAGAGAGAGAGAGAGAGAGAGAGAGATGGTCGTTATTATTGTAGTTAGAGAGAGAAACCAAAATTCAATTTTGAAATTGAATACCAATTTCAATTTATACCAAAAATCAAATACACACTATACACACATTTTCAATACCAATTTCAATATAAAAATATCAATTTCAGAATACCAATTTCAATATAGAAATACCAATTTCAATATATCAATTTCAATATAGATAAACCAATTTAAATATGCAAATACCAATTTCAATTTATACCAAATACACACACACACTAACACACACACTAACACTAAAATATGGACACACATTGTAACACACACGCACACACACACACTGAAACACACACTAACACACACACACACACACACATTGAAACACCCACCCCACCCCACACACACACACATGCGCACACACTAACCCACTATCCACAAACACACACTAATGCGCACACACACGCACCAAGGAAATATATATATATATATATATATATATATATATATATATATATATATATATATATATATATATATATATATATATATATATAGAGAGAGAGAGAGAGAGAGAGAGAGAGAATTGAGGTAAATAAAAGGAGGGAAGGGGAAACGAGGAAAAGACCATTTTAAGCATTGAAATTCCTAACCCAAAGTGAGAATTCATAACCATGATAAGGCTGACAGGGTGAAGGGTGCTATTTTGACATTCTTGGTGTAGTGAGAATTCATTAAGCAAATCAAAATCAAACTACCCCATGCAAGAATGATAAACAACATTTTAAGCATTGAAATTCATAACCAAAGGTTCTAGCCACATGGAAGCAGAGTAATACAGGATTTAAACATAAGCATATGCCACATAAAATGTGTAAAACTAAAATGCACAAAAAAGTCTTTTTAAGCTTTTAAAATTTTTAAACAAACAAAAAGACAACTCGAAAGACAAATATTTTTTTTTTTCATAAGACCCAATAATGATAAATTAAAAATACAAAATATACACATGTTATAATTCTAGCAAAACATATATGATGAAGCATAGACTAGAAAACGACAAACAAATATACAACTAGCAAGAATATATCATGAAGCACAAAAGCTAGTGTATGTAAAATAAAGCTAACACAATCAACCTTTAGATTTAGCAAGGATGGAATCATGTGCAAACAAATGAGAATCATAAAATCTATCATGTAAAGCCTCCAAATCGAATCTCCTAACCCACATAGATCAAACGTGACGCTCTCGGGTTTTGGTGACCTTGGTGAATTTACTCTTGGACTTCCTAGGACCATTTCTAAGGTCGAAACAAAACCTCCTAAGGTGACCCTTCCTACCATAATGCGTGCAAGTGAAAACACGGTGAAAAGTATTACCTAAACATTGGCCTTTTCTAGTGTTCCTAGATGATTCTCTCAAAATCATGGTTTTGGATTTATTAGCGAAAGCATTTTGAGTATCGAAACCAATACCACACTTGTCATCTTTGATTTGGATGGTGAGTAAAATTTTATCCAACTTCTCCGACCTACATTCCAAATAAAATTTGACCCGACTTGTGTCTCTCAATCTCTCTTCGGGTTCCACTATCCTAGACTCAAGTAAACTTCTAGACTCTTAAAACTCAAGATGCTCTTTCTTCATAGCCTCCATTAAATCTCTAAGACCATCTCCTTCACCTTCAACATACTCTACCTTCTCATGAAGAGTTCTCTCACGTACCCTAAGATCTTCAATTAATACACTTTCATCAGTACCTACAACACATTCTCTCAATCTAGCTTCTAACTTCAAGTTTGGACTTTTTAATTTCAACAATTCTCTATACAACTCACGGAAGGAAACTTAGAGTTCACTCTCCTTCTCCTCTTTTTCACTATCACTCAATTTTCCACTCTCTCTACCATCAAACACATGTGATTTACAAACAATGGCCTTGGAAGTGTCATGTATAAATTTATCTTCATATAATGCCACCCCTGAAGTTATCTTCATGTAATGCCACCCTTAGTGATAGTGAAGTAGAAGAGGGACCGATTCCCCCATTGAGCATAATTTTACTGCGTTCATGGCTTGTCACTAAGGGTAGCATTATATGAAATTGGTTTCTTGCCCTCCTTCATTAGTTTAATGGGACACTCAACTGACTTATGACCATAACCCTCACAACCAAAACATCTATTTGACTCGTCCCTATTTATTTCATCATTACGATTTTTAGAAAATTTCTTGGCTTTATTATACTTAGACTTCTCAAACTTAATATAATCATTTTTAAGTTTCCCATTATTATTCTTAATAAATTTTCTAAACTTCTTGGCAAACAAAGCCATATCATTCGAGTCAATCTCAAACTCAACATTCGAAACGGGCATTTCCTCCTTTCGGGATTTCAAAGCTATGCCCTTATCTTTATTCTTCCCATCCTTAGAGGGAAATATATTAGGTTCATAGGTTTGTATGTCACCTATAAGCTCTTCAATTTTCATAGAGTTTAAAGTGTCTAAAGAATTTAAAACAATCATCTTTAAAATAAATCTATCAAGTAATGACCTCAAAATTTTCTTTACGACATAATTATTGGGTTTATTTTCTCCCAAATTAAAACATGAATTCATAATATCAGACAATCTCGCACAGAACTTATTAAAAGTCTGACTTTCTAACATCTTAATGGTTTCAAATTGAGTGGTGAGGTTTTGAAGTTTAGAATCCTTAATGACACTAGTACCTTCATGGGTGAGTTGGAGTATGTCCCATTCCTCCTTAGACATTTCATACATCATAAACCAACGAATCTCCTCCAGTGTGATCGAACTAAAAAGAGCATTTAAACCTCACGAATTAAAGTTTGCTAACTTAATCTCATACTCAATCCATTTTTCTATGGGTTTAAGAACACGAGTTTTTTCTACTAGACACGTTGGTGGGGACCACCCTGTAACGACTGATTGCCAAAACCGCTCATCCAATGACTTAAGTGTCGATCTCATAAGTGCTTCCCAATAGCACAATTGGAAGCATCAAAAATAGGAAACCTCGTAAATGAATTTTTTTCCATATTCAAACCCAAAGGACCTTACATGGTAAATTAGTGTTCCCGCTTTGATACCAATCTGAGAATGTGATTTCTTAAATTATAAATTAATAAGATCTGATACCACTCTGAGAATGGGCGGAAAATACCAATTTCCTAATTTAAAAGCGATGGTTAACAAAATATTCCTAATTTCATATTTCTTTCAAAAATACATAAATAATTAAATTTTCTTTTTAAAATAAAACACAAACACAAACACAAATATTTAAGTTTTTCTTCTAAGAAAAAATCAATTCAATTCAAGTTAAAATTAGGCCAAACAAACCAAACATGAATTTTTCCAAATTATTTAAGTCTGACTTGAATTAAATTCAACTAAACTTTACCCAATATTAAATCAACACTAATTTATACAAATGTTGTGATTAGACAAATTTTTATCGTGTTAACCCTAAGCATGCATCTATGTGATAATTTGCAACATAAAAACAAACACACCAATATGCCGCGATGTACGAGGAAAATCCACAAAGGGAAAAATCTCGGATGGCCCAACCACAAGTCCACTAAGTATGATTTTACAAATGACGCGACAAGAAGACTTACTCAATGACCTGACGCCCTAACAAGCCTTGAAGCTCTTTGTTCCTCCACTTCTGCATAATTAATAACTTAGGAGTCCACCTTTATCTCGAAATCCATCGATGGGGCAAAGCAACCAATAAACATGTGGAATTCCCTTCCGTATGTACACCACGAATCGTAAGCACGAAATCCTCTACAAGAAACTCTCTCTTTTGGGTAGAGAATGAAAACCGGTGCTAAACCAATGATTTTCAAATTTTTTTATGTAGAAACTTGGATCATGCAAACTATATGGGTGTAAACTTGTTTTTTGTGTCGAAATTAAAGCATTTTAATTCACAAAAACCAAAGGGCCTTTTTGGAAAAACTTTTGGCCCTCAAAAGCATGTAAAGGTCTGCCAAAATTCTCATGAAACAACTGTACTCCCACACTATTAAAAGGTTGAAAACAAGTAGTGGAAAAATGAGAGAAAACTGCTGAAAAACTGCTCAAACTTCCCGGTCGTTCGAGCGACTCTTGTATGTCATTCGAACGACTTATCGAACGGGATTGAAGGGGGCTTAAAAACAAAGTTCGTTGGAACGATAATTCAAATGATAATTCAAATGAGATTTTAGAGAAAACATCATTGGATACCTCCTTCGAACGAGGTCGTTCAAACGACTTTTCAGAAGAAAAAAAATTTCTTTAAAAATAAAATCCAATAAAAAATTTCTTTAAGATATGTTAAAAATATGACACCCAATAAAAATTCCAAGTCTCTAAATAACATGTTCATCATACCTGAGTGACCTTGGAAAAATAAAAAGTTGATGATGCTAAATAAGGCACGAAACACGACAATGATGTGAACTTCAATATCTTGGCGCTACGTCTTTAACTCAAATGTCGTAGGCTTAAAAGGTCACAAACTTCTATCACATGACTTAAATAGTTTTGTCTAGAATTAAGCCAACACTAACAAATTGAATCAATTAGAAATTTGTCCTTACAATCTGAGCTACAGTGAAGAAGTTATGCGAATTCAAGGTTGAGAAGAAAACCGAGCGACAAAAGAGGGATTTCAGAAAATGTACTTGTGAATCGGTTCACTAGTACATCCGAACCGGCTCGACCTACCTGAGTGCAAATTTTAATTTATTCTATTTTTCCCCTGGAGTAGTATGGGCTTAAGACTCTTGTAAAAACGGGTTCATCGAGTTGTAAACCAACATTATTCATATCTAACTTTTCATTAACCTAGTTTGGAGAGGAGAAAAAGAGGCAAGAACATAAGGGATAATTTTTGCACCAACTTGATGCTTTGTGGATGCTTTTTCATTCAATAATCAATGTAGTTTTCTTTCTCCCCCTTGATCTTGGCTTTCAACTATTTTTTAGGATTTTCTTGGATCAGTTATTCATTCTTGCATGCTTAGATACATATTTATGGTGACTACTGTCACATGCAACATCAAAATCATATCTTTCATTAGTAACATCTTGTATGGCTAAATTTCCAAGGGTTGGAATGCATGGATATAATTATTAACGTGTCATTTTTTAATGCAACCGTCGTTGGACTTTTAAGTCTGTTTACCCTAGGTAACCGGAGTGTTTAAGAATGAAATGCATGTTAACAATCTCATCTTGCACTTTATTTTTATTCTTGATGACGTATTGTGAGGGTTCATTCCTTCATATATATAATTCTTGAAATCAATAAAGTTTCAGTTTCAATTAAGTATTTAATTCTCGAATAGTTTTGTATTCGGTGAAATTACTAGGGTGTGGGGGATTGTATTCCGACCTTATCTTTCTCTCATATTAATTAATCCATAAATTGTTAAGTTTTGCATGTGAAGTTAATTTAGATAGAATTTCATTGCTTTTGTTACAAATAGTATACAAGTTTTCAGCAAAATAAACTTTTCTTTTTCTTTTTTGTGAGTCACTCGATAGGATTTGTTTTCTTACTTAGTAGTCGTGACAAGCATTCGTCTTAGTCCCTGAGTTCGACACCCGATTTGATAAATTATTACATGAGCGACCGATGTACACTTGAATCATAGTTACATGAGTTAGAGACATTTATTTAGTCGCATCACATTTTTCTTTTTGGGAGTGAGATATGTCTACTCTTACCTAATTACCAGGTGTCGATAAGAATGAAAACTATACAAATTGGATACATGACCTCATAGGTTACGAACAAAACCTGTATTACTTTGTTGAACAAACAAGTCATCAATAGGTCGAGCACAACCTATATGACTTCGTTTAACCAACAAGTCACGAACATGATGAACACACTGTATGACTTCGTTGAATAAACAAGTCACGAACAGGAACTATATAGTTCCATTAAGTAAAGCAGACTATGAATAGAAAATCAGCTCCATGTACAATCTTGTCCTCACAAGTTTGCAAATAATAAGGTCGGTCTAACCTTTGTACGACCCAACAGGTCACAAATATAGGTGATCAGTCACTCACATATCTAAGTATGCAAAGTTTACATTAATAGTTCTTTTTACAATAGAACAAAGAAAAGCAAAATGGTTGTTGCATAAAAAATACTATTTCATATGCAAGTTGTGTTTAAAACATATTTTTACATAATCACTATGTAAATATGCTTTTGTGATCCCCCCACAAAATGATAATAGAGATCGCACCAAAAAGATAAAAAATAAAAACAAATACATATTATCTTCACAAAGAGTCATACAACAGGAGTATTAGGGTCGAAAAATTCCAGAGCAATACGTGCTAGTAGGGGGTCGCCTACAGGAACATCATCCCCATCTTCCCTGGCCAAGGTAGTAGCTTCCTCATCATCCCCTTGCCATTTACTCACTTCATCAACAATATCAGGATAATGCGTTATTACTCTCTTCTTTAGTTCCTTGTACCTATCTAAGAAGAAGACAACACAATCCACATTATAATCAGCAGAAGACTTGTATTTCTGAACACCCACTGCCTTGGTAGAAGTGAGGGCTTCACGATCACTTTGCAAGTGAACAGTCATAGCAACATTATCTTTCTTCGCCTCTTTTAGGGCCTCTTGGGCAGCAACAAGAGCCTTATTCAAGCTCTTGATTGTGGCATCATTAGTCTGAGACTTATCCTTAATATTAGTGATCTCGTCCTCTGCTTTGCTCAGCTTGGTCATTTTTTCCATCAGTTGTGCATCTCTCTCCACCATCTCATCAATTGTCTTCTTCAAATCCCCAGACACCTACTAAAAGTCTTCTTTTAACATCTTATTCTTTTCAAATAACTCCTTAAGGGCGTAATGGTTTTCCATCACCTTCTCCCTTAAAGTCATATACGTCATGGAAGCCTAACAACAATAAGAAAAATCATTAAAATCAAAATGAAACACAAGAAGTAAAACTATCAAACAAGATAAGGACCTGCCACTAAAAGTCTATGCTAGGTTAGCCTCCACAAGAAGACATAATCATAACCTCTCACGAATTAAAAATGTTTATTATGGCCAAGATAGCCAAGAAGATAAGTAACATTATTTGAATAGTAGAAAATGGAGTCTCGATTGTCCTTTAATTCATCTGGAGTGATGTTGTGAGCAAGTTAAAGCTTGAACTTTGGTACATGTCCATAACGAGAAGTAGTGCATGGACCCTTTACCAACCTACTAAGGGTAGGTATATATTCTTCCATTCGAGGCATCTTACTCACATTTTGAGCACCAGTTGGATCAAGGGGCCTTTTATCCCTAATAGTGGACCCAGACGGATGCATAACGAATTTTCCTTTGGACTTGGCTTTGGCAGTAGCAACCTCATCTTTTTTTAGTAGCAGCTTGATCGAATACCTCTTTCTCCTCCATCAACCTCCTTTGCTCCGCTTCGAACTGGCCCCAACTAGCTTTCATCTTCATCTTCCTAGACAGCACCATCTCCTTGCGATCTATCTTGTGGGGAGCCATTCTAAATGTCTCTTTGTAAGGATGCTCCACGACACCAGATGGAAGATAACAGATAATTTAAACAATAGACCTAAAGAAGAAAATGAACCAAGGGGGAAAGTATTGCACTACTTGCTCTAATACCTTTTTCCTCTTCTTCAACTACCTGTTTGCCTGTGTCAAAGCGAGTCTCGTGAAACACACACCCCTCCAAGGGAACTTGAATCTCTTTTAGGGGATGGCTATATGGAAGGGTGTGATAGCCAACCGAAATAAACTTCTCTATTGAAAACAATTCCTCAAAATTTGGGGGATTCCTCCCATAATTGGTCTTGACCAGATCAACTAGGGCTAGCGATGACACCCCACCTAATAAAATATTGGGTGATCAATCCTATACCAAATTAAAACAGGAGTCTCATATGGTTCTTTCTCAGCATCACTGTCAAAAACCAATTTAATTACTAATAACCTATTAGGCTGGCATTAAAATTTATTAATTAACTAACCCTTTCAAACCAACCATTCAATTAAATCAACAAGAAAAAATTATATATACGAAAACGGAAATGAAATAAAATAACCGAACACTCGATTTAACATAATACAACCAAATCGAAGGCCGCGCTACAAGGTGGTAAAATAATAAATAAATACATTTGGACTATCGGCCCGAATGTTTCTACAATACCTCCTATCTAGATCTCAAGGATAGAAGCGTCTACAAGAAACCTCCATGCATCCACAGCTACTGCAGGAAACGTCTGACTCAAAGGAATCATCATCCAGGCCCCCCTGTGTCTGGACACCTATATATATATATATATATATAGAGAGAGAGAGAGAGAAATAAAGGAAAATAGATAAACGGGTCAGGGCCCGAGTTGTGAAAATATTTTGCAAGTGCATAAATGCTATATTTTTAAAATCTGATTTATCCCATATTTAAATTGGTATCCCACTCCATTGAGATACCCCTCACCCCTTTTCTAATAGTGCACACCTATCACATACCTATTAAATATCCTAGTTAAGCTACCCTGCCTAACTAATCCATTTCACCAAATCTCTAAAAATTCCTATAAACCCGAGTGCTAAGGGCTAAACTTCTTCCCATTCTCAACACTACGCCACGTTCGTGCGTGGGGTGTCTCGTGAAGCGAAATCCAAACAAGGAACCCCCCGATACACTACTACCTGGCAATGTTGATCATCGGGATTCATTAGGCCCTCATCACATAAAGCGGATATATATATAACCGGCATAAATAAATAAATAAATAAATAAATTTATATATATATATAAAGACAGTTCTTACTAGAACCTATAATTTATTTTCATATAAATCTGGATATAAATCGACCGGAAGGGGAAATACACTTTATCAATATTTTTCACTTTATATATATATATATATATATATATATATTTACTTTATATGATTATCTCATTGTCTTATACAAGCAGTATACTATGCTCAACAAACATAATTATACTTACTACAATCACAAGCATAATAACCATACCACCGAGCTATAACTCGAGGATGCAGTCTCATAGTGTCTATCCGAATACGGGTTTACTCACTCAACCATGGTACCAAGACAGACTCACTCATGGTCATGGTTAAAATACGCAACGGTGGAGGCGGTCATGTTCCCTATGCAAGTGGAGTACACACACATCGCACTCGAACGTGGGATGATATGACCTGGGGATATACTCTCCCTGCTCCTCCAGCCAGGGGATTCACCCACATCGCGGAACCTCCCCGGATCTCACTAGAGAAAATATATAGTCTGGCTCTTCCAACCCTTCGGTAAAGGAAAGCCCGTGGAAACAACCTTTAAAGTACAAATATACCAATCACACACAGATATATTTCTTCGTATCATATTAAATATACTGTAACAACGTCGTATATATAATCTATATTACTTCTCAATACATATGGCTATAATGGCCAAACTCTCATATCGATTGCCAATAATCCCGAATGTTCCCATTCGTAATAGTATAAGTATTTACACACGTAAATACTAAATCCATAAGTATTCTCTCACTTCATATATAACTCTTACCTTAATCAATTTTAAGGATTCATATACCCTCCGAATATACCAATTCGTACTAACTAGATAAGTATACTATCAATTTATCTTAATTCCATAGGTATCGCACCACCTATAATAAACGTCGTCAATAGACGTATCCGGTAACTGCTAAATCATCTTTATCCTATACCCCCAAATTCTATCCTAGTCGCCTCGTAGGATTTTCTCAAACATAATCGGCATATAATTAAATTTTCTACGCGCACGATTATCTATATATATTCGCCCGCCGAAATAATCCCTCGAGTGTTACTCGTCCCGAACACATTTAAACTAGTAAGCCCTTGGATTTTACCTTTTTCTATCCCAAGGTATACCCCTCACTCCAATAATAATTTGTAGGTCCTTACACTACATTTAGGAACCCCACATATCTAACTCCTCAATTTATGTATGGTCTCAAACACCCTCCAGTAATAAAATCATATCAAATCCAAAAAAATTAGAAAAATATGCGGTCAGCGCTCACGCGACCGTATAGAAAATATCTACAACTTTTATTTTCTATAAATAAAAAATGGACCAATCTCATCGTGGGTGGGCTGACCAATCCGGTCCTGTGTAAAATTCAGCACGAGACAGCCATGACTGTCTCGGCTGTTCTCCCAATTTCTTCACCCAAAACCACTCCAATTGTCATCCCTAACTCAACCAACAATATATACACACATAAGAAAGGTTCTAAACATCCTAGAACCAATAATCAACAACTAATTTCTAGTAATTCCTAAGTGTCTCAAATTTGCTATTATCCGAGTTTTATTTGTTAACCTCCCGAAAACCCGTATTGATTTATGAAAACCCAATCCCAAAATATTCATAGTTCTACACTACCAACTATAATATGAGATTTATGCTCGAAATAATAAAGCAAGTATACACTTGCCTCGTGGATAAAATTCGATGACCTCGAGTCGTATCCCGCGGTGTTTGTCCAAAAATCCCCTTTTTCTTCTCCCTTTCTTCCTTTCTCTCTTCCGCTCTTTATTTTATCTCTTTTCTTTCTTTCTCCCACTCTCCCGTGCCTTATATATAGAGAAATAAGGGTTTATCCCTTATAAACCCAAAAATGACTCATTTACTCAATTGTGAGTCCCTATTAGTCCAAAAATCCCTGAAACCTAAACGCTACTCCTGGATACTCTATTCTGACTATCTCGGCCATTCCGAAACCAACCGCGCACTTGAAATATCCATCCGAGTCATTTAACTAAAATTCACTAATTAAACCCAACACAACTTAATACGGGTTTTCCAATTAAAATATTATCCTTTATCGCTTTACCCAACTGCGACGTGTAATTGAAATACTTTGACTCATTTACTTAATCCGAAAAGTGAATATAACACATGTCGATAAACATCTAACACTTGTAAAATCCAAAAATTATTATTCACAATAATTCCTCAAAATTCCGAATTACACTCATTTATGAAATTTAAATGACCATAAAAGTGCAGGGTATTACATTCTCCCCACCCCTTATAACGAAATTTCTTCCTCGAAATTCGAATACGAACGATTCTACCAACCTAGGATCGTTAATCACAATAACTTCTGGTGTACAAGATTCGAATGGTACTACCGCAATGGCACTGAACCATGCACTCGTTCACGGTACCCGCCTATTTCAGGGTTTATATTCTAATGCACTAACTTAACAACAAGCTCATCTAAATCTCCATATGCTGCAATCGTAACTCGTCGTAAGGTTAACTCTAACATCACATCGTACCTAGTGATTTTATAATCGCACAAAACGAGCCCATAACCGTCGCTTTACTTATTAATATTACCAGAGATTCGCTACTCCATGAATCCAGTCATCTACATCAGGACATCTAACTCCTTCCAAAAGGAAGTTACCTTAACGCTCAACAACTCCCGTCATCTGATTGCTTATCTTAGGTGTACTAAATCTTGTTGCACCTACACCATTGGGTTGCCGCGTGCCTCCTATGACGTTTCATCTAACAAACTTCAATCTCACTTATGATTTCCTTACAGCATATTCTTCAACTTTATATACTATGCCCATTCTATTTCAGACGGTATATAAAACAAACTTACCAAGGTGCGCATACACCTTTTAATCCGTGCCTATTAGGAATGTTACTATATACGTCATAGACGTAACACTCTCTCTAAAAAAATGGGCCTCACTTCCTCGTCCTGGTACTAACACATGGGTTTTCCTTAACCTAAAAATTTTAAACTTCAATTCTTCCTATACATGGAAATCCAATCCTTCTTAAAGTTAACTCACTAATCTTCTCGTGGTTAACTCACCACAATCTCCTGATATCGGAGCCACTAGTCCTTCTGGCCTTACTTCCTAATAATCTTAAGATCGATGTGTTTCCTACATACATAAAATGAGTACTATTATAACAATATACCTAGTTCCTAAGACCTATCTCAATTTCCAACATTTGCTCGGGTTCATGCGTGGGACGTCTCGCAAAGATAAATCCAGAAAAGGAACCCTACCGTTACACTACTTCCTCGCATTGTCGATCATCGAGATATAATGGCCCAAGGCACACCATCGTGACATTATAAATCCTACCTCGCTAACCTACTAACACTCTTCTACCAGTATATCCTTCTATATTAGCGAAATGGAAAGTCTAATTAATCGGGGCACCTACTTTCTGCAAAGGTGTTACGAACATTCTTCCCAAAACATACTTCCTCTGAATTAGCCTTCTATTCAGGGCCTGGCTGTAAGCCTCAAATAAATTCTCTAACTCCTGCCTCACCCATATACTTGCGGTGAGAGAAACATTTCAATGCTTTTCCATAGCACTTCTGTCTCCATCAGCATACAATCATCACATGACTCTCAGTTTATAGTGTTTTCTCCACACTATGTAACTTATCATAAAAACCAACATCCTTGCATCCTATAACATATCTCCATTCCCGATGCCGTTAAGGTTCATGAGTGGAGCATCTCGCAAGAGAAATCCAAATAAGGAACCCCTCCTATACTCTACTACTTAACTTTGTCGGTCGTGGAGGTTGGTTAGCTTAAAATATGCAACAGGGAAAATCCCATCCCACTGATCAACAAAAATGCGGTCAGAACTCCTACTTCTTTCCAGGATCCATACCACAAGGTGCTCGTACCAACACTAAGTCCTTTGCACAAACAATAATGAGCTTAAACTCATAACTTAGCAATAAGTCCTTCATACCTTAAATCGTATCTATAAGGTCGCCATGCACTTGAATCGTGATAAGGAAACATCTACTCACCGAAGTTCCATCTAAACATATATTAAAGGCGAGTTGAACCTGTATCCAGGTGAGATATCGCAACAACAACCTTTTCCACCCTGGAACCGCGGATACGATAGTCTTACAATCATTAGCCTGCCATCGCTTTGATCAACCAACAACATATTATACTCAGAATAATACCATACTCGTATATCACACACAAAATGAGTAGTAAAAACCATATATATGCTAAAAATATCTACACCCGCTTTTACAGTGAATGAGGGAAAAATAGAACCACGCTATAATGAAAAAACACATAGACATACACTATATAATGTTACCGATACCGCCACAAAGCTCGAATTACACACAGGAATCTAGGGCTAACAAAATACTGTGACCTAATCTTGTCACACATAATATACTTCCTTCAACCGAGGTGAAACTCATAACAACTTCCTTGCCAATTACCCTAGAAACTCCAATTAGTTCCTGGACATAATACACTTGTCTTAACCGAACAAGGAGGTGATATAATCAATGCCCCATCCAGGCACTCTACTCTTGTTCTTTAACTCCTACCGGGAAAGATCAAAGTATGTGGTTGTACACTCCACATTGCAACATTCCCCATCTCTGGTCACCCTGACAATGTTAAGGTTTCAGTATCTCAGACTCTATAGCCTCGATCCTAAAAATCGCTTTCATAGTCCCCTTAACTTCTTCGTCAGAAGGAAACTATAATACCAGCCTCAATAACCCCGTTTCAAAGAATTCCTCATGTGAATGTCCACTAATGAGGTTCTTCTAACACAACTTCTCTATAAGTGTTAACAACACTTACTAGTGAGCCAATCATTCCACTGAAGGACTCTCTCTTCATTGTACCTACCTTACTTCGGTACATGGTTCACTTCTCCATATCATTCTTTATTTACTGTCGACCTCTAATCGATCCTCATGTGAATAATTCAGGAACTACATTAACTTCATTCTTGATAAAACAAAGGAACAAATGGTTATATCCATACACAAGATTCCTTTATGAGCAAAACATCATGCTCCCTTAAACATGGAGACTACCGTTCCCACCATTTCAATATTGCTCCCAAGAGTGAAAAATTTTCCTTTAATTTTCACATATGGGTTGATATACCCATATTTACCCTCGGCCAGACCGAGGGCGTCCCCCACTCGGACGAGGCAAAGATAATCTCTCAGCCAATATCAGACAAACCTTCAGTGGGCCGACCCCCTCATCAGGACCAGACAACCCTTCAAGGGGCTGATCCCTCATCAGGCCCAGACGACCCTTCAAGGGGCCGACTCCTCATCAGGTCTCGAATGACCCTGCAAGGGGCCGACCCCTCATCAAGTCCAGATGACCCTTCAAGGGGCTGACTCCCTCATCATGTCTCGAAAGACCCTGCAGGGGACCGACCCCTCATCAGGCCCAGACGACCCTTCAGTGGGCCGACCCCCTCATTGTGGTCTGGATGACCCTATGAGGGTACAATAGTACGAGGCCCAAACCAGGCAAGGCTCGCTGCCAGCAGGAACTTTGCCCTGGGCCTCACATCCTAGGTCGAGGGTGACATCATCATAGCGCGTGTCTTGAGAGACACGTGGAACAGTGTGCGTGGGACTTATATGGGACATGGACTAAACCGTTATAACAATATCATTCTCTCATGTGAGGGAATATTATGTCATCATTAATCAGAGGTGGCACCTCCAGGTGTCAGTAGGGGATTGGCTAGATCATCACTCACATGCACCATGCATGCTTGGGGGGTACACTAATACCTCCAAGACCTATATATACTTGTCACCTACAACCCCGCAAAAGGATCGAGAAGGGTAACCCTAGTTAAAACTCTTCTTGTACACACAGTAGAGGGAGAGTGAGCTTATTTGCATTGTATCCAAGGCCATTAGTGCCCATATTTAGTGGATCACACGCTCACAGTGGATGTAGGCCTAATTGGCTGAACCACTATACATCATTATCTTATTCCTCCTATACTCATCCCCTTCTATACACTCACACACATGTACATCTCCATGGCTACAATTGTTATTACTATTTGAGCTCATCATCATCACTTATCTGGTGGTTCTAAATCTTAACATCATCCGTTTGGCTCCATTTGTAGGAACAAGAAGACATCTCTTCCTTTATACATCTTGACCTCACCGAGCACTCTGGTGGTGAACTAGTTCTCCCCCTTTGTGGAGTTGTTTCACCATTAAAAGAGACCCCTTAAGGATCTCAAGCTCACCAGTCTTTTCTTGAGTTCAACTCTTCATAGCTCAAACACATGGCACCAGATATTCCACCGCAACCTCTTCCACCACTAGGTAGTGGGGTAGGACCCAGTTCCAGTCTACCACCACCTCAGTCTGAGATGGCTGATGTGGCGACTGCCTTGAAGTGTCTGGCAGCAAGCTAGCGGATTATGCAAGAGAAATTTACATCTCTTAGCCAAAACATACTAAGTCCACCAGGGATCTCACCCGAGATGATTACTCTGGTAGCAGCTCCAGCGCATCATGAGGCTAGGGGACCACCTCAGGCGCCACGCAAAGACTTTCCACCTCCACAGCGGCAGATGGATGTTCATGACCCCCGGCGTGTACTCTTGGGGAGGCAAGGAAACCCTTGCCCCGAGGACAGATATGATGATCTGGAGGGGGGCCCCTATAGAGTGCTGGGAGCCGTACGAGGTCTCCAACAATACTTTGCGACCTCTCCAGGAGAGTAGAAGCAAGTGTGGAAGGCAAAATCATGACGATCGCCCCAGGGGCTCTGCTTTTGATGGCCTGGGCAGGGGGTCGCCTTTTGAAAGGCTGGGTCCATTAAATGACCTGCGGGAAAAACTGTCCCGAACGAGCAGTGTTGCGACATCCATGAGGGAGGCAGCAGATGGCCGACCTCACGGAGGCCGACCCCACGGACGGGACGATGGTCAAGGGGAAGTAAACAGCTAACACAGGAATGCTGCAGCAGAGCCCTCCATCCACCTCAAAGAGGCGACAGGTGATAACATCGGCCAAGACGACCCTACGAGGGCATGGAACGACTCGATCTAACGACTAGAGGATAAGATTGGTCGTATCTTGAAGAGCCGGGACCCTCTTCAGAGAGGATACTCCATAGGCTCACCCTTTTTGGCGAAGATAGTTAACTTCCCAGCGCCGTCCAGGTTCAATCCACGAGTGGTCACCCCTCGGTATGACGGGAGTACCAACCCCGTTCAAAATATTGAGATATACCAATCAGCGGCAGACATATACTCTATCTCAGATGAGATGAGGTGTCGTGCCTTTTCTGGCACTCTGACTGGGGTTGCACATGTCTGGTACATGTCTCTTTCAAAAAAATCCATTGAAAGCTTTAAGCAGTTGGTAGACCGATTTATCCACAACTTTTTCTTTGCGGTGAGGCCACAGAAGAAGACCACACACATGCTCTATGTTAAGCAGGGGAAGAATGAGAGTCTAAGAGACTACATAGCTAGATTCAACAAAGAAAAGTTAGAGGTTGAAGATTATGAGGAGAGTATAGCCATGACAGCCCTTATTGGGGGGCTACAGAAGGGGAAGCTATTATGGAAGCTTGTTGAAGAACCTCCAAGGATAATGTTTGAATTGCTGTCAACAGTAGGAAAGGTGATGAACGCTAAAGAGGCGATGGCCGGAAAATACGAAGATGAAAAAGGAGGCACTAGTGGGGGTAAGTACCATAAAAAGAGCAAATATGGGAAGAAGAGGTCTGCAGATGACAAGTTCGCTGATTACACCCCCCTGACGGTCAGTTCCAAACATATTCTCAATGAGATAAAAAGTGACTGGTCCCTGAAGTGGCCTGAGAAGTTGAGGGCACCCCTCCCCCCATAAGAGGAACAAAAACCTATGGTGTGAATTTCACCAAGACCGTGGCCATGTGATAGAAAAATGCTTTCCTATGAAAGATGAGATTGAAAAAATGTTAAAAGAAGATAAGTTAAGGAAGTATGTTGATAAGAGTGCCTTCAAGAGGGGCCGAGGGGACGACCCCAGAAATAAGAGAGGTGATACGTGTAGAGAAGATGCTCCAAAAAGAAGGGACGACCCTTTGGATGATGAGGACGACCCTGACCTCCCTCTGAGAGATGACCATGGCCCTATCAAGAGACTTAATATGATCTCCCTCGGTGTTGTAATGATCTCTAGGGGTCTATCAGGAGGAGGGTTAGAGGTCACCGACAGGAAGGCCCATGTAGCTGAGGCCAAGGCAGTGACAAAAACTATGCACTCAACCACTCTGGAAGTAAAGTCAGAAAAGAGAAAGAAAGTTGACATCGACACCCTGATAGTGGGATTCTCGAGAATGGACTTCAAAGGACTCTTAGCTCCACATGATGACCCTCTCATCATCACTACTAGGGTACACGGGTGCGAGGTGTTAAGGATCCTAATCGATGGGGGTAATTCTGCAGATGTAATGTTTTGACCATGCTTCAGAGCCTTGGGTCTCAGCCGTGCCAGGATCGTCCTATACCATCACCCCTTGATTGGTTTCAGTGGGGAAAAAGTGCATCCCCTAGGAATGTATGAGGTTGATGTTAGGATGGGGGACGAGTGGCCGAGATGGCTCACCAATAAGGTCAACTTTTTTTTTATGGATGAACAAGTCTTCTCGCCCTATAGCATGATACTTAGGCCAGTGGCCCTCAAGCAATTCGAAGCCGTGTCGTCTACGGTTCATCAGATGATAAAATTCTCGACCCTTTAAGGGGTAGGGGAAGTTCAGGGAGACTAGACTACAGCACGGGAATGCTACTTCAATTCCGCCTAAGAAAGGGAGGCGCACAAAAAGGCTATAACCACTTACAATATTGGCACCCTTGACCCCAGAGATGAAACAAAGTTGAAGAAAGGAGAAGCCGCAGAAGAGGTAGAATCCATCATCCTCAATGAGGATGAAACCAAAAAAACCGTCCAAATAGGCAAGGGCCTAAAGGAGGATATCAAAGAAGACCTCATCAAGCTATTAAGGAGAAGACAGAACATCTTTGCGTGGAGTCATGCAGATATGCCGGGGATCGACCCTGAAATTATGTGCCATAAGCTTAATGTGGTAGAGGGTTCAAAGCTAGTAAAGTAGAAGAGGAGAATTTATTCTTGAGAAAAATATGAAATCATAAGGGACGAGGTCAAGAAGCTGGAAGATGCTGAGTTTATTAAAGAGGGCATCTATCCTGAATGGTTGTCCAACGCGATCATAGTCCTAAAAGCCAATGGGAAGTGGAGGATGTGCATAGACTTCACAGACCTCAACAAACATTATCCCAAAGATAACTTCCCTCTCCCCCGCATTAATCATATAGTATACGCTACCGCAAGCCATGATCTCATGAGCTTCATGGATGCTTATTCAGGGTACAACCAAATATTAATGGACCCTGAAGACTAAAAAAAATGGCTTTCATTATTGCCAAGGGGACAAACTGTTATAGGGTCATGCCCTTTGGCCTAAAGAGCGCTGGGGCAACGTACCAACGCCTTGTGAATAAAATTCTTGAAGACCAAATTGGGAAGTCCATGGAGGTCTATGTAGATGACATGTTGACCAAGACTTTGAAGGCAGCGGATCATGTGGCCTACCTTGAGAGGACCTTTAACACGATGATCAATTACCAAATGAAGCTCAACCTGGCCAAATGTGTCTTCGGGGACGGAGCAGGGAAGTTCTTGGGATTTATCATCAACTAAAGGGTCAAGGACATTCCTGAAAAGATAAAAGCCCTCATAGAAATAAAGACCCCCAAGACCATTAAAGACGTCCAGAGGCTCACAGGGAGAGTTGCTACTTTGAATAGGTTCGTGTACAGGGCCACAAACAGGTGTTTACCATTCTTCAAAATTCTCAGAAAGGCCTTTAAATGGACTGAGGAGTGTTATAAGGCTTTCAAGGAGCTAAAGTCATACCTAGGGTCTCCCCAGTGCAGGGTGAATGGCTATATGTGTACTTAGCCATCTCAGAATCAGCCATCAGCGCAACCATTGTGAGAGAAGAGTATGGAGTACAGAAACCGGTATATTTCAATAGTAAGGCACTCCAGGGGGCAGAGAAAAGATACCCAAGGATGGAGAAGTTAGCCTATGCCTTCATCCATGCATCAAGAAAGATGAAGTCGTACATCCAGTCCCGTACAATGGTTATCCTCATTAACTCTCCTCTTAGGTAGGTCTTACACAAGACAAAAAAATAGGGGAGGCTAATAACATGGGCTTAGAGTTGGGAGAGTTTGACATTGTATATCAAGCAAGGATGGCCATTAAGGGGCAAGCATTACCTTATTTTGTGGCTGAATTTATTTGGGAAGATGATGAGGCTGAAGAGGAAAACCTCGATAAGACAGATACCCGGCAAGGTAGAGTCGTTGATCAATCCACAGATAAGGCTGAGACAAGCACAGCTAGAGAAAAAGTGGTTGAAAATGAAGAGGGAAGATATCTCTTTAGACAGGGGTCCCTCACCGTGGGAAATTTCTCAGAAGAACAAGCTGTGTGGAACTTCTTCATTAGTGGGTCCTCTTACGAAAGCAAAAGTGGGGATGGATTAATAGTATCAGCACCAGACGGTACAGAGATTGAGTATTCCCAAAGGTTCAAATTAAAAGCCTCCAACAATGAGTCTGAATATGAGGCCCTTATAGCAGGCCTCTCCTTGGCTAAGTCTCTTTGTGTCGACAATATTTTGGTCCATAGTGATTCAAGACTAGTAGTGAATCAGATACTGGGAGCCTACGAGCCTAAGGATGAGAGAATGGCCAAGTATCTTGAAATAGTGAAGTTATTATTGAAGAACTTCAAGGAAATGAAATTGAAGAGGATACCTAGGCTTGACAATGGTCGGGCCGACGCACTTGCTAGGCTAGCCTCTGCGACTAGGACAGATGTCAGGAGGACAGTCCCAGTGGAAATTTTACTTTGACCAATGATTGAAGAGGCAGAGGGAACACTTGGCTCTTGCTTAGATATCAACAGGGAAGCTTCGTGGATGGACCCTCTAATCAAATACATTAAAGAGGGGGAGATGCCATAAGAAAAATAAGAAAATAAAAAGTTGATATATAGAGTTACAAAATTCACTGTCATCGGAGACACCTTATACAAAAGGGGGTTCTTGATCCCCTTGCTCATATGTGTGCACCCGTCTGAGGTCCCTCACATTCTGCAAGATGTGCTCGAGGTCATGCTCAAGCCACATTCGGGGAAGATCCTTAGCGAAGAGGGTAGTAACCCAGGGATACTGGTGGTCGACCTTGGGGAAAGATGCCACGACATATGTAAAAAAGTGTGATACATGTCAAAGGTTTGCCACCATACCTCACCAGCCCCATCAGCCTCTTACATCCAACACAACCCGATGACCATTCGCAGTGTGGGGAATCGATATAGTAGGGGCTTTGATCAGGGCCGTCAGTAACTATCAGTACCTGATTATGGCAATTGACTATTTTTTAAAATGGGTGGAGGCAGAGCCGATGGTAACGATCACCGAGCAGAGGACCTTCCAGTTTATCTGGCAAAATATTATATACAGATATGATCTCCCCAACACCCTCATTTCGGATAACGAGACTCAAGTTAAGAATACGTTTCTGGGGAAATACTCCGAGAGGGTCGGTGTCAAGTAATTCTTCTCGTCCCCAGGACAACCACAAGCCAATGGGAAAACTGAAGTAACAAACAGAACAATCCTAGACGGGATCAATAAGAGACTCGATGAGGTAAAAGGAAGATGGGTTAAGGAGTTGTACGCTGTATTGTGGGCCTACAGGACGACGACGAAGACTCCTACCGGTGAAACCCCATTTATGTTAGCATATGGCTCAAAAGCCATCGTCCCCACCGAGATTGGATTTCCTACTCACAAGGTCCAAATGTATGACCCCCAAAGGAATATGGAAGAAAGAAGACTTGACTTAGACCTAATCGAGGAAAGGAGGGAGGACATCGGTATAAGGCAAGCTGCCTACCAGCAGAGGACTGTCGGGTTTTACAACCAAAGGGTGAGGCAAAGGACAATCGCAATGGGGGAATTAGTTCTAAAAAAGATTTGGCAAAAGCCTAACAATATCCACCTAAATTAGCATGGCCCATATAAGGTCATTGATGAAGTTATCCCTGTCACGTATAGACTAGAGAACCTTGAGGGGGAACCCTTTCCCAATCCCTAAAAATAAAGAAAAACCTTTTCTTCCAGTCATGATTGGAAGTCTAAGCCACGTGGAGAAGTTCTTGTCAGACTTCCTAGCCCCCAAATGGAAATACCCAGGCTGTTTAGACTATGAGGTGATGTTGTAGCAGTCAAGGAATACATTGGACGAGGGCTCGTCGGTGAATGAATTCTTCTAAAGCGAGATGTAGCCGAGGATAGTCCTCCACGAGTTGGGAGGAAGTTGAGAAGGAGCAACCCCAAGGGTAGACAAGATGTCGACTATAGCAGGGTGTAGAGGGAACCTAATGCCTACCCTTAGCATCTTTTCATAAACAACAATCTATCCCCCGTCCCCCTGGAAGACTCTCTCAGATTCAGTTGGGACCCTCATATTTATATTGGGTTGAATGCCAAAGAGATGCCTCCATACTAAGAGATCACCGTACTTAACTGACGATACACAAGTCGAGGCGCTTGAAGTATCAACTTGACCTTCATCATCATCAGAACCCTCACTGTCGTCCTCAGCTTTCTCATCCTTAGATCTGCCAGCCTCATCACCTATTGGGGGACCATTTGGAAAGGCTACTTTAAATGCAAGAGGGGATAGGGCCATTACAGGGACAACCTCAAAAAGTTTTCTCCCCTTGGCCTGTCGGCTTGGGCTAAGAGCAGACGTCTCTTTTCTCCCAGAAGGACCAGCACCCATCGACAATGACGCTCTCTGATCCATTTCCCCTCGCTCGGTTGACTCTCGACCAGACGATGGGATGACCCACAGGACTCAGGGGGTATTATTATGGCTAAAGGAACTGGGAATATGGGTTGTACCCAATTAGGGTTGGACCCTCATCTTCTCTCTTCCTCTTCCTCTATTGACCTAATCTCTACGAAGAACTTCTCTCTCAGGGATAGGAATTCCTCGGCTAAATCATAAAGCCTCCTAAGCATTAAGGGGAAGACCCTACACTTAAAGGAATTTGGCTAACCTAAATACAAATAAATTTGCAGTTGACTAAGGTGGACTTTTGGATTAAAACCCAAGAAATAAAGGGTTTTAATCAAGAACACTCAAGAACAAGAAGAACAGCCCGTCGGAGAAAAATGACGAAAAAAGTAAAACAACCAAGGAGAAAGCGAAAAGAACCCCAAATGAAAATTATAGTTGAACGGTCAAGTATGAATCTTAAGCAAAGAAAGGTTACCTAAGAACGAAGGCGAAGACAACGAGGCTGGATGAAGAAGAAATCGCAGAAATGGCTATGGAAGTTGTTGAGAAGCTAGAGAGAGAGAGAGTTAAGGTGCGAAGAAGAATAAAGGAAATGACTTCAAAAAATCATTTAAATATCTTGCTAGTGAGTGGGCCCATTAACCAAGGCAAAACATGACCCACGAGGAGGGTATCATTAGGGCACGAAGTCCCAAGTTAAGTGTGCAACCGCCACATCTAGGAAACTAGAACGATGATGGGTGTCTGCCAAGGTGTCAAATCAGCTTGACAGGTGTCACTCACCAAATTGATCATACACTTATCTCAAAAGAAGCACTATCCCTCAGCCATCTCAACAACATCGATGGACAACAGTTGGGGGATGATTGATATACCCATATATACCCTCAGCCAGACCGAGGGGGTCCCCCACCCGGACGAGGCAAAGATGATCTCTCAGCCAATATCAGATAATCCTTCAATGGGTCGACACCCTCATCAGGCCCAGACGACCCTTCAAGGGGTAGATCCCTCATTTGGCACAGACGACCCTAATAGGGGCCGACCCTCATCAGGCCCAGATGACCCTTCAAGGGGCCTCTATCCTCATCATGTATCGGATGACCCTGCAAGGGGCCGACCCCTCATTAGGTCTAGACGGCCCTTCAATGGACCGACCCCCTCATCATGTCATGGACGAACCTACAGGGGGCGAACCCTCATCAAGACCAGACGACGCTTCAGTGGGCCGACCCCCTCATCGTGGTCTAGAAGACCCTATGTGGGTACGACAGTACGAGGCCCAAACTAGGCCAGGCTCACTGTCAGCAGGAACTTTGCCCTTGGCCTCACATCCTAGGCCGAGGGTGACATCATCATTGCACGTGGCTTGGGAGACACGTGGAATAGTGCGCGTGGGACTCATATAGCACATGGACTAAATCGTTATAACAATATCATTCCCTCACATGAGGGAATATTATGTCATCATTAATCACAGGTGGCACCTCCAGGTGTCAGCAGGGGGTTGGCTAGATCATCACTCACATGCACCATGCATGCTTGGGGGTACACTACTCCCTCCAAGACCTATATATACTTGTCACCTACAACCTTGCAAAAGGATCGAGAAGGGTAACCCTAGTTAAAATTCTCCTTGTACACACATTAGAGGGAGAATGAGCTTATGTGCATTGCAGCCAAGGCCATTAGTGCCCATATTTAGTGGATCACACACTCACACTGGATGTAGGCCTAATTAGCTGAATCACTATACATCATTAACTTATTCCTCTTATACTCATCCCCTTCTATACACTCACACACATGTATATCTCCATGGCTGCCATTGTTATTATTGTTTGAGCTCATCATCATCACTTATCTGGTGGTGCTAAATCTTAGCATCATCATGGGTATTTCCATACCTTTCTCTAAGAGAAAGCTTTTGAGCCTTCTACTTCCACTAAGAAATGCTATATTTACTTCGCATGACTTAACTTCAACATATGGTCCTTATCAAAGACTCTTCGAACCTTTTCCAAATTTGCTTCACTGGGTAATTCACATTTAGCACAACTCCTACTACAGTGGTACTTGGATAGATACAACTACTATACTTTAGTGGTCGTTGAAGCAATCCTTTACAATGCCATAAGGGGAGTGATCTCTAGTACGGTCATCATTCCCATCTTCAACTTCCAGCTCTAACTAATCCCCGCCTCCTACTACCCTCATCACGGCCTTCCTTAGTCGCCTTTCCTTTATCAGCACACGTATCTTGAACGAACACACAAAAGATTTACTATAGTCTTATAGAATGGAAGGAGAAGGAAATCTCACAAGAGGAATCAACAATCCTAATCTTAAGGCTCTATATCAAATCGAGCGCAACGCTAAAAGCGTAGTACGTCTACACAGATTCCTAAGGACACTACAACCTGATGCTCCGATACCATTTGTGACACCCTGCCTAATAAAATACCAGGTGATCAATCCTATACCAAATTAAAACAAGAGTGTCATATGGTTCATTCTCTGCATCACTGTCGAAAACCAATTTAATTACTAATCACCTAATAGGATGGCGTTAAAATTTATTATTTAACTAATCTTTTTAAACAAACCATTCAATTGAATAAATCACAACAATTTATATATACGAAAACTGAAATGAAATAAAATAATCGAACACTCGGTTTAACATAATACAACCAAATCGAATGATGCACTAAAAGGCGGTAAAATAATAAATAAATACATTTGGGCTATCGGTCGGATGTTTCTATAATACCTCCTATATAGATCTCAAGGATAGAAGCATCTACAAGAAACCTCCATGCATCCACAGCTGCTGCAGCAAATGTCTAACTCGAAAGAATCATCATCCAGGCATCCCTTTGTCTGGACACATATATATACATATAAAGAAAAAGGGGGGGAAATAGATAAACTAGTTAGAGCCCGAGTTGTAAAAATATTTTGCAAGTGCATAAATGCTATATTTTTAAAATATGATTTAACCCGTATTTAAATTGGTATCGCACTCCCATGAGATACACCTCACCCCTCTTCTAATAGTTCACACATATCGCATACCTATTAAATAGCCTAGTTAAGCTACCCTGCCTAACTAATACGTTTCACCAAGTCTGTGAAAATTCCTATAAACTCGAGTGCTAAGGGCTAAACTTCTGCCCATTCTCAACACTGCACCACGTTCGTGCATGGGGTGTCTCGCGAAGGGAAATCCAAACAAGGAACTCCCCCGATACACTACTACTTGGTAATGTTGATTGTCGGGATTCATTAGGCCCTCAGCACATAACTCGAATATATATATATATATATATATATATATATATATATAAAGATAGTTCTTACTAGAACCTATAATTTATTTTCATATAAATTCGGATATAAATCGACCTAAAGAGGAAATACAATTTATCAATCTTTTCACTATATATACGTATATTTACTTTATATGATTATCTCATTTTCATATACAAGCAATATACTATGCTCAACGAATATAATTATACTTATTACAATGACAAGCATAAAACCATCCCAACGAGCAGTAACTCGAGGATGCAGTCTTATGGTGCCTATCTGAATCCGGGTTTACACACTCAACCACGGCTCCAACTCAGACTCACTCATGGTCATGGTAAAAATACACAACGGTGGAGGAGGTCATGTCCCCTCTTCAAGTGGATTACACACACATCGCACTCGAACGCGGGAGGATATGACCTGAGGATATACTCTCCCTGCTCCTCAAGCTAGAGGATTCACCCACATTGTGCAACCTCCCCTGATCGCACTAGAGAAAGTATATAGTCTGGCTGTTCTAACCCTACGCCAAAGGAAAGTCCGCGGAAACAACCTCTAAAGTACAAATATACCAATCACACACAAATATATTTATTCGTATCATAATATATACACTATAACAATGTCGTATATATAATCTATATTACTTCTCAATACATATGGCTATAATTGCCAAACTCTCATAGCGATAGCCAATAATCTCGAATGTTCCCATTCGCAATAGTATAAGTATTTACACACTTAAAATACTAAATCCATAAGTATTCCCTCCCTTCATATATAACTCGTACCATAATAACTTTTAAGGATTTATATACCTTGCGAATATACTAATTCCCACTAACTAGATAAGTATACTATCAATTTATCTTAATTCCATAGGTATTGCACCACCTATAATAACCGTCATCAATAGCCGTATTCGGTAACTGCTAAATCATGTTTAGCCTATACCCCCAAATTCTATCCTAGTCTCCTCGTTGGATTTTCTCAAACATAATCGGCATATAATTACATTTTCTATGCGCACAATTATCTGTATATATTCACCCGTTGAAATAATCCATCGAGTGTTACTCGTCCCGAACACCTTTAAACTAGTAGGCCCTTGGATTTTACCTTTTTCTAAACCAAGGTATATCCCTCACTCCAATAATAATTTATAGGTCCTTACACTACATTTAGGAACCCACCATATCTAATTCCGCAATTTATTTATGGTCTCAAACACCCTCCAGTAATAAAATCATATCAAATCCAAAACAAATCAGAAAAATACGCGGTCGACGTCCACGTGACTGTATCGAAAATATCTACAACTTTTATTTTCTATAAATCATCAAAAACTGGACAAATCCGGTCTTGGGAGGGTGGACCAATCCAGTCCTGGGTGGGCGGACCAATCCGGTCCTGTGTAAAATTCAGCAGGAGACAGTCATTGATGTCTCGACTTTTTCCCAATTTATTCACCCAAAACCAGTCCAATTGTCATCCTAACCTCAACCAACAATATATACACACATAAGAAGGGTTCTAAACATCATAGAACCAAGAATCAACAACTAATTTCAAGTAATAATTCGTATTTTTTAAAGGCAATTTGTATAGGCAATTTCAAGTAGATTTGTATAGGCAATTTGGATAATAATAATTCGGATTTTTTATTTTGTACCGGCATGGACATTGGGGGAGATTTATAAGGAAATTTTTTATCATGTCCGAAATGTTACATTGGTGTATGGCGTACGTCGCTACAAAAGGCACGTCACTTTACGATCTCACATGACGACCTCTATCCGAATTATGAGAATCAAGCATTCAACCTGTCCCTCAAATGTCCCACGTTCTGCCTCAACGACTTCACGTTCCATGATTTCAGGGACTTTATGCAAGTGGTACGCAAGAAAAGTCAAAATAGTGAAAGAAGGCAAGATATGAAAGTTCAAGGGAATTTTGGTAATTTTATAGCCACCATACAGGGGACCGGTCAACTGGAAAGTTAAAGAGATCAACGCCATGAAGATACTGGAAGAAACGACACCTCAATCTGAGCTACGGTGAAGAAGTTATGTCCCTTTGAAAATGGAGAAAATTCCAAGAAAAGCCTTGGAAGAATGCTGTGTATTTTTAGCCACAAAACCAGCGAACAATCATGAACCGAAGGCCGAACCGATTCGAGGGGCGAACCGATTTGAGGTACATGCCAAACCTATTAGGGGTACCTGATGCTGACAAGAGTTCCAAAATCTTAAAATTCTTTTTTGTTTTCCTCTAAAAGCCAACTTCGGGGGAGTTATTTTACAAGACTTGGAGAGACGATTTTGAGAGTTCTATTAGCTCAAGTCTTCATATTTTTTAGTCCCAAAACTCATGTTTTGATTCACACATCTTTGCAATACCTTTGTGAATCATTTTGAAACCAAAGAACACGACTTTGGTTTTGTTCATACTTGTGGAGAAGCCGTCTTTCTTCTTCATTGCTGCTCACTTGGAGTTCTCGAGGGAGATTCCAGTCGACGACATCAGAACCGACGCCTGCGGATATTATGTGTCACTCTATTTTCATTGTAATTCGTGTAATCATATCTTATAAAATTATAGTGAAAATAAAAAGGTTTTGCCCCTTTGGCGGATTTTTCCTCACTTGAGTGTGTTTGAATGTTCTTTCATGATTTTATCATCTTTAATCACATCTAGATGCATGTTTACGATTTAATTGGGAAAACTGAGTTTAATTAAATAATTTCTTTATTTGAATACAAGCGCACTCTTTCAGTGAGATGCTCACCAATATAATCTGTCGACGGCTTCAGAAGTTACTGCTTTGATTGTTGTAAATGAATACGAAGTGAATGGTCATCGAGAGATAATAGTTGAATAACAAGAAGGTGGTTTAGAAAGGATAGATGAGTTACACCCAAGTTTTATGTCAATGAAATATCCTTTGTTTTTCCCATACAGAGAAGACGTGTATAATGATAAAATTAAGTACGCTAGTGGACCGTCAAATAAAGTATACAAGAGAAAATACATTAACATGAGAGAATGTTATGCATATAGAATACAACAAATGGCTAATGAAGAAAATACCTTAATTCGAGGAGGACGATTGTAATAACATTTCTTAGTAGACACGTGAATGTATTGAGCAATACTGGTGAAATTGGGTTAAAAAACACCAGAACGAAATTAGGGCAGAGTTATAGAGAGGATTAAAAGATGTAGTAGAAGAAGGAGATACCACTCCATCATCAACGGGAAAACGATTCATACTACATGGGACATTCACTGGAGGGCCTAGATACATGGTGCAAAATTATCAAGAGGCCACACCAACTTCTAGATACATTGGAACTCCAGATTACTCCATCATATTCGCTTCTAATCCAAAATGGGATGAAGTCATGCAATACTTGAATTTGATTCCTGGCAGAATCCTGAGGACAGACTTGATATGTCACTAGAGTTTTCAAAATCAAGTTTAACGAAATTATAAATAATTTAGAGAAGAAAAATCACTTCGGAAAAGTAATGGCAGGTATACTCTAAAAAAATGTGTAACTTGGATTATATTTCTTTTAATTTATTATACAAAATTATATCATAAAAGTAATAAGACAATTTGTTTCTTCTAATTATCTATATGCACAATCAATTTCTAGAAACGGGGGTTACCCCATGCACACATACTATTGTTCATACATCCTAATTACAAGACAAAACATCTACTGATTTAATAGAAGAATATTAGGGGACTTATCAGACAAGTAAAAAGATCCAAAAGCTTATGAAATGGTCATGCAGTTTATAACACAGAGACGTATGGAAATGAAAACTCATACTCATCATGTAGGAAAGAGAAGAAGTGTCAAACAAAACCATCATTTAATAGGTTCACTGTTGTTTATTATTCAAACAACGAGAGTTGAACAATTATATATATTTGATACGGAACATCAAATCGACAACAATTTGAATGCTTTCACTGACAACAATTTAGATGGAAATATTTTGGAAGGAATTAACGAAATAGTTGGTCAACACAATGTCATTGTAAAGGTTTTTTGAATTGATAGGGATAGATTTGGAGAAGAAAATTATGCGCATATTTGACTACGAATATTGGGACAACGATCGAGAGATGGCCGCCAATATAATCTGTCGACAGCTTCAGAAGTTACTGTTTTGATTGTTGTAAATGAGTACAAAGTGAATGGTCACCAAGAGATAATAGTTGAAGAAAAAAAAGGTGATTTAGAAAGGATAGATGAGTTGCACCCAAGTTTTATGTGAATGCAATATCCTTTATTGTTCCCATATAGAGAAGATGTTTATAATGATAAAATTGAGTACACTAGTGGACCGTTAAATAAAGTATATAAGAGAAAATACATTAACATAAGAGAATATTATGCATATAGATTACAACAAGGGCTAATGAAGAAAATGCCTTAATTCGAGGAGGACGATTGTATTTACATTTCTTAGTAGACACATATGAATGTATTGAGAAATATAGGTTAAATCGGGTTTAAAATGCCATAAGGAAATTAGGGCAGAGTTATAGAGAGGATTAAAAGATGTAGTAGAAGCAGGAGATACCACTCCATCATCGACAGGAAAACGATTCATACTACCAGCGACATTCACTGGAGGGCCTAGATGCATGGTGAAAAATTATCAAGACGCCATACCAATTTGTAGACACATTGGAACTCCAGATTGATCCATCATATTCACATCTAATCCAAAATGGTATGAAGTCACGCAATACTTGAATTTGCTTATTGGGCTGAAATCTGAGGACAAACTTGATATTGTCACTAGAGTTTTCAAAATCAAGTTAAACTAACTTATAGATGATTTAGAGAAGAAAAATCACTTTGAAAAAGTAGTGGCACATATACTCTAAAAAAATGTGTAATATGGATTACATTTCTTTTATTTTATCATACAAAATTGTATCATTAATCTAATAAGACAATTTTTTTTCTTCTAAATAGCTATATACACAATCGAATTCCAGAAATGAGGATTACCCCATGCACACATACTATTGTTAATATATCCTAATTACAAGCCAAAAACAACTACTGATTTAATAGAAGAATATTAGAGGACTTACCAGACAAGTAAAAATATCTGGAAGCTTATGAAATGGTCGTGCAATTTATCACACATAGACCGTATGGAAATGCAAACTCGTACTCGTCGTGTAGGAAAGAGAATAAGTGCTTAATGAACTATCCAAAAACCTTTTATAAACATACGACAAATGACAGTAGTGGATTTCCCATATATAAGAGAAGGGATAATGGACGAAAAGAAGCAATTAATGGATTCAAAATTGACAACATATGGGTTGTTCTTCATAATGTCAATTTGTTGGTGCAGTACTAAGCACATATCAATGTAGAACGTTGCAACCAGACAAGACGATCAAATATATATTCAAGTAAACTAACAAAGCAAAAGACCGTGTTACTACAGTCATATAATCATATAGTACGAGAAACACTACAAGTCAAGGACAAGAAGCAGCACAAGAAGACGAAGTTAAAAGATATTTGGATTGTCGATACCTTTCTGCATTAAAGCATGTTGGAGAATATTATTTGACGTATAATATAGAAAGCCTATTGTTGAAAGATTAACTTATCATCTTGAAGATGAACAAGTCGTTTACTTGATGACAATGATGATTTGGAAGAAGTAATCAACAGAGAAAATGTTACACAAACAATGTTTAGTGAGTGGATGAAGACAAATAATGAAAACGAATAAGCTAGACAACTTATGTATGTGGACTTTCCAACTCAATGGGTGTGGCAAAAGAAAAAAAGGGGAACAAAGGAAAAATAAAGTGTGCATTATTTGTGTCAAAAGGCTTCATTATGCGCACCTTACTTCTGGAGACCGATTTTATTTACGTTTTCTACTTAACATCATCAAAGGACCCATGAATTATAAGGAGATAATAATAATTAATGGAATGTGCTATCAAAACATCAAAGATGTATGCTTAGCACATGGATTGTTATATGATGATAATGAATAGCATGAGGCTTTGGAAGAAGCAATCCATTGGTCTACAGGGAAAAAATTACATGAATTATTTGCAACATTACTGATTATTACGAAGTACCGAATCTAAGCGACTTATGGGAAAAACATTGGGAATACCTCTTGGATGATATAATCAATCAACAAAGACGGCTAATGAATTATCTTAATTTGGAGTTGAATGAAGAATAATTAAAACAAATTACACTATTTAAGATATAAGAAATTTTAACAAGGACCGAGAAATCATTAAAAGACTTCGGTGGAATGCCATCAACCGATAAGACAATCTAAAGTTAAATGGGAAATAGACTCATCATTGAAGAAATGAACAACCTGTGTGATTACTGTAACATGGAAGATACACTAAATGAAGATAAAAAATGGGTATTTATAGATGTTGTTGAAGCCGTAGAAACAAATTTAGGAGGAACATTTTTTGTATACGGTAGCGGGGGAATGAGAAAACACATCTGTACAAAATGATTATCTCAAAATTAAGATCAGAATAAAAGATCGTTTTAGCAGTGGCTTTGTCAGCCATGAAATCACTGCTACTTCCTGAATGTATAACAACACATTCGAGATTTAAGTTTAATATCAACGTAGATTAACATTCTTGATGTGACATACCTATAAATTCTAATATAGCATAATTAATTAAGAAAACATGTCTCATAGTTTCCCGATGAATCGTAGACATGTATTCGAGGTTGTTGATCGCACTCTGAAAGACTTAATAAAATAAACTGTTAATACTTTAGATGTAAAACGATTTTATTAGGGGGAGATTTCACACAAGTTTATCGGTAATACTAAAAGGAACTCGAGAAGATATTGTTGATGCTGCCATAAATAGTTCAGAACTATAGAATAGTTCCAAATTATACACATTAGCCCAAATGGTGAGACTTATGCAACAAAATATCGATAAGAGAACAAGAGAATAAATAACAACATTAAGTAAATGGGTATTGGATTTGAGGGATGGAAAATTACCGGTCATAACACTTCAAGAGGAAACAAAAGTAACTTGGGTTAAAATACCAGACGATATATTGATTCCTAAAGGTGAGAATAACAGTAGGTAAATTATCTCAAGTACCTAACCCGATTTTGCAAATATATATGAAGATATAAACTATTTACGAGAAATATGCATATTAACTCCATCAAATGAAATTATAGATGATATAAATACGGAGGTAATAACTCGCATCCGTGGAGACATGCAGATATTCCAAAGTTCAGACTCATTAAGCCTAATGTTAATGAGATAATATATGTTGTTACCTATTGAATATCTAACTACATTACACTTATTAGGAATCCCAAACCATGAATTACATCTAAAGGTGGGGGTGCTAATAATTTAAATTTGAAATCTTAATCAGAGCGAAGGCTTATGTAATGTTACAAGATTCATAAGAAAAACAATTGGCTAAGAAAGTGATAGAAGCAAAGTTGATAACAGGGTCAAACATTGGAAAAAGGGTTTTCATACCAAGAGTTATTATCACACTAAACGACCTAAAATATCATTTTCTCATGATAAGAAGGGAGTTCCCCATAAAAGTGTGTTTTGCAATGAGAATAAATAAGATTCAAGGGAAAACTATAAAAACAAATTGAGAATTTACCTACCTAGACGAGTCTTTAGCCCTGGACAACTATACGTAGACATATCAAGAACAACGTCATGTAAAGGAGTTAAACTATTAATCAAGAGAAACCAAGACGAACCAGTTGGATACACATAAAATATAGTATTCAATGAAGTATTTAATAACTTAAAAATATGTAAAACCAATAAAAATAGATTAATCAATATACTTTATAAATTCCATACATAACTATAATATTTGTATTGCAGGTCACTATGTTGCGAATGGAGCTGAATGAACTTAACGTTGGCACAAAAAATTGCCAGAATCCAAGTGAGAATGTGGGGATCACAGAAGAAGACGAATGAGATTATAACTCATGTTATCCTAATGGATGCATCAGTAAGTGTCATATATCAAGTTTTACATTAAAAATAAATATATAAAAAATGACATGTGCTTCAGAAATCTTTGGATTATCATAAAAATCTGGATTCAGCACTGTGCTTACCTGTTAGAGATATTCATATTGTTATTAAGCTTATAAACCTCAATGCATACGCAAACTTTTATTGTTTTTTGTATCTTTATTTACGTGGGTGATGAATACTGATTGTTGTGAGTAACTTACAGTCTTCATAGTGTTATGTTTTCAAGTTTTACATTGATAACCACTAAGATGCACACTTGAAAAATGCGCGAATGCTATGTACATCTATACTCTCTCTCTAGATGGTTTTATACCATTGTTTCCTTATTCGAATCCATTTTCAGACAAGAACTCTCTGACCATAAGGTGTCCTAAAGAAAGACAACCTTCATGAACTATAATGGCACTCAACCATGTCATATCCATCATAATCAAGACTAACCAAATCAACAACTTGTACAATATCTAATCCCTAACCTGATGGAAAAAGGAAACATAACGCAATCCTTGGTAAATGCCAAATCTAAAAGCCACCTCAAAATACCATCCCATTATATACAATTAACTTTGGTTAAGAAAACAACCTTAGAAAGGGAAATTTTATTCGTATCCGTTCATAGACATGATCTCCTCTCATTATTCCCATTGCTTGTATTTTTTATTCAATTGGGCTTCTCAATTTTATTGGTGGTTCCAAATCACTTGAATTACCATCTTATTTACCATGTTCATTAGTACAATGTTATACTAAATTGAGTGAACTGCTGAATTCCAATTATATTACTTCTCCAAGAAGATTTCAGCACTAAACTAATTATATTGATTGAGAAAATAGCACTATTGAAGCTTACCATTAATCCAATAACTAGAGGGGAGGAATTGATGTATGCAATGTACATATTATTATAATGATGATATTGTTTTGGGAAATGTTAAAATTAATGCATAGATGCTGTAGTGGCTATTGTAGGGCTATTGTAGGGATAATTAATATGCCTTTAATGTGGACCTAAGTGGTCCTAAAGTCTAGTTGTTGTACCTAATTTGTAGGGAAATTAATGTGTCTAGTTAGTAGAAAAATCTGAGCACATAAATGTAACCCATCACCCATGTTTTATGTAGTACTCTGCTGAAAAAAAAAGTACATCTCTCTCTAAGAAAAAGTTTGTCTTCTCCAACTTATCTCTAATTTTTTATTCACTTCTTAACTTCTTCTAATACAACCATATAGTTCTCATTAAATTCCAACAAAATGGTATCAGAGCCCTGTTCAGATCAAGTGCTAGGTGTGTTTTCTTTACTGGCCGAAAAACAAATCCGACGAAAAGCGACATAAAATTTATGGCAAGTTCTAGAAACCAAATGGGTACTATGATTTATGGTCTATAAAAATGAAAACCATTTTCCTTTCATTTGATTTATGGGAGTATATTGAAGATGGGTTTGATGAACCGGGGGATTTCACAACTTTGTCAAAAGATCAAAAGCAAAAGTTAAAGCAGCAGAAGAAGAAAGATGCAAAAAGCTTTAAGCCTAATTCAACAGGGGTTATTTGAAACAATATTTCCAAGAATCATCCATGCAAACAAAGAAAAGTAGGCTTGGGATATTTTACAAAAAGAATTCAGAGGTACTTTGAAGGTAAGGGATATTAAAATTCAGTCCTTAAGAAGAGATTTTGAGAATATGAAGATGAAGGATGTGGAAATATTGAAAGATTATTTCTCTAGATTAATGGAGATTGTGAATCAAATGAAAACATATGGGGAAAAACTTTCCGATTAAAGGATTGTTGAATTTTTTTTATTAGTTTGCCGAAAAAGTATGTTCCTATTATTGCCATTATTGAAGAAACTAAATAAATAGCCTCTTTGAGTGTTGAAGAACTGATGGGTTCCATTAAAACATATGAACAAAGGTTGAGTAGACACTCTGAAAAATCTGTTGAGATTGCCTTTCAATCTAAGCTCAATGCTGGGGCCAAACCATTTTTTGATCAACCTAAAGGTGAATCTTCAAGAGGTGGAAGACATTGAAGAGGAAGAGGAAGATACACTCGAGGAAGATGTAGAAATAATTTTGAAAGAAGAGAAAGTAATGAAAGTTTTAATCAATAAAAGTGTAGTATTTGCAAGAGAAGTAGCCATATTGATAAAGATTATTGGTTCCGGGGAAAGCCATAATGTCACAATCGCAAGAAATTTGGGCATGTTCAAAAAGATTGTCGGCTCAAGAACAACCAACAAGATAACTTCACTGAAGAACAAGAATGTGAGGGGAATATGTTTTTTCTTGTCAAAGTGCATCGGAGCAAAGAAATGATTTATGGTTTCTTGATAATGGGTGTAGTAATCACATGACCGGAGATCAAAATATTTTTATCTCTATGGATACTTCTTTTAATTCTCAAGTGAAGATGGGTAATGGCGCCTTAGTTCAAACAAAGGGCAAGGGTACTATAGCCATTGAACGGAAAAAGGAACAAAGTATATCCGAGATGTGTTACTAGTTCCAAATTTAGAGAAGAATTTGTTGAGTGTTGGGCAACTTGCGAAACATGGGTATACTATTTACTTTGAAGAAGACTCATGCAAAAATTTTTACAAAGGGAGAAAAAGACATGTTGTTGCAAAAATCAAGATGGAAAAGAATAGAAGTTTTCCTCTCACTTTTCGATACTCAAAGAATGTGGCCTTGGAGATGAATGAGGTTGATGACATATGGCTATGGCATAGAAGATATGGGCACTTGAATTTTCAAAGCATAAAGAATTTGCATCAAAAGAGCATGGTTTATGGGTTGCCAAGCATCCAAGTAGTATATGGAGTTTGTGAAGGATGCGCTATTAGAAAGCACCACCGAGATCCTTTTCCAAAGGAGAAAGCATAGAGAGCTAAAGCACCATTGGATCTTGTTCATACCGATGTGTGTGGACCAATGAAGAAAACTTATCATGCCGCTAATAAATACTTCATTAACTTTATTGATGATTTTACAAGAATGACTTGGGTGTATTTTATGCGGAAAAAATCAGATGTTTATGAGGCAAAAATCAGATGTTTATGCCATTTTTAGAAAATTTCACAAATTAGTTGAAAAACAATGTGGTCACTGCTTGAAAATTTTGAGAAGTGCTAGAGGGGGAGAATATAACTCTAAGGATTTTGATAAATTTTGTGATGATATTGGCATGGAAAGACAACTAATGGTTGGGTATACTCCACAACAAAATGGAGTGGCGAAAAGGAAGAATAGAACCATTGAGGAAATGGCAAAGTCCATGTTACATGAGAAAGGGCCTCCATATACTTTTTGGGCCGAAGCAGTGTATACGGCGATTTATTTGATGAATATATGCACTACAAAGGCCGTAGAAAACCAAACTCCATTTGAGGCATATAGTGGAAGAAAACCATCTGTGAACCACTTGAGGGTGTTTGGTTGTATTTTCTTTTCTCATGTTCCTAAAGAAGTGAGACACAAGCTTGATGAAAGTAGTGAAAAATTCATCTTTGTGGGGAATAGCTCAAAGTCAAAGGGCTATAGGCTCTTTATCTTGAAGAGGAACAAAGTGATTATTTGTAGAGATGTGATTTTTGATGAGAAAGACTTTTGGGGTTGGAAAGAAAAAAAATCCCAGAATCAAGTTATCACCCTTAATGAAGAATCACAAAGTGTTGAAGAAGATGAAGAGGAAGATGCAGAAGCTCCTCAAATGTCTCCAAATGCAAGTCCACAATCATCCTCAAGTTCTCCATCAAGCTCAAACTCCTCATATCCAAGCTCAACTCTAAGAAGAATAAGAAGTTTAAATGATGTGTATGCTATATGTAATTTTTGTGTAGCTAAGCCGGAGACCTTTGAAGATGATAAAAATGAAAAAGTCTGGCAGCTTGTAATGGAAGAAAAAATTCAGGTTATTGAGAAGAACAAGACTTGGGAATTGGTGGAGAGGCCTAAAAATAAAGAGGTCATTGGTGTGAAGTGGGTTTACAAAATCAAGGTTAATCCGGATGGCTCAATCCAAAAGAAAAAAGCAGGACTTGTAGCAAAGGGGTATTCTCGACAACCAATAATTAATTTTCAAGAGACATTTTCACCCGTGGCAAGGCTTGACACAATTAGAGCACTTATTGCCATGGACAGTCAAAAACGTTTGTTTTTGTACCAACTTGATGTAAAATCTGCATTTTTGAATGATGTGTTGAATGAAGCGGTGTACAGTGACCAACCTTAAGGATTCATGATATAAGGTGAGGAAAAGAAGGTATACAAGCTAAAAAAGGCCTTGTATGGCTTGAAGCAAGCTCTTCGAGCATGGTATAGTGAGATTGATGCACACTTGAATGAAAGAGACTTTCGAACAAGTAAAAGCGAGTCAACCTTGTACATAAAAAAAAATGGGGAAGCAGGTATTCTTATTGTCTCTCTTTACATTGATGGCTTGATGTTTAGCGATAGTGATGCAAAAATGATTAAATATTTCAAAAGTGACATGATGAAAAAATATGAAATGAGGGATTTGGGTCTTCTAAATTACTTCTTGGGCATTGAAATTTATCAACAAAAAGATGGTATTTTTATTTGCCAAAAGAAGTATGCTAAAACCCTTCTTGAAAAATTCAAAATGAAGAATTGCAAATCGGTGGCTACTCCTTTGGTGGAGAATGAAAAATTATTGAAAGAAGATGGAAGAAAAGAGGTTCATGCATCTATTTATGGAAGTTTGGTTGGAAGTTTATTGTACTTGAGAGCTACGAGGCCGAATATCATGTATGCTACTAGTTTATTTTCTCGGTACATGCACAAGATGAGTCAAACTCATTTTGGTGCTACAAAAAGGTTGTTGAGGTACATCCAAGGAACTTATGATTTTGCATCATGTATAAGAAGAATGTTGAGATAAAGTTACATGGGTTTTGTGATGGTGATTGGGCTGTTTCTATTGATGACATTAGAAGTACTTTAGGGTATGTATGTTTTCTTGTCTCCAAAGAAGTTTCATGGGCATCAAAGAAGCAACAAACGGTAGCGCAATCATCCATCGAGGCCGAATATGTGTCGGCATCATTGGCAACTTCACGAGCGATGTGGCTAAGAAGAATTTTTTAGGATGTTGGTGAAAATCAAGGAGATGCTGCTCCAATACTTTTTGATAACCAATCCACGATTTCTATGACAGAGAATCATGTCTACCATAGTCGTACCAAGCACATTGCAATCAAGCATCATTTCATTAGAGAGGCCGTGGAGGATGAAGAGATTCAACTCAAATATATCAAGACCAAAGAGCAAGTTGTGGATATCTTCACTAAATGTCTACCCAAGGATAAATTTCATTTTCTTAGAGAAATGATGGGTGTTCAACAAATGCGTTAAGGGGGAGTGTTAAAAATAATGCATAACTGCTATAGTGTCTACTGTAAGGGTTGTTGCAGTGGCTGCTGTAGGGGATATTGTAGGGATAATTAATGTTCCTTTAATGTTTGCCTAAGTGGTCCTAAAGTCTAGATGTTGTACCTACTTTGTAGGGCAATTACTGTGTCTAGTTAGTAGCAAAATTGGAGCACATAAATGTAACCCATCACCCATGTTTTATGGAGTTCTCTGCTGGAAAAAAATAGTACATCTCTCTCTAAGAACAAGTTTGTCTTCTCCAACTTATCTCCAACTTTTTCTTCACTTATTCACTTTTTCTAATACAACCATATAGTTATCATTAAATTCCAATAAGAAATCGTATATATATTCAAAAGAAAGTCTGTTTTCACCATTATAATGACCCCTTGAGGATTTTATCAAAGTTCATCTGATGTTGTATGTGTCTACAGATTTTATGTAAATTTTTATGAGAAAATTCTTTTAACAAAATGAGACATAGACTTGAAGTGGTGGGCACATATTTTGTACCCATTTCATTATAAATTTGATAGCTCATCTCATTCTTTGAGGACTTCTTCTGTGTGCCCAGCTCAGTAATGACGTGGCACACTAAAATTTTCTTTCTCAAAATTAATGAGTTATTATATAGAGAGAAGTAATATGATGATTGTTAGGTATTTATTTTGCAAGCAATAAGCTTCAATAAGCTTTCAGCGCAATATTCTTTCCTTTTGACCCATACGGTATTTACAAAATTGATTACAGCATTAATTGTAATAATATTGTAGGTGTTGTATCTATCATGCATTTACATTGGACTTTTATACAACACTACTTCAGTTATTATTTTCAACCGGTGTTCTGCTATTTGATTTTGTAGTGTCATAAGTATGTTTATGCTCGATTAATTAGGCATTGGCTATGTTGTGGATTTTTCATTGAAGACATCAAAAGGTAAAAGTTGGCGTAAAACAATCAAATTCTTTAGTGATAATGCTCATTGTGATTTGGACAATTTTCTTGATATTTTTAAATGTTATTTTCTCTCTAAAAACTAATTAGTTGTTATATAGAGAAAAGTAATATGATGAATGTTAGGTATTTATTTCGCAAGCAATAATCTTTCAGAGAAATATTCTTTCCTCTCGAGCCATGCAATATTTATAAAATTATTTATAACATTAATAGTGACAATACTCTTGGTGTTGTATCTTTCCTGTATTTACATTGGACTTTTTATATAGCACCATTTCATTCGAAGCAGATAAATTTAATCCTTTTAGAACATATCGTTAAAGTGGCTTAAAATACCAAATCTAAAAGCCACCTTAAAATACCAAATCTAGAAGCCACCTTAAAATACCATCCCATTATAAACCATGAACTTTTGTTGAGAAAACTACCTTAGAGAAGGAAAATTTTATCTGGATCCATTCGCGTCCACAATTTCTTCCCATTCTTCTCATTGATCATCTTTATGCCTTATGAATAGCTATTTTTGAAAGAGGCTTAAAATACCAAATCTAAAAGACACTTAAAATACCATCCCATTGTAAACTATGAACTTTGGTTGAGAAAACTACCTTAAAAAGTAAAATTTTATATGGATCCATTCACGGATCATTTTTATTGGGTTGCTCAACTTTGTTGATGATTCAAAATCACTTGAACGACCCTCTTATTTACCATGTTCATATCCACGCATGACAAATGATTGTTCCAAAGTCAATTTTTTTATATATATCACTGACTTGTCATTCCATCAGAACTCAAATTTACAGTTACGGTACATATTTATAGTTTCAGTATATAAACGTAGTATTTATACATTATAAATTTAAAAAGGCATGCGACTTTGAATATCTCTAATGCACAATGAATGGGGAAAAATTGTAATGAATTAAAAATCATTGATTAAAAATGCTTTTAATTATTACTCTGGATAATTAATGTCGCTGATGTGAAAAATATGGGGGAATATATTTGTGAGCCATTAGACCAGTCAAACAAAAAGTACAATGTGAAAAAGAATATTTATTTCTCAATGCAACAATAAGTAATGCAAAATAAATCCACATATGATTTACATTCATTGTAGACAATTGCATTGATATATCTTTTTAACTCTTGGCTTTGTTGTTCATGATTTTTATGATTTGGAAATATATCTTTTGTTTAATGATTTCTACAATATATATACTATAACATTTACTTTAAATATGCAAGAATACAGATATGTAAGAAAAAATTCCCCCAACACTAATAGAGAAATTTGGAGATAATATAGAGAAAGGAAAAGTGCACTAGATTCAAAACTTTAGCGTGAGAATGGCAACAAGAAATTTCAAACTAAGCGCTCATAAATATTTCACATGATTCAAGCAATATACACACATAAAAATTTCAAAAGATGATCGATCCATGAAACTCAAAAAAATCAATTTTGTTGAATACGGTGAAGCTGAAAAAAAGAATCGCAAACAATGAATATCTATCAGGTACCATAAAAAACTTAGTCTATATATATATATATATATATATATATATATATATTATTCACAACAAATTAATAAACTCTTGCAAATGTCATCTCTTATTCCCCAATAAACGACAAAACATTTTGTGGGAAGACAACACAAATGAGAGAAATTATATTAATGGTCAAAAGGTATTAAGCATCGCGATAAAAACTATGAAAAATATTGAAAACAAAATTATCCATTTACTAATTTTTGGTTATGCGTTTCTTGGTTAAGGAGTGACAACAAAGTAAAACTTACTTTGTGGGGAGATCAAGCAAAATCCTTCAATGAGAAAGTTTCAAAAGAGAACGACAAAAATGCATCATCATTGCAACCATGATGAAGGTAATAACATTTAATTGTAAGTTCTTTAACAAATTAATATGCATATACTTATTCATAGCATGGAAAGAATAAACTAACAAAATATTATTTATATGATAATAGAGGAGAGCGACTTCTCAGGTCATACATCCACTGCAATATATTACAACCTAGACATCAAATAAGTTATAGAAATTATAGAGAGGTAAAAACGTAGAATTTTAAATATTTATTCATGTTAGTGAAGTGTTTTAATAACTTTTATATTGCAGGTCACCCCACAAAAATTCCATCGTCTCCAATAATATCAAAGAAGTTGCACCTAATAGATGAATATTCCAAGGACAATGAAAACTATGAAAAGAATTAAAAGCTTCCCTTCCCAATAAAGATACAACAATCGCAAGTTTTAAAGACTATGTATGTCTCTCTCTCTCTCTCTCTCTCTCTCTCTATATATATATATATATATATATATATATATATATATATATATATATATATATATATATATATATATATAAAGTTAACTAACAAATGAATTATAAAATAAGGAACCCTTTTCACATGTAAGGCTGCAATAAACATGATCACAGATTATTATGGGTTGCACTACTTTTCATGATGATTGTTCCATACATCAACGGAACAAGGATATGATGGATCATATTTTTATATAAAATGAAATAAAAATACATAACAAAAAATGGTAATAAAGGTGCAATTAGAAGTTGAAGATGGAACTGATTTTTCTTCCTTCACAATGTTTGGATTTACAACACTCAATTGTCTACAGGTAACACAATAAGAAATAGTTGAATCCAATGTACGAATTTGATATATATGTATAAACCTTTGTATTTATACAGTTGATAATTAATTTACAATAAACATGTAAATGCAGACAAATACTGAAAATATGGAGAAATTCAAACAAGACGTGGAAGGGAAAAACTTCATTTTTCAAATTGAAATCAAGCCATACAACCTCAAAACTAAAAAAGGATCCTTTATGGTTGTGACCAAATAAAAGATTGATGACAGTAATGATCCACCGATCAAAAGGATGATAACATTTGAACAGGTACTCATATAACATATAACTGTCAAGAATATCGTATAAACTTACAATGCAAAGAAAAATGAATACAAAATTCAAACCATTTTTTATAGGAGTTAGATGAATTGAAATAAATAAGAGCATTGAGAGTACATGGTGCCTTGGATTTAAACATTTATTATCAGAAGTAGTTTTAGATAATAAAGTTTCATCCGCTTAAACTTGGACTATTTGTTATTTCATATTTAACAGTGAAATCTTATCCGTAAAACTTAAAGTTTATTTTTTTCCTTTTAAAATTCTATAATGTCTCTTTATTATATTGATAAGTTATCAAATTAATTTGTCTTGATCCTATAATTCTATAGTTACGATATCATTATCTTTCATGCTATTATATTTTTGTGTTGGTGATATATTGATCCTACCACCAATGGGTATTACTATATGGAAAATGTTTATGTTTTGCTATTGTTGGTTCTTTGGGGTATGCGGATGAAACAGTTTAAACGGGTGAAAAGTGATAGTCTTTTGCACAAATTCTTGATATCTACTTCAGAATGTCCGTAATGATTCCTGAAGGTATTTATATTATACATGATACGGAGTAGGATATGTTTTGCTGTAAATCGAATTAAATATTTTTTGGTTGATTGTGCCAATTAAGTTTGTTGTAATGTTCATATATCTAAGTATATATGTGATGCCGTGCATCTCACAGATATCATACTAGTTTGTATATATAATATAATACTCTTCATTCCAAATTTTAACTTGATATCACTTTTGATATCATTCTTTATTTTTGCACCCAAAGTTATATGTGATGTAACTGATGGGAGCCATAAGCTAAATGACCCTAAATTTTTTCAAAAAGTTGCAAAATTTTTGAATTAGTTTTATAGTCAATTTAAATTAAAGTCGAGAGAACCATATCCAACATAAAAAACATACAAAATATTTTATATAAAAAGAGATTATATGAGAAACATGTGCATGAGTCTACATGTATTTTTACCTTCCTAATAGTGGTATAATAAGATACGCATGGAAATTTGAGGATGAACATTGAACGATTTACATGGAGCCTTATTGGAACAATCTCAGGGACAATTCTCAAAGTATATTTTGCTTAACGAAATAATACAATCTAATCATATTAGGGAGTATGAGTATAATACACACTCTTAAATATCCCTCATTAGCTATTCCATAACAAGATGTACTAAAAAGAAGATTACAAGTTTTATAACAGCATCTAAAGAAATTAGGACACAATGACATAGGTCGGACCAAAGGCAAAAGACAATCCTATACTAAAAATCTTCAAAGAGGAGAATTTCGAGGAAATCTTACACTTGTTGAGCAGTCAGATATTCTAAACACGAGATATTGCAATACTAATGTAATGAACTCTTTAAGTAGAAAAAACTGATAAATAAGATATATAAGTTATTCATCATTCTAAAGATGTGTATACAAGTTCTAAAATGGTGATATCATAGTGCTATAGACAATTTTGAGAAATGTACTTTAATTCTTGAATATAGACACTATCTTCATTTACTTTTCATGAAACACATACATATATGTCTGTCATCAGATTAAGCCCATAATCTAATATTTCTCCCCCTTTTTCATGGAATTGAAAAAGGGAAAGAAATAATAAATTAAGGAAGTGTGCTTACAAAAGATCATATCATAATTGAATAAGGATAGTATATGCAATTTAAGGAATGTAGTATAAATTTCACTAAAGTTATAGGACAAAAAACATATCTAGGATGGAGCATGAATACCAAATATACTAGTTAAGTGCACCACAAGTAGATAAAGTGAATCATATGCTCAAATCAACAAGTATATATAACATGGAGTGGGAGGCAATAATGTAAAAATATGAGTGAAAATCCTAAATAATCCATGTTATGTTAAGCAAAGATACATAATAAAATGAGCTAAAGATAATAAAGAAGTGATCAAATGTCGTTAGATTTAATTTACCCATATATATAGAGTATGACATACACATGTCATAAGGTGTCCAAAAGAAGGTAACAAGAGCTTCCACTGAAATTAGTACTCCAACTTGCTGAGTAGCATTAACATCACCAAAGTACCATGGAAACATAAGCAAATATAGAACAAAACCAACTAAATAGAAAAATGTTTCCATCCACCAAAAATAGCAACCCGACAAAAAATAAAAGATACACAAATCCCCATAAAAAATACCACTTGCATGAAAACATCACCACTATGCGCCATCCTTGTCATCTCCATCATCATCATCATCATCATCATCATCATCATCATCATCATCATCATCATCATCATCATCATCATAGTCCTCTTGAGATATATAACATTTCTTTGCATAAAATCTATATCATTGAACACCGTGGTCTAGAACATAGTTTGAATCGTGGTAAACTTGGTGGCAATGTCAGGACGAAGTAAGTTAGCAACCCGGTCAGATATTTGCGTGATCTTCCATAAAAAATGGGGTACTAGTGGAGTGTAGGGGTGGTGTGTATAAAACCAATTTAAGAACACCATAATATTAATAAATAATACATTAATTTGATGAAATTTTCACATACAAATGTTCTTAATAAAAGGATCTTAGATTATCACATATAAGAATTATGAGAAACATAAATGGTGTTAAAATAACATACCTCCATAATTGTCACAACTAGAAATGTTGATAGATCAGTTAACCTTAACAATATCTGATCGGGCTGAATTTTAGAACACACCTTCATCTTGTATGTAGAAAGAACATACTCCAATTTCAACAATTTCCGACGGTTAGATCTCACAGTATAGCGAAAACACCATTTTGAAATTTACTCTCATTGAGAATTTAGATTTCTCTCCCTTTCCTATAATTTCATTATGATGTCTTTCAGTGTTTGAATGATGGAAATTAGTCACTTATTTATGGGCAGGGACAGGACCTAAATCTCCAACAATCACTTAATATCAACCGTACATCAAGATAGATAACCAAGAGTCCTTGACTCTTAGAATTTGGAGTACCCTTTCATTAATCAAAGTGACTCTTAGTATTAATATAATTATGGAGCACATAATGGACAGTTATTTAAAATATCCAACAATCACTTAATATCAACCGTCCATCAAGGTAGATACCCAAGAGTCCTTTTGACTCTTGGCATTTGGAGTACCCTTTGATTAACCAAAGTAACTCTTAGTCTTAATATAATTATGGAGAACATTATGTAGGATTATTTTTTAAATAATTCTAGCATTCTCCCGCTTGGTCCATAATTATCACAAGGTGTGCAATAACTTTTGAGTCATCCGTAAATTGTTTTTCGAAAACACCTTAATCAAAAAAATCATTTATGTGAGTCATGGCGATCATATACTAATTCAAGAGCGTGATTGCTTCCATGTACCAGATTAACAACTCATCCAATAAGGTCTATAAATAGGGTTATTTAATAATGGTCGAATAATGTCTTTGTAAAAGAATATTTCTATCACAATCTTTCATTCTCATGCATGTGTACAATAAAGATATAAATAAATGATTCTGAAACACTGTATGATATCATATGGTAGTGTCAAAATAAACACTAAAAAATCCACCACGTCAAGATTCTATCAGTTATACTATAAGACTCGTATCTTAAGCATGCTTTGATAATGTCTTTCATGATAGCCCAATCATGTGGATTTTCTATGTTAACACTTGTACAAATCATAATACCCCGTACTTTTATGGACCGTTAAATTACATGAGTGGGGGTGTAATTTAATAATTTGAGATTTTTAAGTGAAGGAGAATTTGAAGTATGGATTAAATATTAATTGGCAAGTGATGGATTAATATTGATGTGTGTTATATTTACTTAAGGGAATAAGTAAATGAAGTTGGATTATTTTATATCATGTCGCGTTAGGCAAAGCGACAAGTAATAATGTTTTATCTGGAAAATACTTACGAAGCTGTATTGGGTTTAAAAATGTGAATTTTTGATAAGTGACTCAGATGGAGACTTCGAGTGCATGGTTGGTCTTGGATGGGCTGAAATAGTCAGAATTTAATACCCGAATGTAGTGTTTGGGTTTCGGGGACTTTTTGGACTAGTAGGGACTCGCATTTGAGTATACAAGTCAAATTTGGGTTTCACAAGGGGATAACCCTTATTTCACTTATAAGGGCATGAAAGAAAAAGAGTATAGAAAAAGAAGGGAGAAGGAAAGAAAAGAAGAAGAAGAGGATATTTTTGGCCAAGCTCCGAAGAATTTCGACACGAGGTCGTCGGATTTATCCAACAAGGGAAGTACTTAAGTTGCTTTAATTATTTATGTGTGTTTATTATTCGTAATGTAGTTGGTGAAAATAATATGAACTTTGGGTTTGGGATTCTTGAATTAAAATGTTTTTTTTGAAAAGATTTCATGAAAAATTGAGGTGATAACAACTCCATATGAAATCTGGGTTAAAATCCTTGTTAATAGAGAAAATTTTTGGTGAGAAATTGGAAAGGTTGAAAAAAAACTAGGGTTTAATTAAGATAGGGTTTAAATCTTAATTAACTTGTTGAATCCCAAGAATAAATTAGTGTGTTTGGCATATATAAGTGTGTAGATGTTTATAGTAATGGTTGTAGAGGTTAAAAACCATAAATTTCAGAGTTTGAAGAGAAAAATGGACTCCCGAACTGATCATATCGCCAGACCGGTTCATTTTTGGGGCTATCGATTCGGTTCGTTTATTTCAGACCCGGATCGGTTCGTTTTATGGCCACGGGTTCGGTTCGGTTATGCCAGCTAATTTTGGGATATTTTTCTTGGATTAAAAGGATTGGAAAAGAATTCCTATTGGAGATAAATATTAGGGGATCCTAAATAGAGTGTGAGGGCCTCTAAAAGATTAAACGAGTGAAATGTAAATCTCGGGTATAAATTTTAGGAGTGTTTGGGACGAACGACACTCGGGAAAGTTATTTAGATGGGTATATATATATATATATATATATTTATGAATGTAGAATGTATGTGCCGATGATAAGTGAGTGAAATCCGAATGTGTGAGGAGGATGAAACTAGAATACTAGGTAGACGTGATAAGCTAATATTAGAGAATTTATTTATGTGAGAATTCTATCATAACTGAGAGAGTACTTATGGGATTAAAATAAGTTATGTTTACACTTATAAATTAATACGAATTGGCATATTCAGGATTATAGGCTAATGCCACGTGAGATAGGCATGATAGCCGGATTTGATATATATATATATATATATATATATATATATATATATATATATACACACACACACACACAGGTATAGAGATAGTATATATATGATATGATTATAATTATATTTGTGTGTGACTGATATATTTGTGTGGAACATACCCCTCTAGTGCTATCATGGGAAGTTTCGCGATGTGAGTGAATCCCCTGGCTAGTGAATGTAGGGAGAGTATAGTCCCCAGGTCATATCGTCCAATTATTTATGCAATGTGGCTCTTTATCATGTGTGAGACGTCTTGGGTATGATTTGTCTCACTTTCAGGTGAGGAACTATGTCCGCTTCCCATACATTTCTATTATGTTTTATCAGGTCAGTGTGAGATTACGACCGGTGGTACCCAGGTTGAGGTGTGTATTCCCTGGAAGATGATAGCATTCTAAAGACTGCATCCATTGAGTTGTAGCTCTGAGGGATGGTTATTATACTTATATAGTGCGTGATATATAAGTATGGATATACTTAATGTGTATAGTATTGTGACACCCTACCTAATTAAATCTCGGGTGATCGGTCCTAAATCAAATTAAAACAGGTTTCTCAATTGGTTCATTCTTAGCATCACTGTCGAAAACTTTTTAAATTACTAATCACCTAAGTGAAATTATACCGGTGCCAAATTTTATCTTTCATTAACCCAAACTAATTTCTCATGTGGAAATAAATTAAACATTCACAATATGCTAAAATTCAAACCACCACACAATATATAAAGAATAAAACCTTACCGAGTCAACATTCGGCTAAAAACCAAAACTGCTTAATAAAACCAACATAATCCAAAACTGAGTAGATGAAATAATGCCAATGGAGGACATGTACAAATAAAGAGTACTAAAATGATATACTACACTAGATCTGAATAAATGAAGCGTCTATGCAAAGTCCTGCCAACCTCCCCAAAACAGTAGCTATGAGTCCCTGAACATAATCCTCAAGTCTGGCGTCCCTGTGGCTAGACACCTAAAAGGTTTTGAAAATATTTTAATAGTAAGAGTTAGTACTCAAAACGTTTTGAAAATATTTAGCAAGTGATTATCACAATAAAATGAGTTATTGATTACACATGTTAAGATTTAGCCTACACTCACTTGAGTTACCTCATCCCTCATCTATCGTGCAAGCCTAATGTCCCGTGCTTAGCCCACCTAGCTATACCACCTGAGCTAACTGAACTAAAGTATTCAACTGAACTCATCCACACGACTAAGTTCCCATACCGCCCACTTAGTATGTAATAGTAACCATATCTCATAAATTTTAGATAACTATTCACGCATTGTTAACTTTAACCGAATTATAATTAAGTTTCTCTTCTTAATTTGGTTTTAGATGTATTCATAGCATCTCATTATCCAGTAACTCGGACAAGTAGATTATTAATATAGTATACATTTCACACAAAATATATACTGATAAATTCATTCATTACTAATATGTCCTTTCAACACACATCAAGGACTCTTAGTTCGGAATGGTCCATTGACACCAAGTAAAGGTTTGGTTCAGAATGTCACCTCGACCCCAAGTTCATTTCATGTTGTAGTTTGAAATATCATTTCGACCCCACTAATGAAACTTTATACATGCATTGGTTCGGAACTCTTTCGTCACGACCCCAACTTACTATTTCCATATATTAGTTAGGAATCCTACCTCGGCCCTAATATAGGCAATTATACTTTAGGTATTCTCTCCACCTAAGTATCTATATAATTTTGTAGGTATACATGTAACCTAATAATCGGGCTCGTACGTAATATTTCCTCTTTGATAGTCATCGTACTTATTAATTTACGATTTATATCACTATCGTATTCTAATTGAGTATTCAGACAACTCTAAGGGCCCTAGTTACCCATTTATTCATTTCAGTAGTTAAGATATCTCTAACCTACTGGTATATACCTTGGGATGACGTTTACTCTCTCCGAAACTCAAATCCCAAATTCCCAATACATTACTCGATCGGTTTACCCTCGTCGATCCATCACTTCAATTTTTGCACTCAATGATTCTAACGGACCCCCAATATACGCCTACTGGTACCCTCTAAGTCCCTACATAGGTATAAAATCATCACTAAGGTTCCCCTCAAGCGTCGATCATCGAATAGGACTCAACCAACAAAAGAACCTAAAATCAGCCTGGGTCAATCGATCGACCTTGAGGATCGATCGATTGAATCCATCGATTGATCGACATTCAAGGGTCGATCGATCGATCGATATAGCAGTGACAAAAGAAGTTCTTCTTCTTCTTTATGCATTTTTCACCATATTAGATTATCTAACTCCCATGATAATCCACCTAACTTGTAACTAACAACACCTAACCCTTCCTACATATGCTAGGATGATTTCCAATGAATTAAACATATAAATCCTTCCAATTTAGCCTAGAATAATTCAAATCTTCTAATTATTCAAGAACCCTATTATGACATGTTGTTCCCATGTTTTCAATCATCAACCCAAATTTTAATTCATGTTAACAATCATGATTCCTTTTATTTTCAATCCTCTATAGATATAAATCTATCTATATGTGATTTCTACCCAAACATGCAATTAATGAATTCTTTTTCACCAAGAATATTCATCAAAATCAATTTTTCATAAATCCTACGCATGGATATTGTAACTCAAAATAATTTGCAAATTACCACTTGCCTTATTTAGAGAATAATCCTACGCATGGATATGATAACTCAAAATAATTTGCAAATAACCACTTACCTTATTCAAAGAATAATTTATCTAATTTCATGATTGTTGTTGGTGATTGATTGTCTTTCTCCTCCAATATTCCTTCCCAAATAGTTTGTGGTGCAAGAACCCTTAAATTATTCACCAATTCTTCCTTAGGCTTTGAGAATAATCTCTCTTCTCTCTCTAATGTCTCTCCTTTGTGTTATGCGGTTTCTAACCCTAACCCCACTTTTAATCAACTGATAAAACACTCCAAAATTCATATGTCTCTTCACCCCATATGCCAAAAGACTAAAACGCCCTCGTACGATCCCGATTTAGCCCAAAAATGCCCCATGTACCCGACTATTACCCCTGGGTATACTATTTTGACTAATTCGGCCCTTTTGGAATCATCCGTGACCTATAAATAATCATTTGAGCCAATTAAAATATTTTTCTATATCATCCTCAATTTAGTCTACACACGACAGTTAGTTGAGATATAATCAAGTATGTCCATATCGCTCGCTATATCGTACAAATTAACTATCAACATTTACTATTCACACTTAGTAAATTTGAATCATAATATTAATTTGAATCAACATTTATTATTGATGATACGAGAAATCATCCACTTGTCGCTCTCGTATCGGCAAATCAAGAGTAAAGTCCATAATAAGCAAATATAGCAAATAAGGAGAGATAAAAGACAAGATATAGAGTGGTTCAACCTCTAAAATAGGCCTACATCCACAGTGTTGCTCCATTATCATTATATGTGTTGCATAGTACAATATATTCAGGCCTAAACAGGTGTACAAGTATGAGAATAAAGGAGAGTACATGGTAACGATGATTCCAGGTTGTCAGAGCTATGGTTGACTTTCTTTGAGTGAAAGACCCCGGTGAGGTAGAGGGAGAGAGATCATCTCTGAGCTATGTCCCCCAATCAGGAATAATGAATCTCTCCCCTATCCCGAGGTGTTGACCTCTATTTATAGGTGTTATATTGGTGGTAGGTGAAAAAGGGGGTTCATCCAGTTAATATGATAAGACTGGGGCTGCACCCAGTAGTAAGTTGGGTCGCACCTTGTATTAAGTAGGGTTGTGCCCTGTAAAGGTGTCGTACCCTGTGCATGCGAGGAAGATTTGGATAAGGCCGCAACTTGCAAGTTATAGGTTGCGGCAGCAAGTCTTCAGCACTTGCCCATTTATATGTTCCACAGAAAGGTACTATATCTATACTATCAATAAGCCCCGAAGTTGTAGTGCCAAGAGATTGCGATTGGGGCTGCAGCTGAGTAGTCAAGTCCTCTCAAGGTGCCACAGTATTTCCATGGCGACGCTTCGTCTTCCCGCGCCCTCTTATATAAATTTTATCGGCCGTGGACTTCATTAAGTTTCCTAAATCTTTGAGAGCATATCGAGGGAGAATCTTTGTTCATACTTCATCTTGAGATTTTTGGCGACCTCTCAAGCCAGTGTGTGGTGGTGTTGAGGCGGTGCAACTGGATTTCCCCCATTTCTATGTAATTTTCCAACTAAAAACTTCCTGTGGTTCAACTTTTTATTGTTTGCTTATGATTTCTGATTGTTAGATGGTCCATTCGAATTCATATGTTGCAAAATAATTATTGCAATCGCATTTATCCCTCATCTGAATCTTTGATTGATTTGAAATTGAATTGCTAAATAACCCTTACTTGATAAGATATGCTTCTAACATCCCTTTTAAGCCAATGAATGAAGTCTCTTAATCTTCCATTGTTGATCCTTAGGAGTTTTGAATTCCCAGTTCATAGAGATGGAATAGGAATAGACCATTGAACTCTACAACTTTTATTGATGTTCTTGAATAAACCCTTCACATTCTAGGTCTGCAATCTTCATATATATCAACATTAAATACTAACTTGTTTGAGTATATAGCCGCGGCATAAGGAATTCATGGCTACGACATAATGAAATCCCTTAGCACTTTAGGGTTGTGTTGGGTCAATGTATGCGGCCTTCAAATATTGAGTAGTTTAAGAACTGTCAACGGTATGTAAATATTTGGCTGCGGCCTGTAGAAACTCTTCCTTTCATTGGGTTCTCAGATTAGAGTCCACGATAATTATCCCCATAGTTTTATGACTACGGTATGTAAGAAGATAATATACCTTCGCCCAAAACAATATGTCGCGACGCAATTTAGGGCTTTAGGACCCAACACTCGGCAAATTTAGCCAATTTTGCTAATCATCATTTCTACTTTCTTTAATCTACATATCATTATTCCTGTCACAAATTCTTAGAGGCTTTTTAGGATCATATTGGTTACGGCGTCTAATTGCGGACTCTCTGCTTTTCAGGTACTGTTGCAGCCATATGAACTTTGACCTAGACTAATTTCTGACAGGCTTTTGGAATAAGCATTTTGGATCCTCTCCTCCTGAACTTCCTTTAGTGTATCCTTTGAGGACAACAGGGCCGTGCCAGCTGAGATATTTCCCAAACTGTTTAGTGTTAGATTCTGTGGCCATGGAGGAAGAGGCCAACTCTAGCAAACAGCTAATGGATATAGATGAGAATGTTGCATCAGGAGGTGACACTGAGGTTAGGGATATACCCGCTAGCACATCGGGGAGGGATAAGAGACCTCTTGCTACAGTTGGTATCCGCAGCATTTTGACCCAAGAGTGGGTTGATCAGGTAGCTGAGGCATTCGCGTTCCATAAAGGTTTGATGTTATCAGCACCTTCCGTGAAACAAATGACATATACGACACTTGCTGATGATGGCGTCTGCTTCCCCCTCCACGCTTTCACATATGGGCTACGAATGCCTATCCCTAATCCCATTAGAAGAATTTTCTAAACAATGAGGTTAGCCCTAACCTAATTAGATCCCAGTGGATGGAGGGCCATTCTTGCAGCTATTGTATTATGGGAGAATAAATTCAAGAGAGACATTACTCCTGCGAAGTTTTTCCACTTCTACCGTCCAAATAAAAACTCCGTAAAATTTACAGGGTACTATTACTTTTCAGTCCGCGACATAGATGCGGCCCTTTATTCTGGGAGGCCTACAAGTGTAAAGAACTAAAAGGGAAAATATTTTTACATTTTTTGAGAAGGGTGGGAGATTCACCCTGAAGAGACTGAGTGGGAGAGAACCTTTAGGATGCCATGGCAATGGGGGTGTCCATCTAAACTTGGTGATTTTTCAATTATAGACGCGTCCCCTCTTTATAGTTGCATATTGCTCTCCACACTTTGCTTTTGTACTAACCTTCGTATTTTTCTACAGCTCTTGACAATTTGCAGCTGAGTAAGGAGCAAGAGAAGAGAGTTGGCAAGGCCGCGATAGTCCCCGTTGAGGAGAAGAAGTTCAACACACTTGTAAACTTTGCCTCCATTTTTTAAGCGGGCAAATTCCCCAACAAATCATTTCCCAAAGAGATGGGTGCTGAAGGTGGTTCTATTATTTGATTTTTTGATTCCACGACAATTGTCTTCAACTTTGGATATTGACTTTATTTTATTTTTTTTAGGTGAGGAGATTGATAGGTCTCGGTTAGCAGCTCAGCTTTCTGAGATAAATGAGGATGCGGTTGTACTCAATAACACTAGTAGGCAGAGGAAGAGGAAAAGGACAAAGTCCAAGGCTCCTACCGCAGTCTCCCCTAGTGGCCAAGTTGAACCTGCTGCTGATCAAACGAATGTTGTCCCTCCCTCACCCCAAGTTGAGGAGTTGGTCCCTAATGAGAGGCCTGAGGGAAATTTTGATGATATTGGGGCTAACTTGTTCACGGTGGGTCTGATGTCATCACTCTCTGACCAAGATGTTCGTGGCACTTCTCCTTTTCATGAGATAAATTCTCCTCCCCTGCATTAATAATTGTTGATAATGCAAATTTCCCAACTCCACAAAGAAGATGTCTATGTCCATAACTGCATAGGCATGACCCTCAATCTTCTTGGGACACGATCGCTCGTGCTATCCACAAGATATGGAAAGTGATGGATGGAGTCGACCTAGATCGATTAGTGGAAGAGGACCACGAGGATGTGGAGTCTTACGCCCTTCACAGTCTATTGAGAGTAAGTAATTCCAGATTTCCAATATTCTTTATAGTTTCAACTTTATTTTCTAACTCAATACATTTACAGGCTGCAGAAGCTGTGGCGACCCAGAAACTAAAGTAGGAGGGCCTCTACAGACTTAAGGAAGCCGCAAAAAGTGTTCACACACCTGATTTGGCGAAGGCATAAACTGAATCCTTTGAAGCTGGAAAGAAATATTCTACCACTGCATTCTAGGTAGCTCAGATGGACCTTGAAACAGCCTATAAGGCTAAGGAGGAAGCTGAGGAGAATTTTAAGTAGGCTGTAGAGTCTCTCGAGGTTGACCAAGCTCAAGCTGTGGAAGGTTCCAAGTATGCGGAGTTTGCCAATAACAAGTTAGGACTTCTTCAGAAGAACTATAATGAACTGGAGACCAAAGCTTCCAATGATGTCGAGGCCCATGCGGCGGCGATAAAGAAAATAGGGGAAGATCATTCTGTGATCCTTACAAGAAAAGATGAACAACATGGTAAAGCCCTTCAATTATCCATTGACAACACTTTAGCATCATACAGAGTCTCCATGTACTTCTTCCTTATCAACAATAAATTTTATATCCACAGCTACCAAGAGCTGAGATATAGGTTGACAAAGAACTTCCCTGATGCCGTGACTATAATTAAATCTTGGAGCGTGGCGGATGCTGAACATGATACTTGCGTGGCTGAAATGATAGCTGCGGTCGAAGAGAGGGCCAGGCTAAGGGCTGAGGTAGAGGCCGCGATAGCAGAGCAAGAGACTGAGATAGCTGCGGATGAAGGAGATGGAAATGAAGATGATGATGCAACTTTTTAGTCAAACTTCACTTCTAGGTTTTTGAACATTGGTGTTGCGTCCCTTTTGTAAACTAATTTTTGTCATCAAGGCTGCGGCCTATAATCTGTGTAATTTTTTTAACACTAATTTTTGCTGAATATTTAACCTTTGATCCTTGACATACATGACTGCTACCTTTTGAACTATTTTTTCACTTCCTTTGTATGCCTTACTTCTCATATGCCTAAATAATGTTTTCTTTGATGATTGATTGCTTAATTGATTGTACACATAATAAACTAAGGCCGCGGCATCATACATTGTAAGGACAATTCAAAGTTTAATTTAAAATAACGTTCTTCGTAGAGGTCGTGAACTATTTTCTTCACTTTCCACATGTTTTCTTGTATACTGATGATAGGATGCAGGCTCTTCTTGAATAGGGCCACGTCACCTTTATTGAATTTTGTAGAATGATAACTCTTGCACCTTTTAGTAGTACACTATGTTTGTATTCTTATGTGTAGTGGATATTGGGGAACAAGTCCCTTTCCGTAGACAATTAAGTCTTTGGACCACTTCGGTTACTTTAAAGCTTGAGTAAATACTTTTCTTATTAATAAATCTATGGGGTATTGGGCCGCGATAACATCTCCAATAGAGATACCTTTAAAGGGGTTCCTCCGAAGAGGCCGCGGCACATTACATGCTTCAGGATGCTAATGCCTTGGCACCTTTGGTCGATTTAATTGCATTTTGTAGCTTTCCTTCAATCGCTTTGATTGGATTATTATCAGGCCCCCTCGGGCTAGGTATTATGAAGCATCCCCAAGCTAATGCGAGATCATCAAGTTAATGATGTTTAGTCTCTATCCACCAAGTTAATGATGTTTTTGGGCTGAGATCACCAACTAAATGATGTTTAGTCTCTTATCCACCAAGTTAATGATGTTTTATCTCTATCCACCAAGTTAATGATGTTTGCTGGGGGAGTAACCTCTCTGGGCTAATGACATATCCCGAAAGCTTAGAATGGGCACTTAAATCCCTTATGAGTGATGTTGTAGACCAATTTAGATAGCTGCTCCTGATGGTTTCTTTCGCCATTTTCAATTTTCACTTTCTTTCGGACAATCAGGCATCTTGACGAGCATTGTGGGCCCATTTAGATATTATCATTCCCGATATAACATATGGTCTTGAATCGATATCTTTTTAAGATAAAATTATCTTTTATAAGATAACATTTCATGGAAATGAGAATCAAAATATGGGATTATAAGAGTGAACTTGATTTCACATATCCATTCTTATATATATATATTACATTTTAATGACAATACAAAGTTTAATTTAAAATAGCGTAACAAGAGTTTCACTGTAAAATAGAAACAAATGAAATATAAAACATAAGCATGAAAAATAGGCATATGGCCTGTCAGAGTAGGCTGGTCCCTTAGGCATCCTTGAGGAAGCGCTGCAGCATCCCCTACCTTATGAGCCTCTGAATTTCATCTTTCTGAGCATAGCACTACTCAGTGTCATGGCCGTGGTCCAGATGGAATTTGCACACCTTGGCTTTGTTCCTCTTGTGGGGTGGAGCTTTAAGCTTCTCTCGCCACTTCACTAGTTTTTCCTCTTTTATGGACTCAAATATGTCTCCCACTGGGAAGGCCAATGGGGTGTAGGACTCAAAGACCCTTTCTGCCCTCTCCACTTTCCTTTTCTAGATCTTGCTAACTTCTTATGCGGATGGAACTTCTGGTATTGTGTCGATAGCAAAGGCTAATGAGGCAATGATCATGGGTGCCACACCCACATTGGATGAGGTTGCGGCCTCTAGCATGAGGACCCTCTATGTCAAATAGTTGACCTGGGTTTTGAGTTAGGCATGATTGTCATAGATATGGTTGAGGTGATTGTACAGCTACACAATCTCATCTTTCACTTATATTCTCTAGCTGGATTGGCCTTCCATTTTCTTCTTTCTTAGTCTTTACAAAATATATAATTTGAGACAAAACTAGTAGAAGTGAGTAATCACAGAAATATTGGATTAACCAAGTAGGAAATTGGGATGCAGTGTTTGCACTGCTGCATGATACTACTATCGAGGCTGCAGCCAGTGAAGTAAATGGGTGTACCGCTATGACCTTCGAATGATATTACTTTTCAGGCCGCGGTGAGTAAGACACATAAGTGTACTATCGTGGCCTTTAGATGATATTAACTAAGGTTGTGCTGAAGACCACATGGGTCCAATCCCCGATGATTTGAAGCTGTTGTAATACAATCGCGCTAGCAGAGGTCGCGATAAGAAAAAGATAGTTTCCTACCAGTCCGCATCCCCATCTAGGCAGTGAAGGGAGAAATCCCAAAATAGAAACCCCAAAACTAAGTTTTTCTCCCGAACTCGTGGAGGGCATACCTACTAGGTTCTATCCACGAGAGAATAACCTCTCGGTGCACAAAACGGCACAATTCTAATGATAAACCGTAGATCATAGGCAAATAACAACAAAAAGTGATTAAATACAATTCTTCCCTAATCACCCACCTTTACGGGGTTAAAGCCCATTAAGTTTTCCAGCCTTATCTAGGTGAGGTGAAATCATAGGGGTATGTAAAATAGATCTGAGGTCATAAAAAGAGAGACCCACAAACAGATCTGAATATATGAAATACCTATTCAAGGGTGTAAATATAAAATAGAGATCAATAACCAAAATTTACTCGTGAGATGATGATCCAAAGGATCCCCACAAATAAAGTAAGGTGTTTAAGAACTCAATACATAGAGAAACAAGGTTGAAATATCTTGTTTCCCACAGACGGCGCCAAATTGATGATATGATAAATCGTCCACTTGTCGCTCTCATATCAGCAAATCAAGAGTAAAGTGCATAATAAGCAAATAGAGCAAATAAGGAGAGACAAAAGACAAGATATAGAGTGGTTCAACCTCTAAAATAGTCCTGCGTCCATTATGTTGATCCATTCTCATTATACGCATTGCATAGTACAATATACTCAAGCCTAAAGAGGCGTACAAGTATGAGAATAAAATGGAGTACATGATAATGATGATTTCGGGTTGCCAGAGCTATGGTTGAGGTGCTTTGAGTGAAAGCCCCCGACGAGGCAGAGGGAGAGAGATCAGCTCTGAGCTATGCCCCCCAATAAGGAATACTGAATCTCTCCCTTATCCCGAGGTGTTGACCTCTATTTATAGGTGTTGTATTACTGGTAGGTGAAAAAGGGGACTGGGGCCGTACCCTGTAGTAAGTTGGGTCGCACCTTGTATCAAGTAGGGCCATGCCCTGTAGCATGAAGGTGCCTCACCCTATGCATGCGAGGCAGATTTGGATAAGGCTGCAACCTGCAAGTTATAGGCTGAGGCAGCAAGTCTTCGGCACTTGCCCATATAATGTGCTGCGGCAAGGTACTATATCTGCACTCTAAATAATATTAATCCGTGTCTATCTCTTGATTAATATTTAATAATCACAATTATTATTTAATCCCTTAATAATCAGAATTATCATTAAATGGCCTTAAATTACTTCACTCACGTAATTTAAATATTAAATCACATTAAATTACTCCACTCACGCAATTTAATTTAAAAAATTTAAAACGTATTTTCTATTTAATTACTCGACTAATTAAATTCTAAACACGCAGAAATATGTGGTATTACAAGTATATTGTGTTTGTGTGTGTGTGTGTGTGTGTGTATATATATATATATATATATATATATATACGGATAAAATAAAGGATAAAGTGAAAAGTAAATTGTTACATCTGGAATGAAGTGTGAGCTACGTATATAGAGATGAGAAAATTATATACGAGACTACTGACACTAAAATGAGAGTGTATAATAACTAGTGAAAGTTATTCCTAATGAATGAATTAATTATAAGTGAGAAATTATATTGCATAAGCTAGTGGTAAAGCTTAGTATATTATATACGTTGGGTATGAGATAGCGTATGGTGATTTAGAGGTTTTGAGAGATGGTAGTTAGGTTGGGTAGCGTAACTAGGTTGTTTAAATTACATCCATTAAGTGTGCACTGTTAGATGAGGGGTGAGGTCTATCTCATGTGAGTGCAACACCAGTTTAAATATGAAGAATATCATATTTTTAATATTAAAGTATTTTAAACACTTGCTAAATATTTTCAAAACTTTTTGGGCTCTGACCCGTTTTCAAAATTTTAAAAACCTTTTAGGTGTCCTGACACAGGGATACCTGGATGAAAATTCCTTCTAGTCAGACAATGCTGTAACAGTTGTGGATGCTAGCAGGGATTGTTTATACGCTTTTATCCTTGTTATCTAGATAGGAGGTACTATGAGTTATATACGGGCTTGTTGCCCAACTGTTGTCAGTAATTTTATTTTCCACATTTTTATTTACGCCTATTCGATATGGTTGTATTAATATTTTCCCGGGAGTTATCAATTATTGTTTTCTTCAATTATGTGTATATTAATTATGTGGATGGATTTTTGTTGGTTTAAGTTAACAATATTATAAGTTTAAAATTAGACACCGGGCCTAATAGGTTATTAGTAATTAATTTTGTTTTCGGCAGTGATGCTGAGAAAGATCCATATGAGAAATTCTATTTTATTTTGACAAATGATTGATCAGCCGAGATTAAAATAGGCGGGGTGTCACAAATGTGTTAAATGTCACTTGTTTCAGAATTTCTCATTTAAAAGGTATTTGCATTCAATGTGCTTAGTTACTCACATAATACCTAATGTATCTTAATAATGAATATTCCAATGATAGTATCCTAATATTTCAGCGGCTTGGAAATATTGTCAACAACTGCAAGTCTCGAAATTTAAGTTATGTTGTCATAATCAATTAGTTGTAGCATCACAGCCTGATACAAATTCAGATTTTCACAATAGTCAATGGATTGTGTTGCACTCCATTATATTGGTCGTTAAATCAAAATAAACACAAGTAGATAATAGTGAACTTCATACATTCCATAAAATCAGTAAATCTGATTTGTAATAAATGGTCTTCCAAAAATGAACAATCAACTTTAATGTGAGCATATAATCTTTTAGTGTCTCTTAACATCATCCATTACGTATTGAAAATTCATGTAACATTTTGTTTCTCCACTTTATAATAAATTAAATATATAAACTTACTCCCAATGATAATAAGTTGTATAAACTGAATATACAAGGTTTAGAAAATATAATGGTATTATTTCTAAAAATATCATAGGTGGGAAAATTGTGACAACCTGCGATCACTCCCGTGCCAAATTAAAACCGGAATCTCATATGGATCATTCTTAGCATCACTGTCGAAAATCCATTTTAATAACTAATAACCTATTAGGTCGGCGTCAAAATTTTACTTAACTACTCTTTTTAGCAAATAAAATGAAAACATCCACACAATATGCGTAAATGAAGCTGAAATACATAAAATAACCAAATACTCGTTCAAAATATACAACCAAATCGAATGCCGCACAAAAGGTGGTAAAAGAATAAATAAAAGCAGCTCGGTTATTAACCCGAACATTTATACAATACGTCCTATCTAGAGTACAAGAATAAAAGCGTCTATGGAGAACCTGCATGCTGCTGCAGCTGACATTTGACTCGAAAGAAGTGTCATCTAGGCATCCCTGTGTCCGGACACCTATATATATATATATATATATATATATATATATATATATATATATATATATATATATAAATATATATAGCAAGAGAGTAAAAATAGATAAACGGGTCAGAACCCGAGTTGTGAAAACTTTTTACAAGTGCATAAATGCTTTATTTTTTTAGAAAAAAGGTTTTCTCATATTTAAATTGGTATCGCACTCCCATGAGATACCCCTTCCCTCTCTTCTAATAGTGCACACCTAACGCACTTATCTAGGACATTCTAGTTAAGCTATCCCACCTAACTAATCTAATTCACCCAGCTACTAGAAGCCTCTACCCTCGAGTACTAAGGTCTAAACTTCCCTCCATTCTCAACACTGCGCTAAGTTCGTGCGTGGGATGTCTCGCGAAGCGAAATCCAAACAAGGAACCCCCCCGATACACTACTACTTGGCAGGGTTAATGGTAGGGATCCATTAGGCCCGTAGTACAAAACTAATATATAAATACATATTTATATACGAATATCCACATTATATTCATTTTATATACATCTTACTATATACATCCAGATAATATCTCCCGGACTGAGGTTTACTTTACTTTCATCTTTATAATACACATCCGGATCTATCTCCTGGACTGACGTGTATTATATACATATCCGGATCTATTTCCCGAACTGAGGTGTATTCTATACACATCTGGATCTATCTCCCGGACTGAGGTGTATTATATACTCATTTTTATCTCTTTATCTCTTTAGAGATATATATTACATTGTTCTCATACACAAGTAATATACCATGCACACATGCATACAACCCATGCCTCCGAGCTATAACTCGAGGGTGCGGTCTCATAGTGCCTATCCAAAAATTCGGGTTTGCTCATATACCACGGTACCAGCCCGAATCCTCAACAGTCCTGGAAAAATACACAACGGTGGAGGCGGTCAAGTTCCCTCTGCGAGTGGGAGGTAACATAAATCGCACTCTAACGCGGGATGGAAATGACCTGGGGACTATACTCTCCCTGCTCCTTGATCCAGGGGATTCACCCACATCGCGCAACCTCCCTGGATCGCACTAGAGTAATATATATAACCTGGCTGTTCCAAACCTATACCAAAGGAAAGCCCGTGGAAAGCAGCAAATCTAAATGAATACATATCATCACATATATATATATATATAACATATTCCTCCTCGAATATTTATATATGGCCATAATTACCAATCTCGTCTAGCGATGACCAATAGTCCCAAATATTCTCTCAAAGAATCGTAATCATGCATTCCTATACGCATGATACTAAACCCAAAGTATTTCCTCACTTTGATAAGTAATACATACCTCAATCACCTCTAAGGATTTATTGGATATCTCCAATTATACTGTCTTATATTTAGAGAATATATATTTATATTCCCAAATTTCATCCTAATCTTCTCATAGGATTTACTCAACCAATATTGATATAATTATGTTTTCTCTACACACAATTATATAGGCCTAAATGCCCAACTGAAATATTCCAGGGATTATTCTTTCTCGGATAACCTAAAATTTTGTGGGTTATGGATTTCATTTCCATGAACCCAAGGACTACTTCTTGTCCATGTAATCACCTAGAGGTCCCCACCCTAAGTCAGGAACCCTAAACCTTCAAATTGTACAAATTTCTATTTTCCTTGAAAATATAGTTTAAGGGTTATACATTTAGAACCCTTATTTCATCCTCCTTGATTTCCTTAATTAGAGGACCATATTTCCCTAAAAGGTCCCTTATGTTATCCCATAATTAACCTCGAATCAATTTGAATTGGAGTTTCATCCCATCCAATTCACCCTAGGAAAATTGCCTAACTTTCAGAAGGGTCAATCGATCGACCCATGGCCATCGATCGATCGATGGCTTCGATCGATCGAGCCCCCATGATCGATCGATCGATCATGTCGGGCAGCTTCTTCTCCGAGAAGCTGTTTCGGCCATTAAAGCTTCTCGCAAGCTTTTGTCGCCTCACCCAACATTCTACAACCTCAAACAACTACAAATACACATACAATACGGGTTCTAAACATCCCAGAACCCGAAATCATCAATTTATTTCAATTAAATCCTAAATTTCTCCAATTATGAAATTATAGGGGTTTATTCGTTTTAACTCCCGAAAACCCGTTTTATCCACGAAAACCCAACCCAAAATCTTTAGGGTTTATTTATATCAACAGTGATATGAGATATTTATGCTGAAATATAAATAAAACAAGTAAACACTTGCCTCGTGGATACAATCTGGCGATCTCGAGTCTAATCCCACGGAGGTTGGCCAAAATCTCCCCTTTTCTCCTCTTTCTCTCTCCTCATCTCTCTCTTCTCTCTCTTTTATTTCTTTCCTTATCTTTTCTCCCTCCCTTCCCTCTTTATATAGGAAGAAAAGGGTTTTAACCCTTCAAACCCAAAAACGACTCGTTTACTCCATTACGAGTTACTTTTACTCCAAAAATACCCGAAACTTTATTTTGACAAATTGGACACTCTTTTTTTACTATCTCGGCCATTCCTAGACTCATGGCGCAGTTAAAATTCCCATCCGAGGTACTTGACCGCAACTCACTATTTAACCCCACATGACTTAATGCGGGTTTTCCAATTAAAATCTCACCTCGTGCCGCTTTACTCAATGGCGACCCATTATTAAAATACCTCGACATATTTACTTAACCCCAAAAGTAAATATTTCACCCATCGATAATCATCAATTCCTTAAAAATCCCATAAATTACTATTCTGGGAAATTCTTCAAAATTCCAATTTATACTCAATTATGGAATTTAATTATCTACAAAAGGACGGGTTGTTACATAATCCCCCATGACAATGGAATTTCATCCTCGAAATTCGGATACAACCTACACCACCAAACTAGGATTTCAAATCCCACTACATCTTAGTACCTCCAAAGTCTAAAGGTGCTAACACGATAGTCCTTTACCATCTTCAACCTATCTGAAGGTGTACTCAACCATAATGGCTTCACCACAAGCTCATCTAAATCTCTACCCATAAAGCAAAACAACAATGCGTTACTCCGATGGCTTCTCTTACTGCCAATAAGAGAAACGAGTCTATAACTACCGCTTAACGTCTTGCAAAGCTGATACTCTTACTAAAAAGTGTCCACTCGTCCACACCAAGACAACTAATCTTCTTTAAAAAGGAAACTCTACTAAGACTTGACTACTTCCAATAGTCTCGTCACTTATCTTGGGCACGTTACCTCCTATTGCCCCTTATACAATTGGATTATCGCCTACCTCTTACGACATTCCATCCAACACACTCCAAATCCATTTGTGACTGCCTCACGACATAAACTTCAACTTTATATACTACGCCCTTCTATTTCAGGCGGTATATAAACCAACTCACTAAGGTGCCCGTACACCTTTCTAACTCGTGCACATCTGCACATCCATTATGAACGTTCGGCACGTAACACTCTCTCTAAATGAGGGTCTCCTTTCCTCGGTGTAATACTCACACATGGGTCCTTCCAACCCGCGAAATTCAATTCTCCTTACATCGGCACCACTAACTCTATTAAACTTACATCTTAATACTGGTACGGTCTATGCGTTACCCTACCTACGCGAAACGAGTACAATCCTAAATATATCCCTAGTGCCCTGGGCCTCTCTCAACTTCCGAAATTTTCTTGGTTTCATGCGTGAGACGTCTCGCAAAGCGAAATCCAGACAAGGAACCCTCCCGCTACACTAATCCCTCGCGTTATCGGTCATTGAGATACAGCGACCTAAGGCACACCAGCGGGACGTCCTAAATCCTACCTCAATAACCTACGAACGCATTTCTACTATTTTCTCCTCCCACCAGAGAGAAAAGGAAAATCTAACTAATCGAAGTGCCCAGTCTCTGCAAATGCATCACGAATAGCATACCCAAGACATATCTCCTCAAATTTTTCTTTTTCATTAAGGCCTGACTATAATCCTCAAATCAATTTCTCTAAGTCCTACGTCACCCACTCACTTGTGGTGAAGGGACCACGTTAGTGCTTTTCCATAGCATAACATTTCCATAAACATACCATCATCACATGGCTCATAGGCTATAGTAGTTCATCCACACTATAAGACTTATCCACAAAACCAACATCCTCGCATCCTATAACATCTCTCCACTCCCGACGTCGTTAAGGTTCATGCGCGGAGCGTCTCGCAAAAGTGAAATCCAAACAAGGAACCCCTCCAATTACACTACTACTTAAATTTGTCGAACCTGGAGGTCCGTTATTTTCAAACATGCAACCGGGATAACCCTATCCCCTTTTCCAACAAAAGGTGGTCTGAACTCCTATCTCTAACTAAGATTCACACCAACCAGCGCTCGTACTAATATTTGGTCCTCGCGCAAACCAATAATGAGCTTAAACTTACAGCTCAACAATATATAAGTCATGCGGGCCCTAAATCATAACTATGAGGTCGCAACGCAGTCAAATCATAATAATGAAGCCTCTTCTCATCAAGGTTCCATCGATGCACATAATAAAGGTGAACTCAACCTGTATCCAGGTGAGATATCGTAACAATAACCCGTTCCACTCTGGAACTACGGACATGATAGTCTTCCCATCCTTAGCCTGCTATCTCTCTGATAATACCATACTCGTATAACATACACACACACACACACACACACACACACACACACACACACACACACACACACACACACACACACATATATATATATATACACAAAATATAAACACCCGCCTTTATAGTGAATGTATAAAATAAAACTCCACAACCGCGGAAAACACACAAGCCTACATTATAATATTATCGAGACCTCCACAAAACTCAAATTACACACACGAGTCTAGGGCTAACGAACATCAAGACTCTATCCAGCCACACCTCTAAACAAAATTTCTTAACTCTATACCTCATCTAGGCACCCTAATCTTGTCCTTTATTCCTACCGGGAAAGGACTAACCATGTGGCTTCGCACTCCACATCACTATTTTCATCACTGGCCTTCATGACCCTGATAAAGTTATCAGCACCATCTGACCTTATAACCTCGCTCCTGATAATCATCTTACTAATCCTCTTAACTTCTCTGTCAAAAGGAAACTCCACTACCGGTTTCAACAACCCTATTTCAATGAATCTCCCCATGTGGATGTCCACCAATGGGGCACATAAACACACCCACATTCTCCGTAGGTGTTAACAACACTTTCCTAATGAGCCCATCATTCCACTGAAGAACTCTCTCTTCGTTGTACCTACCTCACCTCGGTATAGGGTTCACTTCTCCATATCACTCTTTATTCACTGTCGGCCTCTGGCCGATCCTTATGTGAATATTCCAAAACTACATTCTCTTCCTGCTCAACTAAAGGAACTAGCGGTTAAAACCGTCCATAACATTCCTCTATGAGCAAAACATCTTGCTCCTACAAGTGAAAATATTTCTTCAATTTTCACGTCTGGGTATTTCCATACCCTGCTCTAAGCCAAAGCTCCCGAGCCTTCTACTTCCACTAGGCAGTGCCACACTCACTTACCACAACCCAATTTCAACTTATGGTCCTTATCAAAGACCCCTTTTGAACCCTTAACTTCACAAGGTAATTCAACTTTAGTACCACCTTCCACTATAGCAGTACTTGGATGCTCATAACTACCATACTTTAGTAGTCGATATAACAATCCTTAGCAATTGCCATAAGCGGAGTGACCTCTAAGGCGGTCCTAGTCCCCCAACTTCTACCAGTCGCCCCAGCTAAGCCCTGCCTCCTGTTGTCCTCATCACAGCTCTCCTTGGTCGCCCTTCCTAGATCGGTACACGAACCTAGTACGAGCATGCAAAAGATTTACTATAATCTCATACTATAGCAAGAGAACAAAATCTCACAATAGAAATCAACAATCCTAATCCCGAGGCTCTATAACAATCGAGAGCAACGCTGAAAGCATAGTACGTACGCACAGATTCCTAAGGACACTAGAACCTGATGCTCTAATACCATCTGTGACAACCTGCCTAATAACATACCGAGCGATCACTCCTGTACCAAATTAAAATCGGACTCGCATATGGATCATTCTTAGCATCACTGTCGAAAATCCATTTTGATTACTAATAACCTATTAGGCTGGCGTCAAAATTTTACTTAACTACTCTTTTTAAACAAATAAAATGAAAACAACCACAAAATATGCATAAATGAAGATGAAATAACATAAAATACCCGGACACTCGGTAAAAATATATAACCAAATCGAAAGCCGCACAAAAGGAGGTAAAAGAATAAATAAAAGCAGTTGGGTTATTAACCCGAATGTTTATACAATACCTCCTATCTAGAGTACAAGAATAGAAGCGTCTATCGAGAACTTGCATGCATCCACAGCTGCTAGAGCTGACGTCTAACTCGAAAGAAGTGTCATCCTGGCATCCCTGTGTCTGGACAAAGACACACACACACACACACACACACACACACACACACACACACACACATATATATATATATATATATATATATATATATATATATATATATATATATATATATATATATATATATATATATATAGCAAGAGAGGAAAAGTAGATAAACGGGTCAGAGCCCGACTTGAGAAAACTTTTTGCAAGTGCATAAATGCTTTATTTTTTTAGAAAAAGGTTTTATCATATTTAAATTGGTATCACACTCCCATGAGATACCCCTCACCTCCCTTCTAATAGTGCACACCTAACGCACTTATCTAGGACATTCTAGTTAAGCTATCCCGCCTAACTAATCTAATTCACCCAATTATTAGAAACCTCTACCCCCGAGTACTAAGGGCTAAACTTCCCTCCATTCTCAACACTACGCTAAGTTCATGCGTGGGGTGTCTCTCGAAGCGAAATCCAAACAAGGACCCTCCCGATACACTACTACTTGGCAGGGTTAATGGTAGAGATCCATTAGGCCCGTAGTACAAAACTAATATATAAATACATATTTATATATGTTGTTGATGTAAAAAATTAGATTGCTTCTAATTATTTAATCACAGATAAATATAAATGAGACAAAGAATTTTAAAGTGGTTCAGCCTTATAAGAATGGCCTACGTCCACTGTTATGTTATTGCTGAGTGTTTGGGAATTCTTGATTACAAGTTCTATCAAGAAATTCCCTCCCCACTTGAATGAGGGTAATACAATGTATTTATAGCCATGAGGCTATCATTTGAAAGGGTAATACATTTAATGATATACGTATGAAAGGGTAATACATTTAATGCCCTTTAAACGTGTGTGTCTAAATGATAAGCATTCAATGAATAGTTGAACTGTTGATCATCTGGCAATCAATGTTGTGGCCGAGATGCAGCTCGGACCGCCTTAGTTTCTCGTCGCTCAAGAGTTCCTCGGAGCGTTGGAGTTTCTCGGAGTACACTTGTTGCTCGGAGTGAGTATGACTTGGTCGGGGACATAAACTTCCTCGTTGATATTGTGCCACGTAGATTGACACGTGTCTTCTTATTATTCGTCTATATTAGCATACTAATTTTGGTATCAACAGAAGCCCCCAATGTTTCATATTTCAAACTTTGAGGAGTATGGAACATTCTTTCTCGGTATATGGCCATATTAAATGACCTTCCTGGTTTTTAGGAGCATTTTATCCATTTTCGAATCTCCTTCCAAATTCACAGAATCCACTTTTTTTGAATTTTCATAAGCGCTTAGATCTTCGTGCACTTTTTATCCTTTTAGCCGTCGGTAGCGTAATAGTTTCCTTTTTGTAATCATTTCTTTCGCCATTTCCCAAGGCAAAGTATTTAAGCTTCATAGGCAATCCCACCGTCTTCTACCTTTTCCAATTTCTGCTTTCGAGTTTTCCATAGTCTTTCTCTCTCTTGTGCGTTCATCCCTTTCTCCGTTCGTTGTCAACAGATCTCCCTTTTTCCTGTAAGATCTTTTTCTTTCTTCATCATTTCTTTTATTCACCATGGTTTATGTTATTGAATCTCTTGAGAAATTCCGTTCTGATTTTTCTATTCCATCTTGGGTAATTCTGGAGGATCTTGCTGAGCCTTCAAATTATTTTCGTTTGGCAGAGGGACATTGGTTCCCCAGCCTCTTTATTGTTGAATATGGATTTTCTTTTCCACCAAACCCTTTGTGCTTAGAGTTTTGTCATCATTTCGATGTTGTTCCTGAAAAAATAGCCCCCAACACATGGAGAATAGTTAATGGGGTGTATAGGTTAAATCAAACTCATGGAACCCGTATAGGAATTCCTGAGATTATGTACTGTTATAGATGGGTTGTTCTAGATAATGTTTATTATTTAAAAACTAGATTTTTTAATAGGGCTTTAGTAGTCAACCTCCCTGATGCTAATAGGGATTATTTTGAACATAGGGTAGTTATCAAAAATTGGCAACATGCCCCTTTGGTTGGAGATGAAGTATATGAAGGTCCCAGATGCCCTCCATATGGCAATGGGATAGGTTATTTTCATTTTATTTCTGAAATTATGATTTCATTGTGTTTGAATAAATGTGTGATTGACATTTCAGTATGCATTTGCTTGCAGTTGACAGCAAAAGAAAGACTCCAAAAGAAACAGAAGTTAATATTAAGCATTTGAAACATATCTGGAGTTTGCATCAAAAAGTTACAGACGAGCACATCAGGTCTGCTTCATACTTGTTGCAGTACAGGAGCTATACATCATCCTTTACTGCTCGTCCTGTGGTCAGCACTAGTGAACCAATGACAGCTCCTGAGGATTCTTCACCAGACTCTCATATTCCTTTGAGTCAGAAAATGGGCAAAAGAAGAGTTCCTGCTATTTTTGAGGAAACTACCTCTGCTGGAGATGGAAAAAGAAACAAGAACGACGTCCCAAAGGGTACAAAGAAAGTAGATGCTGCCCCTTTTGTTGCTCCTCAGAAGGCTATCGAGAAGCCCCCAGTGGCTTCGAGCAAGAAGGATGCACCTGTGGAAGTGATCACCATCTCCCCAACCAAAAGCTCCTCTTTGGTTGAAACTGTTGAAGTGCCACCGAGGAGACTGAAGAAATCCTCCTCGGTCAGTTTTTCTAAAACCATTCCCCAGCTCCAAGCTAGTGGAGTTGGTGTTCCAACTATTATTCCTCTGAGATCTGCTATGAGATCGGTGAAGACTTGGACCAAGGAATTGAGGAGAATATGTCTAGGGATATGCTTACATCCCTGGCTACTCGTCACATTGCTTCGGTAAGTTTCTCATATTCTAAATTTTCTTTCTTTCCATCAATACATATATCTCTGTGCTGACTTATCATTATCTCTTTTTTCAGCTGGTGAGTTGTTTTAACACCATTGTGAAGAAGGACGAAGCAATCAAGGCTTCTAGTTCCTCGTCTGGAGTGGAGGATGCTTTGCTAGGTTTGGCCCAGTCTTTGAAGGATTCTCGTCAAAAGTATGATAAGGACAAGGCTGATTGGGAGAAGAAGTTGGCTGCAGTTGAGGCAGAGAAGATGCCGCTGGAAAATAAAGTGAAAGATTTGGAGAGAGATAACAATAAGTATTCCGAGAAGCTCATGAAATTTGGGGAGCTTGAAAATAAGTTTAAATTGGCTGAGGAAGAGATAATCCTTCTACGAGAAGTAAATCGCCAGAAGGAGGAGGTGGAAATTAAACTGAAAGCCACCGAGGATCTTTTATCTGAGAAGCTCTCCTCAGAGAAAATAAAAAGAAAAATGGTGGTGAAAAAATCTTTCCGTACTGGTTCGGACAAAGGATGGGACAGGGGAGTAGCAGCAATGATGACTCAGGTGCAGTATGGGAGTTTAAAATACTTCCGAGATGGTTGGGTGGCTGCCCTGTAAGAATTGAAGGTTAATGAGGACTCAGAGTTGTTTCAACAGCATCTCCCTGGTCCTCCTCCAGCCATTGAAGATGAAGAAGAGGACGAAGCTGCCTCTGAAGAATCTTCAATGGTAGTGGGTAATCCAATCCTTTCTTAACCTGCCGACGAGGAGCTTTCATCTCTGCCTGCTCCTCCTGAACAAGTTCCAGCCCTAGCCGACCAACTCATTGTTTCCACCGAGCAACCGAGCTCCTCATCCCAGCCTCCCGAGAAAGTCTTGGGAGACAAGGAAAAGGTGTGAAGTTGTTCGCTATTTATTTTTCTTTTATCAATTGTACTTTGTACTCTGAAAACTGTACTCCTTTCTATGATGTAATAAAAAATCACCTTTTCTGTCCCTCTATGTTGTTGATATTCTGTCTTCTTTTTTTATTAACTCTTGCCTTCTCTTCTTTTTGATGATTACTTTTTCTTTCTCTGCTAGTTTCTGGCCAGGATGGATATGCTATCTGCTAACGATACAAAGCTGATACAGCAATGTCATGAATATTATAAGGCTGGTCACACAGACCTAAGTGCATCAGAAGTTGCCGACATCCTTGGTCAGGATGCTTCAGACCAAGCAGTGGAGGCATATCAATACTTGAAGTGTCTTCTTGATCGTGCTGTAGCCAATAATGTGGCTTATTACGAAATGATTGAAGACTTGCAAGGTACTCTCGATGAACTTCAGCAGCAGTATAAAGAGTCTTCAGCTCTTTTGCATGAAGGGTATGAGAAGAAACTCAAACAACTTGGTGAAAAAGGTTATGACAAGATGCTTGCTGGCTATGAAGTGAGAGAGAAAACATTGAAAGCAGATGTCGAAGGGTGCAGGCAAATCACTGAGCTATTGGAACAAGAAAACAACAATCTGCAAAAAGAACTAGCTCAGCCGAGGTCTGCTGCTTCATCTTCCACTGCCTTGGTACCGGTCACCGATGAAGGATTCTCATTTTTAGAAGTGGAAAATGCCAAGTTGCGAGAAGAGTTAGAGGCTTTGAGAAGAGATGGGCCTTCTACTGCTACTCGGGGACGAGGAAGAGGTTCTCGTGGATGAGGAAGAGTTGCTCAGAATGTTATCAAGGAACCAAGTTCTCGACCTGCTCGGGGAGGATCAAGAGTTCTTCGTCGTACCGTTAAAGAAGCTCGTACTCAATCAGCGTTGGAAAATCAAGCATTCCAATTGGTGGCAAAAAATCAAGCTTTGTCTGACATGTCAAAGAAAATTAGAGAACTGGAACAATAACTCTTTTCAAAGAAATCAGTGTTGGAGACTAATGAACTTTTCATCCAGAGTCTTCCCGAGAAGCTTGAAAGGTTAACATTTCAATTTCACAAACAGCCCAGGGAGTTCTGGATAGCTGGATACAATGAAGCACTATTCCATTTAGATGATCGTATCCAGAATGCCAATAATGAGGGCTACAAGAAAGGTTGGCTGAATGCCTTGGGCGTGCTGAAGCTCGAACAAGGACACTACCTGTGGGACTATTATGATCCTGGGGTACTTGACTTTCCTGTGCCACCGTATAATTTGGACATGGAATGGATCCCCCCCTCGTTCCATTCCTCGGAGCTTAATTGCAAAATACCTCGGTGACTACAATCTTCATTCTCAGATCGAGGTATCTCGTCCCGAGCATCTACTGGACACACCTTCAATAATGAACGTCAGAATGCTTCGAGATATTAACTTCATTAATTCTCCCCTTTGCCTGAAAAATCCTCCTGCTGGCGAGGAACCTATTTCAAAAGCAGAAGGGAAAAAACAAGTAGAATAGGAAATTCTGATGTAATAATTAGTACACAATTTAATATCAATGTAATAAATTTGTGTAATTCATTTTGATGAAAGAGTTTCATTTTTGTTCGCAAATTTGTATTGCTATTGTCTTGTATTTGTCAAACACTTTATATTTGCGCTTTGCATAACAATATTGTGTGGTTCATCGACCAACTTAATAATAAGAAAGTTACAAGTATTAGTAATGTAGCTCGATCATTTAATAATAAAGTAATGAGTATAAAAATGTTTAAAATTTTTCCAACCAACCAAGGTTGTTAAATTGTGCTTGTTGACCAACTACAGTTAGTGGGTTTTTATCCCCGACCAACCATACTTGGTACAGTTTGGAATATTTTGTTCTACGAGGAACTTTCGTGTTTTCTGTAATAATCTTACCTCCCGACCAACATAAGTTGGCATTTGAGAGCATATCTTGTTTCCTAACCAACCGAGATTGGCGTTTTTAGGAGTGTTGTTCTCGCCCTTTTACCAACCGGAGTTGGTCAGAGTTCAAACTATCATGTCCACTTGCCCTTTTACCAAAATTGGTCTGAGCCAGTGTCAGCCTCCTAACCAAAGGAGTATGGTTTTTTCTCGCTCTTTTACCAACCGGAGTTGGTCTGAGTTCGAACTATCTTGTCCACTCGCCCTTTTACCAACCGGAGTTGATCTGAGCTAGTGTACGCCTCCTAACCAAAGGAGTATGGTTTGTTCTCGCTCTTTTACCAATCGAAGTTGGTCGGAGTTCGAACTATCATGTCCACTCGCCCTTTTACCAACCGGAGTTGGTCTGAGCTAGTGTACGCCTCCTAACCAAAGGAGTATGGTTTGTTCTCGCCCTTTTACCAACCGGAGTTGGTCTGAGCTTGAACTATCGTGTTGTTTTTACTGCCGAGCAGCGTAGTGTTACACACTAGTATTCCCCGAAAAACTTTCAATAAAAGGAGAGAAGATGGCGAAATATCATCCTTTTATTCATATTGATGGAACTGCTTTACATTTTACATCACTGATAATACTTGCGTAGGTGTTCAGCATTCCATGCATTCTTAAATTCCTCTCCTTCTAGAGTTGCTATTCGGTAAGTTCCTGGTCGAACAACTTCTGTAACTCGGTAAGGTCCATGCCAGTTCGCTTCCAACTTATTGTTCTTCTGAATGACATTCTTTAGCACGTAATCTCCTTCCTTTAAATCGCATTTTTTCACCCTCTTGTTGTAGAATAGAGTTGTTCGTCGTTGGTAAGCAGCATTCCTAATGGCTGCCTCTTCTCTAACCTCCTCGAGCATGTCCAAATCTAATCTCCTCATTAAGTCGCTGACTGGGGAATTGAAATTCAACACTCTATGTGTTGGAAGACCCAACTCGGCAGGTATTACGGCCTCACTTCCAAATGCCAGCATATATGGTGATTCTCCAGTTGCTACTCGTGGACTTATTCGGTAAGCCCACAATACTGATTGTAGATCATTAATCCAATTAGCTTTAGCCTCACTTAGCCTCTTCTTCAAACCATTTAGTAATGTTCTGTTCGTCACTTCAGTTTGTCCATTACTTTGAGGATGGCCTGGTGCTGAATGAATCTTCAAAATGTTTGACTGATGACAATAGGCGGCAAACTCCTCGTTATCAAATTGTGTTCCATGGTCGGTGATGAAGGCATGAGGGAGACCATATCGGCAGATGATGTTCTTCCAAATGAATTGGTAGACTTTCTCGTATGTCATATCAATCAAAGGCTCAGCTTCTACCCACTTGGTAAAATAATCCACTGCGATGACGAGGTACTTGAATCTTCCTCGGGTCGTTGGCAGCGGTCCAACGAAATCCATTCCCCACAGGGCAAATGGCCAAGGGGAAGTTATGGGTGTCAACAATGCTTGTGGAGTTCGTCTGATGGAGGAAAAACATTGGTATTTATCACATCTCTTCGCATAGGCTATACAATCAGACCTCATCGTTGGCCAGTAGTATCCCTGCGTCATCACCCTTTGCAAAAGAGTCTGACCTGCTACATGGGCTCCACAGGACCCCTCATGGATCTCTTCAATCAATTCTTTCACCTTGGAGGGATGTACACATCTTTGCAAACCTTCCATAATTCCTCGTCTATACAAAACACCATTAGTTAGTACATACCGAGCAGCCTTAAACTTCAATTTCTTGGCAGCGAGCTTATCCTCCGGTAATTATCCCTCCTCAATATATACCCTGATGGGATGCATCCAAGATGGTCCTAAATCAAGGGTAATAATATTCATCGTCAGGTCTTCATCTATGCTCCGACTTTCTAATACTTCAATTGGTATCGTTCTTCGCAGCTCGGTACGAGTAGCTGATGCTAGTCGGGCCAGTGCGTCTACTCGTGCATTCTCCATTCTTGGTATTCTGATAAACTGAATGGCATTAAATTCTTCCAAAAACTCCATCGCCTTTGCATGATACTTGACCATTAATTCTCCTTTAACTGCATATGTTCCCATCATCTAATTCACACCATCACTTGTTGCGCTTCCATAATCTTTGCTAAATTAAGACCTGTTATCATGGACTCATACTCAGCCTCATTATTGGAAGCTTTGAATTGGAATCGTAGGGCGTATTCCATGTCAATCTCGTCTGGGGTGTTCAAAATAATCCCTTCTCCACAACCTGTTGTGCAAGATGACCCATCTACATATAATCTCCATGTAGGTAATTCGTCTTCGAATTTATTATCTGACAAGGTTCCTCAGTGAAATATTTGTTGTTTCCTTTCATCCTCCCCTGATATTTTTCGCTCCTCATCGATCATCTCTTCTCTCCCTTTTACCAACCGGAGTTTCTTTGAGCTCGAATTTAATGATCCTTCAACATCCACAAGACCTTTTACCAACCGGAGTTGGTCTGGGCTTTTGTTTGATGATCCTGTAACATCCACAGGTTGATCAACGAGCAACTTTTGTTCCTCGAGGGTATCAGGATAGGTAAACTCTGCTATAAAATCTGCTACAGCTTGCCCTTTTAATGATGATTTGGGTTCATACACAATATCATATTCACCGAGCTCTATTTCCCAGTACATCAGTCTCCCTGATTTTTCTGGCTTATGAATGGCTTGTCTCAATGGCATGTATACACGACGATGGTATGAGCCTGGAAATATGGCCTCATTCTTCTACTTACCTCAATTAATGCCAATGCCAATTTTTCCAACTTTGGGTACCTGATCTCTGCACCTCGAAAAGCTTTGCTTGTGTAATAAATTGGCTTCTGGACTCCATTCTCCATTCTGATCAATGCCGAGCTGACTGCATTCTCTGATACTGCCAGGTACAAGTATAACTTTTCTCCCATTACTGGCCTGGACAATAGTGGAGGTCCTCCCAAATATTTCTTCAAGTCTTGAAAGGCTTTTTCACATTCATCATTCCATTCGAAAGTTTTTCGAAGTGTTTTAAAGAATGGGAGGCATCTATAGGTTGCTCGGGACACAAATCTGTTGAACGCTGCAACTCGTCCTGTAAGACTATGCCCCTCTTTCTTCATCGTTGGAGATCGCAACCCTAAAAGAGCTTTGATCTTTTCTGTATTCGCCTCAATGCCTCGCTGGTTGACAATGTACCCGAGGAACATTCCTTCTCGTACTCCAAATGTGCACTTCATCGGGTTGAGCTTCATCTGGTATTTATCCAGTTGATCAAAGGTCTGACCTAAGTCAACTAGATGATCAGCAGCTTTCTTGATCTTTGTCAGCATATCATCGACATAAACTTCCATATTGGAACTGATTTGTTCGGCAAAAACCTTGTTCATCAGCCGCTGGTATGTCGCTCCTGCATTTTTCAAACCAAAAGGCATAACATTGTAATAATAAGTTCCCTTAGGCGTAATAAAAGAAGTACTTTCCCTGTCTTCAGGTTTCATTTTGATCTGGTTGTAGCCAGAGTAAGCATCCATGAAGCTGAGCAGTTCGTGCCCCGTGGTAGCATCCACTAGTTGGTCAATTCTAGCCAATGGAAAGTGATCCTTTGGGCATGCCTTGTTAAGATCGGTGAAATCAACACACATTCTCCATTAATTATTTTTCTTCTTTACCATCACCACATTTGCTAACCAGTCTGGATATTTCACATCTTCAATGAATTGGGATTTCTGGAGCTTCTCGACCTCCTCTTGTATGGCCTGATTCTTCTCGGGACTAAATACTCTTCTTCTCTGCTTTACAGGCTTGATCTCCTTATTCGCATTGAGCTCATGACATAAGAAGTTTGGATCTATTCCTGGCATGTCTTCATGACTCCATGCAAAAGTTTTCTTCCTGTTTCTCAAGAAAGTTATCAACTCCTGTTTTATTGAAGCATCCAACGTCGAACCTATCTGGGTTATTCGTTCATGGTGCTCATCGTCCAGAATAACATTTTCTGTAGATTCCACCACCTGTCCTTTTACAAGTTGGGATTCATCTCTGGGATCCAGTGTTTCAATTTCTGTACCTTCATCCACCTGGTAGGTAGTAGTCTTTTTCCTTGACTCTTGAAACTCCTCTTGCTCGGCACATGAGTAATAGCATTCCCGAGCTACTTTTTGATCACCTTTGACAACTCCTACTCCAAAAATTTTTGGGAATTTTAAGCACTGATGTACTGTTGATGGAACTGCTTCCAACTTCTTCAAACCAACTCTTCCCATGATGATGTTATAGGCTGACTGCACGTTCTTATCCATCACAAAGAAGCGTATTCTTTCTGTTCGACAAGAAGGCCAGGTTCCAATGAATATATCCAACTTGATCGTCCCAAGTGGAAAAACTTTCTCTCCAGCAAAACCCAGGAGAGGTTTGTGATAAGGCTCCAATTGAGATAACTTTAAATTTAAACTGTCAAAGCATGAGTAGAACATGATGTCTACCGAACTACCATTATCTACCAGAACCCTTGAAATAACTACTTCTTTCATCCTCATTTTGATCACCAAAGGGTCATCGTGAGGGTAAAGAACACCTGCAAGGTCATTTTTTGAAAAACCAATGACCAGCTTTTCTTTGTTTATCTTCCTCGGACGATCCCCCTCAGCCAAATTTATTCACTGAATGTATGAGCAAGCTTGAGCCACTCCAAGGTAAGCTTTTCTTTCTACAGTAAGGTCTCCTCCTCCTGCATCTCCTCCTGTAATGACATTACAATCAAATGACCCAAAGCGTATTGAAAATACCTCTCGTTCTGGCTGCCTTGGTTTCTTGGGAAGATCAGGGTCATCTTATGGATCATCTTCATGGTCTCTCTTCTTTTTCTCCTCTACTCGACGAGGAGATCTAGACCTCTCTCTAGTTGGGTCATTATTTCTTCTTTCACCTCCCCGATCAACATACTTTGCTAGCTTCCCTCTTCGGATGAGTGTTTCAATCTCGTTCTGAAGAGCTATGCAATTTTTGGTCATATGGCCATGATCCTTATGGAACTCTCAATATTTCTCCCTATTCTTCGTGTCAGGGTCTGACCTCAGTTTCTTTGGCCATTTTACTTCCTCGTTATTCTTGATTTCTTCCAAGACATGATTAATACCCATTTTCAAAGGAGTATAATTATCGAATTTCTTCAGGACTTCCCATGATGACTTATTATTCTTGGAATGCTTGTCACCGCCATTGCCCTTATGCTCTTTCTTCTTAGATTTGTCACCTTCCTCCTTGATTTCTTTATCCATATTCTTCTTTGCAGCCATAGCCTCCTCGGCATTCATGATTTTGGCTTCTTTTGCCATTAACTCTGACATAGTTGTAGGTGGATCTTTGGCCAAAGTGTAATACAACTTGTTAGGCAACAACCCACTCATCAAGGCGGTGATTGTTGTCTTCTCTTCATAACCTATGGCTTCCAGCTTCTCGTTATTGAAACGAGTTATGTAATCTCTGGTACTCTCACCAGATTTTTGTCTAACACTTAACAAGTGTGCTACTCGTTTTATTGGCTTTGCTCCAAAACAGAAATTGCCAATAAACAACTCGGCTAACTGAAAGAAAGTCAAAATCTTACCCCGAGGAAGATTGTTGTACCATATCTGGGCAGATCCAGTAAGAGTTCCTTAAAATTCTTTGCATCTCATCTCGTCGAGGACAGCATAGATGTCAGCAGCAGCTTGATACTGCTCCATGTGCAGAACATGATCTGTCTTTCCATCATATTTAGGGGTCACCACAGGGGCTTTAAACTTTGACGGTGTAGGAAAATCCACAATGGCCTGGACAAAAGGTGTCCCTTGAACAAAAGTTCGTTGTAAGGGATTCTTCGCCTTAGCCATTTCTCCAAATCTATCCTCCAACCGCTGAATGGAACCTTTCCACGCATCATTTCCTTCCTCGGGCTTATTAGTTCGAGCAATTGATTATTCTGAAGTGGCCTCCTGAGATTTATCTTGACGAGCAACTGGTCGTGATTGTGCTGATCCTTCTCTTAGATCTGATGGTTGTCGAAAACTCCTTGACACGGGTTTAGGTGGACTCCTATTCCTCCTAGGGCCTAATCGACTAAAAGGAGACACCCTGCTCAGTCTTTCTAAGGCACTGGTCCTCTCTGGATAGAGAGTAATACGCTGCTCAGTATCTGTAGCCCGCATTGACAAAGTTCTCCCAGGTTGATAAGAGGAATCATCAGATCCCTCATCACGATACGCATCTGTACGCCTGGATCGTGAATAAAGTAAATGAGTTTGTCTCTGACCACTTCGCTGTCCCGAATGTGGAGGTGCACTGCCATGAAGGGTTTGTATGAAGTTGTCGCATTGTTTCCTGCATGGCAGTTTGTCCTTGAGCCAGATTCGTCATAATTCCAGCCAGATTTGGAGGGGCAGAAGGATTTGGAAGATTTCCAGCATTTCTAGTGTTTCGATTTCTGGATTCCGGATTATCTGCCATTGATGATGAATGATTTTTGGTGAAAAATGATAACAACAGTCGTTCCCACAGACGGCGCCAATCTGTTGATGTAAAAAATTAGATTGCTTCTAATTATTTAATCACATATAAATATAAATGAGACAAAGAATTTTAAAGTGGTTCAGCCTTATAAGAATGGCCTATGTCCACTGTTATGTTATTGCTGAGTGTTTGGGAATTCTCGATTACAAGTTCTATCAAGAAATTCCCTCCCCACTTGAATGAGGGTAATACAATGTATTTATAGCCATGAGGCTATCATTTGAAAGGGTAATACATTTAATGATAGACGTATGAAAGGGTAATAATACAATGTATTTATAGCCATGAGGCTATCATTTGAAAGGGTAATACATTTAATGGTATACGTATGAAAGGGTAATACATTTAATGCCCTTTAAACGTGTGTGTCTAAATGATAAGCATTCAATGAATAGTTGAACTGTTGATCATCTGGCAATCAATGTTGTGGCCGAGATGCAGCTCGGACCGCCTTAGTTGCTCGTCGCTCAAGAGTTCCTCGGAGCGTTGGAGTTCCTCGGAGTACACTTGTTGCTCGGAGTGAGTATGACTTGGTCGGGGACATAAACTTCCTCGTTGATATTGTGCCACGTAGATTAACACGTGTCTTCTTATTATTCGTCTATATTAGCATACTAATTTTGGTAGCAACATATGTATATCCACATTATATTCATTTTATATACATCTTACTATATACATCAGGATAATATCTCCCGGACTGAGGTTTACTTTATTTTCATCTTTATAATACACATCCGGATCTATCTCCCGGACTGAGGTGTATTCTATACACATCCGGATCTATCTCCCGAAGTGAGGTGTATTATATACACATCCGGATCTAACTCCCGGACTGAGGTGTATTGTATACTAATTTTTATCTCTTTATCTCATTAGAGATATATATTACATTCTTCTCATACATAAGTAATATACCATGCACACATGCATACAAACCATCCCTCCGAGCTATAACTCGAGGATGCGGTCATAGTGCCGATCCAAAAATTCAGGTTTGCTCATATACCACGGTACCAGCTGAAATCCTCAAAAGTCCTGGTAAAATACACAACGGTGGAGGCGGTCAAGTTCCCCCTACGAGTGGGAGATAACATAAATCGCACTCGAACGCGGGACGCAATTGACCTGGGGACTATACTCTCCCTACTCCTCGAGCAAGGGGATTCACCCACATCGCGCAACCTCCCCGGATCACACTAAAGTAATATATATAACCTGGCTGTTCCAACCCTATACCAAAGGAAAGCCCGTGGAAAGCAGCCAATCTAAATGCATACATATCATGACATACATACATATATATATATATATATATATATATATATAACATATTCCTCCTCGAATATGTATATATGGCCATAATTGCCAATCTCGTCTACCGATGACCAATAATAGCAAAGATTCTCTCAAAGAATCATAATCATGCATTCCTGTACGCATGATACTAAACCCAAAGTATTTCCTCACTTTGATAAGTAATGCATACCTCAATCCCCTCTAAGGATTTATTAGATATCTCCAATTATACTATCTTATATTTAGTGAATATATATTTATATTCCCAAATTTCATCCTAATCCTTTCATAGGATTTACTCAACCAATATCGATATAATTATGTTTTCTCTACACATAATTATATAAGCCTAAATGCCCAACTGAAATACTCCAGGGATTATTTTTTCCCGGATAACCTTAAATTTAGTGGTTTATGGATTTCATTTTTATGAACCCAAGGACTACTTCTTGTCCATGTAATCACCTAAAGGTCCCCACCCTAAGTCAGGAACCCTAAACCTTCAAATTCTACAAATTTATATTTTCCTGAAAAATATAGTTTAAGGGTTATACATTTAAAACCCTTATTTCATCCTCCTTGATTTCCTTTATTAGAGGAACATATTTTCGTAAAAGTTCCCTTATGTTATCCCATAATTAACCTCGAATAAATTTGAATTGGAGTTTCATCCCATCCAATTCACCCTAGGAAAATTGCCTAACTTTCAGAAGGGTCGATCGATCGATCGATCATGTCAGGCAGCTTCTTCTCCGAGAAGCTGTTTCGTCCATTAAAGCTTATCCTAGGATTTTGTTGCCTCACCCAACGTCCTAAAACCTCAAACAACTACAAATACACATACAATACGGGTTCTAAACATCCCAGAACCCGAAATCACCAATTTATTTCAATTAAATCCTAAATTTCTCCAATTATGAAATTATAGGGGTTTATTCGTTCTAACTCCCGAAAACCTGTTTTATCCACGAAAACCCGACCCAAAATCTTTAGGGTTTGTTTATACCAACAGTGATATGAGATATTTATGCTCAAATATAAATAAAGCAAGTAAACACTTGCCTCGTGGATACAATCCGACGATCCCGAGTCGAATCCCGCGGAGGTTGGCCGCTCCCCTTTTCTCCTCTTTTTCTCTCCTCTTCTCTCTCTTCTCTCTCTTTTCTTTCTTTCCTTCTATTTTCTCCCTCCATTCCATCTTTATATAGGAAGAAAAGGGTTTTAACCCTGAAAACCCAAAAACGACTCGTTTACTCAATTACGAGTTACTTTTACTCCAAAATTACCCGAAACTCCATTTCGACAATCGAACACTCTTTTCCGACTATCTCAGCCATTTCGAGACTCAGGGCGCTGTTGAAATTCCCATCCGAGGTACTTGACCGCAACTCACTATATAACCCTACACGACTTAATGCGAGTTTTCCAATTAAAATCTCACCTCGTGTCGCTTTACTCAACGGCGACCCATTATTAAAATAACTCGACATATTTACTTAACCCTAAAAGTAAATATTTCACCCATCGACAATCATCAATTCCTTAAAAATCCCAAAAATTACTATTTTGGGAAATTCTTCAAAATTCCAATTTATACTCAATTGTGGAATTTAATTGTCTCCAAAAGGACGGGTTGTTACAAAAATTAATTAAGTTTATACATTCATTTCTTTATAACATATGTAAAATTTCATAAGCATAATAGTTTTCACACACAGTAAATGTAACTATCATCATAATGAGTTACTCATCTCATAAGAATTTTACATCCTTAAAAAATGACGTCATTGGAAAATGGGAGAAGGTTCATTTATAAGTTTTTTCTCATTACACATAAAATATTTTACTACAATTTAACATTATCCATTTAATTACAATCAACATCATGTTTGGTCTTGATGACATCTTCATACTCAACTTAAATGTGATTTAATGAGGTCTCATACTCCAGTAAATTTATTTCTTATGATTTGTGGAAACAAAATCAAATATTTATTTGTCCTTGCACCAAATTCATATTCATGTAGATACACCACATAATCGATTAGAATAGTAGAATCCATTTAGGATCTTGTTAATACTATTCTTTATGATTTTATCTACATTTATCTCACATTGAAAATACCATAATTTAGTGGTTGATAATTTATTTGTTCTTTATTGTTTAAACAATCCAACAACTAAAATAACAAGTATTGAAGAAAGTTATCACTAATGGGATAGGAACCATACCTTCCTTTAAAACCATATTTTATGATTTTCGACTCTCACTAATTTCACCATTCATAATGAATTTGACATTCAATTTTCTTTAATGCAATAAGTACATGTAAATGATGATTATATGATCTACGTAGGTCCACTTTAAGGGAAATTTCTCATAATCTCCCACTTGGGCCACACATGTCATCTGCATGTTAGATATTGTAATACCTTAAGGGCATAACTCGACTATCAATATTTATAAGAGATATTATAAAAATCTTTGTGACACCCCACCTAATAAAATATCGGGTGATCAGGCCCATATCAAATTAAACAGGAATCTCATATGGTTTCATTCTCAGCATCACTGTCGAAAACCATTTAATTACTAATAACCTAAAAGGTCTGGTGTCAAATTTTAAACTTTCAAATCTTTTTTTAACGCACAAGTAAATCCATCCATACCAAGATATGAAGAACAAATGAAATGAATAAATAATAACTGATAACTCTTGGAAAAATATTTATAAAACCATATCGAGTCAGCGAAAATAAAAAATGCCGAAAATAAATTAAAAGATGACAGTTGGGCAACATGCCCGAATATAACTCACTGTACCTCCTATCTAGATCACACGGAGAAAAGCATTGTGACACCCCGTCTAATTAAACATTGGGTGATAAGGTCTTTATAAAATTAAAACAGGTTTCTCATATTCTTCATTCTTATCATCACTGTCGAAAAACAAATTAATTACTAATCACCTAAGTTAATTAAACTGGTGCCAAATTTTATCTTTCAAATAAAACTGGATAATAGAACAATTTGAAAACTAAAACAACATACACAATATACTAGAATCCAAACCAAAACTAATATGTAAAAGAAACTAAGTCAAGTTGAATAAACCATCGGTTAAAACCATAACCAAGAAAAAAATCTGCAATTTAACTACAAAGTAAAACTGATACAAATCTGGAACTGTAATGGTGTCAACTAACAACATCTCTACATATGAAAAATAAGAATGAGATCCTATGCTAGATCTGATTGAAAGATTCAACTACTCAATGATCCTGTCAGCATCCACATTGTTATAGCTCTGAATCCCTAGAATGAACTCAAGTAAGGCGACCTTGTGGATGGACACCTAAAAGGTTTTGAAAACATTTTTATAGTATGAGTTAGTCCTCAAAACAGTTTGAAAACATTTAACAAGTAATTTATCACAATTAAAATCGATTATTGATTACACATGTTAGGTTCACGCACACTCCCTTAAGTCTCCTCACTTCTCATCTAATGTGCACAACCAACGTCCTATACTTAGCCAACCTACCCATCATACCCAAGCTAACTCGACACTAGTATATAACCGATCTTATCAATGGTCTACTCTCCGGTACCACCCATACAACATGGTTTATTATTAACATCCTTGCATATTTCAGTTTTTGTATAACATTCACATGTGTTATATTTAATCATCACAATCAAGTCTCACTACTTAGTTCATAGAGAATTTCAGATTTATCATCCGACTTTCATACTTAAGTTTCACTACTTAATTTTCTATAGATATTCCCAATCTATTTTTAATCTTAAAATTTAGTTTCTCTATATTTATTTATCATTTAGATGTATATCTCTAAATATATATCATCAACAATTCTACTTTCACACATAAGTAGAATATCATGAAGTATAAGGATTATTGGTCCAGCTAATAATCGACCCCAATAATCCTATCATTTACATTGGTCCGGATATCTCTCGACTCCAAAGTAAATGATATGCATATGTATATTGGTCCGGATACTCATCGATCGTAATATCTTTTAACTTCGATTTGGTCTGGATCATCATCGTCCCCAGATCAAGTTTTCATGTATTGGTCCGGATAATCATCGACCCCAATACCGAATTAAGCATACTTTAGGTATTCACACAACCTAAGTATTAATATAATAGGTATTCACACAACCAAATTATTTATACTAGTACATGATGTTTTTCTCTCCAATATTCACCGTACTTTACCATGTATTTCTGAGTTTACTTCACTTTCGTACTCCCCTCGTAGGCCTACTATAAAATAATATGTCTCCCAATATTATTTTCACAAGTGCATAAGTATTCCCACACCACGTACATTTAGGAATACAAGAGAAAGAGGAAAATTTCATAAATTTAGAGCACTGAACCGATCCACTTCCCTGGACCGGACCAGTTCATTTTTTGTAAAGGCCGGACCGATCCGCTTACTAGGATCGAACTGGTTCGTTTTTCTATAAATCAGTTCTTGTATGGCAGCAACATTTTTACACCTTTTTTATACCCAAATTTCATAAAATCTTCATCAATTTCTCAATTGATTGTTCCTAACTATTTCTACTAGAGTTAGGATGATTCCTAACTTTTCAATCACATTAAAACTTCACTGAAACAATCAAGAATGATTCAACCCCCAAAATTCTTTCATAACTAGTTTTGTGTTCATCCATTAAATTCCATTCAAAACCCAGATTTAAATCCATAATAATAATCAAAACTCTTTTGATTTACAATCCTCTACAGATATAAACCCTAACTACATGCAATTTTACCCAACATGAAATCAATTGGTACTCTTCATCAAGATTTTGAAATAAAATTCAATCTATTCATGAAATCCCTACACATGGGTATTATAACTTTAATTCAATTTGAAATAAACACTTGCCTTAGATTGATTGATCTGACTTCGTTATTCTTAGTTGATGATTGATTTCTTCTTCTCCAATATTGTTTTCCAATTGTCTTGAGATGCAAGAAACCCTTCACCACCTTCTCCATTCTCTCCTTAGGCTTTGGGAAAATGGATCTCTCTTTTCTGTGATGGCCTCTCTAATATTTTGTGTTATGAGCCCTAACCCCAATCTATAAATATCATATATATGGCTCTAATTTTCGTAGGTCCCTTGAGCTCTTTTAGAAAAATGACCGTAATGCCCTTAATATGTGCCGGTTTGGTCCAAAATTGACCCAGGGCCCAAACTATACCCCCGAGTACACTATTCCGACTATTTCAACCCATCCAGAATTATTCGTGACCTCTAAATTACCATCTGAGTCACTTAAAGTATTTTTCTCATTCCTCACCTCAATATAGTCTACACGTGACTCCTGGTGAGATAAGCTATAATACACACATATCACTCGCTATGCCGTATAATGCAATCAATTATAATTTACTATTCACACTTAGTAAATTTCATAAAAATATTAATCGGTATCAATCTCTTGATTAATATTTAACAATCATATTTATTAATTAAATGACATTAAATTACTTCACTCGCATAATTTAAATAAAATGTATTTTCCTAATTAATTAATTTAAAAATACGCAGAAATACGGGGTGTTACAAGCGTCTATACAATTTCCTTCCAACATCGACAACTGCGAGAGCAATGTCGGACCCGAAAGAATAATCATCCAGGCATCCCTGTGTCGGGACACCTAAAAGGGTTAATCATCCTGGCATCCCTGTGTCTGGACACCTAAAAGGGTTTTAAAGTAAAAGAAAAAGGAAAATAGTTGCAAGCGGGTCAAAGACCAAAGAGTTTTTTAAAAAATATTTAGCAAGTGCCTAAAAAAATTCAATATTTAAAATATGATATTCTCTAAATTTAAATTGGTGTCACACTCACATGAGATACCCCTAACCTCTCATCTAATAGTGCACACCTAATGCATGTATTTTAGACACCCTAGTTACACTACCCAGCCTAACTAGCATCTCACCCAACTTCTAAATACCCAAACACTATCTCATGCCCGCATATATTATTCCAAGCTTTCGCCCGAGCTTATTCCTTATAATTTCTCGCTTATCATATATCCATTCATTATGAATAACCTTCACAAGTTATTAAAATATTCATATTTTAGTGTTATTTATCTCGTATATAATATTTTTATCTTTATATATGCATATCACATATTTTATTCTGGATTTTATACTCTCGGATTATCTAGGAAATTATTTTATAATTCATTCTTTATTCTATATATATATATATACTAGGGTATGCCTGTGCCTAAAGGCACGCTGATAATTTTAAAAGCATAAAGTTGTGCCTTGGTGTGATGGTAAGTGCCCTCATCAAAGCTACAGTTGGTCTCAGATTCAAAACACGGGAGTGACCTCTTCATATATGGGGGTAACCAAGCCGACGTCCCCCTATTCAGGATCCTATAGTTAAGCATCTTTCCCTTTGACTGAAGGAACGAATAATTTTTTTCAAAATATGTCATGTATAATTTAAGTCTAATGTTTTTATATAAAATAAATAATTGTAAACAATTTAAAATGTTGGACGGAGTTTCCTTTGTTTATAGGATTCTCAGCCCTGTATAAGAAATAAGAAATACATCAACAAAAAAAACAAATAGCTTGTAATTCAATTATAATATCATTGTTTATAAAAGTCATCAATATTACCAACATACATCATCTTGATTTATGAAAACACTTTTGAAGAAAAAAAAGAGAAATGGCAGAAGCTAGATCTATCGGTTTCCTATCTTCCATCCCACTAAAGATCTCATTTTCATCAGGTTCATATCAATTAATCGACTGCTTTCACGACGAACAACCACACACTAATACCATTTGTTATTACCCTGGGGAGATGTCGCACCTAGTAGTTTCTTATCAATAATTACGCTAAGGTAAAGTGTTCCAAATATTCTGCAATTCACTTTCTCCATGTTTAGTTTATCTCCATGTTCAGCATCAAAAGTAGTGCCTAATCAATGCAACAGAAATTGAAGATATATCATGATCAAAGATGCATACTCATTGTTAAAGTAAAAATAATTGTGCTTCCGACATTAAATAGAGCGTATAAGTGAATTCAACAATACAGGATGTAAAATGAATAGTCAAATAGACATACATCATCATAAACATAAATAAATTAAAATATATAATAAATCTCAATCTCTAAATAAATAGTCAACTAAACATACATATCATACCGGCACAACATCTATACAAAGCTCCTCATGAGTGTGTGCTTATCAAAACATCTGCAATTATGGCCAAAATCCGCGCAATTTCAAACGCTGGTTATTATTGTACGTTGTTGCTATCTAATGGTGAGATACCTAAATAAGAAATAAGATTAAAGTAAATAGTAAAAAACTCTTAATCATGAGATCCCCCTCTTCCTTTGTTTGGGCATGAGCATTGAATGTTTCTATTATGAGACCGACATGGCCAAGAACAGGTTTACCCCAAGCTCGTTGGCAATTAAAGTATGACCATTAGAGAAATGGTACAATAATCACATCTCTATACAGTCATCTATTGAAGGCAGTGACAAGTGATCTATATAAAGGGATTCGAAGAAGCTCAAGAGGAAGCCAAGCACCACGGGTGGTCTATACAAAGGGATGCGAAGAAGCTCAAGAGACAGATAGGTAGCTTTCTCCCTAACCACCTGAGCACTATTGAATATGTCATCCCAACAGACCTGTTACTGCCCAAACAGAGAATTAATTGAATTACAAAAATAAAAAATTAATAATAACATTAAGTTACCTCATAATATGTACTAACTCAAGATAAATTGATATGGGCATTTACTTCAAATCGATATGGGCATAACTTCAAATGTTTATGGGCATAACTTCAAATTGATATGTACCTGATAGACATATGGGCATAACTTGACTACTTTAGTACATATATTGATATGTACCTGATAGACATATGTACATATTTCTATGGGCATAACTTCAAATGTACATATTTCTAATTGATAGTACCTGTTGACTACTTTAGTACATAAATTAAAAATATGTACCTGATAGACACTACATAAGTTATGACCATATACAACAGGTATATGTACACTGCAGACATATGTACCTGTTGTATGAACACTGCATATGTACACTGCATGTACATATGTTTGAAAATAACTTTCCTTTTTTGAAAGTTATGCTAGAGAGTCCCAAGATAACTACAACATGTACATATGTTAAAGAGTCCCAAGATAACTACAACAAGTACATATGTTTGAAAAGAACTTCAAATGCCCATATCAATTTACTTGAAGTTGTTTGAAGTTATGGGCATTTGAAGTTGTTTCTACTATCAATTAGAAATATGCAAATATGCAGTGTACGTATTTTAGTACATATGCAGTGTACATATGCAGTCTCTATTAGGTACATATCAATTTATGTACATATGTACACTACATATGTACACTGTAGGTACATAACTTATGCCCATATATAACAGGTACATACATAAATTGATATGTACCTGCAATAACAAGTACATATGTCTATCATGTACATATTTACTTACTCATAATATGCACTAACTCAAGATAAAGTTTATACATAACACCTCGTGGATTATCCTTTAAGCATATTGTATCATCATTGTCATGGCATTGTAGTACGTAGAAAAACTACAACACCATGTACCCAAATAGTCTTATGTTGATTCAAAATGAAATAAAAAAAGATATCCTGAACAACCATCAACCATAAACAAAAATAGTAACTGAACAACCATCAACCATCAAAATGAAAACAGAGTACCTGTGAGGAACACCTAGCTTTGTTTTACCCAAAATTAACAAAAATATAAGGAACACCAAGGGTCGTGCTTAGATTTAAACTCATATTAGTCATGACAATGTAAGTTTGAATGAGTAATAAGAGGGAGAGTGTGCATCGACTTGGTTTTGGGGAACTGATTTGCTGAATCGAATTATTGCTTTTGGCTTGAATCGATTTTGATTTTTGGTTTAGTCCAAATCGATTTCAGATCTACTAATACTGAAAAAAAGACATACAAAAAGGAAAAGTGACAACGAATGCATAGGGTGTCTCTTTAGAAAGACGTAGGTAGTGGGTCCGTACAACGAATGCATAGGGTGTCGCTTTATAACAAATTCATATAAAAAATGCAATGGTACAACAGCGTACCTGTATAAATCAGAATTTAAACTAATATAAAATGCTAGGCATAAAGTAGAAAACCACATTCTTGAAAGTTTAGTAAAACCACATTCTTCAAAGTTCGAAGAGCACACATGCTTAACAATACACAATGTCGCATTTATATAAATAAATTCACCGTGGGATGTCAAAATTAAATCAATTGGGGTAAACCAATTACCAGGAGCAAGGCCACCACCATAGTTCTTAATATGCATCAGACCTACTCAATCCATAAGACCTGCTCGATCCATCAGACATGCTCGGTCCATCAATAATGGTTTTTAACTAAGACGGATGGTGTATGCCAATTAAAAATTATAATAGTTAAAAAACCATTAGAAATCAGTCTACATAGTGTAGTGTTGCTTAATTTCTTGGATCATTTTTCAGTTCTCGTGATTATGATGCTCACAGAAAATTTGTTTCAAAGTATATACATATGTCTGTACGTTGTGTGCTGTAAGAGAATTACAGAAAATAATCTCAATAGTTCATGTTGCCCAACTGTGAGGAAAATAAACACAAAACACATGTATGTACATTGTATGCTGTAAGGGAATAAATAAAACAAAGGATCTCAATAGTTCATGTTGCCCAACTGTGAGCACAATAAACATAGAACACATGTATGAGCAGCACAAAACATATGTATGAAGGCCTTAACTGCTCGTGAGTAAAGCCATGACGGCAGGTATAAAGGTTTGAAATGCATGTGACAAATTATCACATTTTCTTGGGAATATGAATAAAAACATATTCATATACCCAATAAAATATCCTAATAGGTTCACGACGTTGGATAAGTTAATAAAAAAATTGGGAATGGGGTGGGAGAGATAGTTAGATAGAACCATACCGCCACTACACCAAAATGACAAAATTGTCACCTTTCAGTCGGCCACCCTTGTCAAGGTCATTGACCGTGACAAAAAACACGCGTTTTGTATCACGGTCATTGACCTTGACACGACCGTGACAACGAATTGTCACGGTCATTGAACGTGACAATTCTTTAAACAATTGTCACGGTCAATGATCTTGACACGACCGTGACAATGTTTCCAGCAAAAACACTTTCCACCTTCTTTTTTCCCTCCCACCGTTCCCTCCCTCTCTCTCTCTCTCGACGCTGCTCTCTCTCTCTCTCTCTACTTTCAGGTTTAATTCTGTCTCTCTCTCTCTTCCATTTATATATATGTTTGTGTGTATATATATGTGTGTATGTGTGTATATATGTGCGTGTGTGTGTTCGTGTATGGGGGGTGGGGTAGGGTGGAGGAAGGGGGTGGGGAGGGCTGGGGCACGGTGGGGGTAGGGGGTGGGGCGGGCTGGGGGTGGGGTGGGGGTAGGGTGAGGGGTAGGGCGTGGTGGGGCAGGGTGGGGGGTAGGGGTGGGGCAGGGTGGGGGTAGGGGGTGGGGAGTGTTTGAATTTTTTTATTGACAAATTTTGTTAAATTGATCTATATTCAGTACAAATTTTGGTTTTTAGAATCATGTATGCCCAAAACTTTGATCTTTGGTAATGCAATATGATGATGCTAAGATTTAGCACCACCAGGTAAATGTTAGTGAGCTCAAACAGTAGCAGCCATGGCAGCCATAGAGGTGTATGAGTGTATAAGTATGTAGAAGGGGATGAGTATAAGAGGAAATTAGACAATGATGTATAGTGGTTCAGCCAATTTGGCCTACATCCACTGTGAGTGTGTGATCCACTAAGTATGGGCACTAATGGCCTTGGATACAATGCACATAACCCTCTCTCTCTCTCTCTACTGTGTGTGAACAAGCAGAGTTTTAGCTAGGGCTACTGTTCATGGATCGATCCCCTGTAGGGTTAGGGGTGACAAGTATATATAGGTCTTGGGGGGTGTAGTGTACCCCCCCAGGTAAGCATGGTGCATGTGAATAATGATCTAGCCAATCCCCTGTTGACACCTGTAGATGCCAAATGATGACATAATATTCCCTCACGTGAGGGGGTGATTCGGTTGTAACGGTCTTCCACGTGTCATATGAGCCTCACGCGCACTGTTCCACGCGTCTCCCAAACCACGCGCTGTCATGATGTCACCCTCGGCCTATGAGCCGAGGCCGAGGGCAAAGTTTCTTCCGGCAGTGAGTCTGGCTTGATTATGTCCTCGTACTGTCGTACCCTCGTAGGGTCGGCCGGAGCCTGGTGAGGGGTCGGCCCCTCGTAGGGTTGTCTGGAGCCTGGTGAAGGGTCGGCCCCTCGTAGGGTCGTCTGGAGCCTGGTGAAGGGTCGGCCCCTCGTAGGGTCGTCTGGGTCTGGTGAAGGCCAGTTGGGGCCTGCTGGGGGGTCGGCCCCTCTTAGGGTCGTCCGTTGTGGAGGCGACCCTCCTAGAATATAAACGGGTATATCAATCACCCCCCAGCCCTTAGCCATAGATGCTGTTGAGATGGCTGAGGGATAGTGTTTTAAATGAGATGCAGGTATGATCAGTTAGGTGAGTGACACCTGGTTAGGTACTCATTGTTGTTCCAGTTTCCAAGGCATGACGGCTGCACACTGCGCTTGGGTCCTTGCACCCTAATGATGCCTTCCTCGTGGGCTGTGTCCTGCCTTGGTCAATGGGCCCACTCATTGCTAAGGTATTTAAGGTATTTTCAAAACCCTTTCTCTTCCTTCTTCTTCTTCGCGCCTAAGCATTCTCTCTCTCTAGAATTTTCAGCCTACATCGCCACTTGCAGCCTTCGATTCTTCCAGGCCTAGCAGCGTTCTTATTCTCTCCTCATCAGGTAACCTCTTTCATCCAGTGCTCTCTTTTTCTTTCATTTTCGTTCGTTTTTTAGGCTCGTAGGCAGCCATTTTCCTTAAGTTGTGCCATAACCTTTTCCGGTGTATTTTCCGGTGTCTTCTCCGGTAACTGGCTCTTGGATGTTCTTGAGTGTTCTTGAGTGAAAACCTTTTGAGTTCTTTGTTTAATCCAAAAGTCAAATCTGGTCCACTCCCCACTTGTTTGTAGTTAAATTACCCAAGTCTAGTATAATTTCTTTAAGTGTTGGGTCTTCCCCTTAATGCTTAGGAGGCTTTACAACCTAGTGTCTGAATTCCCGTCCCTGAGAGAGAAACTATTTATCGAGATCAGACGAATAGAGGAAGAGGAAGAGAGGAGACGAGGGGCCGACCCTAATTGGGTACGACCCATTTTTCCCATTCCTCTTGCCACCATTAGACCATCTGAACCCTCTGAGTCTTGTGGGTCGTCGTCTCATCCGACCGAGACACCCAACCTAAGTGAGATGGACGAGAGAACCTCCTCTCCAACTGGTGCTGGAACTTCTGGTAGAAGGGACTCTCCTGACCTTAGCCCTCCCCGAGAGGCCGAGGGTACGATCCCCTCTGAGGCTGTCCCTGTGACAACCCTATCCCCCAACGCCTTCCAAGTAGCATTTCCTCAGGGTCCTCCTGCAGGTGATGAGGGGGATGAGGACGATGATACAGATGATGAGGTTGATACCTCCCATGCCTCGTCTTTTATCTCCTCTGTCAGGGATAGGGATCTTCTGATATGGAGGCATATTTACGGAGTGCCACCTGGGGTGACTATGAGGGTTCCCTCCGAGGACGAGAGGGTCTTTGAGGGTGAAGAGGGAGAAGTTGCAGTCTACGAGCAAATGTTCAAAGTAGGTGTCAGACTTCCCTTTCACCCTGCCATTATAGATATTCTGTCGGCTCTGGGCGTCTCCCCCTCGCAACTTCCACCCAATTCTTGGAGGACGATTCTGGGGTACATCTCTCTGTGGAAAAACGCTTTCACTGACGAGCCCTCGTCCGACGTGTTCTTGGCCTGCTACAATATCACCTCTTCATCTAAACAGCCCGGATACTATCATCTGGGAGCGAGAAGGTCTGAGAAGAAGCTGCTCCACGTGGCTCAAACTTCCAATCATGATTGGAAAAAAAGGTTCTTCTTCATATCTGGGGCATGGGAGAGCTCCACCGAGGCGTCCCCCTCTACCGATGCTCCGAGGGTTCCTAACAGATGGTCTAACCCTTCCATGAAAGCTAGGTCAGACCCCGGACTTAGCTTGGAGGAGAGGGATATTGTTGAGTATCTGAGGGGACGAGGGAGAGAGGGTGAGATCCCAAAGTTCGAAGATTTGATGACCCCTCGCTTCCTTAAAGAAGCTGGTCTGAGGGTCGGCCCTCTGACAGAACTATGTGAGTTATACTGAACATTTTCCCATCTTTACTTATTTTTGAAGTGTTCTCTCTTTATCTCTGAACTTTTCTGATTCATCGTATCCTTTTCAGGTCGTCCTGCAGGCGTGTCAGATTATCTCTGGGATATGACTGCTCCAAGCCTTCTTGCTGGTCTGTCAAAGAAGAAGGGGAAGGAGCCTCAGCAAGCTCCTAAGAAGACAAGGGCCTCAGGGCCGACAGTTGTTGAGCCGACAGCTGTTAGTCACAAAAGGAAGGAGCCTGAGGCTCCTGTCGAGCCTCGTCCTGACCCTAAGACGAGGGCCAGGGCCGAGGCCTCTGAAGGAGCAACCTCTTCACCAAGCATGGGGGCCTTCTGGTCTCAAAATCTGTCCCATCTGAGGGCCGACCCCTCATCTCTTATCGCCAACCTGAGGGCAGCAAAGGCCTCTATGTTCTCTGCACCATCGGCCTCCGACTTCGAGTTCTTGGCGCAGATGCCTCCGGCCAAAGTGTATGACTACGGTCTGCACTCCCTTGCTCAGGTATTGGTCCTGACCTTTAATTTCATTGTGTTCCCTCGGCTCCCCTTGACGCATCTTCATTTTTCTTGCAGTCTGTCCGTGCCTTCACCTCTGCCACCAAGTGGATGGCCGAGAACCAACAGAAATTCCATGAAGCTGAGAGGGCCATTCAACATGAGGCTGACCTACGGACAGAGTTGGACACTGCTAGGGCCGAGATGGAGAGCACAAGGACTGAGCATGCTAGAGTCCTTGATGAGCTGACGAGGCAGCATGATGCCGATATGCAGGCCAAGGACTTGTTGCTCAAAGACAAGGACTTGTTGATCAAGGACAAGGATGAGGCTCTGATCAACCTGGAGGCCCGTCATAAGACTGATCTGGAGGCAGCCATCAAGAAAGCTGAGACTGACGCTGTGGAGGCATACAAGATTTCAGACGAATTTCAGGGCTTCGGCCTTGAATATCTTGAAAGGGGGATTAGGACGGCCTGTCGGTGGGTAGTCCTCAGATTTGGCGATGTCGTCTCCTCTGTTCGCCCATCATTGGAGGGTGTTCAACTGGACGACCCCCTAATTGCCGAGGCCCTCAATCAGGTGGAGGCCCAAGCCCAGATCGAGGGGGTTGGCACATCTGAAGATGATCCGGTGCTGGTGACTGAGGAGACCATTCCCATTGATGTTGAGGCCCTGCCCTCTGATGTCGTCCCCTAGGGTGGCTGCCTGTAGCCCATACCCTTATTTTTGTATTTTTGTTCTGTATATTGTAAAACACTTGATGCTTTATATTAATACCATCGTCTCTTCCTTTCACAACTGTCTCCCATATTTAATTCTTTTATGGTTTGTTCCTTGCAAATTTGCTTCTTCGTTGATGATGATGATACTAACCCTTCCCTCGTCTTTTTGAGGACCAATGTGGGGTCGTCCCCTCATCAGGCCTCATTATAGCCGAGGGTTCAAATGATCAAATTAATGATTTTTAAATAAAGTCTACCCTCATCTTTCTTGAGAACAGTGGTGGGGTCGTCCCCTCCACTGGTCCTCATTATAGCCGAGGGTTCAATGAACCAAATTAACAAAGTTTTCCCTCGTCTTTCTTGAGGACAGTCTACCCTCGTCTTTCTTGAGAACAGTGGTGGGGTCGTCCCCTCCACTGGTCCTCATTATAGCCGAGGGTTCTGATAACCAATTTAATGGTTTTTAAAGTCTTCCCTCGTCTTTCTTGAGGACAGTGGTGGGGTCGTCCCCTCCACTGGTTCCCATTATAGCCGAGGGATCAACTTTCCAATTTAATGGTTTTTAAAGTCTTCCCTCGTCTTTCTTGAGGACAGTGGTGGGGTCGTCCCCTCCACTGGTCCCCATTATAGCCGAGGGATCAACTTTCCAATTTAATGGATTTTAAAGTCTTCCCTCGTCTTCTTGAGGACAGTGGTGGGGTCGTCCCCTCCACTGGTCCCCATTATAGCCGAGGGATCAACTTTCCAATTTAATGGATTTTGAAGTCTTCCCTCGTCTTTCTTGAGGACTGTGGTGGGGTCGTCCCCTCCACTGGTCCCCATTATAGCCGAGGGATCAACTTTCCAATTTAATGGTTTTTAAAGTCTTCCCTCGTCTTTCTTGAGGACAGTGGTGGGGTCGTCCCCTCCACTGGTCCCCATTATAGCCGAGGGATCAACTTTCCAATTTAATGGTTTTTAAAGTCTTCCCTCGTCTTTCTTGAGGACAGTGGTGGGGTCGTCCCCTCCACTGGTCCCCATTATAGCCGAGGGATCAACTTTCCAATTTAATGGATTTTGAAGTCTTCCCTCGTCTTTCTTGAGGACTGTGGTGGGGTCGTCCCCTCCACTGGTCCCCATTATAGCCGAGGGATCAACTTTCCAATTTAATGGTTTTTAAAGTCTTCCCTCGTCTTTCTTGAGGACAGTGGTGGGGTCGTCCCCTCCACTGGTCCCCATTATAGCCGAGGGATCAACTTTCCAATTTAATGGATTTTAAAGTCTTCCCTCGTCTTCTTGAGGACAGTGGTGGGGTCGTCCCCTCCACTGGTCCCCATTATAGCCGAGGGATCAACTTTCCAATTTAATGGTTTTTAAAGTCTTCCCTCGTCTTTCTTGAGGACAGTGGTGGGGTCGTCCCCTCCACTGGTCCCCATTATAGCCGAGGGATCAACTTATAAAATTAATGATATATATGAAATCTTCCCTCGTCTTTCTTGAGGACTGTGGTGGGGTCGTCCCCTCCACTGATCCTCATTATAGCCGAGGGATCAACTTCTTTGCATGTATACTAGAACTGATAACCACTGGATGAGGGAAACACTGATACTTCTCATTAATCTTCAATGTGTTCTGTCGAAACAATGCTTATTACAACTATGGCTTATCAAGACCTTACAACACTACTGGTAGTATTTTTTCAAATGATCTGCATTCCAGGGGTTTGAGAAAGGTTCCCCCTCCAGGTTCTCTAGCCTGTAGGTCCCCGGGACAACTTCATCGATGACCCTATATGGGCCATGCCAATTAGGATGGAGCTTGTTGGGTTTCTGCCAAGTCTTTTTAAGAACCAAGTCTCCCACTGCGATAGGCCTCTGTTTCACCCTTTGGTTGTAAAACTTTGCGGTCCTCTGCTGGTAGGAAGCTTGCCTTATCTCAGCATCCTCCCTTCTTTCCTCAATCAGGTCTAGGTCAAGTCTTCTCTCTTCCATATTCCCCTGGGGGTCATACATTTGGACCCTATGAGTAGGAAACTCCACTTCGGTGGGGATGACTGCTTCTGATCCATAAGCTAACATGAATGGGGTCTCCCCGGTAGGGGTCCTTACTGTCGTCCTGTATGCCCACAACACTGCATATAACTCCTCGACCCATCTTCCTTTTGCCTCCTCAAGCCTCTTCTTAATCCCATCTAGGATTGTCCTGTTCGTAACTTCGGTTTGCCCATTGGCCTGAGGTCGGCCTGGGGTGGAGAAAAATTGTTTGATACTTACCCTCTCACAGTACTTCTGTAAAGAGGCATTCTTGAACTGGGTCCCGTTATCCGAGATGAGGGTGTTGGGTAGACCATATCTGCATATCACATTTTTCCAGATGAACTGGAAGGTCTTCTGCTCCGTGATCATGACCATCGGCTCGGCCTCTACCCACTTTGAAAAGTAGTCAATTGCTACGATGAGGAACCGATAGTTATTGACTGCTCTTGGTAAGGGTCCTACCAGATCAATACCCCATACTGCGAACGGCCATGGGGATGCAATGGAGGTGAGAGGCTGGTGAGGTTGATGAGGGATAGTAGCAAATCTTTGGCATTTATCACACTTTTTAACATATGCGGCAGCATCTTTCCCCAAGGTCGGCCACCAGTAGCCTTGGGTGATCACCCTCTTTGCCAAGGATCTACCCCCAATATGGCTTGAGCACGACCCTTCATGCACGTCTTGCAAAATGGAAGGGACCTCTGAGGGATGCACACACCTAAGTAAGGGGAGAAGAAACCCCTTTTTGTACAGCGTGTCTCCGATGACAGCGAACTTTGCAGCCCTGTATCTCAGCTTCTTCCTCTCTTGGCTCGCTTCTGGCATCTCTCCCCCTTTAATGTATCTGATCAGAGGGTCCATCCATGAAGGTTCTTGAGAAACATTCATGCAAATGCCAAGTGTTCCCTCGTTGTCTTCGATAGTTGGTCGAAGCAAAATTTCTACCGGGACTGTCCTCCTTATGTCTGTCCTAGTAGCTGAGGCCAACCTTGCAAGGGCGTCAGCACGGCCATTGTCGAGCCTAGGTATCCTCTTGAATTTCACTTCTTTGAAGTTTTTCAGCAATGACCTCACCTTATCAAGATACCTAGCCATCCTCTCGTCTTTGGCCTCATAGGCTCCTAATATCTGATTCACCACCAGCCTTGAATCACTGTGAACCAAAATTTGGCTGATACTAAGGGATTTGGCTAAGGAGAGGCCAGCTATCAAGGCCTCATACTCAGCCTCATTGTTGGAGGATTTGAAATTGAACCTCAGGGCGTACTCGACGTCCGTGCCATCGGGTGCTGATAGTATCAGTCCAGCACCACTTCCGCTATCACAGGAGGACCCGTCAACGAAGAGGCTCCACGGAGTCTTTCCTTCAGAAAAATTTCCCTCAGAGAGGGACCCCTGTCTGAAGATGTATCTTCCCTCTTCGTTTTCAGTCACTTTCCTTCTAGCGGTGCTCGTCTCAGCCATTTCTGCAGGTGTGTCTGCGGGTCTGTCTTCTGTATCTGCCTTCCCGAGGGTCTCACCCTCGGCCTCATCTTCTTCCCATGTGAACTCAGCCACGAAGTCTGCCAAGGCTTGCCCCTTAATGGCTGTCTTAGGCTGATACACAATGTCAAACTCCCCCAGCTCTATAGCCCAGGTCATTAGCCTTCCTGATTTTTCAGGCTTGTGTAGGACCTGCCTAAGAGGAAAGTCAGTAAGGATGACCATAGTATGGGACTGGAAGTACGGTTTCATCTTCCTTGAGGCATGAATCAAGGCATAGGCCAACTTCTCCATCCTCGGGTATCTCTGCTCTGCCCCCTGGAGTGCCTTGCTGTTGAAATATACGGGCTTCTGTATCCCATCTTCGTCTCTTACGATTGCTGCACTGATAGCGGATTCTGAGACAGCAAGGTACACGTACAGTCGTTCACCCTGCACGGGTCGTGACAGCAGCAAGGGAGACCCTAAGTATGATTTCAGCTGCTTGAAAGCCTCATCACACTCTTCGCTCCATTCAAAAGCTTTCCTGAGGATCTTGAAGAATGGTAGACACCTGTCTGTAGCCCTTGACACAAATCTGTTCAAGGCAGCCACTCTCCCTGTGAGCCTCTGAACGTCTTTAATGGACTTGGGGGTCTTCATCTCAATAAGGGCCTTTATCTTTTCAGGATTGGCCTCGATGCCTCTTTGATTGACAATGAACCCCAAGAACTTCCCCGCTCCGACCCCGAAGACACACTTGGCCGGATTGAGCTTCATTTTGTATTTGTCCATTGTATTAAAGGTCCTTTCCAGGTCTGCCACATGATCCTCTGCCTTCAGGCTCTTGGTCAGCATGTCATCTACGTAAACCTCCATAGACTTCCCAATTTGGTCTTCGAACATTTTGTTTACGAGGCGCTGGTACGTTGCCCCCGCATTTTTTAGGCCAAAGGGCATGACCCTGTAACAGTATGTCCCCTTGTCAGTGATGAAGGCGGTCATCTCTGAGTCCTCGGGGTTCATGAAAATCTGGTTATACCCTGAGTAGGCATCCATGAAACTCATGAGCTCATGGCCTGCGGTAGCGTCTACCATCTGGTCGATGCGGGGGAGAGGGAAGCTGTCTTTGGGACAATGCTTGTTGAGGTCTGTGAAGTCCACGCACATTCTCCACTTGCCGTTGGCCTTTGGGACGATGACTGCATTGGACAGCCACTCAGGGTAGATGACCTCTCTGATAAATTCAGCGTCTTCTAATTTTTTAACCTCATCCCTGATGACCTCATACTTTTCTCTAGAGTAAATCCTCCTCTTCTGCTTTACCGGCTTCACTCCCTCTACCACATTGAGTTTGTGGCACATGATTTCAGGGTCGATCCCTGGCATATCTACATGACTCCACGCGAAGACGCTTCGCCTTCTCCTCAACAGTTTGATGAGGTCTTCCTTGATACTGGGCTTCAGAGATTTGCCAACTTGGACGGTTTTTCCCGGGTCATCCTCATCGAGGATGATGGGTTCTACCTCCTCAGCGGCCTCTCCTTTTTTGAGCTTCGTCTCGTCCCTGGGGTCTAGGGTATCAATGTTGTAAGTGGCTGTAGCCCTCTTGTGTGCCTCCCTTTCTTCAGCGGAGTTGTAGTAGCACTCTCTCGCTGTCGTCTGGTCTCCTTGAACTTCCCCCACCCCATAAGGGGTAGGGAACTTAACCATCTGGTGGACCGTGGACGGCACAGCTTCAAACCCCTTGAGGGCCACACGTCCCAGTATGATGTTGTATGCCGAAAACACATGCTCATCCAGCACAAAGAAACTGACCCTCTTAGTGAGCCATCTCGGCCACTCGTCCCCCATCCTGACATCAGCCTCATATATTCCTAGGGGGTGAACCTTCTCCCCACTGAACCCAATCAATGGATGATGGTAGGGGACAAGTCTGGCACGACTGAGGCCCAAGGCCTTGAAGCATGGCCAGAACATCACATCTGCGGATGAGCCCCCATCCACCAGGATCCTCAGCACTTCGCACCCGTGCACCCTAGTGGTGATGACGAGAGGGTCATCATGCGGGGCTAATAGGCCCTTGAAGTCCATTCTTGAAAATCCCACAACCAAAGTGTCCATATCAACCTTCTTCCTTTTTTCTAACTTGACCTCTAGGGAGGTCGAGTGCACCGTCTTCATCACTGCCTTAGCCTCAGCGACATGGGCCTTCCTGTCGGCGACCTCAGACCCTCCTCCTGCAAGTCCCCCGGAGATCATTCCCACCCCGAGCGAGATCATATTGAGCCTCTTGACAGGGCCGTGGTCGTCTCTCGGCGGGAGGTCGGGGTCGTCCTCATCATCAGAGGGGTCGTCCCCTCTTTTTTGAGGACCTTCTCTGCAGGCATCGACTCGCTTCTTTCTGGGGTCGTCCCCTCGGCCCCTCTTGAAGTCGGCTTTGTCGACGTACTTTCTGAGCTTCCCTTCCTTCAGCATCTTCTCGATCTCATCTTTCAGAGCAAAGCATTTGTCTGTTACGTGGCCGTGGTCTTGGTGAAATTCACACCACAGGTTCCTATTTCTCTTGCCGGGGGCTGCCCTCAGCTTCTCAGGCCACTTCAGTGTCCGGTCACTCTTTATCTCATTGAGGATCTGTTCACAGCTGACCGTCAGAGGGGTGTACCCCGCGAACTTATCATCCATGGTCCTCTTCTTCCCCTCTTTGTTCTTCTTGGGGTATTTATTCCCACTTGCACCTCCTTTTTCGTCTTCATGTTTTGCGGCCATCGCCTCTTCGGCGTTCATCACCTTCCCTGCTGTTGACAACAGCTCAGCCATCGTCCTCGGAGGGTCTTCGGCAAGCTTCCATAATAGCTTCCCCTTCTGGAGCCCTCCAATCAGGGCTGTCATAGCTATGCTCTCCTCATAGTCTTCCACCTCCAGCTTCTCTTTATTGAATCTGGCTATGTAGTCTCTCAGAGTCTCGTTCTTTCCCTGCTTAACATAGAGCAGGTGTGTGGTCTTCTTCTGTGGCCTCACCCCAAAGCAGAAATTATGGATGAACAGGTCTGCCAACTGCTTAAAGTTTCCAATAGAATTTTTTGGAAGAGACGTGTACCAAACATGCGCAGCCCCTGTCAAGGTACCAGAGAAGGCACGACACCTCATCTCATCTGAGATAGAGTATATGTCTGCCGCCGACTGATACATTTCCACGTGGTGGACAGGGTTGGTGCTCCCATCGTATCTTGGGGTGACCACGGGAGGCTTGGACTTCGATGGCGTGGGGAAATTGACTATCTTTGCCACAAAGGGTGAGCCCATGGTGTATCCCCTCTGAAGAGGGTCCCGGCTCTTCAGTATGTCGCCAATCTTATCCTCTAACCTCCGGATTGAGTCATTCCAGGGCCTCACAGGGTCGGCCTGGCCGATGTTATCCCCTGCTGCCTCTCGGAGGTGGATGGAGGGCTCCGCCACGGCAGGCCTGTGTCGGCTATTTACTTCCCTTTGGCCGTCATCCCGTCTTTGGGGTCGGCCTTCTGCTTCTTTCCTAGATCTCGCTGCGCTTCTTGACTTGGACAACTTGTCTCGCAGGTCATTCACTGGGCCCAGCCTCTCGAAGGCCGACCCCCTGCTCAGGCGGTCAAAAGCAGAGCCTCTTGGGCGATCATCAGGGTTTGGTCTCCCGCACTTTCCTCTACTGTCCTGGAGGGGTCGTACTGTATTGTTGGAGACCTCATATGGCTCCCAGCATTCTACTGGAGCCTCTTCTTCCTCCAGATCATCATACCTGTCCTCAGGGCAAGGGTTTCCTTGCCTCCCCAGGCGTAAACGCCGGGGGTCAGCAACATCCCTACGCCGCTGAGGGGGTGGCAGGTCTTTATGTGGTGCCTGGGGTGGTCCCCTGGCCTCATGATGTCCTGGAGCTGCTGCCGGAGTAATCATCTCAGGTGAGACCCCTGGTGGTCTCAGTATATTCTGACTTAGAGCTGTAAACTGCTCCTGCATCATCCGCTGGCTGGCTGCCAGAGACTTTAGGGCTGCTGCCACATCAGCCATCTCAGACTGAGGTGGTGGCTGACTGGAACTGGGCCTTCCCCCCTCATCCGGTGGGGGAAGAGGTGGTGGTGGCATCTCAGGTGCCATGTGCTTGAGCTATGAAAAGTTGAACTGAAGAAAATACTAGTGAGCTTGGGAACCTTAGTGGGTCTCTTTCAATGGTGAAACACCTCCTCTCAGGGGGAGTGTTGGTTCACCACCAGAGTGCCCAGTGAGGTCAAGCTGTACAAAGGAAGAGATGTCTTCTCGTTCCCATAGACGGCGCCAAACTGATGATGCTAAGATTTAGCACCACCAGGTAAATGTTAGTGAGCTCAAACAGTAGCAGCCATGGCAGCCATAGAGGTGTATGAGTGTATAAGTATGTAGAAGGGGATGAGTATAAGAGGAAATTAGACAATGATGTATAGTGGTTCAGCCAATTTGGCCTACATCCACTGTGAGTGTGTGATCCACTAAGTATGGGCACTAATGGCCTTGGATACAATGCACATAACCCTCTCTCTCTCTCTCTACTGTGTGTGAACAAGCAGAGTTTTAGCTAGGGCTACTGTTCATGGATCGATCCCCTGTAGGGTTAGGGGTGACAAGTATATATAGGTCTTGGGGGGTGTAGTGTACCCCCCCAGGTAAGCATGGTGCATGTGAATAATGATCTAGCCAATCCCCTGTTGACACCTGTAGATGCCAAATGATGACATAATATTCCCTCACGTGAGGGGGTGATTGGTTGTAACGGTCTTCCACGTGTCATATGAGCCTCACGCGCACTGTTCCACGCGTCTCCCAAACCACGCGCTGTCATGATGTCACCCTCGGCCTATGAGCCGAGGCCGAGGGCAAAGTTTCTTCCGGCAGTGAGTCTGGCTTGATTATGTCCTCGTACTGTCGTACCCTCGTAGGGTCGGCCGGAGCCTGGTGAGGGGTCGGCCCCTCGTAGGGTTGTCTGGAGCCTGGTGAAGGGTCGGCCCCTCGTAGGGTCGTCTGGAGCCTGGTGAAGGGTCGGCCCCTCGTAGGGTCGTCTGGGTCTGGTGAAGGCCAGTTGGGGCCTGCTGGGGGGTCGGCCCCTCTTAGGGTCGTCCGTTGTGGAGGCGACCCTCCTAGAATATAAACGGGTATATCACAATACCTAATGAATGACAAACTTAAGAGGTAACCAAAAGAAAATCAATCTAAATGCAAAGTAAAGGATATAGCTCAAAGAAAATCAATCTAAATGCAAAATCAATCCATATATGGCCTTTTTTGTTGACTTTATACGGTGAAATAATCACATGACTTTATATCCATCAAATAAAAGCATGAAAACTAAAAAACTACAATAAGGGTTAAAATGGCATCCAAAGTTGCTAAAAGCATGAAAAATAAAATATTTTTTAAGATTTGTGGTGAATAACTAAAGTTAAAAAAAGTATTACTTCAGTCATTAAATTACTTTTTGAATTCGGGTGATGCACATAAATTTGTAGTAATTGTCTTATAATAAAGATCATTTAGTCTATGTTGTTGAAAAATTTGATCAAATTGGTGATCCCTTCAAATTTTAAAAATGTTGTTTTTATTCCTATTTAACTTTTCTTTCTATACACCCCTAATTATATTTAAAGTTTAATAAAATATGAGTTATAGAAAGAAAAGTGGGGTTTAAATAAAAACATTTTTTTTAAATTTTAGGTTCTGGTCCATAATCGTACTTTGTCACAATTAATTTATATGCCTCAAAGTTATTTTATCACTCTTAGTTTATATTTGTGATAATACTTTATGAACCACAACTTTAGGTTGATTATTTTAGAACTTAAACTTCAAGGTACAACTTAGATATCTTAACAAAACACATATCTAACATTGAATTAACCCATTATATGAAACATACTTGAAATTAAATATAGTGCACATAGATACTAGCCTTCTAGTTCTTATGCGTACGCATTCAATAGCCCTTAGACCCGTTCAAGAGTCGTTACCCCTGTAATGAGATCTCTCGAATTGTCCCGTTTGGACAGCTTGAGACTGTATAATTTCTGTATAATATTCTTATTGGCTTAAAGTTGTTACTTTTGGAGGAAGTTCTGCAGTCGTATCTTAATGTTCTCTCGGTACATACTAGATTGACAAGTGTGACTGTTATTTCAATTGACCAATTGAAATAACACTCACACCTGCCAATCTACATCGTGTACTTGGAGAACTACGGGGATATGCTGTCGAATTTTTTTCAAATCGTAACAATGTGCATGAGTTGTTAAGTATATTACAGAAAAATGCAGTCTTGAATGGGATATAACCACTTACCCTTTAATAGGATAATTAAATGATGGGATAATTAAATAAAACATACTATAAATCTAAGTTTTGTTTACCTTTAATAGGTGTTTAGTTGTGGTAGCTGTGATGGGATATCCGAAATACAAAGAGTGGATGGGTGAGACTAATAGAATGGGGGATGTGTTTCGCAGAGGTGCTAACGAATTTGTGAAATATGCAAAGAGATGTCGTAATGATGAAGAGTTTCCGTGTCCGTGTGCTAGATGTAAGAATGTTAAGGTGTTTGAGTGGAAAACAGTTGAACTACATTTGTTAATATCGGGTATGCAAGATAGTTATCGATTTTGGAGTTTTCATAGTGAATTGAAAGTTCCTTTTGTCCCCGACCAACCTTCACAACAACCTTCAACAAGTATAATAGACGTAGAAGGGGACGGCGTAGATCATAATATGTTGGAGGATTTAGTTGATGATGCGTACGGAGTTTATGAAGCAGAGGAGAATGAGGTTACTGATGATGTAGAAGATTCAAGTGCTCGTGAAGATAACACGATAAAACTTGACGATGACTACCAAAGTTTAAAATTTAAGGCGACCCAACCGTTATAATCTGGCTGTGAGAAAGATCGACCAAATTTACATAATCATATAGAATTTGTATACTATTTACACAAGTATAATAATAACCGTCCCAACGAGCTATAACTCGAGGACGCAAGTTCTCAATGCTATCATATACCAGGTAATCACTCACATATCATCCTGGGTACCAACGGTCGGAATCTCACACCGCCTTGGCAAAATAACCATAACACAACGTACGGGAAGTGGTCATAGTTCCCCCCAGAAATGAGACGAAACATACCCACCACGTCTCACCCCTAATAAAAACAATCACACAATAATAATTGGATACTATGACCTGGGGAATATCCGCACCCTGCTCCTTAAGCCAAGGCGTTCACCCTCATCGCGCAACTTCCCATGATAGCAAGGTATTGGTATGCTTCACTTATTTATATATATCATTCACACAAGATATACATACATCATCACATCATATAATTGTATGCGATCACACAAGGTATAGATATCACACTATTTATATACTCATATTACGCTCTTAGGCATAGATGAAATACTATCACTATTTAGTGTATTTTACTCTCGATATACTATTCGTTAATAACTCACATAACTTCCCCATTTAGTATACATTATACTATTTGTCACTTGAAAACCACATGTCACTTCTTTTGGTATGAATCATCACTCAATTCTATATACGTTGAGGATATTTCTCTATATCCTAATCCACCTCGATCAGCATTTATCATTTATGAAACATCTCCCAATTTAATTTACATTAAGGATATTCTCTATATCTGTATGCACATCTATCAACATTTATTATTCTCAATTCATAATTATGGTTCAATCAATCATATGAACCTTTAAAGTTATCCCATTTTGGATTTAATTCTAAAATCCATTACCACTAAACGCATTCTAACTCTCTCTTATATATATCCGTAATTATCTCCAAATCATAATCACAATCACAGTGGGCTTTCCCACTTAGTGAATACGATTCTCTCTAATCGGTATAATCTCGAATTAAATCAATGTGACTCTAATAATTTCTCGTAAGGGAAACTCCCTAAAAGTCTCTAAAACACACTTCCCATAACTCCTATAGAGGTTCCCAATCGACAAACTCCAATGAAACGGGATGAAACTCACTGTTGATACAAAATTAGTCGGCTGACGTGGATCAATTAAGAGGAGACACGTGTCAATCTACATGGCACCTACAAACATTTCTGAGCAACACCTTGACTTCGAGGAACTCAACCTCCCCGACCAACTATGACACTCCGAGTAACAGGTGTTCTTCGAAGAACTTTGCTATACTGAGCAACTCATGAAGACCGAGCTACTCAGGCGGTCCGAGCTGTATCTCGTACAGAGCATTAATGACCGAACAATCAAAAGTTATACTGCTCATTATTATCACACAGGCACATACGCCTATTGGACAGCTGTGTAATATTCTTTCATTTGTAAAGCCTCAAGGCTATAAATACATTGTAACCTCCTCATTAGCGGGGGACTCGAAATTTTTTGGTAAAAACTATCATCAAGAATTCTGGGCAAACAGTCATCAATAACACAAATAGTGGATGTAGGCCATTCTTTCAAGCATGAACCACTTTAAAAATATTTTATCTTATTTATTTTTTATCTGTGATTGATTAATTAAAGATAATCTAATTTTTTACATCAACAGATTGGCGTCGTCTGTGGGAAACGACTGTAATAACCGTTTTTCACCAAAACAATTCATCACCAATGGCTGATAATCCTAAATCCAGCAATCGAAACGCTGGAAACCCCCCAAATCCATCCTCTCCTCCAAGTGTCCAAGATCTGACTAGAATAATGGCTAATTTGGCTCAAGGCCAGACGGCTATGCAAGAGACTATACGACAACTCATGCAAACTATCTAGGGTGGAGCACAGACCCATTCAGGACAACGAAGTGTTCAAAGAAATACCCGTTTAGTTTTTTCTCGGATTAGGCAGAGCGATTCATATTGCACTGAGAGATCTGATGATTTTTCTTATCAACCTGGTCGAACTTCCTCGGTACGAGCTACAGATATGCAAAAAAATATCACTCTCTCTCCAGAAAGGACCAGTGCTCTTGAAAGATTGAGCAGGGTCTCTCCTTTTGATCAATTTGGCCCTAAGAGGAATAAAAGTCTTCCTAAGGCTGTGTCGAGAAACTTTCGACGACCATCTGATCTAAGAGAGGGTTCTGACCAATCACAACCACCTGCTCGTCGTGAGAGATCCCAAGAGGCAAATTCAACAAGATCAGTTGCACTGACCAATAGTCCCGAGGATGGAAATGATGCATGGAAAGGCTCTATCCAAAGGCTGGAGGATAGAGTAGGGGAAATGGCTAAGGCCAAGAATCCTCTACAAAGAAATTTTGTCCAAGGGACACCTTTTATACAGGAAATTGTGGACTTTCCCACACCATCGAAGTTCAAAGCACCTGTGGTGACCCCTAAATATGATGGAAAAATTGACCCTGTCCTTCATATAGAACAATACCAAGATGCTGTCGACATCTATGTTGTGCCAGACGAGATGAGATGCAGGGCATTTTTGGGAACTCTGATCGGATCTCCACAAATATGGTATAATAATCTTCCTCGGGGGAAGATTTCAACTTTCTTTCAACTGTCCGAGCTCTTCATTGGAAATTTATTTTTTGGAGCAAAACTAGTTAAACGAGTGGCACATTTGTTGAGTGTTAGACAAAAAACAGGTGAGAGCACCAGGGATTACATAACTCGTTTCAATAACGAGAAGCTCGAAGTTATTGATTATGAGAAAAAGATAGAAATTACTGCTTTGATGAGTGGACTGTTGCCCAATAAATTGTACTATACTTTGGCCAAAGATCCACCCAAAACCATGTTAGAACTAATGGCAAAAGCGGCCAAGATCATGAATGCTGAGGAGGCTATGGCTGCGAAGAAGAATTTGGACACTAAAGAGACCAAGGTGGAGGTTGATAAGGTTAAAAACAAAGAACATAAGAACAATGGTTGTGACAAGCAGTCAAAGGAAAAACCATCATGGGAAGTATTGAAGAAATTTGAAAATTATACTCCTTTGAAAGTATACATAAACCATGTCCTGGAGGAGATCAAGAACAGTGAGGAACTAAACTGGCCTGGGAAATTAAAGTCAGATCCTGACAAGAGGAATAAGGCCAAATATTGCGAGTTCCATAAAGACCATGGTCACACGACCAAAAATTGCATAGCTCTCCAGAATGAAATCGAAGCACTCATCAGACGAGGAAAGCTGGCCAAGTATGTTGATCGAAGAAATGAAAGAAAAAGCAACGACCGAGCAAGACAGAGGTCTAGATCTCCTCATCGAGCAGAAGAAAACAAGAAAAGAGATCATGAAGATGATCCAGAAAACGATCCTGATCTCCCCAAGAGACCAAGACAGCCAGAACGTGAGGTATTTTCAATTCGTTTTGGATCATTTGATTGTTACGTTATTACAGGTGGAGATAAAGGAGGTGGGGACCTTACTGCGAAAAGGAAAGCTTACCTCAATGAGTCTCAAGCTTGTTCATACATTCAGCGAATAAATTTAGCTGAGGATGATCGCCCGAAGAAGGTGAACAAAGAAAAACGGGTTATCGATTTCTCCAAGGATTACCTCACAGGCGTACTATATCCTCATGATGATCCACTGGTGATCAAAATGAGGACGAAGGAAGTAATAATCTCAAGAGTACTGGTGGATAATTGTATCTCGGCGGATATCATGTTCTACTCATGCATCGATAGTTTAAATCTAAAGTTGTCTCGGTTGGAACCTTATCACAGGCCCCTCCTCGGGTTTGCTAGCGAGAAAGTCTTTCCACTTGGGACGATCAAGTTGGATATGCTCATCGGTACATGGCCTGCTTGTCGAACTTAAAGAGTACGTTTCTTTATGATGGATAAGAATGTCCAGTCAGCTTACAATATCATCATGGAAACGGTAGGATTGAAGAAGTTTAAAGCAGTACCATCTACTGTACATCAATGCCTGAAATTTCCAACCAATTTTGGAGTGGGAGTTGTAAAGGGTGACCAAAAAGTAGCTCGGGAATGTTATTACTCATCTGACGAGTAAGAAGAACTGGAGGAATCTAGGAAAAAGACTACGACCTACCAAGTGGATTAAGGTGCAGAGATTGAAACATTGGATCCTAGAGATGAATCACAACTCGTGAAAGGTCAAGTGGTGGATGCTACTAAAAATATCATTTTGGACGATAAGTACCTGGAAAGAACAACTCAAATAGGTTCGTCATTAGATGCCTCACTAAAACAGGAATTGATAGTTTTCCTAAAAAGCATAAAACAAAATTTTTCTTGGAGTCATGAGGATATGCCAGGAATAGACCTAAATTTCGTATGTCACGAGCTCAATGTGAATAAGGAGATCAAGCCAATGAAGCAGAGAAGAAGAGTGTTCAACCCCGAGAAAAACCAAGCGATACAAGAGGAGGTCGAGAAGCTCCAGAAAGCTTGTTTTATTAAAGATGTCAAATATCCAGACTGGTTGGCTAATGTGGTTATGGTAAAGAAGAAAAACAACAAGTGGAGGATGTGTGTACACTTCACCGACCTCAACAGGGCTTGCCCAAAGGATCATTTTCCTTTACCCTGAATTGATCAATTAGTGGATGCTACCTCGGTTCATGAGTTATTGAGCTTCATGGATGCTTATTCTGGTTACAACCAAATTAAAATGAAACCTAAAGACAGGGAGAGTACCTCTTTCATTACCCCTAGGAGAACTTATTGTTATAATGTTATGCCTTTTGGTTTGAAAAATGCAGGTGCAACATATCAACGGCTGATGAACAAAGTATTTGCAGCACCAATCAGTGGCAATATGGAAGTTTATGTTGATGATATGCTGACAAAGAGTAAGAGAGCTACTGACCATCTAATTTACTTAAGCCAGACCTTTGATCAATTAGATAAATATCAAATGAAACTGAATCCCACCAAGTGCATATTCGGAGTTCGAGAAGGCATGTTCCTCGGGTATATTGTCAACTAACGAGGAATCGAAGCAAACTCAGAAAAGATCAAGGCTCTATTGGGACTACGATCTCCAACGATGAAAAAGGAAGTACAAAGTCTCACTGGGCGAGTTGCAGCACTTAATAGATTTGTATCACAAGCAACAGATAGATGCCTCCCTTTCTTCAAAACACTCTGAAAGGCGTTTGAATGGTATGACGAATGCGAGAAATCTTTTCAAGAATTGAAGAAATATCTGGGAGCACCTCCACTGTTATCGAGGCCAGTGATGGGGGAAAGATTATACTTATATCTGGCAGTGTCGGAGAATGCAGTTAGTTCGGCATTGATAAGAATGGAGGATGGAGTGCAAAAACCGATCTATTACACTAGCAAGGCCTTCCGAGGAGCAGAGATCAGATATCCAAGACTGGAAAAATTGGCACTAGCATTGATCGAGGCGAGTAGGAGAATGAGGCTGTTTTTCCAAGCTCATACCATAATTGTGTATACTGATATGCCATTGAGGCAAGCTCTTCATAAACCAGAAAAATCAGGGAGATTGATGTACTGGGCAGTGGAACTTGGTGAATATGACATAGTTTATGAGCCTAGATCGTCACTAAAAGGGCAAACAGTAGCAGATTTTATAGCAGAATTCACCTATCCTGATACATCCGAGGAGCAAAAGCTACACACTGACCAACATGTGGATGATACAGGTTCATCAAATCTAACCCCCGATCAACTTAAGGTGGTTAATGAGCAAGAGAAGTTGGTCGACGAGCAAGGGAAGATGGTCGACGAGCAGCAAGAAGTGCTAGAGGAGATAAAAGGAAGCAGCAAATATTCCACCGAGGAACTCTGTCCGATCAAAAATTTGAAGACGAGGTACCTCTATGGAATTTATATGTGGATGGCTCATCTTGCACTACAGGCTGTGGGGCAGGGATTATTTTTAATAGCCCTGATGAGGTCGATGTGGAGTATGCTCTATGCTTCCAATTCAAGGCTTCTAATAATGAGGCTGAATATGAAGCTATGATTATAGGTCTTAATTTGGCAAAAACCATGGGGGCAGAGCAATTCAGTGACTCACAATTAATCATAAATTAAATGCTAGGAGTATATGCAGCTAAAGGAGAATTAATGATTAGGTATCATAAAAGAGCGATGAAGATTTTATCAAGTCTGATGGCAGTACAGATAATCAGAATACCAAGATTGGAGAATGCTAGAGCAGATGCCTTAGCTCGGTTAGCTTCATCCACATGCACCGAGCTACGAAGAACAATCCCAATAGAAGTCTTGGCTAGTTGGAGCATAGATTAAGATCTGATGATGAACTTTATTACCCTTCATTTAAGACCATCTTGGATGGATCCTATTAGGGCATATATTGAAGAAGGGTATTTGCTAGCTGATAAACTCCCAGCCAAGAAACTAAAGTTTAAAGTTGCTCGTTATGTATTGACCAATGGTGTTCTATATAGACAAGGAATTATAGCTGGTTTGTAGAGATGTGTACATCCCACCTAGGTGAAAGACTTGATCGAAGAAGTCCATGAAGGGTCTTGTAGAGCCCATGTAGCAGGTCGGACACTTCTGCAAAGGATAATGATGCAGGGATACTATTGGCCGGCAATGAGGGCTGATTGCATAGCCTATGCCAAAAAATGTGACAAATGTCAACGCTTATCCACTATCCGAAGAACTCCCCAAGCATTGTTGATACCCATTACTTCCCCTTGGCCATTTGCCATGAGGGGAATTGACTTGGTCGGGCCACTTCCAACGACCAGAGGAAGGTTTAAATATCTCGTCGTCGCAGTGGATTACTTTACTAAGTGGGTGGAAGCTGAGCCCCTTATCGATATGACATATGACAAAGTGTATAAATTTATATGGAAGAACATCATTTGTAAATATGGTCTCCCACATGCATTTATCACAGACCATGGAACCCAATTCGACAACGAGGAGTTTGCCACGTATTATCATGAGTTGAACATATTGAAAACCCACTCTGCACCAGGCCATCCTCAAAGCAATGAACAAACTGAAGTGACAAACAGAACACTGTTGAATGGCTTGAAGAAAAGATTAAATGATGCAAAGGCAAATTGGATCAACGAGCTGCATTCTGTACTATGGGCTTATCGTACTACTCCACGAGCAGCCACAGGAGAATCTCCATATATGCTGGCATTTGAAAGTGAAGCTGTTATACCTGCCGAGCTGGGTCTCCCCACACACAGGATGATGAATTTCAACTCTCCTATCAGTGACTTGATGAGGAGATTATACTTGGATATGCTCGAGGAAGTTAGAGAAGAAGCAGGCATCAGGAATGCTGCATACCAGTAGCGAACGTCTCTGTTCAATAATAAGAGGGTGAAGAAGTGAGACCTGAAAGAAGGAGACTATGTGCTAAAGAAATTAATTCAGAAGCACAACAAACTGGAAGCTAACTGGCATGGGCCCTACAGAGTAACAGAGGTTGTTCGACCAGGGATGTATATGATCGAAACCTTAGAAGGTTAAGAGTTTAAAAATGCATGGAACGCAGAGCATATGCGCAAATATTATCTGTAATTGAATCTCTATGTAATGCAGTTTTCTTCGATATGAAAAAAGTTTGGGATATTTCGCCCAATTCTCTCCTTTTATTGAAATTTTTTGGAGTACTAGTGCTACACACTATGCAACAAGCCCAGAAACACCAACTAAGGTTGGTCGAAAATAAACATTTCCCAGAAATACCAACTACGGTTGGTTGGGAGGAAAATCCACCAACTAAGGTTGGTCGGGAATAAAAAAAATTTCCAGAAATACCAACTACGGTTGGTTGGGAAAAAAATCCACCAACTAAGGTTGGTCGGGAATAAAAATTTCCCACAAATACCAACTACGGTTGGTTGGGAAGAAAATCCACCAGCTAATGCTAGTCGGGAATAAGAGAATCTACCAACTAAGGTTGGTCGGGAACAAAAACCACCAACTCTGATTGGTCAGAAACAGTTGGGTAAATAAATGAAAGTCATTTCAAGGATTAAAATTAAAAAGTGATAAATTTCTTGATACTTATGGCATTTTAAACTATCACCATAGTTGGTCGAGAAATAAAATATCACCAACTCTGCTTGGTCGTCAGATAATCAATTCAGATAGTCAACAATAAATTTTCACCAACTTTAGTTGGTCAACAATTTGAATAACACAATATTGTTATACATGCAAAAGAAATGTTTTACAGAATATTTTCAAGACAATGACAATCAAGATTGCAAAGAAATTTTTTTCATTAAATCCAAGACAAAAATACATCGAGAATGAAATACATATTACATAAAAAATTGTTACATCAAGAATACTATTCTATTGGCTTCTTCCCCTCTGCTTTTGAAACAGGTTATTCATCGGCAGGAGGATCGTCTAAAGCATAGGGGGAATTTATAAAATTCAGATCTTTGAGCATCCTGACATTCATTACTGATGGCCGAGCAAGTAAGTGCTCAGGCGAGATATTTGGAAGTTAGAATGAAGACTGTAGTCACCGAGATACTTTGAAATCAGGAATCGAGGAATGGCCCGAGCAGGAATCCAGCTCATATCCAGTTTAAAAGGTGGCACTGGCAACTCGAGCAACCCAGGGTCATGGTAATCCCATAAATAGTGACCCTGTTCCAACTGCAGCACACCCAAGGCATTCAGCCATCCTTGCTTATAACCCTCATTATTTGCATTTTGGATCCGATCATCTACATGGTAAAGGGCTTCATTATAACAATACATCCAGAACTCTCTGGGCTTCTTGTGGAATTGATAGGTTAACCTCTCCAGTTGCTCGTGGAGGTTCTTCGTTACAAGTTCTTTACTCTCCAAGGCTGACTTTTGTGCAAAGAGCTACTCACCCAAATTCAGAATTCTCTTGGACATCTCTGCCAGAGCTTTATTCTTCGCAACCAACTGAACTGCTTGATTTTCCAGAGAAGCTTGATTTCTTGCCTTTTCATTGGTAAGCTGAGCAGCCCTTGCTCATCCCCGAGAACCTCTTTCTCGTCCCCGAGCAGTAAAAGACCCAGCCCTTTTTAAAGTCTCCAATTTGTCTCTCAAATTGGCATTTTCGACCTCTAAGAAAGAGAAACCCTCGTCGTTGACAGGGACCAAAGCGCTCGAAGTAGATGTTACAGACTTCAGCTGAGATATCTCTCCTCGCAAATCGTAGTTTTCCTGCTCTATCAGTTTCGCGATCTGCCTATGCTCTTCAACCTCAGTCTTCAAAGTCCTCTCCCTGAAATCATAAGCAGCGACTAGCTTATCATATCCTTTGTCAGCATTTAGTTGTTCGTACTTTTTCTCATACCCCTGATGCAAAAGGGCAGAAGTCTCCTTGTACTGTTGTTGAAGTTCCTCGAGGGTATCCTGGAGATTTTTGATCATCTCATAGTATGCCACATTATTAGCAACTACACGGTCGAGCAGGCATTTCAAATACTGGTAGGCTTCAACTTCTCACTCTGAAGCATCGGGACCGAGGATATCGATAATTTGAGATTCATTCAAGTCAGCATAACCAGCCTTGAAGTAGTCGTTACATTTTTTCATCAGTTCTGTATCATGGGCGGATAAGAGTTCCATTCTAGCCATAAACTGGTAAAGAAAAGAGATAGAAAGAATCAATAAAATGTAGACAGAACAAGAAGAATGAAAGCAGAGCAAGAAAAAGGGATTTAAGTTGCACAACCAAAAACTTTAAATTTTATTACATCATAAAAGAGAAGTACATAGTTCAGAGTTACATTTGACAAAAATAAGCAAAGAGAAAAAGTCCGAACAACACTATACCTTCTCCTTGTCTCCTAAAACTTTCTCAGGAGGCTGGGACGAGGAAGTAGGTTGCTCGGAAGGCATGGTAGGTAGCTCGAAGGGTGTTGGTAGCTTCTCGGCTGAAATGTTGGTTAGTTGAAGATGCTCATGGGAAGTCTGGACAACTGGGGCATGAGAAATCTGATCTCCAATCGCCATGGAGGATTCCTCAGAAGCAACTTCGTCTTCTTCTTCTTCCTCGGGAGTGGGAGGGGAGCCAGGAATGTGTCGCTGAAATAAGTCGGAGTTCTCATCAACGTTCATCTCTTTCAGGGCAGCCACCCAACCATCTCTGAAATATTTAAGGCTATCATATTCCATTTGTGAAACCATGGCAGCCAAACCCTTATTCCACCCCTTATCCCAGCCAGCGCTGAAGGATTTCTTAACATACTTTCTTCTCTTTTCTCTCTCCGAGGAGGTTCTCTCCTTGAGTTGCTCCTCGATAGCCTTCAACTTATTCTCAACTTCTTCCTTTTGATGACCAACTTCACGAAGACTGTTTAACTCTTCCTCAACAGACTTGAGCTTACTTTCAAGCTCTCCAGCCTTTTGGAGCTTCCCTTCAAGATATTTATTCTTACTTTCCAAGTCTTTTATCTTCTCCTCCAAACTCTTGGAGACTTCAACAGCTTTATCTCTCTCCTGCTCGGTGGTTTTTAGTTGCTTCCCCCAAGCAACTTTGTTTTCATCATACTTTTGACGAGAATCCTTTAAAGATTGGGATAATCCAATAAAAGCCTCCTCTACACCCCCCCGAGGAGATTGATGATTTGATGGATTTTCCCTTCTTCAGAATAGTATTAAAGCATGTTACCAACTGAGAAAAAGAAAATAAATGTATGTTAATACAAGGACATAACAATGAAAAATGAAAGTTTAAAATAGTAATACTTACTGAGGAAATGTGTTGGGCTGCCAGGGTGGTAACCCTATCCCGAGAAAGATTGTCTTCAAAACCTTGAATCTCGGGGATGATCCAAGACTTCACCGAGCTCATGGCAGAGCTCGGGGCAACAAAAGTGGGAACACCACTTCCAGTAGTTAGAGGCTGAGAGATGGGTTCAGCCAAATTGTCCGAGGAGATTTTCTTCAACTTCCTTGTGGGAGCAGGAATATTCTCGAACAAGGATGTCATCTTGGTTGGAGAAATAATTATAACCTCGCTTGGAGGTGAAACAGCTGCGATCTTGCTTGGAGCCACAGGGGGCTTCTAGGCAACCTTCTTAGTAGGAGCTGGAAGAGGTGCCTCAATTTGTCTTGTCCCTTCTTTCGGGACATCTTGCTTACTTTTCTTTGCTTCTCCAGCAGTAGAGGCAGATTTCTCGAATAGGGCAGGGGCTCTTCTTCTCTTCATTCTGTCGATGAGAGGAATATGCGATTCAGAAGAAGAACCTTCAGAAACTGGTGCTAGTTCTATGTTACTTATCACTAGACGAGCAGTGAAAGACGAGGTGTAACTCTTGTACTGCAACAAATACGAAGATGATCTAATATGTTCATCAGTGACAGTTTGATGCAGACCCCAGATAAGTTTCAGATGCTTTAAATTAACTTCTGACTCCTTTGGAGACTTTCTTTTGCTGTTAACTACAAATAAATAAAAATTAGAATATCATTGACGCATTTTATCGAATATAAAGAAAACATGATTTTAAAAACTAAATAAAATAAAAACAACCTATCCCATTGCTATAGGGAGGGCATCTGGGACCTTGATATACATCATTTTCAGCTAATGGGGCATGTTGCCAATTTTTAATAACAACCCCATGCTCAAAGTAATCTCTGTTGGCATCTGGGAGATTGACAACTAAAGCCCTATTTAAAAATATAGTTTTCAAATAAAAAGTACTATCACCGACAACCCATCTATAGCAAAACATAATCTCTAGAATTCCTAAGCGTGTTCCATGAATCTGATTTAATCTATGGACTCCATTAACTATTCTCCATGTATTGGGGGCTATTTTTGCAGTCACTACATCAAAATATTGACTGAATTCCAAACACAAGGGGTTTGGAGGAAAAGAAAAGACACATTCGGCTATAAAGAGACTAGGGAACCAATGTCCCTCAGCCAAACGAAAATAATCAGGAGGACCAGAAAGCTCCTCCAAAATGACCCAAGAAGGAATTGAAAACTCAGAACGAAATTTGTCAAGAGATTCAACGATGTAAACCGTAATGAACAAAAGAAATAAAAGAGAAGGAAGAAGAGCTTACAAGAAAAAGGGTAGATCAGTTGATAACGAACGATGGAAGGAAGGAATGCACAAGATGGAGAAGAAATGGAGAGATCAAAGATACAGATTTGAAAAAGTAAGAGACGATAGGATTTTCTGCAACGCTTAAATACCTTACCTTGGGAAGGGGTAAAAATAATGATTACAAAGAGAGACATTTGCGCTACCGGCGGCTAAAAGGACAAAAAGGCACGGAGACCAAAGCAGTGGGAAAAATTCAAAATGTCTGATTCTATGAATACGAAAGGAAAATTAAATACAAGGAAGATACTCCTAAAATTTAGGGTGACTATTTAATCCCTCCATATTTCGAGAAGAATGTTCCACACTCCTCAACCTCGAACTGTGAAACATTGGGAGATTCTGTTGATACCAAATTTAGTCTGCTGACGTGGATCAATTAAGAGGAGACATGTGTCAATATACATGGCACCTACAAACATTTCTGAGCAACACCTTGACTTCGAGGAACTCAACCTCCCCGACCAACTATGACACTCCGAGTAATAGGTGTTCTCCGAGGAACTTTGCTATACCGAGCAACTCATGAAGACCGAGCTACTCAGGTGGTCCGAGATGCATCTCGTATAGAGCATTAATGACCGAACAATCAAAAGAGATACTGCTCATTATTATCACACAGGCACATACGCCTATTGGAAAACTGTGTATTATTCTTTCATTTGTACATCCTCAAGGCTATAAATACATTGTAGCCTCCTCATTATCAGGGGACTCAGAATTTCTTGGTAAAAACTATCATCAAGAATTCTGGGCAAACAGTCATCAATAACACAAACAGTGGATGTAGGTCGTTCCTTCAAGGCTGAACCACTTTAAAAATCTTTTATCTTGTTTATTTTTTATCTGTGATTGATTAATTAGAGATAACCTAATTTTTTACATCAACACTCACCCTAGAAAAATCTCCCCAAAACTGCCCTGTTTTCGAATCAATTCGGGCCCAATCCGAATCGATTCGGCCTCCAAGGCGAATCGATTCGCGTCCAATGACCTGGGCTTCTGTCTCAAGCCGAATAGATTCGGTTTAGGGACAAATTGATTCGATCACTCAGACCTGTCAAGATGGAACATTCCGAATCAATTCGGGTTGGGGCCGAATCGATCCGGCCTGCTCAAGGGCTACGGAAATGGATGTCTTCTTCAAAGCCAAAAATCCCGAAAAATCATTTCTATCATCTTTGAACCCTTACTCATCAATCCAAACATATATATAACACTTATACTCATCAAATGACACGCCTCAACTAATTTCTAACCTCAAATCCATTTTATACACAACGAATTTAAGATTTTACCCAAAATCTAGCTTTTAGCAATTTATCCCAAAATTCACAATTTTGATCCACAAATCATGAAATAAATTATACATAACAATTATTTAGCAAGTTTAATCACTTGACTCGAATTCGTAGCGTCTGAATCTTCCTCGAGATCGCGTAATGGCTGGAAATCCCTCTTTTCTTCTTCTCTCTATTTTTTTCTTTCTTTCTTTCTATTTCTCTCTAAGGAGAATTCTATCTCCCATCGGCTTTTAAGACTTAACTCCCAAGATACTCAACTTTAAATGATAATAAACACTTTAAATGACTCGGTAACTTTAATTCGATCCAAACAAACCAAAAATATTTCAGAACACAAATAGACCCCAAGTATAGTCATTTCAACTTTCTCGACCCTTCCAGAAATAATGGCACACTCAGAATCGTCATACGAAGCACTTTCTAACATCTTCAAATTTTGACCTCAATAGCAATTTAATTATTCTCCAATTAAAATAATGTTTATTTCTCCCAAAAATAAATAAATTATTGTCCCAAAAATCTCGGGTTGTTACAAACTTCCCCACTTACAAGAATTTCGTCCTCGAAATTAAGATAAGCCTAATACTCCAAAGCTCAACTAGTTCCCACTACACTTTTCCTTACTGACCCTATACCCAAACCTCTAACTTACCACGACGAGTCATTTTAGTTTTATAAAATCAATTATAACTACTAGGGCGCCTATACACCCTTTATTTGAGCTCTACTCGTATAAACACAATTAGGCTTCATTACCTCAATACTATACTAACTAGAAATATATTAAATTATACTAGAATAGTAATAATATAAAAATTTTGAAAGGTCCAAAGATTTAACTCCTCTCAATTCCTAACATTCGCTACTTTCATGTGGGGGAGGTCTCGCAAGAGAAATCCAAACAAGGAACCCTCCCAATACACTAATATGTAGCGACGTCGGGGATTGAGAGTTTGTTAGATCGGGACTAGAGTTTAAAAAATATTTTTGTGAAAATCATTTTTGATATGGCCCAAGGGTCCATAAAAAGTTTATTTTGAAAACAGTTCATTTTAAAAAAAACGGTTTATGTCTTTCGACATTTATATAAAATACCTTAAGCCCATGACACAAGGTTTTAACAATTATCATACTCATAAAAATATAAAGCTCTCAACATTAGCATAATTATGAACTAAACCTCTCTCTCAACAATAATACACCAAATTCTAAATCATTTCAGTAATAATCTCTCAAATCATATTAATATATTGTCATTCACTAGGCTCTTCCATAACTGGAATATAACAAATATATAAGTCTAACACGGCTATAAAAATAAGTAGATTTATCATTACTACTCAATACATAATAACAATTCTTACACTCACAACAAGATTATAGCTCTCTTTCTAGCACATCACAACATAATCTATTCTTTCAAAAGATAAAAAACATAAGAGCCTCACTTGCTCAATATTCCCTTTCGGGTCATTCCATACATAATAGGGTTATAGTACTACCCTCTCATAACTATCTCCCATACGATATTACCAAAGCTTCATATAGCATAATCCTAATTACAAAGGAAAATAACTTACATCATCCATCTGTAGTCCGATTTCATCTCCTCATCATTGGGCTCCCACATAAAGTCCCCTAGCCTAAAATGACCTCGAATATGCTGTAAGGGTTGCATCTCAAAAAATTCTTCAAAACGTGGTCTTTGACCTCTGTTAGGACAATCTCTCTTCCGATGACCAAATTCTTTACAAAAGAAACATCTACCCGCAAATCCTCTCTGCCCATCTTGAGGAACATAATGCTGTTGCGATCCTCTAAAATTTTTCTTATACTCTCTGGCATTATATGTATTCTCACTACCTGACCTACTTGATGAACCCGAATCTCTAAAGTTCTTACCCCCTTGCGAACGAAGACGATATCCATGACACTTTAATAGTTCCGCATTCACTACCTCGGCGAAAGTCTCTAACACTGGGTTCCCTAACAAATGCTGCCGAATTCGCCAATATAAACATCGATTAAACTTCGATATACTCTTCTCTTCCGTATTTACCTCTTCAGGTACTAAATTCGCCAATCGAGTAAATTCTTCTTCATAGTCGGCCACCGTTCTATTTCCTTGAAACACATCCATCAGTTTCCTCCTCATCTCCTTTTGAATCGCAGAAGGAAAATACCTTCGGTCAAAGAGTTCCCAAAAATATGTTATAGGCAATGTATCTCTCTGTTCTAATATGGTGACAAACTCCCACCATTGGAGAGCTGCTCCCGTTAACTTAAAGGTGTCTATAAATTGCTTTTGCACCTCACTACACTCAACCATATGAAGAACCTCTGCATACTATTCTTCCATCGACTTGTAGCCATCGCATCAACTCACCCTGAAAACTCTAGAGGTTGCCCCTTAATAAAATCTTCCCGTACTTTTTCCCACAAAGATGGTCCTGAATAGGTTTGGGCTGCTTAAACTGCAGGTTGCTGCGCCATCGCAGAAATGGTAGCAGTTACTGCTTGTGCCATAATACTGGCAAATCCATCTGTAGTCATAGTCCTTTGAGGCATTTGGGGTTTTACACTCTCAGCCTCTTTGTCTGACCTGCCTAAATGACTTCTCTTCGGTGGCATCTGAAATAGAAACAATTGTATCAGAACACCTTTCATATGTTTTCTCATCACAGAAGAAATATGAACGTATGAAAACAACAGTCCTAATAATAGGGATCCACATTATGAACGCTTACGAAAGATCGCAGTAACCCACACAGATCCTAAGGACACTAGAACCTGATGCTCTGATACCATCTGTGACAACCCGCTCAAAATAATAACGGGTGGCTGGCCCAATACTAAAATAATTAGGAATCATAAGTGGATCATTCTTAGAATCAACTAACGATTCTAAAATAAACACAGCTGACAACCCATTACCACGAAAAGAGGGTGTCAAAATTTTTATTTTAAAACAAATCATGCCACAAACAACTAACGAAATAACGCGTAAATGTGATAAGAAACTCACCTATGCTCAAATACTATATATAAAATAGTACAACACAATGTACAAAGTAAAATACCTTAATATGCTGTCGGGTCACACACAATACAATAAACTGAGAGAGAAAAGTATAAAAGTGCTATATTACAACACTTGGGCATAAGCCAGATCTACAAACTGAATCCTAGTCTAGATACACAAAGATAGGAATCGACTATATCAAAATGCCGCAAAAGCCCACTGCTGCCACAGCTCCACGAATGCACTGGATGGATAACATCAATGGCGTCCTTGCGGAGGAACACCTAAAAAAATTCAATATATATACATAGCAAGAGAAAATATAAACGGGTCAGAGCCCGAGGTGTGAAAACATTTTATAGCAAGTGCATTAAATTGCATAATAATTTTAAATGAATTATGACATGATTTAAATGGATTCGCACTCCATAAAATCCAACTCGCGTCTCAACTAAAGTGCGCCACTAAACGTATGGACATAATCTTCAAATAATTGCCCAAATCTATCGAGGGCAATAATCTAACCAACCCCCAAATTTATACTCATATAAAATCCATCTTAATCATACCCCTTAACTTCTACTATTATCAATCTCAATTATTCGTTCTCTTACTTAACATATACAATATACATAAGCATTATCTATTGCTAGAATTTCTCATATTCTAGTTAGTGACATAAATAAATAAATAAATATATATATATATATATATATATGATTTATTAGCATCTAAGTGCTAAGGACTAAACTTCTCCCAATTCTCAATACTACACTGTGTTTCGTGCGTGGGACGTCTCGTAAGCGAAATCCAAACAAGGAACCCCCCCGATACACTACTCCTTGGCAGTATTGATTATCAAGATTCATTATGCCCTCAATGTCTGACGCGTAGAACCCAAATTCTCTTATACTATAAATGATTCATTAATTATTCTCAATTCTCAACAGTGCACGGCGTTTTGTGAGTGGGACGTCTCGTAAGAGAAATCCAACTAAGGAACCCCCCGATACACTACTCCTTGGCACTGTCGATCGTCAAGATATATACTAAGATATAAATATGAGCACTAAGGACTAACTTCTCCTCACTCCCAACATTGCACCGCGTTTCATGCGTGGGATGTCTCGCAAGCGAAATCCAAATAAGGAACCCCCCCGATACACTACTCCTTGGCAATGTTGGTCGTTGAGGTCCATTATGCCCTCGATACCCAAAGTACTATATACACTCATATAATTACTACTCTTTATTTTCTCATAATTGATTCATCACAATTTATGTCCGGATAAAATCTCCTGGAATGAGATTAAAGCAATCCTCTTATGTCTCTTTACTCTAGAGATAGATATGATATCACATAATCATATAGAATTTGTATACTATTCATGAAAGTATAATAATAACCTTCCCAACGAGCTATAACTCGAGGACGCAGGTTCTCAATGCTATCATCTACCAGGGAATCACTCACATATCATCCCGGGTACCAACGGTCGGAATCTCACACCGCCTTGGTAAAACAACCATAACACAACGTACGGGAATCGGTCATAGTTCCCCCCAAAAATGAGACGAAACATACCCACCACGTCTCACCCCTAATAAAAACAATCACATAATAATAAATGGACGCTATGACCTGGGGAATATCAACACCATGCTCCTTAAGCCAGGGCGCTCACTATCATCGCACAAGTTCCCTTGATAGCAAGGAGGGGGTATGCTTCACTTATTTATATATATCATTCACACAAGATATAGATACATCATCATATCATATAATTGTATACGATCACACAAGGTATAGATATCACACTATTTATATACTCATATTACGCTCTTAGGCGTAGATGAAATACTATCATTATTTAATATATTTTACTCTCGATATACTATTCATCAATAACTCACATAACTTCCTCATTTAGTATACACTATACTATTTTTCACTTGAAAACCACACGTCACTTATTTTGGTATGAATCGTCACTCAATTCTATTTACGTTGAGGATATTTCTCTATATCCTAATGCACCTCGATCAACATTTATCATTTATGAAACATCTCCCAATTTAATTTACATTAAGGATATTCCTTATATCCGTATGCACATCTATCAACATTTATTATTCTCAATTCGTAATTATGGTTCAATTAATCATATGAACCTTTAAAATTATCCCATTTGGGATTTAATTCTAAAATCCATTATCACTAAACGCATTCTAACTCTCTCTTATATATATCCGTAATTATCTCCAAATCATAATCTCAATCATAGTGGGCTTTCCCACTTAGTGAATACGATACTCTCTAATCGGTATTCTCTCGAATTAAATCAATGTGACTCCAATAATTTATCGTAAGGAAAACTCCCTAAACGTCTCTAAAACACACTTCCCATAACTCCTATAGAGGTTCCCAATCGATAAACTCCAATGAAACGGGATGAAACTCACCCTAGAAAAACATCCCTAAAACTGCCCTATTTCCGAATTGATTTGGGCCCAAACCGAATCGATTCGGCCCAGCGAATGGACTCTGCCTCTAAGACGAATCGATTCGGGTCCAAAGACCTGGGCTTCTATCTCAGGCCGAATCAATTCGGGTTGGGGCCGAATCGATTCGGCCTGCTCAAGGGCTACAAAAATGACTATTTTCTTCAAAGCCAAAATCCCCAAAACTCATTTCTACCATCCTCCAACCCTTACTCATCAATCCAAGCATATATATAACGCTTATACTCATCAAATGATACACCCCAACTAATTTCTAACCTCAAATCCATTTTATACACAACGAGTCTAAGATTTTACCCAAATTCTAGGTTTTAGCAATTTATCCCAAAATTCACAATTTTTATCCACAAATCATGAAATAAATGATAGACAACAATTATTTAGCAAGTTTAATCACTTACCTCAAATTCGTAGCGTCTGAATCTTCCTCGAGATCTCGTAATGTCTGAAAATCCCTCTTTTCTCCTTTTTTTCTTCCTATTTTATTCTTCTCTCTATTTCTTTCTTTCTTTCTCCTTCTCTCTAAGGAGAATTCTATCCCCCGTAGGATTTTAAGCCTTGACTCCCAAGGTACACAACTTTAAATGATAATACACACTTTAAATGACTCGGTAACTTTAATTCGAGCCAAACGAACCCAAAATATTTCGGAACCCAAATAGACCCCAAGTACAATCATTTCGACTTTCTTGACCCTTCCGGAAACAGTGGCACTCTCAGAATCGTCAAATGAATCACTTTCTAACATCTTCGAATTTTGACCTCAATACCAATTTAATTATTTTCCAATTAAAATTTTCTCTGAAAAATAAATAAATTATTGTCCAAAAATTCTCGGGTTGTTACAAGGACTTGGCTGAAAAAGCAACTTGAAAATCATGAGACAGAAGAAGTTTACTATGAGTTTATCGATTTCATTGAGGATTATTTTTAGTGAGCTGCAGTTGTGGACAATTTTGGCATATCTTTTCAGGTACCTTTTTTTTCCTTATTTAATCTAATTAATTACTTTGTGTCGATGTTAATAATTTTTAATGTAGATAATCAAAATACTATATATGAAAATATAACAAAAGACGTAATTAATATTATCAAAACATCACAAAAATATGATGTCAAGAATAATGTTGTTCTTAGTGAATGGACGGGGTGGGATTTATATTATTGTTACTGTTGATGATGTTGAATGCCCAGGGTGGGCTCTATATTGTTGATGTTGAATGCCCGGGGTGTGCTTTATATTGTTGATACTGAATGCCCGGGTTGGGCTTTATATTGTTGTTGTTGGTTAAACATGTCATGTTTGATTTTAGATTATTAAAAAAATAAAGGAAACGCTGTCAAAAAATTTATAAAACTTTCCCCATTTATCTCTTGAGTAAAGTACCCCCATGACCCCTAAACTATTTAAGTTTGGCCAATTTAGCCCCTAAACTATTAATTTGACCAACTATTAATTTGGCCAATTTAGTCCCTAAACTACTAATTTAGCCAATTGAGTCCCTCAACTAACAATTTGGCCATTTTTATTGAAAATTTTTTTAAAAATTTTTCTTGATAAAAAAATATTTGATAAAGAAAAATTAATACTATTTTTCTGTGAATATAAATACAATTCAGGAAAACAATTAGTATAATAATAATTTTATAAAACAGTTAATGATAAGAGTTTATCAAATAGTTTTTTTTATTAAAAAATAACATTTATTAAAAAAATAGTTTTAATAAAATAGAGTTTAAAAACCCATTTTAATAAAAAAAAATAGCCTTTGTTTTTTAAACTATTTTCATCAATTCAAGGCATTTTTTTTAATTAAAACTGTTTTTTTAAATTCTATTTTATTAAAAATGTTTTTGAATAAAACTTTTTTCTATTAACACTGTTTTTTAAGAAAAGGTTTAAAAACAGTTTTATGAAATTTGTTTTTTTTAAACACTATTTTATTAAAATTGTTTTTTTAATAAAAAGCTATTTTTTTTATTAAAGCTGTTTTATAATAAAACAGTTTTCTTAATGAAAGGATGTTTTTTTAATTAAAATTGTTTTTTTTATTAAAACTGTATTTTAATTAAACTGTTTTTTTCATTAAAACTGTTTTTATTAAAACTGTATTTTATTTAAAACTATTTTTTGTATTTAAAACAGTTTTATAAGTATTAGAAAAAACAGATTTGAGGGACTAAATTGGCCAAATTGTTAGTTTAGGGGCTAGATTGGCCAAACATGAATAATTGAGGGGCTAAATTGGTCAAATTAATAGTTTAGGGGCTAAATTGACCAAACTTGTATAGTTTAAGGGCCATGGGGGTACTTTACTTTTTTCCCTTCCCTGCCTTAATAAAGAATTAAGTAAAAATTAACTTTGAGATCATGCAAATGTTTAATTGTGATGTCCGTGGTGGCCTTTATATTGTTATTGTTGATAGTGCATGCTTGTGGTGGGATTTATAATGTTGTTCTTGTTGTTGATGATGATGACGAGTGCCCGAGGTGGGCTTTATATTGTTGTGGTTGGTTAAACATGTAATGTTTAATTTTGGATTATTAAAAAAACAAAGAAAACTCTGCCAAAATTTCCATTAAACCTTACCCATTTATCTCTTCCATGCCTTAATAAAGAATGAAAGTAAAAATTAACTTTAAAATTATGCAAATGTTTATTTTTTGGTGCTCAATATTATATTAGAATATCATTATTGTTTGAGTTATATTCTGTATATGGTGAATATGTTTTAGTTGTTAACTGCTATTTGTTTCCTTCTTTTATTCAGACATCGATCCGGATGTTGCCTATTGCGTATCCGGTGTAGCTGTTACTAAATTGGGTAATGTTGCAGTTTAATTTAATAGTTTTTATATATATAGTATATGTCATTTTAGATATTTTTTTATTTGTGAGTTGTCCATAAGTAAATTGGGAGACTGTTGGTGTATATTTGTTTTCTTTCATTTCAAATATTAATTACATTTTTTTATACTTATTGTTCAGTTATATTGGTACATGGAAATTGCCACTTTGAGTACGAAAATTTGTGCTTTGAATTGATAGTTCGTAGTTTTATGCATAACATATTTGGGATATTGTAATAGTATAATAGAATTCATCGCAAAAAAATAAAAAAAAGTAACTTTTATTACGGTTTACAGTTCATAGTAATTATAAAAATGGGTATGTTTTATGACTGCTTTATGTAAGCTGTCATTATGATGATTAAAGTAATCGTACTTTTTATGACCGTTTTATTAACATCCATCATTTTTCGTAAGTTTATAATCACGATTCAATGAACATGATATTATTGTTAATGACGATTTGTACGCAAAATCATCGTAATAGGATGGTTTGTTATGATGATTTTATTAACACCCAACTTTATTATGACACACAACATTAATGTTAATGATGATTTGTACCAAAAACTGTCGTAATAGGATGGTTGTTATGACGATTTTGTTAACACTAATTTTATTATGACACACAACATTACGGCGGTTTTTAAAGCTTTGAAAACCGTCATATATAACCTTTTATAACCCTTTTTCCCCGTCATAAAAATGTCTATTTCTAGTAGTGGTATCTAAGCATCAGGTTTTAGTGCTTTAATATCTGTGTGAATTTTCTACATTGTCAAGGTTGCATTTCCTTTATATAAGGTCCCATGCATAAGACCATTGATTAATAATTTATGCTTTTATGTTTTTATGTTGTTATATATGGTTGAAGTGTACCTCATACAATTTCGGTTTGATGTAAAATGCTAAACAATAGGAGAGGGGGACCACCAGATTCACATAAGGGGAGGCTCAACCGGAGTCGGAGGCCGATGCGGAGGTCACAACCATCGTAGCATAGGCGGTTAATGCCGACATGACCATGTTGTTACACTGCCAGAATCATCACAGTTATCTGAAGGGAGCGATGAGGATAAAAGAATTAAGCCAGTAGGGCAAGATTGGGGGCAATAGTGCGGGTGAGTTACCGCAACAGTAGGAGAGGCACCATGAGCGGGGTTTCCATCAAGGGGAATCTACAAAGAGATTCAGGTCAGGTAACATCAAGCTCAGGCAAGGCCATCAGGGCCAACAGCGTACCCCTCAGGGCCAGCTGGGACAGGGGAAACATACTTGAGGACACTCCACACAACCATTGAGAGATTATATTTTATATAATTTTAGGGTTTAGAGACAAGTTTATTAAGGTTTTTTTTAGATGATAAAACTTAAATGTTTTATGGGGCTTGAAGAACATTTTCTGGAGTTTAGGAGGGGGATATTTACAAAAATCTTCACTAACATTTTTAGAACTTGTCAACCATTTTAAGGCCACCGTTGGAGGTGGGTGGTTGCCCTATTCCTCAACATATTTCCACCATTTTGGGCACACATGAGGCTGGTTTTTATTTCATTTGAATTCTCATGTTTGTTTAATGCATGTTTATTACATATATGAATAATAAATTCACATGTTATTATTTATGAAGTATATTACTATTTGATGTACAATAAAGGGTAAAAGGTGGGTTTTAAATATGATTTCATGCAATATAAAGTGATGATTCTATTGAATAAAAATGCCAGCATTGTGTAATATTAATATTTTCATGAGAATGGAGGAAATATGGAATAAAATTACTTGAATAAGTTTTCCCCTATATTTCATAATATTTGAAATTATGTTTTTGTTTGAGTGTTATGAGAAAATAATATTATTTCATGTAAGAGTGTATTATTTCATTAAGAATGTTAATAAGATAAAACGGCTTACATTTTTATGAAAAAAATGTTAAAATGTGACATTATGTAATATATTGGGACAAAGGTGGTGATATTAAAATGAGACTTTTCATGAAAATATTGTAAATATTTACAGAGTATTAATGGCATAGGAATGGTATAATTCCCAAAGTAATGAATGTTGTAAAACATTTAAGCAGACAAATGTTAAAAAAAAAGCAAAATTAGTGATCAAATGATCATTTTCCAATGCTGATAAAACATTGATGATATTGTAAAGTAAAAAGTTATTTTGATTTAAGTATGAACGAAATTCTAAGGGATATGAAAATTAAGATTTTCACTCCAAACATGATATCTAATATTTAATATTGAAAATGGTGTCTCCTTTATAAAATGAGCCACGTGGAATAGGATATGTGTTTGATTTATAAAAAGCAGATGCGTATGTGTATGTATTCTTACTACCCTTTTCTTCCGTCATAGTATTTGAATCAAACACATTTATATTACATTGTGTTTTTTATTTTGACCTGAGCACCCCTCATATGTTCGTTTTTTCAGGCTCAACCCATTTATATTACATTGTTAAGCCTCCTACTTTTCCCTCGGTTTAGTATTCATATGATATGGTTTTTGAAAGTCCTTCTCTTTCTGTTTTGAGCATATGTCCAACTCTTCATTGAAACAAAGTTTTTCTCACCCCCATTTTATTGTCATTTTTATATTGAGTACTATGTATTAGATGAGGAAATCTTTCGTAAGCTCTACAGTATGAGTAGTTTGGTTTGACATCAATGATAAAATGGCGAAAAGAATGATCTAGCACAAAACTTATTATTATCCTATCTCAACAAATTATTGAACCAATCATCCGCCATATTAAACTATTTATAAAAAAATATAGCATACTTTTCCTATGCACTTAAAGGCATTTCTCACCCCATTACATTGTCATCCAACTCGGGATTTATGCTAACCAAAGACATACAAATTCTCATATTGAGTACAACATATTATTTGAATAATATATATTATTTGCAATTACCAATGTGATGCCCAATCTTCTTTTGAATTACATATATTATTTGAAGAACATATATTAATATTAATTCACTATTATGTGATTTTCAAAATGTCCCTTTTAGGTAATGTTTCATTTTATGCTTCAAACGACATTATGTAATTGTTGACTATGTTATGTGATTGTCAAATTGTCCTTATTGGGTATTTTTTCTAATTTATGCTTCAAACGGCATGCTGTAATTTTTGTGGATTTAATTGTAAGAAAATGTGAATGATACATGTCACTTTTTTCGTCACCCAAAGAAATTATTTTATCTTTTTATTGGTTATACAAGCCATAATCATCATTGAAATGCATGTTATGTGTTTTTGTTTTCGTATATGTGGTGTTCTTCTTGGCATGTTTACTTCATTGAATTTTTTGTATTTATTTGTGTTCTTTTTTTTAAGAATTTGAAAGTATGGCCAAGCATTTAACAAAGTATTCAATTGATATGTGAAGATGATCACCTACTAAAAATGAGATACGGTAACAAGGTACTATTGTATTAACGACATGGAAGAGAAGTTTCAGTTTTTGAAATCAACATATTCTAAATGCTTGGTTATAATGCAAACTAAGCCCACTAGTCAAGCCTTATTCATTTCAATTAAACATGAGAAATTAAATTTTGTAAGTGCCTTCTTAAAACAAATCAACAATACAATAAAAATAATTGAATATATATATATATATATATATATATATATATATATATATATATATATATATATTATTTAGGTGTTTTGTTTACTCTCAATTCTTCCATCCATACGTTCCTTTATGAACTTAGATCCCATCAATGACTTATATTTCTATTTTGTATGGAGCTGTATTTTAAAATGATATGGAGGATTAGTCAACGTTAACATGAATAGGGTATAAAAAAATCAAATCGTTTATGAACTTGGATCTAAGAAATGTCATATTTTTATGTTTAATAGCGTAGAACCAAATTTTCATCCCAAATTTTTACTATCATTTCCAACTTTTTCTTCAACTAATATTAGTATCATTATGTAATTTTCTAAAAACATAACATAAAGGATAATGTGGTGACAATTATATTCAACACAAATAAATGAGAAAAGCGCAATCATCAAGGAAAATAAAGAACATAAAATGCCAATCACTCAACACATTTGTACGTGGTTCAGCAAGCATGCCCACGTCCACGATGGTGCAGTCAGTATTATTTTTATATATTCCGGGGAATGTCTACAGAGAATACAGTGCGTGCCTCTTGCCCCAGGCTTAAGGTTTATTTTATACATGTTTATCTTCGGGGAGTGGGGGTGTTGGACTCCCCCACGTCCATTTTTCTCTCCTGAAATATCTCTATACGAGATTCTCGGAGGAGTTTAAGTCATAAATGTATTTAGTTAAAGTAAGGGGTTCGGACTTTGGGCCGTTTTTATTAGGCTACTCGTCCGGGACCAAAAATGATAAATCTAGGTAGCCACAGATAACATAGAACTATCTGAGTATTGGTTTAAGATTTTTACTTACATTTCCATTTTCTTACTAAACCCTGTTACTTTCATAATGCGATTTTCAGCAAATTCATTCCGCCCACCCAAAAGAGAATTGTATTACATTCAATCTAAATTTATTGAGCGATGATTTTGGTTAAACTTTATGTTATAAATTCAAAAGTGAGGTATATTCAACATTATGTCGATAATTTATTTAATATCACATTTACCATTTGTTGATATGTGAAAAATGGTGCGAAAAGAGTGTCAAATTCTAATGAAGGCAAACTAAATAAATGTTCGCAAAGACGTCATTGATATTGAAAATCTAACCCCTTATGAGTCATGCTTCTAGTCAAGGCGTCGCACCATGAACTAAATGATTATATCAACATCTCTAGGAACAAATCTGAGAAAACACATGTGAAGAAAATCTATTCAGTCTTGAAAGTTGTACACAATGTTCCCTTCATTGAAACCTCTAACCAACAACGAAAGCTAGTGAAATCAATAAATAGTGAGGAAAGAGAAGGAAAAAAATATTTTCGTCATTGTTCTCAAGCTTTGAAATTGATATTGAAGATACTGAACCAGGAAAAAAAGAAGTTGACATTGCCTTTAGGATATCGATGTTTTTTCTGTAGAAGATGGAATTGGAGTAACGAAGGAAGATAATAAAGATGTTTTTTATTGATAAATATTTAATTTATTTGGAAGATGATTAATAATTTGGAAACTAATTTTGTCAATGTATTTAGGAAATATTTATAAATAAGTAACCATTACTGTTACTTTATTTTTTATTTACTGAAGAGTGTTTACTGTAACTGTTGTAATAATGTCAATGTATCAGATCCTTAAATTATTGCTATAGTTTTTCGAAATAAAAATATCATCAAATTGCATTTTCCTTGCTGTTATTGATGGAATAACTTTTAGGATGTCCCTTCATGAAATTACATATATTAGTGGTAGTTAGTTATTTTCTTACAATTTAAAATAGATTTTTATGTAATGAAAATTTGTACCCTCAAACAAACCTATGAGGAAGGTGACACTATCATTGTATTACAATTTCCAACTGAATATATATGGGAATTAATCTGAACAAAAGTTTATATTAGTTTTTGTATCCTTTAGCTTCAACTACTGAAACTTTATTAGACTAAGTCATTCCATTTAGAAATGAATATATGCTAGAAATTGCTTCAATTTTTTAATCATGTTTGCTTGGTTTAACGCCTTGGTCGTTTCTTTCTTCTTCTTTTTTCGGGGGGGGGGGGGGGGGGGGGGGGGATGTAATACACCGTACTTTTATAGATATTTAAATTACATAAGAAAGTGTAAATTGGAATTTTTGGAGTTTAAGAGTGTTAGATGTTTACCGACGTCTGTTACATTTACTTTTGGGACTAAGTAAATAAGTCGGATTATTTTAATTACATGTCACAGTTGGATAAAGCGGAAAAGGATAATATTTTAACGGGAAAATCAGTATTAAGATGTATTGGGTTTAATTAGTGAATTATAGTTAAGTGACTCAGATGGAGATTTCGAGTGCGCGGTTAGTTTCGGAATGATCGAGATAGTTAAAATAGAGTAACCGGGGGTAGTGTTTAGGTTCCGGGGATTTTTTGACTAATAGGGACTCGCAATTGAGTAAACGAGTCATTTTTGGGTTTATAAGGGATAAACCCTTATTTATCTATATATAAGGCACGAGAGAGATGAAATAAAATAAGAAAAGAGAGAAAAGAAAGAGGAGAAGAGAGAAAGGAAGAGAGGGAGAAGACAAAGGGGATTTCCGGCCAAACTTCGCGGGATTCGACTCGAGGTCGTCGGATTTTATCCACAAGGCAAGTGTTTACTTCCTTATTTCTTTCAAAGCACAAATCTCATATTATAGTTGATAGTGATAAACCACAAAGATTTTAGAGATGGGTTTTCTGTAACAACCCGCCAAATAAAATACCGGGCGATCACTCCTATACCAAATTAAAACAGGAGAACATATGGATCATTCTTAGCATCAGTGCCGAAAAATCAAATTAATTACTAATAACCTATTAGGCTGGTGTCAAAATTTTATTTTACTAATATTTTTAAACAATTAATCAATTAAAACATTCACACGGTTTATATAAGTGAAACTGAAAAGAAATCAAATAACTGAACACTCGACACAACATAAATACAACCAAATCGAATGCCGCACCAAAAGGCGGTAAAAGAATAAATAAATGCAGTTGGGTTATTAGCCTTAATATTTACACAATACCTCCTATCTAGAGTACAAGAATAGAAGAGTCTAGGGTAATCCTTCATGCATCCACAGCTGCTGTATCAGACGTCTGACTCGAAAGAAGCATCATTCAGGCGTCCCTGTGTCTACACACCTATATAAAATATATATATCGCAAGAGAGGAAAAATATAGAAACGGGTCAGAGCCCGAGTTGTGAAAATATTTTGCAAGTGCATAAATGCTTTATTTTTTAAAAATATGTTTAATCTCATATTTAAATTGGTATCGTACTCCCATGAGATACCCCTCACCTCTCTTCTAATAGTGCACGCCTAACTCACTCGTCCAAAACATCCTAGTTAAGCTACCCCGCCTAACTAATCTAACTAACCCCTCATCTAGAAACCTCAACAACCCGATTACTAAGGGCTAAACTTCTCTCCATTGTCAACACTGCTCTAAGTTCGTGCGTGGGGTGTCTCACGAAGAGAAATCCAAACAAGGAACCCCCTGATACACTACTACTTGGCAGTGTCAATGGTCGAGATCCATGAGGCCCTTTGTACAAAACGAATATATAAACATAATTATATAATAATATACATATTATACTCATTCTCATATACATCTTACAATATACATCCGGATAATATCTCCCAGACTGAGGTTTACTCTATATCCATTTTTATAATACACATCCGGATAGAATCTCCCGGACTGAGAATTGATCCTTTTTCATTTTATCTCTTTATTCCCATTAGAGATATATTCCATCTTGTTCTCATACACAAGTACTATACTATACACACAAGTATAATAACCATACCAACGAGCTATAACTCGAGGATGCTGTCTCTCAATTCTATCATCTTCCAGTGCCTCACTAACGTAGCATCCTTGGGACCACCAGTAGGACTAAACGACACCTACTTCGTAGTCAAAGATATCACAACGTCTGGGAAGCGGTCATAGTTCCTAACAGGCAATGAGACGAAACATACCCACCACGTCTTACCCCTAATAAAAATCACACAATATAACAATGGACGACTATGACCTGGGGACTATCCACACCTTGCTCCTCAAGCCAGGGGCTCACCCTTATCGCGCAACTTCCCATGATAGCATTAGAGGGGGTATGCTTCACATATATATATACCATCACATATAGATATATATACATATCCATGTCGTATTATATATACTTAAATCACATATTATATATCTACACATTTATCATTCCTCAAATGTAGATATGGCTACAATTGCCAGTTTCGTAATAATATTTAAGTATCTTACTACTTAAATACGCCTCACACCTTAATCGTTGTTTGAGATTTATATACTCTCCAAATATCCGATTCATAATCGTATGATAAGTATACCCTCAACTTATCTTTAAACAATAACCTAAATTTCATCCCATTCGCCTCATAAGATTTTCCCATCCATAATCGATATATAATTATGGTTTCCCACACGCATAATTATATTGACCCAAATGGCCACTAAAACTATCCCAATTGATGTTCTTCCCCGAACACCCTTAAATTAAATAGGTCGTGGATTCCTTTTCCACGAACACAAGGACTACATCTTGTCCCAATAATCACTTAGAGGTCCCCTCCCTATTTTAGGAACCCCAAACCTTCTAATTTCCACAATTTCGCTATTTTCCTCGAAAGTATAATTTTAGTGCCACACACTTAAAACACTCACTTAGTTCCCGTAAATTCCCTCCATTGGATGACTATTTACTTCTAAAATATTTCTTATTTCCTTACTTAAATAATCTAGAATCAATTAAAAATTGGAATTCTTCCCATCCAATTAACCCTAGGAAAAATTGCCAAAATTTCTGAAGGGTCGATCGATCGACCCTTGGCTGTCGATCGATTGATGCTCGATCGACCCTTGGCAGTCGATCGATCGATTGTGCCGGACAGATTCTTCTCCGGCCCCTGTTTCGGCCATTACCGAACCTCCAAGCTTTTTTTCGTTATTCTACTAACATACAACAACACCCAACTATATATGCACCAAGGAAATAAGTTCTAAACCTCCTAGAACCCAAAATCAACCATTAATTTCTACAAATTTCTAAGTGTCTTGAATTAGAAATTATTCAGGGTTTACTCATTTTAATTCCCGAAAACCCATTTTATCCACGAAAACCCAACCCAAAATCTTTAGGTTTTTTTATTACCAAACTATGATATGAGATTTAGGCTCAAAAGTAAATAAAGCAAGTAAACACTTGCCTCGTGGATAAAATTCGACGACCTCGAGCCGAATCCCGGGGAGTTTGGCTGAAATCTCCTTTTCTTCTCCTTTTTCTTCCTTCCTCTCTCTCTTCTCTCTTTTCTTTCCTTTTTCTTCCCTTCTCCCTCCTTATATAGGTAGAAATAAGGGTTTATCCCTTTAAATTCCAAAAATGACTCGATTACTCCATTACGAGTTCCTTTTACTCTAAAAATTCTCGAAACTCAATTTTGACTATCGGATACACTATTCTGACTATCTCGGCCATTCCAAGACCAACCGCACACTCGAAATCTCCAACCGAGGTACTTGACCGCAACCCACTAATTTAAACCAATACCTTTCAGTGCGGGTTTTCCAATTAAAGTCTTACCTTTTGTCGCTTTACTCAACTGCGACATATAATTAAAATACTCCGACATAGTTACTTACTCCCAAAAGTAAATATAACACCCATAAAAAATCATCTAATCTTTGAAAATTCCAAAAATTACTCTTCCGAGAAATGCCTCACTTTTCCCATTTACACCCAATTATGGAATTTAATTATGCCCAAAAGTACGGGTTTTTACACACTTTCCCCCTTACAACAGAATTTCTTCCTCGAAATTCGGATATAACCTACACCACCATCCTAGTATCGCTAATTCCACAACGTCCTAGTACCCCCAAAATCGGAAGGTGCTAACATGATAGTCCCTTACAATATTCCACCTATTTCAAGGCGTACTCAAACATAATAACTTCACCCTAGGCTCATCTAAATTTTTACATGTTGACGTACAACAATGATGCATTACTCCTATGGCTTCTCTAACTGCCAATACGAGAAACAATTCTATAATTGCCACTCTAACATCTCGTAAAGTTGATACTCTTAATAACAAGCGTCCTCTCATCCACAACAGGATAACTGATTTCCTTTGAAAAGGAAACTCTACTAAGACTTGACCACTTTCGATAGTCTCGTCGCTTATCATGGGTATGTTACCTCTTATTGTCCCCTATACAATTGGAATATCGCGTACCTCTTATGAAATTCCATTCAACCAACTTCAATCCCACCATGACTGCCTCGCAGAAAACTCCTCAACTTTATATACTAGGCCCTTTTCTATTTCAGGCGGTATATAAAACCAACTTGCTAAGGTGCCCATACACCTTTTTTACTCGTGCACATCTGCACATCCATTGTGAACATCTGAAACGTAACCCTCTCTCTAAACAATGGGCCTTACTTCCTCGACGTAATACTCATACATGGGTCCTCCCAACCCGCGAAATTCAATTCTCCTGAGGGTTAATCAACTAGTCTTCTTATGGTTTACTTCCCAAAATCTTCCTATATCGGCGCTACCAACTCTAGTGAACTTACGTCCTAATAATGTTATGATCTATGCATTGTCCTACCTACGCGAAACGAGTATAATCCTAAGTATATCCCTAGTGCCCAAGGCATCTCTCAACTTCTGAAATTTGCTCAGTTTCATGCGTGGGATGTCTCGTAAAGAGAAATCCAGATAAGGAACCCTCCCGTTACACTACTCCCTCGCATCGTCGGTCACCGAGATATAATGGTCTAAGGCACATCAGTGGGACGTCCTAAATCCTACCTCACTAACCTACCCATATACTTCTTACCACTCCAATCTTCTCCTTGGAAAAAAAAAGACAAATAAATCAAGGTGCCTACTTCCTTCAAACCTGTTTTGAACATCACACACAAAACATACTATCTTCAAATTTGCTTTCTCATCAAGGCCTAACTACAAGACTTAAATCAATTTCCATTACCTTTATACTTACGGTGAGAGAAACATTTTGGTGCTTTTCCATTACACTTACATTTCTAAGCATACCGTCATCACATGGCTCTTAGTCTATAATGTTTCATCCACACTATGTGACTTTTTAACGAAATCAACATCCTTGCATCCTATAACATGTCTCCACTCTCGACGTCGTTAAGGTTCATGCGTGGAGCATCTCACAAGAGAAATCCAAACAAGGAACCTCTCCAATACACTACTACTTAATTTTGTCGATCGTGGAGGTCCGTTATCTTAAAATATGCAACCGGGATAATCTTATCCCCTCTTTCAACCAAAATGTGATCTGAACTCCTATCTCTATCCAGGAGCCACACCACCAAGTGCTCGTACTAACACTAAGTCCTTGTGTAAAAAATAATAATCTTAAACTCGTAGCTCAACTAATAAATCCTGCGTGCCTTAAATCACATCTATAAGGTCGCCACATACTCGAATCATAATAATGAAACATCTGTTCACCAAGTTTCCATCTACCCATAATAATAAAGGCGAACTCAACATGTATCCAGATGAGATATCACAACAACGATCTGTTCCACCCTAGAATCACGGACACGATAGTCTTGCCATCATTAGCCTGATATTGCTCCTAACAACGAAAAATATAATTTACTCAAAATAATATTCTACTCGTATATCACACATACAACGAGTTGTACAAACCAGATACATATTGAAAATATCAACACCCGCTTTTATAGCGAATGAAGGAAAATAAAACTCCGCTACTGTGGAAAAACATATAGACATACATTATATAATGTTATCGATACCTCCACAAAGCTCTAATTACACACACGAATCTGGAGCTAATAAAACACTGTGACTCAATCTTGTCATACAGAACACACCTCCTTCAACTGAAGTGAAACTCATAACAAACATTCTAACCAACTCTGTGGCTACTCCAAACTGTTCCTGGACATGGTACACCTGCCCTTACGGCTAAAATTTTCTTTAATCAGTGCCCAATCTGGGTTCCCTACTCTTGGCCCTTAACTCCCACTGGGTAATGATTAACCATATGGTTCCACACTCCACATTACAACATTTGCCATATTGGGTCACCCTGGCCCGTTTAAGGTTATCAGTATCTTGGACCCCATAGCCACGATCCTGACAATCACTTTCTTTATCCCCTTAACTTCTTTGTTAAAATGGAAATCCATTACCTACCCCAACAACCCTGTTTCAATAAATCTCCCCGAGTGGATGTCCACCAACGGGGTCCACGAACACACATACATTCTTCGTAAGTGTTAGCAATATTTCTCTAATGAGCCTATCATTCCTTTGAAGGACTCTTTCTTCATTGTACCTACCTCACCTCGGTACAAGGTTCACTTCTCCATATCACCCTTTATCCACTGTCGGCCTCTGAACGATCCTTATGTGAATAATTTGAAATGGCATTACCGCCATTTCTAAAGGACCAAAGGAATTAACAGGTATATCCATCCGTAAGATCCCTCTATGGGCAAAACATCCTGCTCCCCCATATGTGGTGACCATCATTTTCACCACTTCAACATTGCTCCTACGAGTGAAAAATATTCCTCAAATCTTCACATATGGGTATTTCCATACCCCACTCTAAGCCAAAGCTTATGAGCCTTTTAGTTCCACTGAGTAATGCTACCCTGCCTTCGCATGAATTAACTTAAAATTATGGTCCCTATCAAAGACCCCTTTCGAACCCTGTTCAACTCAACTTCACTGGGCCATTCAAATCTAGTACCACTTTCTATCATGGTGGAACTTGGATACTCATGACTATCATACTTTAGTAGTCATCACCAAAACCTTAGCAAATGCCACAAAGGGAGTGACCTCTGCTACAGTCCTCATCCCCTACTTCAACTTACTGTTCCAACCAAGCCCCACTTCCCGTTGTCCTCATCACGGCCTTCGTTGTTCGATCTTCCTCGACCAGCACATGAACCCAGAACAGGCTCACAAAAGATTTACTAAAATCTTACATAATAGCGGGAGAACGAAATCTCATAAGAGGTATCAACAATCCTAATCCTAAGGCTCTATATCAAATCGAGAGCAACGCTGAAAGCGTAGTACGTCCGCACAAATTTATAAGGACCCTAGAACCTAATGCTCTGATACCATATGTAACAACACGCCAAATAAAATATCGAGCGATCACTCCTGTACCAAATTCAAACAGGAGTCACATATGGATCATTCTTAGCATCACTGCCGAAAAACCAAATTAATTACTAATAACCTATTATGTTGGCGTCAAAATTTTATTTTACTAATCTTTTTAAACAATTAATCAATTAAAACATTCACACAATTTATATAAGTGAAATTGAAAAAAATGAAATAACCGAACACCCGGCATAACAGAAATACAACCAAATCGAATGCCGCACCAAAGGCGGTAAAAGAATAAATAAATGCAGTTAGGTTATTAGCCCAAATATTTACACAATATCTCCTACCTAGAGTACAAGAATAGAAGCGTCTACGGTAATCCTGCATGCATCCACAGCTACTGCAGCAGACGTCTGACTCGAAAGAAGCATCATCCAGGTGTCCCTGTCTCTGGACACCTATATAAAATATATATATATAGCAAGAGAGGAAAAATACAGAAATGGGTCAGAGCCCGAGTTGTGAAAATATTTTGCAAGTGCATAAATGCTTTATTTTTAAGAAATATGTATTATCTCATATTTAAATTGGTATCTCACTCCCATGAGATACACCTCACCTCTCTTATAATAGTGCACGCCTAACGCACTAGTCTAAAACATCCTAGTTAAGATACCCTGCCTAACTAATCTAATTCACCCGTCTGTTAGAAAACTCAACAACCTGAGTACTAGTGGCTAAAATTCTCTCCATTGTCAACACTGCTCTAAGTTCGTGCGTGGGGTGTCTCGCGAAGCGAAATCCAAACAAGGAACCATGGTCGAGATCCATTAGGCCCTTAGCACAACACGAATATATAAACATACTTATATAATAATATACCTATTATAATCATTCTCGTATACATCTTACAATATACATCCGGATAATATCTCCCGGACTGAGGTTTACTCTATATCCAATTTTATAATACACATCCGGATAGAATTTCCCAAACTGAGAATTAATCCTTTTTCATTTTATCTCTTTATTCTCATTAGAGATATATTCCATCTTATTCTCATACACAAGTACTATACTATATACACATGTATAATAGCCATCCCAATGAGCTATAACTCAAGGATGCGGTCTCTTAATGCTATCATCTTCCAGTGCCTCACTCACGTAGCATCCTAGGGACCACCGGTACGACTAAACGACACCTACTTTGCGGTCAAAGTTATCACAACGTCTGGGAAATGGTCATAATTACTAATAGGAAATGAGACGAAACATACCCACCACGTCTCATCCCTAATAAAAATCACACAATATAATAATGAACGACTATGACCTGGGGACTATCCACACCCTGCTCTGTGACACCCCGACTAATTAAATACCGGGTAGCTACTCCTTTATTAAATTAATTCAAAATGCCAAGTTGGTTCAGTTAATAGCATCACTGTCGAAAACATTTTAAAAATTACTAACCACCTAGTATTTAAAAGTAAGTGCCAAATTTTAAGTTAAGTCTGATTAACATGCAATAAAAGAATAATGGAAGAGTCAACATAATCCATTCACCATACGAAGTAATGAAATAACCAACAATAATAAATAATAAATCCGGAGGAAAACTCCTCACAACAATCCCAACAAATGGAAATAATACTACAAGTCTGAATCCTGAATAATTACATGCCAAAAGTCTGAATAACTGAAATAAATGAAATGTCTCTAAAAGAAATGGGCGACATGCCCTATGACTGATAACTGGAGAATATCGAGTCAAGCTCAATGAGGCGTCTACAAGCAAAGTCCTGTAACTTCCACAAACAGCTACAGCTCGTCACCTGAATGAGAATCCTATGCATGGTGTCCTTGTGGCTGGGCACCTAAAATGGTTTTTAGAAAAAAATAGATTTGAAAGCAAATGAGTCAGAGCCCGAAAGTAGAAAGCATTTTGAAAACTGAAAGTGTTTTAATAACATTAAAACATTAAATGCAAAATACATGTTAGGACGTGCACTCACATGAAATTCTCACCTCTCGACTAGATGTGCACTCCTAACGTACATTACCCATCTAAATGACACATATATCTAACCAAAACGTAATAAGTTCTACCTCTTACTACTCGATTCCCATATTACCTTCTAACGTTACCAAATAAATAGAGGGCTTTAATTAAACTCAGATTCTCAATATGTAATGTATTTCACTAACAGTTAACCCGTTATGTTTTCTCAAAACAATACCGTAATTATATTCACAATATTAACATGAAGGTTCCCATTAATTAAGTGTATATTATTCACATTATAAATATACAATACAAGCACCCCGAGAACTAAGCTGCGGTGCACACATACTCTGCTATCCATCCCGGTACATCACGTACATAAGGATCACATATTCCGAATCTCTCAGGAATAGTTCACAGATAACAACATCATAAATAATGGAGGCGAACACAGTCCCATCACATGGGTCATGCACATACCTGCGCTCCCACGATCAGCAGACTTATTAACATCCCAATAAGTCCTTCTCTAACCTATGTTCATCGAGGTAACCAGTCTAAATCCGGGAAACACAAGGATTAGAGGGCCCTAAGAGAACGCAAACCTCCCGTGATAGCAAGTATGGTAGGTATGTCATACACATAAAATCAATACATATACTAAGTATGCACATGTCTTAGTAATCACCATAATATATTGGTACATATATCTTCTCGTACTGACATATAATACTACACCATTTATATGTTCCCGGTTAATATAATTAATTAGGCCGTCAATAGCTCACATCGTAGTAGACACTCACGTCCTACTTCATATTTTCCCTTAGGTTCAAACTACATTTCTAGGTTTGACTCCTTATAATATCCCAAACATCCCAAATATATCAATTACTCATCAAGGAAAGGATATCTCTACCTATACACAAGGTTACGGGGTACTCGGGATCAAAACAGGCTAAAAAGCCTAAACTGTGAACTCGTTCGAAGTCTCGTTTGAACGAGGTTGTTCGAACGAGAGTTCGTTCGAACGAACTGGGTCTTCTAATGAGATCTCGTTCGAACGAAAATCTTCGAATGAACATCACTCTCGTTAGAACCCAGACTGTCAACTCGTTAGAAGCTCGTTCGAACGAGCTCGTTCGAACGACCTGGGTAGGTCTTCTAACGAGTGGCCAGCTTCAAGCCTAGAAATTTCTACTTTCGTTTTTCACCAATTTCTACTCCTCAATTCTTCTCTAAAATTCGTCCCAACAATGTTTTAAGGTCTCTAAACAATCCTACACATATTACAATCACATACCAACGTGTTTTAAAGGATTAATTCGTCCTAATCATCATTAAATCACAAGTCTCTACACTTTTCCCCAATTCTTTTCAAGAACATAAACCCTAAAATTGAAAGTCTTGAATTTATCCAATTAAATCCGTTTTTGTTTCTTGCAAGATATATCAACATCAGATTAGTCCTCTAAATACGATTCTACATGCAATTCTTTCTTCAAAATATAGTATTCTAATTCCAAACTCATGGGTTTTTCATTTACTTTCAAGAACAAATGTAAATCTTAGAATTATCTAACATGGAAGGAACATTCTCTGAATTTAAACGGAATTAAATCACTTGCCTTGATTTAATCTCTGATTTTGATGACGATTTGAAGAAGTTCTCTCTCTCTTTCTGCAGAATTCCCTTCTATCTCTCTTTCTCCAAGCTTTCTTCTCCAATGGCTATGGTGGCTAGGGTTTGCTTTGGGAAATTTTGGAAAACCTAATTCTAATAACCTACGTAGCCTTTTAGGTTAATATGGTATGTTAATGGGTTTAGTGGGTCAAATCCACATCAGATATAATTTACTAATTTTTGTCACTTTTAATTCTAAAAAAAAATGCAAAATTACCAAACTACCCCTATATATTGCCGGTATGGCCTAAAAATATCCCGGGACCCAAACCAAACCCCCGGCTAGTGTTTTCTGACTATCTCGACCCTTCCGAACGTGTTGACGCTCTCAAAACGACCATACGGTTAATAGAACTAAAATTCACTTTTTAATTATCATAAGTATATACCATGACGCGACTGTCACACGCGTCTCAACAAAATTCACAAATTGTCGTATTTCAATCTCACGACAAATTTCATAATTCAAAATTCATATATAATCATATATGCACATGTAATCAAATACCAACTCGCATCTCGCTAGTATTTTTTTATCCGGATTAATTTCTAATTAATACGCATTTAATTTAATTAATCCCATAAAATAAATATCACAAAAATACGGGGTATTACATACTTCCCCCCTAATAACTGAATTTCGTCCCGAAATTTGGAACTAGAAAGTACCTGGTAAGAACAACTCTGGATAACGTTCGCGCATCTCATCCTCGCGCTCCCATGTGGACTCCTTGACATTATGATGTCGCCACTGAACACGCACTAACGGGACTATCTTTGACCGCAGTTTCCGCTCACTTCGGTCCAAAATAGCAATCGGTCCCTCCTCGTAGGAGCTATCAGGCTGGAGATCGATGTCTTCCAAAGCAATATGAGAATGAGCCAAATTGTCTCTAAGATATTTCCTTAGCGAGGAAATATGAAATACATCGTGAATCCGATGCAAATGCTCCGGTAATCCGAGCCTATACGCAACCGGTCCAATCCGCTCTATAATAGGAAATGGTCCCACATATCTCGGTGTCAACTTCCCTTTCTTCCCGAAACGCTTAATCCCCTTCATAGGAGATACTCTAAGCAAAACCTGGTCCCCCACTTGAAACTCTCTGAAGAACCTCTTCGCATCAGCATAGCTCTTCTGCCGATCCTGAGCTACCCGAATGCGACTCCGAATCAATTCTATCCTCGCCGAAGTATCCTGAATCACTTCCAACCCAAGTAGTTTGTTATCCCCCACCTCCAACCAACATGATGGGGAACGACAAGGTCTACCGTACAACGCTTCAAATGGAGCCATGCCAATGGTGAACTGGTAGGAGTTGTTGTAAGCAAACTCCACCAGTGGAAGATACTGCTCCCATCCACCACCAAAATCAATGATACTCATATGTAGCATGTCCTCCAACATCTGGTTTGTACGCTCGGTTTGCCCATCGATCTGCGGGTGATACGCCGTACTCAACCGCAATTCCGTGCCCATGGCCTCCTAAAAACTCTCCAAAAACCGTGAAACAAATATCTTGTCTCGGTCAGACACGATATTTAAGGGCACACCGTGAAGTCTCACTATCTCTGAAATAAAGAGCTGGGCGTAATGTCCCGCAGTGTAGTCTATCCTTATGGGTAGAAAATGAGCGACTTTGGTCAACTTGTCCACAATTACCCAAATGGAGTCGTGACCTCTCTGTGACGTAAGCAATCCCGTGATAAAGTCCATGGATATGTTCTCCCACATCCACATCGGGACCTCCAACGGCTGTAGCAGTCCTGCCGGTCTCTGATGATCCACTTTTACAAGCTGACAAGTGGCGCATTTAGAAACAAACTCGGCAATATCTCTCTTCATTCCGCTCCACCAGTACTGACGTCTCATGTCTTCTTACATTTTGTCCCCACCGGGATGTACCACGAATCGTGAGCCGTGCGACTCTGCCATCACCGCATGTCGTAATTCCTCACCTTCCGGAACTACCAATCTCCCATTGAAACGCAATCCCCCGTCTGAGTTAACGGTATAGGATTCGGCTCCCTCTGCTAGTAATCGAACTATCATCTCCTGACAGAACGAGCCATCTGCTTGTGCCTTTACCACTCTCGTGACAATCTGCGGCGTAACAGTCATTATCGACATGAATGATCGGGCCACTGCATCCTGGTGTCCCAATTCTTTCCACTAGGCCTTCCACACCTCGGCCACTTCATCTGCTGGCCTACGACTCAACGCGCCTGCTACCACGTTAGCCTTCCCCGGGTGATACTGGATATCAAACTGATAGTCCTTCATAAACTCAAGCCACCTTCACTGCCGCATATTCAACTCCTTCTGCGTGAATAGGTACTGTAGGGACTTGTGGTCTGTGAACAATCGAAACTTTTCCCCCAAAAGGTAATGTCTCCATATCCGAAGGGCAAATACAACTGCCGCCAACTCCAAGTCATGAGTGGGGTAATTCTTCTCGTGAGGCTTTAGTTTACGGGAAGCATAAGCTATGGCCTGACTCTCCTGGTGCAATACACCTCCTAGTCCTTGCAAGGACGCATCGGTGTAAACCAAATACTCAACTCCCGGTCTCGGCAATGCTAACACCGGTGTTGAGGTCAACTTATCCTTCAATTCATCGAATGCCAACTGACAGGCATCACTCCAGATGAATGGCACACCCTTACGATTCAGATGTGTCAAAGGACCTGTAATCTTCGAGAATCCCCGAATGAACCTCCTGTAGTATCCTGCTAGGTCCAAGAAACTACGAATCTCCGTCGGTGTCGTGGGATGTCCCCACTCCCTCACCGCGGATACTTTCCCCGGATCAACAGATATTCCCCGGTCGGAAATAATATGTCCCAAAAACTGGACCTCCTTCAGCCAAAACCCGCACTTCTCATACTTTGCATACAGCTCGTTCTGACGTAGCGTCTGCAAAACTTGCCTTAAATGCTCGGCGTGCTCCTCCTCTGTCTGGGAGTAAACCAGAATATCATCGATGAAGATAATGACAAACTGATCTAGGAAATCCCTGAACACTCTATTCATCAAGTCCATAAACACGGCTGGAGCATTGGTCAAAGCAAAAGGCATAACCCGAAACTCGTAAGAACCATATCTCGACAAGAACGCAGTCTTCGAGACATCCTCCTCCCTGATACGCAACTAATGGTATCCTGATCTCAAATCAATCTTTGAGAAGAAAGAAGCTCCTCTGAACTGGTCGAATAAGTTATCGATTCGAGGCAACTGATACTTATTCCGTATCGTGACCTTATTCAACTCCCGGTAGTCCACACACAATCTCAGTGAACCATCTCTCTTCTTCACGAACAACACAGGGGCACCCCACGGTGAAGTACTCCTCCGAATAAACCCCTGACCCAACAACTACTCAATCTGATCCCGTAACTCCCTCATCTCAGCTAGAGCCATACGGTACGGTGCGCGTGCTATAAGTCTCGTATCTGGCAATAAGTCTATAACAAAGTCTATCTCTCGACTGGGGGGTAGGCCTAGTATCTCATGAAACACATCAGAATACTCCCTGACAACTGGGATCGAATCTAAAGGAATCACAACCTCCTTAGAGGTATCCTCCTCTAGGTAATACAAATGAGCGGTCGAGCCTCCCTCTGGGCGAGGCATCGCCACTACAAACATCTCTTGCCCCGGAATGGCAAAAACAATGCTCCCACCGAAGCAATCAATCATGGCTCTATAATCAGCGAGCCAATCCATACCGATAATCACACCGTGAACATGCATATCTAATGCCAACATATCAGCAGGTAATACCAGACTACCAATCTCTACCCCCACTCCCCGGCATATAAAGAAAATAAGTGACCCACTCCCCAATGGTGAGTCTACACACGTCACTGTGCTCTCTGCCATAGCTAACAACCCTAAGGCTTTCGCAAAATGTGTAGCTATAAAGCAATGTGTTTCCCCCGTATCAAACAAAACCCGACCCATAGTACCATGGATAGGAAACATACCCTCAATAACGGGTGGTGCCTGCGGAGCTGCTGCCTGGTGGACGTTATAAACACGTCCATACTGTAACTGTCCCTGCTGCACAGGAACTGCTGGAATGGCTGGAAGAGCTGGCACCTGGGCTGGAGCTGGGAGGGCTGGTGGAAAAAGTGGTCTCTGTGGCTCATGTCGAGCACCCTGCTGCTGCTGCGGGGCCCTGGCCCTATCAGGACAGTCCTGGCATTTATGGCCAGTCTTGCCACAAACAAAACACTTCCCCGAAAAGTTTCCCCCTCTCGGTCCCTACTGCCCCCGGCCCTGGTGGCCGTTACCATTCCTCCACTGACCCTGTTGGCCCTGCTGAAACTGATGCTGACCATTCTGACCCTGCTGGTGCTGATTGCCGTTCGAACCCTAATGGCCCTGCCGGAAACCTCCCTGTCCGTGCCTGAAATTTCTTGACCTGAACCTCTTGTAATCCCCCTGCTGAGAACCCTGATCACCCTGTCTCTGCCCCTGAACAGAATGTGCCCCACCGGCACCATTTCCCCAGTCCTGCCTTAATGGCTGGACTCTCCTGACCTCTTGCCTTCATTCATATGAAAGCGGTGGTCCTGGCAGTGTAACAAAGCAGCGTTAACCACATCAGAATAAGTGGCCAACGAAAGGTTCCCTAACAGATGCTGATGGATCCTCCATGTCAACCCGTCGGTGAATTTCTCAATCTTCTTCTTTTCTGTCGGTATCTCATCCGGAACGATATTCAACAGATTCGTGAACTCGGCCTCATACTCGGCCACGGTCTTACCCTCTTGCTTCAGATTCATCTGTTTCCTCCTCATTTTCGTGTGAGTAGCTGACGGAAAGTACTTGCGGTCGAACCGCACCAAAAAGTCCTGAATAGTGAGTGTATCCCTCTCCTCCACGGTGGTAATAGACTCCCACCACTGCAGTGCAGATCCAACTAGCTTGAAAGTATCTAGCACTTGCTTCTGAACTTCCTTGCACTCATACATCCTCAAGTGCCTCTGCATATCCTTCCTCCACTGGCTCGAGACTACCACATCTGAGCTACCTGCAATCTCTGGCGGATGCGCTTTCTGAAAAGCGTCACGTACACGTTCCCAAGCAGACGGGAATGCATTTTCCTATACTGGCGCGGCAACCGGCGCCTGAGGTGGTGCCTGTTGAACTACGGCAATTGCGGCATTTACCGCTTGGGCTACAATGGCTGCAACCTCAGCGGCGTTCATCATGCCCTGAACTGGAGCGGGCTGGGGGTCTGGCATTGTATCCCTGGGAACTCTTCGTGCACGTCGTGGAGGCATCTGAAATAAGAATAAAGTTTATAATTTTGCAGTTATAAACTTAAAATAGCTGAAGAACGTAGCATATACAAAAGAATACAACAGTCCTAAAATATAGGGCTCTACATCAAAGAAAGCTCAGCGGAATCATAATAAGCCGTCAGTTCCTAAAGGACACTAGAACCTGATGCTCTGATACCACCTGTGACACCCCGACTAATTAAATAACGGGTAGCTACTCCTTTATTAAATTAATTCAAAATGCCAAGTTGGTTCAGTTAATAGCATCACTGTCGAAAACATTTTAAAAATTACTAACCACCTAGTATTTAAAAGTGCCAAATTTTAAGTTAAGTCTGATTAACATGCAATAAAAGAATAATGGAAGAGTCAACATAATCCATTCACCATACGAAGTAATGAAATAACCAACAATAATAAATAATAAATCCGGAGGAAAACTCCTCACAACAATCCCAACAAATGGAAATAATACTACAAGTCTGAATCCTGAATAATTACATGCCAAAAGTCTGAATAACTGAAATAAATGAAATGTCTCTAACTGAAATGGGCGACATGCCCTACGACTGATAACTGGAGAATATCGAGTCAAGCTCAATGAGGCGTCTACAAGCAAAGTCCTGTAACTTCCACAAACAGCTACAACTCGTCACCTGAATGAGAATCCTATGCATGGTGTCCTTGTGGCTGGGCACCTAAAATGGTTTTTACAAAAAAATAGATTTGAAAGCAAATGGGTCAGAGGCCGAAAGTAGAAAGCATTTTGAAAACTGCAAGTGTTTTAATAACATTAAAACATTAAATTCAAAATACATGTTAGGACGTGCACTCACATGAAATTCTCACCTCTCGACTAGATGTGCACTCCTAACGTACATTACCCATCTAAATGACACATATATCTAACCAAAACGTAATAAGTTCTACCTCTTACTACTCGATTCCCATATTACCTTCTAACGTTACCAAATAAATAGAGGGCTTTAATTAAACTCAGATTCTCAATATGTAATGTATTTCACTAACAGTTAACCCGTTATGTTTTCTCAAAACAATACCGTAATTATATTCACAATATTAACATGAAGGTTCCCATTAATTAAGTGTATATTATTCACATTATAAATATACAATACAAGCACCCCGAGAACTAAGCTGCGGTGCACACATACTCTGCTATCCATCCCAGTACATCACGTACATAAGGATCATATATTCCGAATCTCTCAGGAATAGTTCACAGATAACAACATCATAAATAATGGAGGCGAACACAGTCACATCACATGGGTCACGCACATACCTGCGCTCCCACGATTAGAAGACTTATTAACATCCCAATAAGTCCTTCTCTGACCTATGTTCATCGAGGTAACCAGTCTAAATTCGGGAAACACAAGGATTAGAGGTCCCGAAGAGAACGCAAACCTCCCGTGATAGCAAGTATGGTAGGTATGTCATACACATAAAATCAATACATATACTAAGTATGCACACGTCTTAGTAATCACCATAATATATTGGTACATATCTCTTCTCGTACTGACATATAATACTACACCATTTATATGTCCCCGGTTAATATAATTAATTAGGCCGTCAATAGCTCACATCGTAATAGACACTCACGTCCTACTTCATATTTTCCCTTAGGTTCAAACTACATTTCTAGGTTTGACTCCTTATAATATCCCAAACATCCCAAATATATCAATCACTCATCAAGGAAAGGCTATCTCTACCCATACACAAGGTTACAGGGTACTCGGGATCAAAACAGGCTAAAAAGCCTAAACTGTCAACTCGTTCGAAGTCTCGTTCGAACGAGGCTGTTCGAACGAGAGTTCGTTCGAACGAACTGGATCTTCTAACGATATCTCGTTCGAACGAAAATCTTCGAACGAACATCACGCTCGTTAGAACCCAGACTGTCAACTCGTTAGAAGCTCGTTCGAATGAGCTCGTTCGAACGACCTGGGTAGGTCTTTTAACGAGTGGCCAGCTTCAAGCCCAGAAATTTCTACTTACGTTTTTCACCAATTTCTACTCCTCAATTCTTCTCTAAAATTCGTCCCAACAATGTTTTAAGGTCTCTAAACAATCCTACACATATTATAATCACATACCAACGTGTTTTAAAGGATTAATTCGTCCTAATCATCATTAAATCACAAGTCTCTACACTTTTCCCCAATTCTTTTCAAGAACATAAACCCTAAAATTGAAAGTCTTGAATTTATCCAATTAAATCCGTTTTTGTTTCTTGCAAGATATATCAACATCAGATTAGTCCTCTAAATACGATTTTACATGCAATTCTTTCCTCAAAATATAGTATTCTAATTCCAAACTCATGGGTTTTTCATTTACTTTCAAGAACAAATGTAAATCTTAGAATTATCTAACATGGAAGGAACATTCTCTGAATTTAAACGGAATTAAATCACCTGCCTTGATTTAATCTCTGATTTTGATGACGATTTGAAGAAGTTCTCTCTCTCTTTCTGCAGAATTCCCTTCTATCTATTTTTCTCCAAGCTTTGTAGAATTCCCTTCTATCTCTTTTTCTCCAAGCATTCTTCTCCAATGGCTATAGTGGCTAGGGTTTGCTTTGGGAAATTTTGGAAAACCTAATTCTAATAACCTACGTAGCCTTTTAGGTTAATATGGGCTGTTAATGGGTTTAGTGGGTCAAATCCACATCAGATATAATTTACTAATTTTCGCCACTTTTAATTCTCAAAAAAAATGCAATATTACCAAACTACCCCTATATGTGGCCGGTATGGCCTAAAAATATCCCGGGACCCAAACCAAACCCCCGGCTAGTGTTTTCTGACTATCTCGACCCTTCCGAACGCGTTGGCGCACTCAAAACGACCATACAGTTAATAGAACTAAAATTATTTTTAATTATCATAAGTATATACCATGACGCGACTGTCACACGCGTCTCAACAAAATTCACAAATTGCCGTATTTCAATCTCACGACAAATTTCATAATTCAAAATTCATATATAATCATATATGCACATGTAATCAAATACCAACTCACATCTCGCTAGTATTTTTTTACCCTGATTAATTTCCAATTAATACGCATTTAATTTAATTAATCCCATAAAATAAATATCACAAAAATACGGGGTATTACATGCTCCTCAAGCCAAGGCCTCACCCTCATCGCGCAACATCCCATGATAGCATTAGAGGGGGTACGCTTCACATATATATATACCATCATATATATATATATATACATATCCGTTTCATATTATATATACTTAAATCACATAGTATATATATACACATTTATCATTCCTCAAATGTAGATATGGCTACAATTTCCAGTTTCATAATAATATTTAACTATCTTACTAGGTAAATACGCCTCACACCTTAATCGATGTTTGGGATTTATATACTCTCCAAATATCTTATTCATAATCGTATGATAAGTATACCCTCAACTTATCTTTAAACTATAACCTAAATTTCATCCCATTCGCCTCATAGGATTTTCTCATCCATAATCGATATATAATTATGGTTTCCCACACGCATAATTATATTGGCCCAAAGGGCCACTAAAACTATCCCAATTGATGTTCGTCCCCGAACACCCTTAAATTAAATAGGTTGTGGATTCCTTTTCCTCGAACCCAAGGACTACATCTTGTCCAAATAATCACTTAGAGGTCCCCACCCTATTTTAGGAACCCCAAACCTTCTAATTTCCAAAATTTGTCTATTTTCCTCTAAAGTATAATTTTAGTGCCACACACTTAAAACACTCACTTAGTTCTCGTAAATTCCCTCCATTGGATGACTATTTACTTCTAAAAGATTTCTTATTTCCTTACTTAAATAATCTAGAATCAATTAAAAATTAAAATTCATCCCATCCAATTAACCCTAGGAAAAATTGCCAAAATTTCTTAAGGGTCGATCGATTGACCCTTGGCTGTCAATCGATCGAGGCTTGATCGATCGACCCTTGGCAGCCGATCGATCGATCGTGCCGGACAACTTCTTCTCCGGCCCCTGTTTCGGCCATTAACGAACCTCCAAGCTTTTTATTAGTTATTCTACTTACATAAAACAACACCCAACCGTATCTACACCAAGGAAATAAGTTCTAAACCTCCTAGAACCCAAAATCAACCATTAATTTCTACAAATGTCTAAGTTTCTTGAATTAGAAATTATTCAGGGTTTACTCATTTTAATTCCCGAAAACCCATTTTATCCACGAAAACCCAAACCAAAATCTTTAGGGTTTGTTATTACCAAACTATGATATGAGATTTATTCTCAAAAGTAAATAAAGCAAGTAAACACTTGCCTCGTGGATAAAATCCGACGACCTCAAGCCGAATCCAGTGGAGTTTGGTCGGAATCTCCCATTCCTCTCCTTTTTCTTCCTTCCTCTCTCTCTTCTCTATTTTCTTTCCTTTTTCTTCCCCTCTCTCTCCTTATATAGGGAGAAATAAGGGTTTATCCCTTTGAACCCCAAAAATGACTCTTTTACTCAATTACGAGTTCCTTTTACTCTGAAAATTCCCGAAACTCAATTTCGACTATCGGATACACTATTCTGACTATCTCCGCCATTCCGAGACCAACCGCACATTCGAAACCTCCATCTGAGGTAGTTGATCGAAACCCACTAATTTAACTCAATACCTTTCAATGCTGGTTTTCCAATTAAAGCCTTAACTTTTGTCACTTTACTTAACTGCGACATATAATTAAAATACTCCGACATATTTACTCAATCCCAAAAGAAAATATAACACCCATCGAAAATCATCTAATCCTTGAAAATTTCAAAAATTAGTATTCCAAGAAATTTCTCCCTTTTCCCATTTACACCCAATTATGGAATTTAATTATCCCCAAAAGTACGGGTTGTTACATTTCCATGAATGAAAATGGGTTTTCAAAAGTTTAACGAATAAACCCCGGATAATATCCAATTTGAGTAAATTAGGATTTAACTGAGATTAGTTGTTGGTTATGGGTTCTAAGATGATTATAACCCTTTTTATGTGTGTATATATGGTTGTTTGTGGTTGGATGATGATGGGAGAGAAGATAAAAATCTTGGAGGTGTATTAATGGAGGTTTGGGATTCTGGAGAAGAAGGTGAATAGTAACTCCGTCCTTTTCGAATCGGTTAGGCTAGGAAGCGTATCGATTCGGCTCTTGCTCAAAAAATAAATTTGTAGATATTTTCTATACGGTCGCGTGGCCGCCAACGGTGTATTTTTTTTTTTTAAATTTATAATTATTTTTTTACGGAAGGTTGTCCAAGATCGAAATCGTTAGTCAGAAATTAAGGCTAGAATTATTTAGAGATAAATATTAGGGGTTGCCAAATAGAGTGTTAGGACCTATAAAGGACTTGAGGAGATATAAAAACTTTGGGTTCGTAGAAATGAATCCGAGTTATAATTTAAATGAATATTGGGATGATTTTTAGGTTTTGGAGATTTAAGCAAAATGGCCAAACTATCAACTCCGGATAGGACGAATCGATTCAGATTTAGACCGAATCGATTAGGATTTGGAAGACCTGTCAAACTATATTAGGACGAATCGATTCGGATTTAGACCGAATCGATTTGCTGGTCCGAATCGATTCACAGATGGGGCGAATCAATTCACCTTAAAATATTGTAAATTTTCTTCCTTTAAGTTTTGGGGAAGTTAATTATAAATCTGGAGGTTATATTTTTGGGGAATCTAGATATGACATTAGGAATTCTAGAAGATGGAATTGAGGGTGAGTCAATCCTAAGAGGTAAGTATGATGGAATTAAGGATGGGGATATAGATGTTTGAGTGCCTATCCGGTGTCGGTTGACGACTATTATTAAGTAATGTGATACCTATGGGACTTAAATAAGTTGAGAGTACACTTATTTAATTATTATGAATTGGTATATTTAGAGAGTATATAAATCCTCAAAAGTGATTTAAGGTACGAGTTATACATTAAGTAAGAGAATACTTATAAATTTAGTACTGCAAGTGTGCGAATACTTAGATAATATTATGAATGGGAACATTCAAGGTTGTTGGCTATCACTATGATGAGTTTGGAAATTATAGCCATATGTACTAAGAAGTGATATAGATTATTTATACGATTTTTGTACAGTATATATAATATGATACAAATACATATATATCTCTATGTGATTAGTAAATTTGTATCTTAGAGGATGGTTCCACAGGCTTTCGTTTGGCATAGGGTTGGAATAGACATATTATATATTTTCTCTAGTGCGATCCAGGGAGGTTGCGCGATGTGGGTGAATACCCTGGCTTGAGGAATAGGGAGATTATATCCCCAGGTCATATCATCCCGCGTTCGAGTGCGATGTGTGTACTCCACTTGCAGAGGGAATATTACCGCCTCCACCATTGTGTATTTTTACCATGACCATGAGCAAGTCTGGCTTGGTACCATGGTATAGTGAGTAAACCCAGATTTGGATAGACACTATGAGACTGCATCCTCGAGTTATAGATCGATGGGATGGTTATTATACTTATGATTGTGATACGTATAATTATACTTGTTGTGTATAGTATATTTTTTGTATATGAAGATGAATAATCATATAAAGTAAATGTGTATAAGAATGGAAAGAATGATAAAGTCTATTACCTTTCCGGAAGTTTTATATCCGAATTTATATAAATATGAATAATAGGTTCTAATGAGAACTATATTTATATATATGAGTTATATATATGCGTTATGTGCTGGGGGCCTAATGGATCTCGACGATCAACATTGTCATGTAGTAGAGTATCGGGGGGTCCTTGTTTGGATTTTTCTTCGTGAGACACCCCACGCACGAAACGTAGCGCAGTGTTGGTAATGGATAGAAGTTTAGCCCTTAGTACTTGGGTTATGAGGACTTTTAGAAGATGGGTGAAATAGATTAGTTAGGCAGGGTAGCTTAACTAGGTTGTTTAAAACATACGGGATAGGTGTGTACTATTAGAAGAGGGGTGAGGGGTATCTCATGAGAGTGCGATACCAATTTAAATATGAGATAAATCATATTTTAAAAATATAGAATTTATACACTTGCAAAATATTTTCAAAACTCGGGCTCTGACCCGTTTTCTCTATTTTTCCTCTTGCTATATATTATATATATAGGTGTCTAGACACAGGGACGCCTGGATGATGATCCTTTCGAGTCGACGATGCTGCAGCAGTTGTGGATGCATGCATGTTTATTTTTAGACGCTTCTATTCTAGTGATCTAGATCGTAAGAAATGTAGTAACATTCGGGTCGAAAGCCCAATTGTACTTATTGATTCCTTTACCGCCTTTTAGCGCCACATTCGATTCGGTTGTATTATGTTGAGCTGAGTGTTCGGTTATTTTATTTCATTTCAGTTATATATATATAAATGGTGTGAATGTTTTAATTCAATGGTTTGGTTAAAAAGATTAGTTAAATAAAATTTTGATGCCAGCTAATAAGTTATTAGTAATTATATTGGTTTTCGACAATGATGCTGAGAATGATCCATATGAGACTCCTATTTTAATTTGGTATAGGATTGATCACCCGACATTTTATTAGGCGGGGTGTCACATATGGTATCAGAGCATTAGGTTCTAGTGTCCTTAGGAATCTGTGCCGATGTACTACACTTTCACTGTTGCTCTCGATTTGATATCGAGCCTTATGATTATGATTATTGATTCCCATTGTGAGATTTCATTCTCTTGCCATAATGAAATATTATAGTAAATATTTTGCACGCTCGTTTGATATTCGTGTGCTGATCGATGAAGGGCGACTAGGGAAGACCGCAATGAGGGGAGCAGGACGTGGGGCTTAGTTAGAGCTGTAAGTTGAAGTTGTGGTTGAGGACCGTAGTAGAGGTCACTCCCTTAGTGCCATTATCAAGGGTTGCTGCAACAACTACTAAAGTATAGTAGTTATAATTATCTATGTACTGCTAGAGTAGTGAATGGTGATAAATTTGAATTACCCAGTGAAGTAAATTGGGAAAAGGGTCGAGAGGCCTTCGATAAGGACCATATGTTGAAATGAAATCATATGAAGGCAGTGTAGTTGTACTAAGTGGAAGTAGAAGGCTCAGAAGATTTAGGCTTAGGGCACGGTACGGAAATGCCCAGATGTGAAAATTTAAGGAAATTTTTTTCACTCGTGTCAGAAATGTTGAAATGGTGGGAATGGTAGTCACTATGTTTAAGGGAGAAAGATATTTTTCTCATAATCTTACAGATGGTTTTAACCGCGAGTTCCCATGATTTAGTAGGAATGAAAAGAATGCAATTTTGAATTATTCACATAAGGATCTGTTAGAGGCCAACAGTGAATAAAGAGTGATATGGAGAAGTGAGGCTTGTACCGAAGTAAGGTAGGTACAATGGAGAGAGAGTCCTTAAGAAGAATTATAGGCTCACTAAAAGTGTTCCTGGGGAATTCATTGAAACAGGGCTGTTGGGGACGGTAGTGGAGTTTCTTTTTGACGAAGAAGTTAAGGGGACTATGAAGGCGATTGTCAGGATCGTGGCGATAGAGTCTGAGATACTGATAATTCAAAATGGTCAAGGTGTCCAGTGAGGGAGAATCTAGTGATGTGGAGTGTAGAATCACACAGTTAGTCCTTACCTAGTAGGAATTAAAGGACAATAATAGGTTACCAAAGTGGGGCTTCAATTAAAGTAGTTTTTGGTTCAGCTAGGACAAGTGTACCATGTCCGGAAACCATTTGGAATAGTCATGGTGATTGGCTAGAATGTTGTTATGAGTTTCACCTCGGACGAAGGAGGTATATTTTGTATGACAAGATTTGGGTCACAGTATTTTGATAGCCTTAGATTCGTGTGTGATTTGAGTTTACTGGTAGTATCAGAAACATTATATAATGTATGTCGATATATTTTCCTGTAGTAGCGGGGTTCTATTTTTAATTTATATCAGGTTTGTACTCCTCAGTTTGTGTGTGTTATACGAGTATAGTGCTATTGTAAGACTAATGTATTTGTGGATTATCGGAGCGATAACAAACTAATGATTGCAAGACTATCGTATCCACGGTTCCAGGGTGGAACTGGTTGTTGTTGCGATATCTCACCTGGATACAGGTTGAGCTCGCCTTTATTATGTGTTTAGATGGAACTTCGGTGAGTAGATGTTTCACTAGCATGATTTAACTGCATGGGAATATGCAGTATATATATATAATTTTTCATGTTTTACACTGACATACCTCCACGATCGACAAAGTTAAGTAGTATTGTATCGGATGGGTTCCTTGTTTGGATTTCGCTTGCGAGACACTCCACGAACGAACCTTAACGACGTTTGGAGTTGAGACATGTTACTATATGCTAGGATGTTGGTTTTCGTAAAATTAGCCGAGAGCCATGTGATGAGTAGGGGCTAATAAAAAGTAGATGTGTTGTGGAAAAGAACTAGAAATGTTTCTCTCACCGCTAGTAGGTGGGTGAGGTAAGGTGAAGGAAATTGATTTGAGGCTTATATCCAAGCCTTAGATAGAAGGAAAATTCAGAGGAAGTACATTTTGGGTATGACGTTCGTAACGCTTTTGCAGGGAGTAGGCACCCTGATTAGTTAAACTTTCCATTTTGCCAACATGGAAAGACATAGTGGTAGAAGTACGTTAGTAGGGTAGCGAGGTAGGATTTAGAACGTCCCATTGGTGCGCCTTAGACCGTTATATCTCGATGATTGACGATGCAAGGGATTAGTGTATCGGGAGGGTTCCTTGTTTAGATTTCGCTTTGCGAGACATCCCATGCATGAAACCGAGCAAATGTCAAAGGTTGAGAGAGCTCTTAGGCACTAGGGATTTAGTTAGGATAGTACTCATTTTACGTGTGTTGGAAACACTTTGATCGTATGGTTATTAGGAAGTAAGGCCAGTAGGACTAGTGGCGTCGATATAGGAAGAATTGAATTTTGAATATTTTTTTCCAGTTAGGAAAACCCATGTGTTAGTAGTAGGCTGAGGAAATGAGGCCCATTATTTGAGAGAGTGTTACATGTCGGACGTTTACAATGGTTGTGAAAATAGGCACGGGTTAAAATGTGTATGGGAAACTTGGTAAGTTGATTTTATATACTGCCCGAAATAGAAGGGACCTAGTATATAAAGCTGTAGATTATGTTGCGAGGAAGTTATGAATAAAATAGGATATTGTTGGATGGAATGTCGTATGGGTTACATAGGAGTCCAATTATATCGGCGCGATGTGATGTGAGAGTCAACCTTACAACCGAGGTAGCGTTGTAGCATATGGAGATTTATATAAGCTTGTTGTTAAACTAGTGTGTTAGAGTATAAACATTGAGATAGGTGGGTATCTTGAACGAGTGCACTAGGATGTAGTGTGATTAGTGATCCTAGGTTGGTAGTACCATTGGTATCCGAATTTCGGGGACAAAATTCTGTTGTAGGAGGCAGAATGTAATACCCTGTACTTTTATGGATATTTAAATTACATAAGCAAGTGTAATTTGGAAATTTGAGGAATTGATGTGAATAATAATTTTTGGAGTTTAAGAGTGTCAGATGTTTACCGACGTGTGTTACATTTACCTTTTGGGACTAAGTAAATAAGTCGGATTATTTTAATTACATGTCGGAGTTGGGTAAAGAGACAAAGGATAATATTTTTACTAGAAAACCCGTATTAAGATGTGTTGGGTTTAATTAGTGAATTGTAGTTAAGTGACTCAGATGGATATTTCGAGTGCGCGGTTAGTTTCGGAATGGCTGAGATATTCAAAAGAGAGTATCCGGGGGCAGTGTTTAGGTTTCAGGGATTTTTGGACTAATACGGACTCGCAATTGAGTAAACGAGTCATTTTTGGGTTTATAAGGGATAAACCCTTATTTCTCTCTATATAAGGAATGAGAGAGAGGAAATAAAGAAAGAAAAGGTAGAAAATAAAGAGGATAAAAGAGAAAGGAAGAGAGGGAGAAGAAAAAGGGGATTTCCGGCCAAACTCCGCGAGATTCGACTCGAGGTCGTCGGATTTTATTCACGAGGCAAGTGTTTACTTGCTTATTTATTTCAAAGCACAAATATCATACTATAGTTGGTAGTGATAAACCACAAAGATATTCGGGATGAGTTTTCGTGAATCAAAATGGGTTTTTGGAAGTTTAACGAATAAACCCCGAATAATATCCAATTTGAGTAACTTAGGATTTAATTGAAATTAGTTGTTGGTTGTGGGTTCTAGGATGATTAGAATCCTTTTTATGTGTGTATATATGGTTGTTTGATGTTGGATGATGATGGGGGAGAAGATGCAAAGCTTGGAGGTGTATTAATGGAGGTTTGGGATTTTGGAGAAGAAGGTGAATAGTAACTCCGTCCTTTCCGAATCTATTAGGCTAAGAAACGAATCGATTCGGATCTTTGTCAAAAAATAATTTTTTTATATCTTTTCGATATAGTCGCATGGGCGCCAGCCGAGTATTTTTATATATTTTTTGAATTTATAATGATTTTTCTACGGAAGGCTATTCGATTCCTTCATCCAAATCGACCGAAGATGTTGTTGGAAATAAGGAGAAGGTGTAGAGTTGTTCGGCTCTTTAATTATGTTGTTTTTCTGTTTTCCCCTTTTGTTGTAACTTTGGTTGTACTTTCTCCTCCTATGATTAATAAAATGGACTTTATTTATTCTGAGTTTTCTGCTTTACTTGCTCGATCTGTATCCTTGTTGATCCCTTTTTACTTTTCCTTGCTAGTTTATTGCCAGGATGGAACTCTTGTCAACTCATGATACAGAGTTAAAGAATAAATGTACCAATTACTTCAAGGCTGGTCATGCAGATTTCACTGAAGATGAAATAATTAATATCCTTGGACCTGATGCCTCTAAGCGAGCAATTGAGGCTTAATAATATTTAAAATGTCTGCTTGATCGGGCGGTAGCCAATAATTCCCCTTATTATGAGATGATTGAAGAGCTTCAAGGAGTGATAGAGGAACTTCAACTTCAACACAAGAAAACTACTACACTTCTGTATGAGGGTTATGAGAAGAAGTACCAACAGTTGTGTGTTGATCGGGGTTATGACAAATTTATCTCAGCCCACAGGAAGAGAGAGAATGTGGTTAAACTTGAAGTTGAGGAGCACAGGAACATTGCCAAGCTGTTAGAGGAGGAAAATATTGCCTTGCGAGAAGAACTGAGACAACTAAAGCCTGCCTCTTCTTCTGGACCTCTAGTACCGTTTAGTGATGAGGGCTTTTTATTTTTAGAAACTGAAAATGTTGCATTAAGAGACGAACTAGAGGTTTTGAAACAAGTCCGACCTGCATCCTCATCGCGGAGTAGAGCTGGAGCTGGTCAGAGCATCCTTGAAGAGACTAGGACTCAACAAGCCTTAGCACATCAGGCTGTTCAACTAAAAGCCAAAAATCAACCTCCAGCTGAGATGTCCCAGAAAATTGAAAGTCTTATCAAGCAACTTTCCAATCAGAGTTTTGCGTTAGAAAGTAAAGAAAACTTGGTGAAGAAACTTCATTAATAAGTTGAGAGATTGACTTATGAATTTCACAAGCAGCCTAGAGTGTTTTGGATAGGGAGATATAATGAAGCTCTGTGCCATCTTGATGCTCAGTTGAAACAATCAAATAATGAAGGATACAAATAGGGATGGTTGAACGCCGTGACCATGATGAAAATTGAGAAAGGAAATTCCTTATGGGATTGGTATGAGTCTGGATTACTTGATCTGCCTGTGCCTCCCTTTAAGCTAGATGTCAGCTAGATTCTATCCCGTGCCATTCCTCAGTGTTTGATCTCCAAATACCTTGGTGATTACCAGCTTCATGATGACTTTGAGATATCTCTACCTCAACATCTGCTTGATCAACTGAGTTCAAACAACACCAGAATGTTACGAGATTTGAATTTTATCAACTCTACTTATGCTCTAGATGATCCTCTAGCTGGAATGGAGCTTGTACCTAAATCGGAAGGAAAAAATCCAACAGAATAGGAAATTTGTATATTGTTAGTAATTATTAAATGACACATAATTTTACTTTCCTTGGAAATGAATTCATTGTATGATAGTTTACGTATAAATATATCTTTAAAGGGACAATTTGTCCTGTTTTGTTTTAATTGCCTACAACATGGTCCTTATTAGTTGTAGTAATCTTATCTAGATTACCTTGGTGCCTAGGCAGTGGATCCCCCTTGATGTCACCCATATTCTTGCCTATTTTTGGATGCTCCTTGAGGTGTATCAATATTATCTAGATTACCTTGGTTCCTAGGCTGTGGATACCCCTTGAGGTTACCCATCTTCTTGCCTAGTTTTGGATGCCCCTTGAGGTCACCCATAATCAAACAGGCCTTGCCTTGTATGATTGTTATGCCAATATTATTGGTTAAGTTTATTGATACCGACCAACCTTAGTTGGTGATTGCTGATATCCGACCAACCATAGTTAGTGGTTGGTGATATGCCGACCAACCGTAGTTGGTGGTTGTTGATGCCTTTTAGAAAAATTCAAGTGTAGTGTGTAGCACGAGTACTCCAAAAAAAATTGAACTAAAAAGAATATGGGGAAAATATCATTTTTATTCATATTGAAAGAAAAAAATAAATGTGAATCGACATTACTGATAATATTTACCAAGATGCTCTGAATTCCACACATTTTTGAATTCTTCCCCTCTAAAGTTTCTATTATGTAGGTTCCAGGTCGAACAATCGTTGTTACATGATAAGGACCATACCAGTTGGCGTCCAAATTATTATGCTTCTGAATGACTTTCATGAGTACATATTCTCCCTTCTTGAGATCTCATTTATTGACCCGTTTATTATAGAACATGGAAGTCCGTTGCTGGTAAGCAACATTTTGGATTGATGCATCTTCCCGTACTTCCTCGAGCATGTCTAAATCTTAATTTCTCATCAAATCGCTTACTAGAGTAGGTAGACCTAGTTCAGCAGGCACGACTACTTCACTTCCAAAGGGTAACATATAAGGAGATTCCCCAGTTGTTTTTTGGGGAGTTGTGCGGTAAGCCCATAACACATAATGCAACTCGTTAATCCAATTTCCTTTCGCATCATCCGACCTTTTCTTCAACCCGTTCAACAGAGTTCTATTGGTTACCTCAATTTTTCCATTACTCTGGGGATGTCCTGGTGCAGAATGAATCTTTTGAACATTGGACTGTTAACAATATACGGCGAACTCCTCATTATCAAATTGGGTACCATGATCAGTGATGAAAACATGTGGCAGACCATATCTGTAAATAATATTATTCCAGATGAAATGATAGACCCTTTCATATTCCATGTCAATGAGAGGTTCAACTTCCACACATTTTGTGAAATAATCAACAGCGATTACTAAGTATTTGAATAGTCCTTTGGTAGTTAGTAGAGGCCCGACCAAGTCTATTCCATACATAGCAAATGTCCAAGTGAGGTAATGGGAGTTAATAATGCCTGGGGATCTCTTCATATGGAGGAGAACAGTTGACAGTTATCTCATTTCTTGACATAAGCTGTGTAGTCAGCTCGCATCTTTGGCCAATAGTATCCCTGCATCATTATCCTTTGCAAAAGAGTTCGACCTGCTACATGAGCTCCACAAGAGCCTTTGTGAATTTATTCTATCAGATCTTTAACTTCTGATGGATGAACACATCACTGTAGACCTGCTATCATACCTCTTCTGTATAGAACTCCATTATTTAAGACATACCTAGCATCTTTAAACTTGAGCCTCTTGGATGTAAGTTGGTCGGTTGGTATAATGCCTTCTTCAATATACGCTCTGATGGTATCCAACCAGGAAGGTCCCATATCTAAAGTGATAAACTTCACCATCAAATTATCATCAAAGCTTCGGTTTGCCAATATCTTAATAGGAATTGTTCTTAGTAGCTCGGTATGGGTAGCTGAGGCTAACCGAGCTAGTACATCAACTATCGCATTCTCCAGTCTTGGTATTCTAATCACTCAGACCGCTATAAAATTGTATGCAATCTCCATAGCTTTGGTATGATACCTAGACATGAATTCTCTCTTTGCCGCGTACAGCTCGAGAATCTGATTTATGACTAGCTATGAATCACTAAACACCGTAACTTGCTCTTTATTAAGTGTTTTGGCTAAACTGAGGCCCGCAATCATGGTTTCATACTCAACTTCATTGTTGGAAGCTTTGAATTGGAAACACAGAGCATATTATATATCCAATCCATCCAAACTATTAATAATTATTCCAGCTCCGCTGCTTATGGCACACGAAGAGCCATCAACATATAAATTCCATACAGAGATACAGTTATCAAATCCTTGGTCTAAGAAAGTTTCATGATGGAATATTTAGTGCTTCCTCTTATCATCCCTCAACTCTTGGCTTTTATCAAAGGATTATTGTTGCTCGATCATCGTCCCCTCCTGCAAGTCTGCTGATGGGAGTTGATCAGGGATGATTTTTTATGATCCTCTAACATCCGTAGGTTGTTATGCATTAGACCCCTATTGGTCGGAGGTATCTGGGTAAGTAAATTCAGAAATGAAATCTTCCACCTCCTACCCTTTGAGAGAATACCTTGTCTCATAGAGAATGTCATATTCACCTAACTCCACCGCCCAATACATCAATAATCCAGATTTTTTTGGCTTGTGTAAATCCTGTCTGAGTGGCATGTCGGTGTATACCACTATGGTATGGGCTTGGAATTACGGTTTCATTCTCCTGCTCGCCTAGATTAATGCTAATGCCAGCTTCTCTAATTTTGGGTACCTAATCTCTGCTCCTCGAAATGACTTGCTTATGTAATACACTGGCTTTTGTACGCCATTATCTAACCATATCAACGTTGAACTGACTGTACTTTTTAAGATAGCTAGGTATAAGTATAATTTCTCTCCCACTACTGGCCTGAACAGTAAAGGAGGTGTCCCCAAATATTTCTTCAACTCTTAGAATGCCCTCTCACACTTATCATTACTACAAAAGTTTTTCTGAGTGTCTTAAAGAATGGAAGACATCCGTCAATTACTCGTGATATGAACCTGTTGAGAGCTGCAACACGCCCCGTGAGGCTTTGTACTTCCTTCTTCGTAGTTAGATATTATAATTCTAACAAGGATTTGATCTTGTCAGGATTTTCCTCGATGCCTTGTTAATTCATAATATACCTGAGGAGCATGCCTTTTTGTACGCCAAGGATGCACTTAGTCGGGTTCAGCTTCATCTAATATTTCTCTAGGTGGACAAATGTTTGGCCCAGATCAGCTATGTGGTCAACAACTTTCTTTCTCTTTATCAGCATGTCATCGATGGAAACCTCCATATTTCTACCGATTTACTCTACGAACACCCTGTTCATTAGCCACTGGTATGTAGCACCTGCATTTTTAAGACCAAAAGGTATAACATTATAACAGTATGTTCCCCTTCGGGTAATAAAAGAGGTACTTTCCCTGTCTTATGGTTTCATCTTAATTTGGTTGTAGCCGAAATAAGCATCCATGAAGCTCAGCAATTCATGCCCCAAAGTAACATCTACCAGCTGATATATTTGGGGTAGAGGAAATGATGTTTTGGACAGGCTTTAGTCAGATCTATGAAATCCATGCACATTCTCCATTTACTGCTATTCTTTTTTACCATCACCACATTGGCTAACCAGTCAGGATATTTGACATCCTCAATAAAAGAGACCTTTTGAAGTTTCTCTACTTCCTCTTGAATAGCATGGTTATTCTTTGGTCCAAAGACCCTTCTTCGCTACTTCACCGATTTGATCTCCTTATTAACATTGAGTTCATAGCAAAAAAGGCTGGATCTATCCCCAGCATATCTTTATGACTCCACACGAAAGCTTGCTTTCTATGCCTAAAAAATGCCACAAACTCTTGATTTATTGTTGGATAAAGTGAATCGCTAGTTTGAGTTGTTCTTTCTGGTCGTTGATCGTCCAGAATAATGTTCTCCGTCTCTTCCATGACCTGACCCTTCACAAGCCCTGATTGATCTCTGGGGTCCATTGTCTCAATCTATGAATCTTCAGACTCATACACTTAGTAAGTGGCGGTATTCTTCCTGGTATCCTCCAACTCTTCTTGTTGGGTAGATGAATAGTAGCATTCCCGAGCTACTTTCTGATCACCCTTCACAAGTCCCACACTGAAGTTGGTCGGGAACTTGAAGCATTGATGTACCATAAATGGCACTACTTCGAACTTTTTCAAACCTACTCTTCCCATGATTATATTGTAAGATGATTGGATATTTTTATCCATTATGAAAAAGCATACCTTTTGTTCTGCAAGCAGGCCAGGCACCAATAAGCATGTCCAACTTGATCGTCCGAAGTGGAAAGACTTTTTCGCCATAGAGAAACCGATAAGGGGCCTGTGTTACGGCTCTAACTGGGCGAGTTTCAATTTTAAACTGTCAAAGCAAGGGTAGAAAATGATGTCTACTGAGCTACCATTATCTACCAATACTCTTGAGATGATTACATCCTTTATCCTCATTTTGATCACCAAAGGATCATCGTTAGGATACAAGACACCTTCCAGATCACTTTTGGAAAAATCGATGACTAGTTTATCCTTATTAACCTTCCTCGGACGATCCTCCTCTGCCAGATTTATGCTCTGTATGTAGGAACAAGATTGGGACTTATTGAGGTAATATTTCCTTTTAGCGGTATGATCACCACCTCCTGCATCTCCACGTGTTATCATATTATAGTCAAATGAACCAAAGCGGATTGAAAATACCTCACCTTCTGGCTGTCTAGGCTTTTAAGGGAGATCGGGGTCATCCTCCGGGTCATCTTCATGGTCCCTTTTCTTATCATCTCTTGGTCAGCGAGGAGATTTAGACCTTTGTCCTGCTCTATCATTGGTCTTCTCACCGTTCTGGAGATAAACAAATATGTTCAATTTCCCTCGCCTAATGAGTGCCTCAATCTCATTCTGGAGAGTGATGCACCGCCTGGTCGTATAACCATGGTCTTTATGGAACTCTCAGTACTTGGACTTATCTATCTTTTTTCCTCAATCTCTCCTTATGATTCTTCTTCTCCGACCTGCCTTCAGCATTAGTTTTCCCTTTTGCCTCAACATTCTTCTTTGCAACCATAGTTTCTTTGGCATTCATAATTTTGGCTGCTTTATCCATCAACTTTGCCATGGATTTGGGGGGATCTTTAACTAAAGTGTAATATAACTTATTCAATAAAAGACCACTCATCAGAGTTGTAATGGCTATTTTCTCTTCATAGTCGATTACCTCCCAATTCTCGTTCTTAAAATGAGTGTCGTAGTCCTTGGTGCTTTCTCCCGTGTTCTGCCTTATGCTTAACAGATGGGCTACCCTCTTGACTGGTTTTGCATCAAAATAGAAATTCCAATGAAAAATTTAGCCTACTGAGGTAAAGTTGCGATTTTCCCACGAGGAAGGCTGTTATACCATTTTTGAGCAGATCCGGTGACGATTCCTGAGAATGCCTTGCTCCTCATCTCATCCGGGGATGCATAAATATCTGTAGGAGCTTGGTACTTCTCTATGTGGAGAATAGGATCAGTTTTTCGATCGTACTTCGGCAGAACTATAGGAGCCTTAAATTTTGAGGCTGTGGGAAAGTCCATAATGGCTTGTATAAATGGAGATCCTTTGATAAATGTTCTTAGGAGAGGGTTTCTAGCCTTAGACATTTCCCCTAACTTGTCTTCCAACCTCTGAATGGAGCCCTTCCATGCATCATTTCCAGCATCTAATCTATTTTCCCGAGCAACATATCGCACTAAATTATCCTCTTGAAATCTATGTATGAGTTGGAGGGCGTGATTGGGTAGAACCTTCCCTTAGATCATTTGGTCATTGAGAATTTCTTGACGCAATCTGAGGAGGATTTCTATTCCTCCTACGGACCAAACGGTCGAAGGGGGAGACTCTACTCAACCTCTCCAAAGTGCTTGTTCGTTCTGGAGTTAGAGTAACATTTTCTTGAGAGCCCATAACTCTTATGGGGGATGTCCGGCCAGGCTGATAGGAAGGACCGCTGCACCTCTCAGTATGATGGACTGGGAAGCATGAAGGAATAGAGTCCGTCTGGATCGTGAAGATGGCATGTGCACATTTCTATGAGCGCTTCACTGGCTTGACTGGGCAAGCGTTGTGTTTTGAACAGCCTGAATGAGTTGTCGCATGGTCTCCTACATAGTTGTTTGTCCTATGGAAAAGTTGACCACTATTCCTATGAAATGCTGGACAGTTGGAGGACTGGACTGGTTAGGAGGAACTCCGTCATTATTCCTATTGCTAGATTCTGGGATCTCAGCCATGTATAATGATTTTTTAGTGAAAAACGCTACGTATAGTCGTTTCCTACAGACGGCGCCAATATTTTGAAGTAAAAAACTAGACTTGATTTAATTAATTAATCGCAGATAAATACGAATAAAGGAAAAAGACAAAGGATTTTTAAAGTGGTTCCGCCTTAATGAAAATGGCCTACGTCCACTGTCTTGTATTGATGGGTGTTTTTCCTTGATCTTAACTATGCTCGCAAGTGATCGATTGTCCCGTTATGGGGGGGGGGGGGTACAATGTATTTATATCCCTTGGGTTGTCAATATGAATGGACAGTATACCGTTATTTAATAGACATATACATCTGTACATAATAAGAATGTTCATTGAATCTATTCTTATCGTTTGATCTTCCTGACTAAATGCTCTGTATGCTGAGTATCTCGGCACGTTGGGTAGCTCAGTATGCTGAGTACCTCGGTGTGTTGAGTAGCTCGTTGTGTTGAGTATCTCGAAACTATGAGTTATCCGGTGAATATATTTTGTGCCACGCAATATGACACGTGTCTTCGTATAATTGTTCCACATCAGCTGACTAATTTTTATATCAACATCGATAATGACACAATCTGCTCTCGATCATTAAAAAAAACACGATCCAAATTTTTATTTAAACTTTTAAATTTCCCTTGGAACTATATCTTATTATGTTCGTATTACTTTCTTAGAGAATAATGATCACACGCTTCAAACAATCTAGCATGATTTCACTGGATATGAAGAACTGCAGAATAAGTGGCTATAACAAAAAGTTTATATGATGTTACTGCACTTTATATGACTTTAAAAAGTTACTCTGATTCAATACAAAATATGCAATTCCAATAGTTAATTTTTTGGATTACTTGATGAAACATTATTACTAATTTATATGAAATCTTCAACTTTCAAAAGTCCTGTCATTCTTTTGGGTTCTATTTTAAATTTTAATATAGTCTGATAATTTACTGGAAATGATTTATTATATTGGTTTTATACATTTCCCATGTCAAGTACATGTCCATATTACTTCACATCTATTTTTAATCTCTCCTTATATTTGCTTTAGCTTGGTCGTGTCTTAAATAACTAGTAAGTACTTATTCATCCTTACATACATTAATGAAAATGGACCTTTAATGACTATTTAAAAATTATCAGTAAGTAAACTAGAAAAAAATATATTTATTTTGTAGGCAACAAAAAATGTAATCGATTTAGGGGACAATCATGATCCAAATTGCAGATCACTAATATTACCGACAATGACACAATCCGCTTTCGATTATTGAAACAAAAAAACACGATCCAAATTTTTATTTAAACTTTTAAATTCTTTAAACTCCTTTGGAACTATATCTTATTATGTTCGTATTTCTTTCTTACATAATATGATAACATGCTTCAAACAATCCAGCATGATTTCACCAGATACGAAGAACTGGAGAATAACTGGCTACAACAAAAGGTTTATATGAAGTTACTGCAATTTACATGACTTTAAAACATTACTCTGATTTAATACAAAATATGAAATTACAATAATTAATTTTTTAGATCACTTGATGAAACACTATTATTAATAAATATGAAATCTTTAACTTTCAAAAGTCGTGTCATTCTTTTGATTTCTATTTTAAATTTTAATATAGACTGATCATTTACTGGAAATTATTTATTATATGGGCTTTATACATTTTCCATGTCAAGTATATGTCCATATTACTTCACATCTATTTCTAATGTTTCATTATCTTTTATTTATATTGGTTGCTATTTTAATTTAGTCTAACAAAATAAATTACAAAGGTTTCTTTCAATCAATAGTCTATATATTCTTGTGTTACTATGCAATTATAAATAAGCCACACATTTAGGACATTAAAGAATAGATCTGGAGAGCAATTGGGGGTGGAATTATAGCAATAAATGACATGTAAGAACAATAGTGTATATGACATAACTTAGTACATCAATTCAGGGCATAAAAGTACAAACCAACACTGCATGTAACAAAGGCATGACATAATTTTTTTCTCGCTACATATAGTTGGTCTATACCGAATTCTGGTACACACAATACTCTCCCAAATTAATTGAATGTTGCTTAAAGTTAATTCTGTCAGTAGTAAAAAAAATATCTTTCTTGGCTTTAGGTATGGTTCAAGGAGTTCATTATAAAAACTAGGAATTCTTTCAATAAACGGAATCAGCATTGACCATCATAGTAGAACATAAGAAAAATATACATGTTTTAATTCGTGGATATATTATCCAACCATATTAGGATTTCTTATCTACTCAAATTCAACATACTCAATGTAACACCCCGTATTTTTGAGAACTTAAATAATTATGTGATTAATTATTATTGTGGGATTAATTAAATTAATATGCAAGAATTAATTGGTAATTAATCCGGACTTAAAAATAAATATTAACTAGCGTGACAAGGGTTAATACTTATTAATGAGAATTATTGAATATTACAGAGTAAATAAGTAATATGGAATTATTGAATCTGATAAATTTTCGAGAGTTAAATATAAGACAGTTTGGAATATTAAGTCGGGACATGCATGTGAGTCGTGTCGGGACTAATTGAATGGAATATTAAGGTAAATAATTTTTAGTAACTCGTATGGTAATTTCGAGTGCACCATTGAGTCTGGGAGGGTCGAGATAGTTGGAAAACATTACCCGGGTATTTTATTTAGATTCGCGGAGATTTTTAGGCTAAGCCGGCACCCGTAGGGGTAATTTTGTAATTTTGATTTTTAGAGAAATTAAATGGATGAAAATTGGGAATTATTATTTCATCCACAAGAGGTCCATTTAGGGTTAGAATATACAAAAGTAAGGAACGGCCATAGAGTGTGTGAGGGAGAACAAATTCCAAGAAGGAAGGCCCAATTACAATAACCTTGCACAACCACCACTACCATTGTGTAGATCGGAACAAGAGGAACACACCCATACCAACAACATCAAGAGATCAGGCGGTTGATTCGAGGCAAGTGTTTATTACTTTCTACTTTTTAGCAATAATTGTGTTTATGTTAGGGTAGATAAATTTCCCTTGAATTTGATGATAATTATGATGAAAAATATAGGGTTTCTTGCATATTATAGGGCTGAGATGTTGACAACTGATATACCCATGTAGATAGGTTTTAATCACGAAATTTGATGTGTATTGATGATTAAAAATCTCAGAAATTATTGATTGAAACTCAAAATATAAGAGTTAGGGTTCTTATACAATTAAATTTGGGGATTTCATATATTCTTGATGATTGATGATGAATTATTGATCCTAGGGTCTTAGAATTGTTTCATATACATTGTGTTATTGTTTGGGTTTGATGCTGAGACAACGGGATAAATTTTGTAGAGGTTTTAGGGATAAAATTGGTGGAAAAATGCAGAATTCTGGGGAAGAAGATGAGACAGTGCGCGTCGCGCGATGTCGCCCATAGTCGTTCGAGCAATATAGACATCTCGCGCAATGTCGCTCAAGCGACACGTGACAATCGTTCAAATGACGTTTCCATCTTGTTCGAGCGATGAGGTAAATTTCTGGAAATTTTCTTAGGGTCCAGTTTTGGAATTTTTAGTTTATCGAAGTGAGAGAAATTGCCTGTTAACAAATTTAAAACGAGACAAGTTTACAAGTAAGTGTGTGAGATTTATACTTTAAATATTTCGAAAAGAAGATTTACCTAACAGATTACGAGAGAGTTATGGTAATCTAATAATATTATACAATACGTAATAATGAGAATAAAATAGGTATGGTAAGTATGCAACAAGGTTGGGAGAATACCTATAAATTTTAATAGGATGTGTGTATGCCTATTATTATTTGATATTTTTGTTAACTGCACTAATGGGAGATAACCCGGGGGTGCAAGGTTATGTTGTTAAATACACTAAAGGGAGATAACCCGGGGGTGTAAAGTTTTTATTAAGTGCACTAATGGGTGATGACCAGGGGGTGTAAGGATATTGTATTAAGTGCACTAATGGGTGATAACCCGGGGGTGTAGGATCATTTATTAATAACACTAATGGGGCTTAAACCGAGGGTACAAGACACACACACACACACACACACACACACACACACACACACACATATATATATATATATATATATATATATATATATATATGTATATATATATATATGTATGTATGTATGTATAATTATGAGAAGTTCTATTAAGAGAAACTAGTAGTTATGGCAACCATGACAAATGAAACAATCTTAATGAGATAAAGATTTAAATACTCTAATAGTGAACACGAAAGGTAGTAAAATGTGATAGACTACTTATGGGATATTGTATGGGAGATACGAGAATAGTACTGTTGAATGTAGATAGTGTTACGTTGACTTTGAACTAGTTAACTTGGGTAGAATTACTAGTACTAGATAGAAGATGCGTTAGGAGTGCACAATAGAAGAGAGGTGAGAACTTCATGTGAAAGCACGAATATATCATGCACATAATACTTGCTTTAAGGCAGTTTTAAATGCTTGCTAAAACATATTTTTACACATCGGGCTCTGACCCGTCTCTTTCATCTCTTTTCTCTCTTGCTATATATATATATATATATATATATCAGGTGCTCAGCCACAGGGACCCCAGATTTAGAGACTTGGATTGCTTGGCGTGCTACAGCTGATGTCGAAGCTGTAGGTCTTTGCAGTAGACGCTCCTATCATTTCTATCAGTTTATTTAGACTTTTCATTTAGGGCATGTCTCGCCCATTCCTTTGACATTTATCAGATATTGTATCCAGTTTACTTTCTATTCATTTTAGCTGGATTTAGTATGATTTTGTGGTCTAGAGTTTTGAACTAGAATGTTTTATCCAGTCGTAATTATTTCAGCACTTGATTCTGATTCAGTATTTATTTTATTCAAATGCGTGGTGAATGGATTATATTTAAATTCTTGGACTTTTTAAATAAATGATTTTTGGTTACAATTTAAAAAGGAAAAATATTTTGGAACTAACTTAATTTATATTAGGTGATTAATAAAGTTGATGTTTTTTACAGTGATGCTAAGAATGAACCAATCGAACATTTTATTTTAAAATTTTATAAAGGACTAATAACCCGGTATTTAATTGGTCAGGGTGTCACAGGTGGTATCAGAGCATCAGGTTCTAGAGTCTTTTAGGATCTGTGCGTCTTATTATGCTTTCAGCTTAGCGTCCTTTGATATAGAGCCTTATCTTTAGGACTGTTGTATTCTTGTTTATGCGATCAAGTCTTCAGCTATTTAAGATTTAACGATAACTGTGGACTAATAAACTTCTTTCTTGTCTCAGATGCCTCCTCGACATGCACCAAGGGACATGAATGCCCATCCAGAGCCACAACTAGCTCCATCTTAGGGCATGATAAATGCTATAGAAGTTGCTGCCATCATTGCACAGGCAGTAAATGCAGGACTGGCAGTGGTACAGCAGGCACCATCACATACATAAGAAGAGGTGCCAGCACCTATTCCCACTTCTCCTACTGTATGGGAGAGAGTTAGGGATGCCTTTCCGAAGGCGCATCCTCCAGAGTTCTCAGGTTGTTTTGATGTAGTGATTGGAAGTCAATAGAAAAAGGATATACAGAGACACCTTCGTATATACGAGTGCACTGAGGTACAGAGGCATGTTTTGGCTACCTTTAAGATGACAGGGGAAACCTTACAGTGGTGGGAGTCCAATACTACTTCATAGGAATGCGATTTGATGTCGATTGACGATTTCTGTGTCCGGTTCGATCGCAAGTACTTTCCTTCTGCTGTCAAGACTGAGATGAGGAGGAACGTTTAGACCTTACCTAGGAAGGGAAGACTGTTTCATAATATGAGGAGGAGTTCACGTGATTGACTAATATGGTACCGTATGAGGTGCTTACTGAGGAGAAACAAATCCAGATGTTCATGGATGGTTTGACTTGAAGGATACGACAACACCTTTTAGGTAACCTTTCCCTACATTCCTACACATATGTCCTAAATGCAGCATTATTGCATTGTCAGGTTAATCGGTTCCATGCTAAGGGAAGCAAGTGGGGAGGAGAGCCCAACCAGTTGGGCAAGACAGGGGGAGGTAGTGCTAGTGAGGCACCAACTGATCAGAGTCATAGGCAGAGTTCCCAGCAGGGGGATTCTGCTAAGAGGTTTCGTTTAGGGTGTTTTAGGCATGGTCACGGGGGCTTTAGACAGGTCCACTAGGGCGAGCAGCAAGGCCAGTAGGACGGAGGTTACTAGGGATAGAGGGGAGGGAATTTTATCGGAAAATATTATAATTGTGGCAAGACTGGCCATAAGAAGCAGGATTGCCCCGAAAGGGACAAGGTCCCTCGGCAGTAGGGTGCTCACCAGGAGCCCCAGAGACCCATCTTTCCCGCCGCCCTACCAGCTCCAGCGCCAGTTCCAGCCTTGCCCGTTGCTCTGGTGTAGCAGGGACAACTTCAGTATGGACGGGTCTATAACCTCCATCATGTCGCGGTCACATAGGCTCCACCCATGATTGAGGGTATGTTTTCTATTCAGGGGACTATGTGGCGTATTTTATTTCATACGGGAGCCACACATTATTTGATTTCCACGAGGTTTGAACGTGCTTTGGAATTATTAGATATAACAGATAGTATTATTACATGTGTAGATTTGCCTCTAGTAAGTGGCTCACTGATTTTTTTTAAAATGTCGAGGGGTGGGTATAGATATTGGGAGACTTAATTTACTTTCCGACATGCTTATAATAAATATGTTCGAGTATGATGCAAATATCGGTATAAATTGGCTTGTTGCACATAGGGCCATGATCTATTATTTTAGTAGGAGTATTATTTTTCCTATACCTAGACATGAGATGTTCCTGGTGACGATGCCTCGTTCTGAGGGAGGATCTTCCATGCATTTGTATTATATAGAGGAGGAGACCTCTAAGGAGGTGGTGATACCTTTTGATTCGATACTGGTGGTTCGGGAGTTCGCTGATGTGTTCCAGGATATTTCACGATTACCACCTAGCAGAGAGATATACTTTGTTATAGGTTTGATGCCAGGCACTAGGTCGATAGCCCGCTCACCTTACCATATGGATCCAACAGAGATAAGGGAGTTACGAGATCAGATAGAAAAGTTTTATGGTCAGGGGTTTATTATTAGGAGTACTTCACCTTGGGGTGCCCCAGTACTGTTCGTTAAAAAGAGTGATGAATCGTTACGGCTGTGTGTCGATTACCATGAGTCAAATAAGGTCACGATATGCAATAAGTATCCGTTGCCCTGAATCGATGACTTATTCTACCAATTGGGAGGAGTTGCTTTCTTCTCGAAGATTGACTTGAGGTCGAGATACCATTAGTTATGAATCAGGGAGCAGGATGTGTCGAAGACTGCCTTCTTGACGAGATATGGCTCCTATGAGTTTAGGTTTATGCCTTTTGGGCTAACCAACACTCCAGCCGTGTTTATGGACTTGATGAGCAGGGTGTTTAATGAGTTCCTGGATCAGTTTGTCATTGTTTCCATAGATGACATGTTGATTTACTCTCAAACGGAGGAGCATCATGCCAAACATTTGAGGCAAGTTTTGTAGACACTGCATTAGCACGAGTTGTATGTAAAATATGAGAAATGTGGATTTTGTCTAAAGGAAGTTAATTTTTTGGGGCACTTTATTTTGGATATAGGGATATCCGTAGATCCGGGGAATGTATCAGCGGTGAGGGAGTGGGGATAGCCCACGACCCTGACGGAGATACGTAGTTTCTTAGGCCTAGTAGGATACTACAGGATGTTCGTTCGGGGATTCTTGAAGATAGCGAGTCCATTGACTTATTAAAATCACAAAGGAGTGAAATTCACCTAGGATGATACCTGTCAGTTTTCTTTTAACGAGCTGAAGGAGAAGCTGACTTCAGCACTAGTGTTAGCACTACCCAAGACGAGAGTACAGTATCTAGTCTACACTAATGCGTCCTTACTAGGACTTGGGGATGTGATTCAATAGGAGGATCGGGCTATAACTTATGCTTCTCAAAATCTTAAGACTCATGAGAAGAATTACCCTACATATGACTTAGAGCTGACTCTAGTCGTGTTTGCACTCAGGATTTCGAGGCATTGCCTTTTAGGAGAGAAGTTTCACCTATTTATAGACCATAAGTCACTGCAGTATTTGTTCATGTAGAAAGAGCTGAATATGCATCAACGAAGGTGGCTGGAGTTTGTAAAAGATTATCAGTTTGAGATACACTACCACTCGGGAAAGGCTAACGTAGTTATAGATGCGTTGAGTTGTAAGCCAGTGGATGAGACGGTCTAGGTGTGGAAGGCGAAATGAAGGTGCTAGGGCACCAGGATATGTTTTCCAGATCATTCATGTCAGTTATGACTGTCACACCATAGATAGTGACGAGGGTGTTCCAGGCTCAAGCGACAGATTCTCTTTGCCAGGAAAGGATTAGACAACTCTTATCCGGTGGAGCCGAGTCTTATTTGAATAGTTTTGAGGGAGGCTTGCATTTTAATGGGAGACTTGTGGTTCTAGAGGGGGAGGACCTTCGACATGCAATATTGACGGAGTCGCATGGGTCCAGATTTGCAGTATATCTCGGTGGGAATAAGATATACCAGGATATAAGGCGGCAGTACTGGAGGAGTGGAATGAAGAGGGATATCGAAGAGTTCGTATCCAGGTGTACCACTTGTCAGCTAGTAAAAGTGGACCATCAGAGACTACCAGGTTTACTTCAGCCGTTAGAAATCCCTACGTCGATATGGGAGGGAATTTCCATGGATTTTATAATTGGGTTGCCTACTTAGCAGAGGGGCCACGATTCTATGTGGGTTATTGTGGTTCCGTTGACAAAAGTAGCCCATTTTCTACCAGTCAGGACAGACTATACAGCGGGACAGTATGCTCAGATATTTATTTCATAGATAGTAAGACTACATGATGTGCCTCTTGATATCGTGCCAGATAGAGATAATACATTTGTGTCTCATTTTTTGGAGAGTTTCTAGGAGGCTATGGGTACCGAGTTGCGATTGAGTACGGCGTATCACCCGCAGACCGATGGGCAGACTGAGCGTACTAATTAGATGTTTGAGGACATGTTATGCATGTGTATCCTAGATTTTAGGGGAGGTTGGGAGCAGTACCTTCCACTGGTGGAGTTTGCTTACAACAATTCCTATTAGTTCACTATTAGCATGTCCCCATTCGAGGAATTATATGGGAGACCTTGTCATTCTCCATCCTGTTGGCTAGAGGTGGGGGACACCAAGTTACTTAGGCCAGAGGTAATTCAGGATACATTGAGAAGGGTCGAGATGATTTGAAGTCGCATAAGGGAAGCCCAGGACAGATAGAAAAGCTACGCCGATGCTAAGAGGTCCTTTAGAGAGTTCACAGTGGTGGACCAAGTTTTTTTGAGAGTATCTCCTATGAAGGGGGTGATGAGGTTCGAGAAGAAGGGCAAATTACCTCCGAGATATGTAGGACCATTTCTTATTATCGACAGGATCGGACTAATGGCTTACAGACTTGGGTTTTTGGAGCACTTACACCGTATTCATGATGTGTTTCACATATCGTCACTGAGGCAGTATCTTTGGGATGTGTTGGCCCACACTTACATCATGACAGAGGAGATCGATTTACAGCCTGACAGTTCTTATGAAGAGAGGCCAGTGGCTGTCCTAGATCACAGTGAGAGGAAACTGAGGTCAAAGGTAGTTCCACTTGTGCGCGTCCAGTGGCAGCATCATAATGTGGAGGAGCCCACTTGGGAGGGAGAGGTGGATATGCGTGAGAAGTATCCAGATTTATTTGTACCAGGTATGCCTTACTTTTATCGAATTTTAGGACGAAATTACATTATGATGGGGAAGTAAGTAACACCCTGTATTTTTTAGAACATAAATAATTATGTGATTACTTATTATCGTGGGATTATTTAAATTAATATGCGGGCATTAATTGGTAATTAATCCGAACATAAAAATAAATATTAACTAGCATGACAAGGGTTAATACTTATTAATGAGAATTATTGAATATTACTGAGTGAATAAGTAATATGAAATTATTGAATCTAATAAATTGTCGAGAGTGAAATATAAGACAATTTGGTATATAAAGTCGGGACACGTGTGTGAGTCGTGTCAGGACTAATTGAATGGAATATTAAGGTAAATTATTTTTAGTAACTCGTATGGTAATTTCGAGTGCGCCGTTGAGTTCAGGAGGGTCGAGATAGTCAGAAAACACTACCTAGGTATTTCATTTAGACTCCGGGAGATTTTTAGGCCAAGCCGGCACCAGTAGGGGTAATTTTGTAATTTTGATTTTTGGAGTAATTAAATGGACAAAAATTGGGAGTAATTATTTCATCCATAAGAGGTCCATTTGGGGTTAGAATATACAAATGTAAGGAACGACCACAAAGTGTGTGAGGGAGAACAAATTTCAAGAAGGAAGGTCCAATTGGCACAACCTTGCACCACCACCACCACCATTGTGTAGATCAAAACGAGTGGAACACACCCATAGCAACAACATCAAGAGATCAGATGGTTGATTCGACGCAAGTTTTTATTACTTGATCCTTTTTAGCAATAATTGTGTTTATGTTAGAGTAGATAAATTTCCTCATGAATTTGATGATAATTACGATGAAAAATAAAGGGTTTCTTACATATTATAATGATGAGTTGTTGACAATTGATATACCCATGTAGATAGGTTTTAATCAGGAAATTTGATGTGTATTGATTATTAAAAAGTCGGAAAATTATTGATTAAAACTCAAAATTTAAGAGTTAGGGTTCTTATACAATTAAATTTGGGGATTTCATATATTCTTGATGTTTGATGATGAATTATTGATCCTAGGGTCTTAGAATTGTTGTATATACATTGTGTTATTGTTTGGGATTGATGATGAGATGACGGGAGTAAATCTGTAGAGGTTTTAGGGATAAAAATGGTGGAAAAATGCACAATTCTGGGGAAGAAGACGAGATAGTACGCGTCGCGCGATGTCACGCGTAGTCTTCAACCGAGATAAACATCTCGCATGAAGTTACTCAAGCGACATGTGGCATTCGTTCAAACGACGTTGCCATCTAGTTCGAGCGATGAGGTAAATTTTTGGAAATTTTCTTAGGGTTTAGTTTTGGAATTTTTAGTTTATTGGAGTGAGAGAAACTGTCAGTTAACAAATTTAAAACGAGACAAGTTTACGAGTATTTGTGTGAGATTTATACTTTAAATATTTCGAAAAGAAGATTTACCTTGGAGATTACGAGAGAGTTATGGTAATCTAATAATATTATAGAATACGTAACAATTAGAATAAAGTACGTATGGTAAGTATGCAACTAGGTTGGGAGCATACCTATGAATTTTAATACGATGTGTGTATGCCTATTATTTGATATTTTTGTTAAGTGCACTAATGTGTGATAACCCGGGGGTGCAAGGTTATGTTGTTAAATACACTAAAGAGTGATATCCGGGGGTGTAAAGTTTTTATTAAGTGCACTAATGAGTGATGACCCGGGGGTGCAAGGATATTGTATTAAGTGCACTAATGGGTGATAACCCGGGGGTGCAGGACCATTTATTAATAGCACTAATGGGGCTTAAACCGGGGGTGCAAGACTGATATATATATATATATATGTATAATTATGAGAAGTTCTGCTAAGAGAAACTAGTAGTTATAGCAACAATGACAAATGAAACAATCTTAATGAATTAAATATTTAAATACTCTAATAGTGAACACGAAAGGTAGTAAAATGTGGTAGACTACTAATGGGATATTGCATGGGCGATACGGGAATACGACCGTTGAATGTAGATAGTGTTATGTTGACTTTGAACTAGTTAACTTGAGTACAATTACTAGTACTAGATATAAGATGCATTAGGAGTGCACAATAGAAGAAAGGTGAGAACTTCATATGATAGCATGAATCTATCATGCACATATTACTTGCTTTAAGGCAGTTTTAAATAGTTGCTAAAACATATTTTTACACATCAGGATCTATCCCGTCTATTGCATATCATTGCTCTCTTTCTATATATATATGTATTATATTAGGTTCTCAGCCAGAGGGACACCATATTTAGAAACTTGGATTGCTTGGCGTGATGTGGAAGCTGTAGGTCTTTGCATTAGACTCTCCTATCATTTCTCTCCCTTTATCTAGAATTTTCATTTAGGGCATGTGTCGCCCATTCCTTAGACATTTATCAGAGATTGTATCCAGTTTACTTTCTATTCATTCTTGTTGGATTTAGTTTACTATGGTTTTGTGGTCTAGAGTTTTGAACTGGAATGTCTTATCCAATCGTTATTATTTCGGCACTTGATTCTGATTCAATATTTATTTTATTCAGTTGCGTGGCGAATGGATTATATTTATATTCCTGTACTTGTTAAATAAATGATATTTGGTTACAATTTAAAAAGGAAAATATTTCAGCAGTAGCTTAATTTATATTCGGTGATTAAAGAGTGATGGTAAGAATGAACCAACCGAACATTCTATTTTAAAATTTTATAAAGCACTGATCACCCGGTATTTAATTGGGCGGGGTGTCACACTCAAACATAGTCACGGTTCAAAGTCCTAGTTGTTTTACTTTTAGAATAGGCCTATTTATATTGGTTAAGGACTTTCATAATCTCAAAAATGCATGTTCATGTTTCAACATAGAATTCATCAAGGCTCGTTTCTTTATTTAATGAGGTATAGTTAAATAAATTTGCTTAAGTGACTCATGAATGTTATTATATCCATAATTTATTTAGCTCAAGTTATTTTATGCTTTTCACTTTTGGAGTACATAAAGTTGGCATTGATTTTTATCATTTAAATACACCTGAACTTAACTCTTAACTAATTTAACAGTGGATGTATTCAACATATAAGGAAATAAATTATCAAATGATTATGAAAAAATTGGTCGATTTACTTTACATCTTATAACTAATTAAAATTATATACATACTTAATTACCTCAACTCATGTTTTGTTATCATCCCTTTTTGTACACGTTCAATATTTCAACTGTGAGTGCAAAAAAGATCACAATAGAGAAATCAACGAGAACAATCACAAATACAAAAAGTAAAAGGTCACAAAACAACGATATACGTGGTTCGGCAACTTGCCTATGTCCACGAAGAGGGTACTATTTGTATTAGGTATATCTCAAAGTCTTGAGTTACAATCCCTTTGCCCTGGGTCAGGGTCGAAAATTTATACTTGTGTCATTATAGAGTTTGGGTTGTTTAAGCAACTCAAGATACCACGTGGTATGCCAAGAGGTACCTCAATATCTCCTCCAAGATTTTTGTTACTGGATTTACCCATAACCATAAGTGTTCTTTTATAAATAAAATACTCATGTGGAGATTAAGCCATGATTTGGGTCGGGCAACGTGTTAATCCTTCCAAGCTGGTTGACTACTTTCATGGACTTATACTCAATGGCTCCCACAATTGCCCCTTAAATCTTTGGGAAAACAATTTTAGTCCAATAGATTTTAATTGAGTTAAAGGCCCAAGGTGTAAAATAACATTCAAAAACATTGGTGGCATGTTTTTTATTTGTAGGATCTAGTGGGGGTGAACTTGTCTTAAAGAGAAATTTGAAGCATTGAAATCTTCTTAGGGAAGAGCGACTCGTGATTTGAGATGTTTGAAAACTGTTTGTGTGTAACTTAGCCGCCAATTCAGTGATTTCGATCAGTTTTGCTCGTACATCATCTTTAAGCTTCCTCCCTCGTTCTCTACTTCAAAATTTGATCTTTCTTCCTTCAGTCACTTTTCAAGCCTTCATAAATACTTGTAAGTTTCAGTTCTAACTCTTCTCTAGTTCTTCTGTTCTGCAAAGTTTCTTATTAATTTAGCTACGGATTTATTAGTAATTGCAACGCTTGATAATAAACCCCTTTCTAAGTTTAGAAAGTATTATAATATTCCTGACTGGGTGTATATTGAATGTATCCCAATTCCTCAGAACGTTCGTACCATAGATAATGGTCATTAGATCCATACCTTGTTGGTTTCTCAGGGGGTTTGACATTTTTCCCCAAACCCCTATTTTGGTATTTCTTCAAATATTTTGACATCATTCCCGCTCAGTGTACTCCAAACGTTTAGAAAATTGTGAATGGAGCACATAGGATAAATGAGTTATATGAGGCCAATTTAGGGCTTGCAGAAATTTGTTATTGCTATGTCTTTTCTCACACAAAAGGTGGAGTCTTATATTTGAAGGTTAGGAGTGCTGATAGGGTTCTAGTTATAAATTTGCCTGATTTTTATTGCTAGGAATTGGAAATATCCTCCCTAATCGGAGGGAATAAGGTTCAGGGGACCTTGAATCCACACCTTTTGGGAGGAGTACATAGGTTTCTAACATTGTCTTTCTCTCCATTCCTTGCTCACTTGTTCCTCATCGTGATTTTTCTAATATTTTTTTAGATTATTTTTGTAGTTAAGGTAAAGAGCTAAGAGTCTGATCCCCATGAGCTTAGAGTCACTAATATTATAAAAGATTGGAGGGTTAGGTATACTCGTACTGATAGTGAGAATCCCCGATCGACTGCTTATCTGCAAGAGTATAAGAACACTACATCTAGTTTCACTACTAGGCCAGTTGATACCATCCATGATTTGGAGTTTCCATAGGAAGAAGTTGGTGGCCCTTCTGAGCCAATTCTGCTAGAAGAAGAAAGTGAGGAAAAGGAAAGAGGGAAAGAAGAAATTTAAGAAGATGGGTCAAAGGAAGATAGTGAGGAAGGAACCATCAATTAATAATAAGAAGAATAATTGGCATCACAAAAAAAGGTGTTTGTTTCCCCCCAGTGACGATGATGATATGTTGTCTAATCAGATGAAGTCTCTGAAAAAAGGGACAGGGACTCCCCCGTGGCAGGTGGTTCCAAGTAAAAAGCTAGGTAGAGAGAGATGGATAAAAAGAAGAGAGAAGAAGAGAGAAATTAGGAGAGAAAGGAGAAGAGAAAGGAGGAGAGAAAAAGATAAGAAGAAAAGAAGAGGGCACGGGCCCTAAACGCTCCTATTGTGCCTTCTCGTGTTATTGACGCTGGGGGAAAAGTGGTGCTGACACTCCCTAGCTTTTCCCCAAACTGTTAGAGAGGGTCGTGCTCACTACTGATCACTAGCGATTAACAAAAATGGGGCCCGACCAGTTGTCCCTTAAGTCCGCTCAAAGGCTTGCATTGGTACATATCTTTTTCTCTATGCTTCTCTAATTTTTCCCCCCATTCTTGAAATATATTACGTTCATCTTCATCTTGCGATTTTTTTTCCAATTTTACCACGTTGCTACGTGGTCAGTCTGACCAGTCGAGGAGAAATGATGAGCTGGAGAAGGCCTTGAAGAACTTTGAAAAGGCTCTGGACAATGCTAAGTCCACTTCTGATAAGGAAAAGAAGAAGGACATGGATGCCCTTAAGCAATAGTCAATTAAGGAGCGAATCGATCTCTAGGAATCTTATAGCCTAGTGATTACAGACAAGTTGAAGGTGGATGAGGCCAATAGGGAGCTGACTGCCAAAGTCAAGAAGATGGAGGTAGAGGGCGCGACCATATGGGATAGTAGGTGCAACGATGGCTGGGAACCAACATATGACGATGCTAAATACCAGATAGCCTATGTTCAATAGGTGGGTTTCATGAAGGGATGGGACCAGGCTTTGGTCACAGATGAAGTTCCAACTAACTCCCCTATTTTCCTAACACATACTAGGTCCAAATCTAATGGATGCTGTGGATCCTTTGACCGACCAACCTTTTGTTTAAGATGGGAAATAATTTGATTATTCTTCTACTAGAGACCTTCCTATTGACCAGTTACGGGTGACCTTGGTGTGATCGTGGTTGTTGGCGATCAAGCTGCCCCAACTGCTAATAAAGGAAAGGGGCTAGTATCTTCTGAGTAGGTGTAGATCTTTACCGTTATTCTAGGGTTTTTATTTTTTATTCTTTTATTGCTATTATGTTTGTAATTCTCAAACTTGTACTGACGTATGCCCCATTGTGTTAAATGAAAAGAAAATTTCCCTTTCTCGTTGGCCTCATTTTGCTACTGATGTTCATCAAATCAATTACTTATTTTATTGATTGTATCCCATTGATTTAGATGAATATATACCTGCAAACTCCCCATTGGGACAAATCCTTGGGCCGAACATCAACTTGAAGGTTCACAAGGCCTTTGTAAATAACTACACATCCTTGAGGGCAAGACATCAACAGTACGAGGATCAATTCAAATTGGTCGCTAAATTGAAAAATAATCTCCAATATATGGAAGAGGTTGGGGCTTCACTCCAAGAGGAAGTAAATGATTTGCTGCCCAAACATATGGATGACAGTGAGGTGAATCAAGTGAGAGAGCTGGTCCAGAAAGATAACAAAGATCTAAAAAATATGATCGTTGGGCTGAAGGAGAATGCCCGATCAGGGCCCTCTTTAATGTTGCGAGGATACCTTCGTCGTCCAGGGGGTAGTTCGAGCTGAGACCCAAGATTTGCAAAAGGGAGGTCGTTGAGCTCAAATGAGATGTTTACCGAGCATATGTAATTGCTGTCGGGCTTTAGAGAGATGTGACAAGGCTGAGGCACTTATTTTGAAGGGGTCCTCGACAGGTTTGGGGAGATGGTTGTGACCAAAGTTGGACTAATGCCCCGACGAGGCTAAACGAGGCAGAGGACCTTGCCTTTTCCCGAGGGTGGCTTAGTGACCTTAGGGAATTAAAAACACCTAAAGAGTCTAACCTGTGGTACAAATATATGATTTATTGGCTGGCCTATGACCGTAATCCCTTTTCGAGGGACCACCGGTAGATCCCAATAAATGATATTCATGCTTAACTTTTGGAACATTACTTAGGAGATGCAGGGGAATAATTTGTGTCTCACCCAAATGATGGTCGGAGAGAGCGCATTGCATACTAATTATCTTGCCATCATGGGTCATCATAGATTTTTTGTGTATTTAGGTTTTAATATAAATGTAACATTCCATTTAAGTTGATGAAAAATTGGTAATTACTATTTTTTGATTTTTTGAACCTGTGCTAGCTAAACATTCATATTGGTTCAATGTGTAACACTTAATCGATCACCTCTTTATTTCTGGTTTTATCATTTTGATCTTCTCAGCTAACTAAATGGTATTGAAATACAGTGTTAGTTATATGTCATTTTTTGTTTAAACATTATCCAAGTTCAGCATGCATTATCAGTGTCGTTCGATCTATTTTACCTTTTAGGTTGTGTCGTCGCACTTCCTTAGGCCTAAGTAAGATGATGGCAATAATTCACTTGGCGTCTGGGCATCCGCCCGAGCAGGATTTTGTGACCAATACAGTTGGTGACCAACATAAGTTGGCTTTGTTGCCTAAGGATCCCCTATTGGGCTTTTATTATCATCGGGGCAACCCATAAGGTAGTTTGTGTTTACAATAATAAATTGAGGGATGTAGTAATTAAAACGAGTCTACTGACTTGCTGTAATTGCTACGAACCATGCTCGACAAGTTAAGTTTTATGATTTAAAAACAAGTTGAACAACTTGCCGTAATCTTAGGAGTTTAGACATGAACGAAGGAGACATCAATTGGAAAGGGTGCGTATTAGTGAGATGTTACCAATAAGAATTAAGCAACCAATGCAAAAATATGAAAGTGAAGGGACCAATCCAACCTTTATTCATTGAATACTGTCTGAGCAACATAAGTTTGAAAATAAAAATTTCCTTAAACTAAATGTTCTAGTAAAGATTAAGAATATTAAAAAGTAAAACTTCTTAAGATTGGCTGTATTCCATGCACTTGGTATCATATGGGTGACTCCCACAGATTCCCTCATTAAGTTTGCTAAGTACTTCTCATCATAAAACTTCTTACCATATGTTGGTTTTACGACATTGTCGAGGACTTTCCTTAGGACGTAATCTCCTATCAGATACCTCCTCAGATTGACTTCATTATTGTATTGCCTAGACAGTTACCGTTGATAAGAGGCCAACTTGATCCTAGCCTATTCTCTTCGCTCGTCTACTAAGTCAAGTTCAGTGGATAATGCATCGTCGTTAAGGCCTTGGTCGACCAAAGTACTTATCATGGTTGGGAAACCTTCTTCTAGTGGGATGATAACCTCCATCCCATAGGTGAGCGTGTATGGTGTCCCCCAGATTGGTCATCTAGGGGTGGTGCGATCAGCCCATTAAACGTGAGGGAGCTTCTCCACACAGACACCCTTGTACCTTTCCAACTGTTTCTTTAGTACATTGAGTTTGGTTTTGGTAGAAGCCTCTGCCTGGAAGTTTATTTGAGGATATGCTACAAAATTGATGTGGTGCTTGATACCGTGTTCATCACAAAAGCCTTGGAAGAAACCACTTTCGAATTACACTTCATTGTCGGTGATGATAGTCCTTGGTACCCCAAAGCGTGTTATGATGTTTCTCTAGATAAACTTAGTCATATCTGAATCGCGAATGTTCACCAATGGTTCTGCCTCCACCCATTTGGTAAAGTAATCTTTGCCCACTAACATATACTTTCGATTTTCGAATGTGTTAGGTAGTGGTCCCACTATATCTAGTACCCATTGCGTGAACAAACATGGGCTTGTTAGTGATTTCAGGTCACTGGGGTGCTGGTGGATCATGGGAGAATGCTTCTAACATTTTTTTTACTTGTGAGAATAAGTGTTTGCATCCCTATAAATATGAGGCCACCAATAACCCTCCTTTATTGCTTGGAAAGCCAGTGATCTTCCTCGTGCATGACTCCAACAGATGCCTTCATGAAGTTCACTAAGGACTTTCTTGGTATTTTATGGGTGGATGCATTGGATGCATGGGTCTGCGAATGAACTTTTGTAGAGCTTTACTTTTGGAGACAGATAAAAGAGAGAAACCTTGATCCTTAATTAGTGGGCTGACCTCCTCTTATCGAGGAGTGTGTCAGTCCTGAGGTAATTGATGATGGGATCCATCCAACTGGGGACTTTTTTATGTTGAGAACCTGCTCGACTATGATGGTTTGTTCAATTCTTGGATATGCGAGGAACTCTATCTAAATAGTTCTCTTTAGTTTGAAGTCGATTACTGAATTCAAAGTTGTTATGGCATCGATGTGGCTATTCTGCCCCTAGGTAACTGTTGGATTTACACCTTCTCAAAATGTATCATTCTTCTTCTTACTACGACGAGGTAGGCCTCCATCCGATCACCTTTGGCATTGAAGTACTCACTTACCTACTTGGAGACCATTTTGGAGTCGCCGAATAGGTGGAGGCACTTTTCCCTTTGCAACTTGGATTTTTACAAACCGACGATTAATGCTTCGTACTCAACTTCATTGTTAGAGGCCTCAAATCCCAATCTGACTCCTAACTCAATCACAATATCTTTGGGATGACGAAGACAATCCCTACTCATAACCTCTTATAATTAGAGGTTCCATCAATGTACATGATTCTATAAATGCACTGTACTTCATATGTTATCGACTGCTCATTGTTCGGATGGTCTGTTGGCTGATCTCCAATAAACTCTGCAATAAAGTCTACCAAGACCCATGCCTTAATCAATATTCTAGGCTAGAAGTGGATGTCAAATCTCTTAAGTTCTACTGACCACTTTGAGAGTCGTTCGGAGAGCTCGGCCTTCCATAGAACAACTTTGAGGGGGTAATAAGTGATTATGATTATCGAATGGGATATGAAGTAGTGCTTCAGCTTTCTTAATGCAACTGCCAGCAGATATGGAAGATTTTCGAGGGGCAGGTACTGTTGTTCTATATTTAGAAGCGTCTTGCTGGCATAGAAAAATGGATGTTGGCTTCCTTCCTTTTCGTATACTATGGTGGAACTTACTGCATGGTCAGATATAACGAGGTAAGGGAATAGAGAGTCACCATCATTTGGAATTACTAAAAGGGGTGTCTTACTAGGGGTGGATTACTGAGGTAGGATTTGATTTCTTCCAGAGCATGTGAGCAATCATTGTTACACATGAGGCCCTTGTCCCTGTTCAACAACTATAAAAATGGTCGGTAGCATTTTGAAGACTCAGAGATGAAGCGATTAAGTGCGATGAACATACCGGTTAGCTTTTGTTCATCTCTCAATGTCTGAGGAGGCGAGACTCTTGTGATAGTATCAATTTGATTTGGGTTGGACTTCATTCCCCTTTTACTAACATGATAGCCCAAGAATTTTCCTAACTGGATGCCAAATGAACACTTACTTGTGTTAAGCTTCATTTGGTATTTCCCGAGTATCTCAAATGTCTTGGCTAAGTCTGTGAGGTGGGTTTTTATTCCTTGATTTTGACTAGCATATCATCGATGTAGACCTCTATTGCGTCTCAAATCTGTTTGTTGAACATCTTGGTGACCAACCTTTATTAAATTGCCCATGTGTTCTTTAATCTGAACGAAATGACCATGTAATAGTACAACCCAATAGGAATTATAAAGGAGGTTTTATTCTTGTCGGTTCCGTATAGAGGGATATGGTGATAGCCTGAATAGACATCTATGAAGCTCATCCTTTCATGCGTTGTTGTAGCGCCAACGAACTGGTCTATTTTGGGAAGTGGGAAGCTATCATTAGGGAAAGCCTTCTTGAATTTTGTGAAATCGATACAAACCCCCCAATTGTCGTTGCTTTTTTGCACTAGTACTAGTTTTGACAACCATTTGGGAAACTAAGCTTCCCTACTTAATTTTCCACCGCTTTATCCTTCTCGGTGGCTATTAAACGAGCTTTATGAGTGATCATCTTGAAGGCCAGATCAACGTGAAGACAATGACGGGCTACATTGGGATCAATCCCTAACAAATCGTATAGTTCCCAAGTAAAAACATCCAGATTGCTTTTGAGGAACGCAATAAACTCTCTCTTCTCTTTATTGTTGATCGTGGTTTCGATCAGAAACTCCCTTTCTATTGAGTCTCCATCATCTAAAACTTCTTTCAGGTCTTTTATAACCCTATTTACGGGGTGGACCCTGGTCTCCTCCACCCCTGGTCGGTCTTACCGTAGTTGATATTTAGAGGGCATAACCCCCTCCTGGCTGCCCTCCTGAACATTCTATATCTCATTATTCTTTTCTTTCATCGGGCGGATAGCTGCAATGAAACACTTCCTAGATGTGGCCTGGTCACCACGAATTTCTACCACGCCTCGATCAGTTCCACACTTCAACTTCTGGTGGTACGTGGAGGGTACGACCCTCATGGCATGGAGCAACCTCTTCCCAAAATAGCATGATACAGGGACTCAATGTACACCACTAAGAACTCGATGAGTTTTGATATGTTTCTTGCTCTGACTAGGAGAATTATCTTCCCTAGCAGCATCGTGATCCTTCCTACAAAGCCAACCGATGATATTGTGGCCTTTTTGAGGTCGGAAATGTTCAACTTCAGTTTATGGAATAATTAAAGGTACATCACTTCTAAATAACTCCCCTAATCTATAAGCATCCTATCAACTTACCAATTAGCTATTAAGATTGTGATTAGGAGTGCTTCATAATACTGGGTTTTTACCCCGATCAAATCTTCCTCGGTAAAAATGTTATGCTTAGTGTAGTCACATCTTCTGGTTTTCGACGTTTACCAGCCTAGGTTTTGACAGGGTCAATCTGAAAAAACTCCATAACGATAGTAACCTTCTTGAATTATATCTGAATGGAGTTCCCTTGGATATGATTGAGGTCTGATTCCCTATGGATGATCACGAACTCATACCATTTATCCTTGTCGAGGACGCTTTTCAATTTTTGGTCTCCATTAGTTGTGACCTTGTCAATTTATTTCTCGATGTACTCATTAAGGTGCCCTGCTTAGGCTAGCTCCTCCAGATGTGACTTTAGAGCCTTACAATTCTCGGTTTTATGGCTTCCCTCCTTATGGAATGCACATCTCAACGCGTTATTTCTTCTGGTTAGGTCGCCACCCATATTTTGAGCCATTTAATAAATGGATCATCTTTCATTTTTCTTAGAGTTTGGTAAATGCGTTCCTTGAAGACTATGATAATAACCTGGAATGCCTTAGAGGGATCCACCTTATTTATATTCTTGGAACCATTATTTATCCGATTCTTATCTTCCTTCTTCTGGGTATCGTTCTTCTCTGTTCCTTTATTTGCCTTTGCTCGACCATTGTACCGCCCATTAGGATGAACCTCATCTTCCACCTTGGCATACTTCTCGATATGATTTATAAGATCATCGATGGGGTTGTCCTTCATTTTAGTAAAGGACTGGTGTAACAAAGAGGTGGTTGACAAAACAATTTTGAAGGATGCTACGACCACCTGCTCCAAGCAGTCCTCGATCTCATTTGAAAACTTCCCAATACATTTTGGCGTAATCCCATAGGTTCTCTTGTGGCTTCTTCTTCTTCATTGTAAGCAGTGCATCCATTCTCTTGGGATGGGAGTTATTGGTTATGAAACGAGCAGCGAAACCCTTTGCCAAAGTTGTAAAGTTTTTGATCGACCTATAAGGCAGCCTTTCGAACCACTTCTATACTAAATCATGTAGGCTAAAAAAGAAGATCCAAAAAATTAGTGTTTCATTGTGGGTCCATAGGGTCATTTCTTGTCGATATTTTCTAACATGGTCTATGGGGTCTATTTTCCAGTCTTAAATATTAAACCAGGGGACAAAAAACTTCTTTAAGGTCTCCGCTTCTTCTATCGCCCTTGAAAAAGGGGCTTTTATCTGAGTGTTGAGAGCCCTTATGGTTAGCTCTCTGGTGGATTTGGCCCCTCGGGGGGCTAGATGTTGTTCCATCTCCCTACGGACTAGAATCCTTATAATCCCATTCGATCGATCATGGCTCCCATGGAATCTTTCTAGATGGTCATGCTCTGATTCTCCACTCTCTGACATATCACATTTAGTTCTTTCTTGGTCACGTCTGAAGATCCTCCCTTGGTTGCAAGTGTTGCTCACCTGAGGACTAGGAGTCCTATTATCATGTTTTCCAATATCCCTTTGGAGATATCTCTCCATCCTTTCGAATCGCCTCTATAGGTGAAAATTTTCTTCTATCTGGAGGCGTGGAATCTCCTACTGTTCATGAAGCCTAGCCTCATAAGCATTGACCGACCTAGAGATATGGGTAGACCTAGGTGGACCCTAACTTTCTTCAGAGGGTTGCCTATCTTGGCGAAACCTGTGGTTTGTATGTTGGCGAATCTCAGACCTGACCCTAGGAGGAACTGGATTTTCTTGGACATCACTGGCATAGGGGATGTTACTATTGTGGTGAGACCTCATGGAATTTATTTTAGTGACTATTTTTATAGGAATAAAAATTGTCTCCCACAGTCGGTGCCAATTTTGAGTGCAGAAAATACAACAATAGACAAATCCACGAGAAAAATCAAAAAGACAGAAAGTAAAAAATCACAACATAACAATATACGTGGTGCGATAACTTGCCTACATCCACAAAGAGGTTAATTTTTATATTAGGTGCCTCTCAAAGTCTCCAGTTACAATCCCTTTGCCCAGGATAAGGGTGTACAATTTATAGATGTGTCATCATAGAGTTTGAGTTGCTTAAGGAACTCAAGATACCACGTGGATATGCCAAGAGGTACCTGAATATCTCCTATGAGATTGTCATAAGTTTTCTTTTATAACTAAAATATTTGTGTGGAGGTTAAGCCATGATTTGGGCCGGGCAGCGTGTTAATCCCTCTGGGATGTTCAGCTTCTTTCACGGACTTATACTACATGAACCCCCACATCAATTTTATTTTAATTGCATTAATTTCTTTACTTCATTAGCATTGTTACTATGTCTACAATGATCAATAGCTTAATAGTACAGACATTAGTATTGTTTGATGGTATATGCAGATATTTTGTTTTATATATGAATAGATTCAGTAGCCCCAAACAAAATAAGATTATGCATAGTTAGTCTACAGTACGAAATGAGCCTCCGAGGTAGGCCAATCGGTCAAATTTGTCATTCTCCCTATGTTAATAACACTGCAACATATATGTTTTTCACCCATGATTATTTTTTTTGGTCGAGGGATAAATTAATTTGTATCTACAAATAAATTCAAATATCCAAGTTAAGTCTTCTCTATTGATACTTATTTCTATATATTAGTTCAGTAACTATGCAACAATGCTATCCATTACTTCATATCCCAATAGATTGGAATACAAATTAAGAACACTATATGTATCCTTGAGCATGTTTTTATCACTGCTCCATTCTTTAAGACCAACACAAATCATATCACACTACCAACATTATAAAAATATATGTACTGATCAATTTAATTCGACGTTATTCATCCCCCGAAACTTTTGCAATTTACTTACCATACACATTTTAATCGTACTTACAAACCGCTCGTGCTTTGTGCTAGGCTAAAACCTAGTTTTGATAAAATGGAGACTTTGTTAAACAAGTTTTGAATGAACATTAATATGAAGATAACATTCCTTGAATGTAAAAATGAAGAACAATCTTACCTTGATAAAACTAAAATGTTGATTAAAGGTTAAGATTAGTGATAAGAACAAAATGGTAAAAATTGTTCAAACGTGCAACAAAGGGGGAAATGATGGTTTTTACCTTGGGTTTTAGTCTTCGGACTGCGTAAAATGTTTAAACTAACATTAAAAGACTATAAAGGTGCATTTAAGCAAAGGATGATGATAAGCCTGGCATTTTTTATAAAAATGATAATTGTTTAGAAAGTAAACGCACTTAATGTAATGTGAAAGAGTTTTCATAAAGGAGTACCATGAAAATTTAATAACGTCCTAGATCCCTAAGGTGCGAATTTGGATTAGACCCCAAAACCATTGTCTAGGGAAGCAAGGACTACGACATTTATGGCATACAGTAAAAATCCATGAACATGAATAGGATACAGTTAACTCCATGATGTAAAAAAGGAAATAAATGAAAATATTTAGAATTGATAAATTTTAGAAAAGATGAAGGGTTAATAACGGTACATGGACATGATATTTTGGGTTTTATATGGCATATGACAAAATTATGGCTAAATGTGTAATTGAGATAATTGATGAATCCATGTTCCAATGAATTAAATAATATAATGTGTTAACACAGTAATGTGTTGGTGACGTTAGAGGTCAAAGGAAACTAAGTAATAAAGAACTATGATTGGGCATTCAAATAATCTATAGCGGTTATAAGCTTGGGACTAACATATAAATGTGAATGATAATTTTATACTCTAGATATGTGTTGAAATACTATTGTCAAAGATATTTCGCAGAAGTGGTAGTTTGAAAGTGAAACTGATGTTTTTTACATACAAACCTATAAATAATAAAAAAGTAACAATAGAATATGATTTCTCATATATTAATCGTCTTAATTAATAGATTAAAGGGATGTTTTTCGTAATAAAACGGTGAAGTCAGGAACATAAAGGTTGGAGGCTTTTAACCTAAGTTAAAGGGGATGGTTTTGAATATAACATGATTAATGCATATAGAATTTAGTTATTGAACATTGGATGTTTAATCCATTCTTTTCGTCATTCGTTTCTATAATGCATCGTTATTGGGAACCCCACTGGGAACTGTCTCACTGCGTTCCCTTTGTTACGACAGGTTAGTGTTCATTTGATATTTTGAGAGAGTTTTAGATATAAGTGTTTCTTATCATTTACTTTGGTAACTCTGATTGCATGAACCCTAAGTCATTTCCTAATGAGAATGCTTGGATGGTTCGAATAAACACAAGTTTAATATTTTTATGTTTTTCCAATTTTAATGATTTAACCTTTAAACAAAATTCTCCCAATTAAATTTTTCACTAATTAAATAGTTCTTGTGAAGACCGATTTACCAAATTTTATCTTATTACCCTAAGCACGCATCTAGGTGATAGCATATAAACTAAATAAATCAAACTAGAAGACATCAATGTATGAGGAAACCACAAAGAGAAAAAATCACAGACGACCCAGCCAGACAATCAGTATGATGTGGTTTTACAAAGCATGGACAATAGACTTACATAACGACTCGATACCCCACAAGCCTTGAGGCTCTTCTATCTTCAACCACTCCCCCACAGTGCAACCTAGGAGTCTGCCCACGTAAGTATCCACAACACACGAGTCCATGAACACCTCGGTATCCACCTATGCAACTCAGTAACTGCTTATGATTTAGAACATGGAATCCGTTGCTTCTTCAACACAATAAGCATATACAGAGTCCACCGAAAGAAAATAGTTTCTCTCAAGATGAAATATATAAACAAGGCGCCCAAACATGATCTTAAAGTATATGATTTATGAATCTTAGAACTTGTAAACAAAAAGGGTGAAACTTTGGAGTTAGAACTTTTGAAAATAAGTCTGCTTTTCATTTTTATCAAAATTCTACGTCAAAAAGAAAACGGAGTCTAAAAATCCTTTTATATAAAATCAAGGCATCACATCGTTTGAACAAAATGAAGCAATCGATCTAACGATATACATATCTTATTCGTACGGGAGATTCCATCGCTTCTAAGGACCCTAGAAAAATAATACAGTAAAGCCTCAATTGATGTACGTTTGAATCATACTTAGAACAACCTTATAATGTCATTAGAACAATATGGAGATCTCATTTGAAATCACAAAGAAAATTAAAAGTTCCACCACATAAATCCTCAAGAAAAATATTTTTTAAAAGTTAAGTTCCAAACAACCCCAGAAAAACCAACACAGTAAGGTCTCACTTGATGTATGTTTAAAGTATACTTCGAACAACCTTACAATGTCGTTCGAATATGATGGAGATCTTGTTTAAATGATCTCAATGAACATTAAGAATCCACCTACAGTAAACCTCAGGAAAAATAGTTTCGAAAAATTAAGTTCCAAATGATTTTAGAAACAAAACACCCATACTAAAAATTCTAAGGACTCATAAACTACATACGTTCATACCTGGGAGATCCTTGGCATATGTGAAGACAAATGTGGCAGGGTAAACACGACTTAGAATATCCATTATTTGAATCTTGGCCTCTACATCTTCATCAAACAACGTCATAGTCACATGGGATCATCAACTCAAAGTCTATCTGTTGAAGGGTGTTTCGAGCCTTCCATCTATATTTTGGGGCGAGGGACCCTTAAGGACCTCCCTTCCCCCCCCCCCCCCCCCCCCCCCCAACTTCTAGAAATTCTGGAGCAAGGGACTCTCAAGGCCCTCCCCCTCAACATGCATAAAACTTTGGGGGAGGGACCCTCAAGGCCCTCCCCCTCAACCTCCATAAAATTTTGGGCGAGGGACCCTCAAGGACCTCCATCTCAACATCCAATTTTTTTTTGGCGAGGGACCCTTAAGTCACTCCCTCTCAACCTCCAGAAAATTTTGGGTGATGGACCCTTAAGTCCACCCCCCTCAACTTCCATCATTTTGGGCGAGTGACCCTCCAGGCCCTTCCCTCAACTTCCATGACCGGCTAAATATGTAAAATCTAGCAAGGAAGACCACAGTAAAGGACTTCCATATGAAATGTTCAAAATGTCTTTATTCTACAGTGAGAGGGTATAAAATAATGACCCAAAGAACAAAATGGGACAGGATGGTGGAGGAGCTACCATGAGAAACCCCTCATCGTGAAAAGTCATTCTTTTAAGAACAAAAATACGAACTCTTACTTTCTTGTACATGTATCCTAGTTGAGTAGGTAGGGCTCAAATCGGTCAGTTGGGATCTCTTGGGAGTTTTTGTCTTGGCAGCTGAGGAACAAGGTTTGCTGAGCAAGCTCAACTACTTAGCACTTTAGGATTAAGAGAATAATAGTAGGAAGACCATCGGGTTTTAAACAGTTCACACCTAGTCATAACTACAATGAGAAACCAAGAGGTCGCTCACCCAAAATGAACTTTTTTTATAAAAATGATTTTAGAGAAGGTGTCCTTAAGACCCCCACCCTCTCAAGAGAAATAGTTTTAGAGCAGGTGGTCCTTGAGGCCTCCCCCCTCTAGTTTACAAAGTTTATACTACAAGTTGCCATTTTAAAAGATATTTACCAAATCAGATATTTTGTGTCCATTAGGAGACATATTTTCTTTTTGACTTTGGCTCACACCAAGTGGAACCCGTCAGAGGGGATAGGCAGTTGTACATAGGTAGGGACAAATGATACATTTCAGACATTGTCCCTCACCAATCCTCTCAATTTTGGCACCCAAAAGTGCCAACTCAACCTTAGTGCCCAAGTATAAATAGGACCCCTGGGCAAGGTCAAGCAACAATCATAACCCAAATCAGACTGTTACTCTATCAAAATCACACCAGAAGTTCCTAGTATTCTCTCCCTTCACGTTCTCTAGTGCTAAGTGCTTTATTCTTTCATTACACACTGACAACCATCACTTTTAGGAGTTTCTCTTGAGAAAAATTAATATTCATGTTATGAAGTTCATCTTCTTGCAGGGAGTGAATTCTAGCCTGGGTTCCATTTTTACCAAAAGGAGAAGGTTTTACCAGAATCTGGTCGAGAAGTTCTTGAGAACCTTGAAGGTGGAGATCGTTGAAGTGGGCCACATCTCACCTGATTCAGCATCTTACCATACCCCAGTCACACTACCCTTTTACATTTCGAGACTCTACTGGGGAGGTATCCTCACTTCCATGGATAAAGAAGGTTTTAATATTTCTAAGCAGCTAGTTGTTGAATACATTACACATGGGAATATAACACAAAGTGATGAGACCACTCAGGAGGATGAGGTGGTTACCGAAGCTAAGAAATTTGTTCCTCAAGGAGGTTAGACCAGCTCACCGGCAACAACTCCGATGACAAGTATGAGTCTTATGAGCTTGTTTTTTGACTTCTTGAAGCAAAACAATGTAGATCTATAAAGTCTGGATCAAGGTTGTACAACACCAACAGTTGCCCCCTCTGGAGGGGCATCCACCCCAGCAACAATTTCGAAAGAGTTGATTCCTCCACAAAAGGTGGCTCCAGAGCAGGTTGTGGCACCAACAACCAAAGGCATGAGTTTAGGGGAATCACCCTCCAAAGCTATTATTATGGAGGAGGTAAGGAAGTTTCTATCCTCTTGTTAAAGGGAGGGTCCTCATCTATATGAGGAGTTGCAGGACCCCCACCCATAAGAGGTGAATGAGAAGCCATGCCCAGAGGGGTGTATTCCACCAATGCTTATCAAGTTTAGCGGTAAAAGGGAGAACCCAAGAGAGCAAGTGAAGAGATTTTTTTAGTACCGAGGAGTGCATGCAAATGATAACAATCTGGGGTTGAAGGAGTTCTCCAAGACCCTAATAGGGAAGGCCTATACATGGTACTCCCATTTCTCACCCAAAATAATTCGTACATGGTAGGAAATGCACTGGAATTTCTTCCAAAAGTTCTTCATAGCAGAGGATGAATTCACGTTGAGACACTTTTCATAAGAAGTTCAAAAGTGTGGTGAAGAATTAATGTAGTATATCAAATGTTTTCACGAGAGAGCACTGGATGTCCATGAGGATGTAGCAGAAGCAAGGCTACTGAAAATATATGCCGAGGGACTCTTGGAGGAATACAAGTTTCATTTGATCAAAGAGACCAGAGATGGAACTTTTAGAGAGTTCACTAATGCTGGAAACAATATATCGATGATAATCAAGCCAAGGACCTCGAGTTGGAGGACGCAAGTGACACTGACTTCTGAAAGGTTTCAAGTCTCTATGAGATAAGAAGTCAACTATGTGGAAGGAAATCCCAAAGGAAAGAAGGTAGTCTTCCAATCTAAGAACAATAGCCCAGGTAACAAGAGGAAGTTTGAGGAATATGCCCCACCGCCGCTGAAAAATGCCACTTTATTCGTTTAATTCAAGATTAAACTATATAAATGGCTCCGAACAGTTTGTTGAAGAAACTCTATTCTTTAAACAAATTTTAAACACAAGATGTATAAAACAATATGAACGAGTTATTTCAGACATAGTTTTACCAGTTTTGCAAAAACAACCTCAAGAAAATTAAACCAACACAGCCTTAAGAAAGGGATGAGAGGAAGAAGAAGAGGAAGTATACACGAGGAATTTTAACGTGGTAAAACCCCACCCAATTGGGGAAACATCAACGGAGGTCTCTACACCTCAAAAGTAAAAAAATCCATAAAAATACAGTAGCAAGTTACAAACTATATAACAATCAAGACACACAATCAAACCTAATCCTAAGTTTATAAATATACCATTTCCTCTGGATTTTTTTGACTTCTCCCAAGGATCTAATGTTGTTGATATTCTCTCAGCTTTGCAAGTCCACTCATTTTAGCTTTACGTCGGCTCAAAATGTTCAAGATCTCAATACCAACACCTTTCAGTGTAACAGTGTGACAATGTAAGTGGTGATGTGCTATAAATCACATTCATGCAACACATACACACTTAAATACAGACATTATGAAAAACAAATCACAAATATGTAAAGGAATTTTCAAAATCAGTTTAATCAAAATATCAGATTTTGGATCTTTCAAATATCCGCAGATCAAGAGGTAATCTTGCTATATACATGATCCAAGATCCTGTGGACTTTTTATTTGAAAATATTTACACTTATTTCACAAAATGTGAAATATAATAAAGTATAAATCCCCAATCAAGATCTCAACTAGATCTAAGTATGAATATTCAAAGAAACTGAAATCGAAAAAGGTTTTGTTGGTTTAGGGTTTGAAAATAACATATATGTTTGAAAACAACCAACAAAATCAGATTTTTCGAAAGAAGAAATTAAAACTATGAAATATCTGAGTGATATGTATCACAAATATCAAATCTCAAAGTTCTATGAAAGAAAATGACATTTAACCAACGTGATTATGTTGGGAAAGAGATAAAGGACAAAAGAGGATGGATCTAATTGAATCTCAAACTAACTCTCTCACAGAAAAGGATTTCTGGAAGTATTTGACTGGAGTTTAGTTTAGTGTTTGATTTATCTCTCTTCTTTTTCTATTTTTCTCTACTCTCTCTCTCTCTCTCTCTCTCTTCTTTCTCTATTTTCCCTCAGAAGTGAGGCTGGACAAAGATTGTAAACGTTTAACATATGGCAATTATTTATAGTAAGAGATGGAAGGCTCTAGAAACTTCAAGCAAATCAATGCTCAGGATTGAGTTTAAAAGATCGAAGCAAATCCAAGGGTTAAGGTTGCACTGCTTCAAAGTTAACCCTCATTGGTTGATAGAGATGTTACAAGGATCATCTTAGGTAACAAGTAGGTCATTGATTAAAAAGATCGAAGGGTTCACAGTAAAACACAGGTATGTGAGATCATAAAAACACAAATCTAGCCGTTGTGGAAACAACACGTGTAAGGCTAAGCTGGAATGTTAAACGCGTGTTTTTGAACTTTTACAAATAAAAATTTCACCCACATAATTTTCAAGAGCTTTTGGTTTCTACCCAAGTAGGTTTTTAACAGAGTATGGAATTTACAAAAGAACCCACAACTTTATTAAAAACCAATTTTTAATTTCTAAAAAATGTTTAAAAAATCATCGAAATTATTTTAAATATCCCAAAAATTATATAAAATTATTTTAGAGGGATTTAACTCACACAACACCAATTAATGAATAAGGCAAGCACATATGCAACACATGAATGCATCCTAGGTGAAGTGTTGGTGTACTACCTTTTGGAAAATTAGAGTAACTCAAAATGAAGTGTCTGAAGGTTCTTTAGATTGAAAGGGTATGACTCAATTTTGTCACTATTTCCAAACTAGATGAGCAACTATATAATATAGACTCAAGTGAGTCAAAGATATAGGGTGATTCAATCTCCCCTTTGGAAATATTAGACAAAATCTCCTTTGAGTTATCTAGGACTCGTAGGGATACAAAAGAAATAAAAAAAATCCTATTCCTATACAAAAATTCTATCTACCCAATATCTTAGAAAGAGAAAATTACATAACTCAACTAGATACAGACCAATACCCTAACAAAATTCTATTGCAAATGAAGGCACTGATTCCTGAAAATAAGATAACTAATATCAAGATTTTTAGTTGAGAATACACCAAAATGTCCAAGAGGACTCAAATTTCTCCCCCATTTTGTCTCAAATGGACAAAGGGAAAAGAAAACTAGTAGAAATAATATATTATTGTTATGCCATGACCATACCAATAGAATTGAGCAATGATTCAAATCGAAGAAAGTCTAAAGGTTTATAAACATGTTAGCTAATTGCAGTTAAGTAGGAAGGTAATTTATTTCTAACTCCTTAGATTCAACTAACTCGCGTATGAAATGATATATAATTTTAATATGTTTGGTATGAGAGTGTTGAACAAGATTTCTAGAAACATTAATCACGCTTTGATTGTCACAATAGAGATGTAACTTATCTTCAGTTATACCGTACTCTTTCAGGATTTTTTTAGCCAAAGTAATTGTGCACTAAAACTTCCAACTGCAATACATTCGGATTCGACAGTAAACAAGGAAGTGCAGTTTTGTTTCTTACTACTCCATCCTACCAAATGGGTACCAATGTAGTAACACGGTCCTGAAGTACTCTTATTATGATCAGTACAACTGGCCCAATCAGCATCGGTGTAATGTATTATAGTACTAGAATTTTATTTAGTGTACCAAAGTCCTAAGTTTAGAGTGCCTTTAATGTATTTGATAATTATTTTAATGCACAATATGTGAATCTTTTTAGGATTATTTTGATATCGGGCGCACATGAAAATAGAGTACATGATATCAGGATAGGAGGCAGTAAGATAAAATAAGCTTCCTATCATACTACGGTACAAGGTGGAATCAAAAGATTTCCCATTCTCATCTTTATAAACTTTGGCAGAGGTACTCATAGGAGTTCTAGCTTCTTTAGTTGTTTATAGGCCAAACTTCTTGACAATCTCTAAAGCGTATTTAAATTGCGATAGAAATAATCCTTCTGAATTATGTTTAACTTGGTGCCCTAAGAATAATTGTAACTCCCCCATAAGTGACATTTGAAATTCCTTGTGAATAATGTCCGAGAAGGTTTTAACTTTTAAAGGGGAGGTGGATCCAAAAATGAAGTCGTCAACATAAACTTGAGCAAAAGTAATGTTGTTGTCAAAATGTTTGAAAAATAAGGTTTGGTCATTCCCTCCTCTCCTAAATTCTTTGTTTAAAAGAAAGGTGGATAGATGCTCATACCAAGATCTAGGATCTTATTTTAACCCATAAAGAGCTTTTTTAAGATGATAGACATAATTTGGGTGATGAGGGTTATTCCCCCAGCCCCTTCAAACTAAGGAGATGCAGAACTCTTTTTTTTAAGATTAATAGATAAAGCCATGATACATTCCGGAATATTATAAAGGTAAATAGACTCTTTTCATCCCATTTTCGATGTCTGCTTGAGGACCCATGTGAATGTTTTGGAATGGGGATGTTCGCCTTTTGTAAAAATTAGACCCAGGATACGGACTAATAGATGTTCCTACTCTTACCCGTAGGTAAGGTCTATTCATAGTAACCTTTTGGGGTTGTTTTACATATGTCTACTCAATTAAAATTCCTATAAGGAAGGCTGACTTAAAATCCATTTGATATAGTGTGAAATACAAATGACAATCTATGGCAAAAAGTAAGCGAACATATTCGAGGCGAGTGATAGGAGAAAATGTTTCCTCGAAATATATTCCATCAATCTGAGAGTAGCCCTGGGTAACTAATCTAGCTTTTTTCTGAATAATCATCCTTGATTTATCAGTCTTAATTTTAAAAATCCAACGTGTGCCAATAACCCTTTTATTTTTAGGCCTGGGTACAAGATACTAAACATCATGAATGACAAATTGAAGAAGTTCCTCCTGCATAACACTTATCCACAAAGTGTCATTCAAGGTTTTATTTTATAGTTTTTGGCTCAATAAGAGACATAAAACATGCAAAATGAGCAATGTTACGAAGTTGAGATCTTGAAGGATGATATTTGGAAACTTAATTAGGTACTTCAAGGGTCTCAGTTGGTAAAGATCCAACTATTTCTGGAGAGTCATAATTTAAAATATTTTCGGACTCATCCACAATAATTGGTTCTTTGGTATTACTTTCTACATTAGTGTCACTTACAACCACATTAATGAATTCCATCATGGTTTTTGTACGAAGATTGTAGACATGATAGGCTCTACTATTTGGAGAATATCCAAAAAAGATGGCTTTATGTCCTTTGGTTTCGAATTTAGATAGATGTTCTCTGTCCTTACAGACATAAAAGGTACTACCGAAAGTTTTAAAGTATTTTAGGTTTGGTTTATTCCCATACCAAAGCTCATAGGATTTTTGTTTGGTATTCTTCCTTAAGTAGACTCGATTGATAATATGACTGGCGGTATGAATGAATTTTACCCAAAACTATTTTGGTAGGTTTTTTTCACGAATCATCACACGGGCCATATCTTGAAGAGTACGATTTTTACGCTCAGTAATCCCATTTTGTTGAGTTGTTTTAGGAGCACTAAATTTATGTTTGTAACCATTATAGTCACAATATTCTATGACGCCTGAATCTACGAATTCTCCTTCTCTATCACTACGAATTCTATCTACTTTGGAGTCCTTTTTGTTTTCTATACGAACTAATATTTTCAAAAACTTGCGAAGGGTTTATGATTTATGTTTTAACAAGGCAACCTCGGTAAATTGAGTGAAATCATCAACCATAAAAGGTATGTAACTATTTTCACAAAGACTAACAGTACGAGAAGGACCCATTAGGTCCATATGGATGAGTTCTAGAGGTTTAGTGGATAGAACTTCTTCAACTTTCATGTGGGGAGACTTAACAATTTTTCCTTCTTGATATGGACTACAAACAATGTTTGAAATTGGTTTAATCTTAGGAAGACCTCTAACTATCTCTTGGGAACAGAATTTACTAAGACTATCATAATTAATGTGACCCAATCTATTATGCAATATCTCATTGTCATCCATTCTGGCAATTTTACAAACCTCTATACTTGGATTGACTTTGTAACAGTTATCTGGAGTACAGAGTCTTGTAATAATGCAATCACCTTTTTCATTTAAAATTTTGCAATTGTTCCTTGAAAAAGCTACATTATGGTTTGAGTCACAAAATTGTGATATAGTTAGTAAGTTGTCTTTAATTCCTTTTACCAAGAGAACATCTTCAAGGATAGGTAATCCTTCTTCATGCAGTGTTTTTTTATCAATGATCTGTGCTAATACACCATCTCCAAACAAGGATTTTTCTCAAGAGAAGTTAGTTTTGTTTGAAAGTTTGGAATCATCCCCGATCATATGTTTGGAACAACCACAGTCTAAATACGATCCAGCTGTTGTATGTTCATCTCTAAAAGCACTGATTACAATATTGCATTTAAGCTGGGGTAATAGATAATCTTTTCTAACCCAAATTGCTCTAGTTTTCAATTTGCGCTTATTAGCTCGTATATGATAAAACTTGCGAGCTTCTATCTTTTCTTTAAAAGATTTTTGCGCATTTTTATTATTATTATACATAGTTGGAGCAATTGGTTTAGAATAAAATCTAGAACTTATTTTTGTTGATGGTGTTTTAGTATTAGTCCTTTTCCTTCTATTATGATAGTTAGAATTCTTGTCTGGTTGCCTAGTAAGGATATAATTATTTCGGCTTCTCCTAGAATAGTTGAAGTCATGGTAAACAAGAGAGTTATAGACGGGGTTACATAGATGTTTGGAATAACAACCTTCAATGGAATGTCCATAGACATCACAGTATGAGAAGTAAAGATGCCACGTAGAACTCACAACCTTGGGAAAATTATTATTCAAAGGTTTGTCTAGATTTTAAGCTCTAGTCTTATTTCTAGGTGGCGCCGGATAAAAGGTCGAATCTGCTTGTCGAATAGGGGGTAGACGTATTTAGTCTTTTGTTCAACGTTATGCTTAGAGTTGCTTGATTCACCAATGTCTAACTTCAATTTTTTTTATAAACTCATTTTTCAAACTTTAAAAATCTGGACAAGTTTCAATAGGTCTTTTGGAACCAGTCACAAACTTTATAGTTTCAATGTTTTTAGTTTATGTCTTAGAGTTGGGACAAACTCCTATTCCAGTTTCGTCATTAGAGTTGGTTTTTCTTTCAGCAACACAATCTTCAAAATATTTTGAATTGTTTTCAAATTTTGCAAGCTTTTTGAAGACTGTGGATGTCTTTTCTTATGTTTGTTCCAATTCTAACAACGTTCCTTTGTATTGCTTTTCCAGAATTTCATTAGAGTTCACTATAAAAAAAATTACTTTTTAAGACATAACATTTTGAGATGATAAAATTTGGGTCTGTAAAACTAACCTTTTGAGACAACTAAAATTAACCGTCTTAAAAACTACTATTTTTAAGACAACTTTTATTCCCTGTCTAAAAAAATAGTAGCTAAAAACACTGCAAAATTAAGAGCTGTCTCAAAAGATATACTTTATGAGACAGACACAAAATATTTCAGTTCCCCCCTTAGATTTTAGTTTCCCGCTTCTACTGTAAGCCTAAGAAACAAAACAAAAGTAAAAAAGATAAAAAAAACAACCCACCACATTTTTATCTTTTAACCTAACGTCTCTCTCTCTCACTCCCTCCTCATGCACGAATCCGTCACCTCCCTCGCCTCTCTCCACCGCACAAATCCAGCACAACTGTAACATCAGTGCTCCCTCCTCCGGAGAAGCTCCTCTCCATCGGCACCCCAAGTTCGAAGCTCCAACCCAAGCAAAGCAAGCAAAAAGGAACAGATCATAGTGATTCTCCTCCTCTGAGTAAGAAGCAAGCATGTATTTTTTTATTGAAAAAATTTGTTTATTGACATACTTGACATTGTTTATGGACACTAATCTGAAATTAGTTTTTGACACTACTCTTAAAAAATTAGTTTTTGACACTACTCTGAAAAAAATTAGTTTATTGACACACTACTCTGAAATTAGTTTTTTGACATTCTTGACATTGTTAGTTTATTGTAAAAATTAGTTTGTTGAGTATAATTTCTGATTATTTTTATTGATTTGTAGTGGTGATAGGAGGTTGAGGGTGAGCCAATTGAAAGTCCGAATTATGAATTGGTAGTTGTAGTATATTTTTAAGATTAATTTATGAAAATATTTGTGTACATGTTTGTGTGAAATTTAGTTAGAATTATTGATATGTTTGTTTATCTCAATTAATTCATAGCATTTGCAAGTAGTTCATGCTATTAATTTGATTTACTATTCGATTATGATTTTATTTTGTGATATATGTGATGGCCCCAAATTAATTCAAACATGCATCACCGTTGAAAAAATCACCAATGTTATCCATTACATTATTTTTTTTAGTTACATATAATACCATATCAAATGCTAAATCTTTAACATAAAAATCACTAAGGTTGTGTTTGATTACAAAGTTGGAAAGTGGTTGAGAAATGGTTCATTTTTATTAGAGGTAGGAAAATGTGTGGAAAAGATAAGAGTGATTTGGTCTTACTTTTGAAGTTTTCCATGGAACTCAATTCTTTGGGTGGTGGGCGAGAATTGTTTTCTGTGAAAATTGATAAAGCCATGGAAAAAATTTCATATTAATAAGTAGTGTTTTAATAGAATGCATATGAAATCAAGCACCTCAACAGTAAAAAAATGAGCTAAAATGAGTATTTTCCATGGAAAGCAATTCAACGCCAATAAAATGGACCCTAAGTATTGGGACACAAGCTCTAACATATGAGATGGTGCTCGAAAACAAGCATTAATTAAAATTCTAGTTTACAAAAAACGTAATATCACGATCTTTAAAGAATCTAAAAAGATAAACTTGATTTTTCATTCTCTCCATGCCTCATTTATTATCTAATTACATATCTTTTATCAGAAATTTTTTACAACATTGAAGGATTACGAGAGGCAAAGGTTGAAGAAAATGGAAGATAATAGAAAAAAATTCATAGAATTGAGAATCCATAAATCGTATTCGGCCAATGCGGGATAACGCTGAAAGTAAGAAAAGTAAATCAAAGAGTAATAAAAAAATGGTTAGCGATGAAGTGTACGTGCCATACAAAGGAGAGGATGAACGTAGTGATTTGAGCGGAGATGAAAATGGGTATGTTGGTCGAGTTTTTTTACGTATAAATGTCCAATGATGTAAAAGCTAAAATGTTGATTGTGTGGCTTTTTAATTGCATTGGATGCTGTCATTTCTTAAGATTTGGTGCATTAGTACTAAAATGTTGATTGTGTGAATTTTTAATTGCATAACATTCTTTCCATTCTTAACTTTTTATGTTGATTGTGTGACATTTTAATGATGTATATATTAAAATTGACGTGTTCAATTGTTAGGTTATATTATTATTATTTAAATTAGTTTGCTATTGAATTTTTTGAATTTATGTATAAATTGTTGGGAATCATTTGTTTTTTCCTTTTTAGGTATCATGGATAATAATTGGATTAATTTACGTAGTCGGTGTTCAAAATAATACATTGACGGGATTGAAGGATTTCTTAACTATGCATACAAAAACAAGAACATTGGGACCACATAAATATATTACCCGTGTAAAAGATGTTCAAATAGAGTATACCACACCCAACAAATGGTGATAAATCACCTTGAGATGTATGGTTTTGACAAGACTTATAAGGTTTGGGTTTTCCATGAAAGACTTTTGGTGGTGTAGGAAGCAATATGAATTCTTTACGGGATGATATAATGGTTGATGATATACACATTGAATTAAATGCTCGAGATGACGTGGTTACAAGGGTTCAAGATGGAAGGGGTATTCCTCACACATATGACATTATGAGTAATGATGAGGAATGTAGAGCTGAAGAAGTATTCGAATCGGATGAAAATGTTTCAGAGTATTCTATACTTTTGAAAAAGGCGTAGTGCGATTTGTATGAAAATTGTCCAGAGGGGGTTATATAATTGTCATTTGTTTTTGAACTCTTGCACATTAAGAAACTTAATGGATGGACAAAATTTTCTTTCACTAAGTTGTTGGGTTTTTTGGGGAGGGTATTTCTGAGTGCTAGAATTTCTAAGTCTTACTACCAAGCCAACAAGCTAATGAAGGACTTGGGATTCAAGTACAAGATGTGGGATGCGTACCCAAACAACTGTATGCTATTTCGAAATCAAGATGAAAATCATGAAAAGTGTGACATATGCGGATCTTCTTGATACAAAGATAATGATTCAAGTGTGGGTGTACAAGGCCCGAAGGTAGCCTGAAAGAAAGTAAGGTATTTACCTTTTAAACCTAGATTGCAGAAATTATTTTGGTCATTTTATTCATCTCCTCTAATGAAATGTCATTCTGAGGAACAAATTGACGATGGTGTCTTGAGGCATCCAGCAGAATCTCGTGCTTGGAAAATATTTGATGAGAAAAACCCATCTTTTGCGAGAGACAGTCACAATGTTATACCTGTATTAACTTTCGATGGATTTAATTCGTTTGGTAATATGAGCACTAAGCATAGTACATGGTCAGTTATCCTCATTATTTACAATTTAGCTCCCTGGTTATGCATGAAGCAACCTAATTTGATCTTTTCTATACTTATAGATGGACCAAATGGACCGGGAGATAAGATCGATGTATTTTTACAACCAGTGATTGATGAGTTTATTGAGCTATGAAATGATGGTTTACACACTTATAATGCATCTAGTAAGGAGTTCTTTCAGTTGCATGCATCTTTGAAGTGGACTATTAATGATTTTCCCACATATGGCATATTATCAGGATGGAGCACAAAAGGTACATTTTCTTGTCCTTATTGTAATGAAGACCATCAAGCAATGTGATTAAAGCATGATAAGAAGTTCTGTTATTGGGGTCATCGTCAATTCTTAGACCCCCTCCATAGGTTTCGTCGACAGAAGACACCATTTAATGGGAGGGTAAAATTACGACTCGACCCATTAAAACTTTCGGGCTTGCATGTGTTGCAACAATTGAATGATCTTGACCTTGAAACTGAATATAAGATGGAAGATGTCTTTAGAAGGAGGGAAAAAGAGGTGCTACAAAATAAAATAAAGAAAGTGTTGAAACCTAGAATGGGTTGGAATAAGAAAAGTATTTTTTTTTATTTGTCGTACTGGAAGGATAATCTTATTCGCCACAATCTTGATGCCATGCATATTGAGAAGAACGTGTGTGATAATGTCCTATTTACACTGTTGGGTACTAAAGGCAAGACAAATGACAATTTAAATTCTCAAAAAGGCCTCAAAAAATTGAATATTAGATCTTAGTTACATCCTCAACCACGGGGGTCAAATTTAGAGTACATTCCCCTAAAAGAGTTCACGATGAGTCAAAAGGAGAAGACCATTTTTTTAAAAGTATTACTGGATGTTGAAACTCCCGATGGTTACTCATCGAACATTTCACGCTGCATGAACATGCAAGAAAGGAAAATTTCAGCATTAAAAATCCACGATAATTACATTTTATTGCCAAAATTACTTCCTATAGTAGCGCAAAGGGTATGGCCAAAACATATTATCAAAGAAATAATTGAATTAAGCAATTGCTTCGTGATATTGTGCTCAAGTGCAGTTACCCCAACTGATTTGGAAAAGTTTAAAGATCGGATGGCTCTTACACTTTGTATCTTTGAGAAGATATTCCCGTTGAGGTTTTTTGATGTGATGGGACACTTGCCTATACATTTGCCCAATGAACTCCTACTTACTGGTTATGTACTTTACCATTGGATGTATCCGATTGAAAGGTATCTCCACACGATAAAACTATACGTTTGTAATCGAACTCATCCAGAGGCCTCGATCGCCAAGTCTATTATTTTGGAGGAATGCATGACTTTTTACTTGCGGTGCATTGGTGTGGAAACCAAGTCTAACCAACCGTCTCGAAATGATGATAATGGGGACATGGATGGTCGTGCACTTGGGAAAAAAGTTCCATTTGAATATGATTAAGTAATGTATACATAAGCTTATCGGTATGTTCTTAGCAACACAAAGTCAGTGATACCATTCATTCAAGAAGTTTCATTATACCTAGTTGGGATTTGTAAAAACTTTTCTTATAGTTTTGTATGAAATAAATATTTGACCACTCTGGTATTTTATATAAAACATCTCGCAGAGATTTCATCAACTTACCCTTAAGATTCACAAAAGCATCATGTTAATCGTATTCACAACGAAGAGTTTCACATATGGTTTAAGTATCATGTAAGTAAAAACATCATAACAAATACTTGAATTATAAATAATGATTATATTTTTTTATTGACATTTGTTTTAAAATACTATAGGTGAGTAGAATGGTAGACGATGGCGTTGAGCTATCTAATGAAATCAAATTCTTGTCTTTAGGTCCCCTCAAAGATGCAGTAAGATTTAAATCTTATATTATTAGCGCTTTTCGATTTCGAAAGAAGAAAGTTGATATGCGAAAAAAAACTCAAAATAGAGACGTTGTTATAAAAGATGAACCAATGAGCTATTGAAGTCGAAAGGATAAAAATTATACAACAAGCGATATTACATACTACGGGGAGATAACAGACATCATTGAAGGTTCAATATGTTAATGGCATAAAGTTTGTGTTATTCAAATGTGATTGGATTGAAAATCGAATGGGCACAAAAGTGGATGAGTTCAACTTTACGCTTGTGAACTTCAAGAATTTGAAATATAAGGATGGTCGAGAGAGCGATGAACCTTTCATCTTCACATCTCAAGCAGAACAAGTATTTTACGTGCAGGATCATGTAGAATAATATTGGCACGTTGTTGTTCATATGTCACTAAGAGATCGATTTGATAGGTACACGACAAACGAAGAAGAATTATTGGTCAATGAAGATGAGAAATTTAACATGCAAAATTTGGATGAAGATGAAACTGTAAGGTGGGTGAGGCAAGGAGCAAATGGATCAATAGTTGACCCAAGTGTCCCATAGGATGATAATGATGATGATGATGATGATGATGATGATGATGATGATGATGATGATGATGATGATGACGATGATTATGATGAAGATGAATATGATGATAATGATGATGAAATTGGGAGGGGCAATGCTCGAGGGGAATGTAATCCTAAATTAGCTACCTTTTGTTTTTTACTTGTTTGATGTCAAAGATTCGAACAATGTGAAGACATTATTATGCATGTTGTCCATTTACTTAAATTTTAAAACTTGATGTTATCTTATGCATATATTTTCAATATGCATGCGTCCCACATTATTGCCTAAGAAACAAGCTGTAACACCCCGTATTTTTGTGCATTTATTATTTAATTAATTCGGGAATTTTAAATTACTTATGCGTTGTAATTTTAATTGAATTAATTATGGCAATATATAAATATAAATATATATATATATATATATTATCGGGGAGTGAATGGTTAATGTTTAGGAAATTTATTTACTAAGTGAATAGTAATAATTTAATTACGTCATTTCGGGTACTAATGACGGGGTATGCACTTATCTCAACCGGGAGTCGGTATAGACTAAATGGGGTGTGAGATAAGGATTTTTATAAATTAATTCGGATGCCAATTCGGAGTGCGCGGTTGAGTCCGTATGGGTCGAGATAGTCAGAAAAGAGTACCCGGGGATAGTAATTGGGTCTCGGGGTATTTTTGGGCATAGCCGAGCCCACACGGGGTGAGTTGGGCCACTTTAATTAAGCCCATTAGGTGAAAAACGGGATTAAGGGTTTTTAACCTAATGAGGAGATTAAAGAATGGAAGCCAACATAACTCTAAACCTAGGGTTTGAGAGGAGATTTGGGAGAAAGCAAATCAAGAACAAATTTGTGGTTATTGAAGCCAAATTGAAGGACTACGCCAACGGATCAGACACTACGAACACTTACAGGCAGTGGTAAACTCTTGTGATTTCTAAAAGTTTGATAATCAATTCATATCATAGTGATGTGTGTACGAATATTCATTTTGGGTGTGTCACCAAAATTTAAATTGGGTTTTTGTAAATTTATATACTTTAATGAGATTAAGGGGGAGATTGATCGTGTTTATGATTATAGAATGTAAAGGACTGAATCAGATGTCAAAACAAGTAAGAGTAGATGGTTAATTGCTATTAAAATAAATGAAATTCGGATTGGGGATTTGAAACCCGGATAATACCCAAATCGGGAAAAAGTAAGAAATCGTGAGATTTAATTTCAGATTGATGTTCTATAAGGTACTTTGATCCTATTCTTATGTAGAAATAGGGTTGATTGGGCTGGGGTTAGTCCAGGGGAAAGAATGAAAGCTGGAGGTTTTCGTTAATGGTGGGACTGCTTCTTGGAGAAGACGAAGTCAGGGACGATCGATCGATCGAGGATTTGGAATTCTGGGCAGTTCGCCCAGTTTGTATATAAGGGGAAAATTAATTCCCAAACATTAATTAGTGATAAATAAATATGAAACAAATATTCCTAGAAATTATGGGAGAAAGTAATTGGGACTAGGATGAATTTACGTGGGGCATTTAATGGATGAATTTGAGAGATTTCATTCCAAAATAGTGAGGTACGGATCAAGTGAGTGAATCTGGGTATATTGGTCATGCGACCCCAAGGTAGTGAATTAAGTTTGGAGATAAACTAAATAAATTTTGAGTCGGGATATAGACTCGGGAGATATTTAATTGTGGATCAAGTGGGCGAGTCCGGGTATGTTGGTAATTATTGGTAAATATAATTGGGAAATTATGGAGATAAATGTGTGACACATTGTGGGCGAAAAATGTGGGAAAGAAATTATGAGATGTAAAAATCGACCGAGTGAGTGAGTCCGGGTATGTTGGTTATGTGACACAAAAGTATTAAATTTATTTTTGAGAGAGAGTTATTAATTTGGAGTCGGAACATAGACTCGAGAAATATTAAGATACGGGCCAAGTAAGTGAGTCCGGGGATAATGGTTGGGTGACACCAAGTTGTTAAATTAATAAGTGTATTAATTAATTTAATTAGAGTCGGTTTGTAGACTCGAGTAGGATTAAATTAATAAGGGTGCTAATTAATTTAATTAGAGTCGGTTTGTAGACTCGGGTAGGATTAAATTAATGGATGGGATAATTAGTTTAATCAGAATCGATTGTAGACTCGTGAAGGGTACTTATTAATTAATGTGATAATTAATTATATTAGAGTCGGACCACAGACTCGGAATTTGGGTTAATTAATTAATGTGTAAATTAATTCTATTAGAGTCGAACCACAGACTCGGATTGTTATTAAATTAATATGTGTGTTAATTAATTTAATTAGAGTTGGGCGATAGACTAGGGGAGATATTAAATTAAAATGTGTGTTAATTAATTTAAGGAGAGTCCGACCATAGACTCGGGGAAAGTATTATATTAATTGATTTGTGAATTAATTATATTAGAGTCGGACCACAGATTCGGGAAGAGGTTAGGTTATTAAGTGAGAAAATTAATTACATTGAGTCGGGCACAAATTCAGGAAATTACAGGCAGTGTACGGCATTTTGAGTACATGGTAAAGCCGGGGTTATTAATATATATATATATATGGTGTAGTGATAGTATATATATATATATATATATATATATATATATATATATATATATATATATATATATATATATATATATATATATATATATATATATATACGTGTATGTATTGTGTGGGACATTAAATTACAGGCAGTGTACGGGATTTTGAGTGCACGGTAAAATCGGGGTTCATAATATATATATACGGGTAGTGATAGTATATATATATATATATATATATATATATATATATATATATATATATATATATATGTATATATTGTGTGTGATAGTAAATATCAGTGACTAGATATTTATTCAATTTAAATACTCTAATGCTATCAAGGGAGGTTGCGCAATGTGGGTGAATCCCCTAGCTTGAGGAGTAGGGCGAGTATATCCCCAGGACATAGCGTCCGGTATATATGGGTGAGGGATTTATCTCACTTTCAGGGAAGGAATATGATCGCCTCCACTACGTTTATATCTTGGTCCAAGTTGGTGAGCGATTCTAACTTGGGGAGACTAGGTTTTGTGAGCAGACCTAGTGAGATAGCATTCTAGAGGAAATCATCCGGTGAGGGTAAACTCAGAAGGATGGATACACGTATGATATATATGTGGATGTTAGTAAAGGTACGTATAATATGGTAGTAAATATTATATGTAGGTGATAATACAGTGTGTGATGTATGTACTTTATATAACTTGTGACACGATTATATGCTACTATTTAAGAGGAATTAATTAAGTTAATTGTGAAATAACTTATAATTCTAGAATCATTATACTCGGGTTAGAGTAGTATAGCAAGGGAAGGTTATACCAGGACTAGTTGGACGGGGCAGTACAACTAGGTGGGGTTAAGGGAACCGGTAGGTGTGCACAATAGTGGAGGGGTGAGAATGTCCTCAAGGGAGTGTGACACTAACTTAAATATGAAGCGCATTCATGCATTTTAAATTACTGCAGTTAATTCACTTGTTAAATATTTTCAAAATGTTTTGGGTTCTAACCCTTGCTATAAAACTATTTTCAAAACCTTTTAGGTGTCCAGCCACAGGGACGCCAGGATTTATATTCTATTCCAGGGACACGGAGCTACGGCATATGTGGATGCTAGCTGGAGTTTGGATTAGACGCATCATTCATTCATTCCTAGAGTAGGAATCTTGTATCAGTCTCAGTTTTGTTTAGGGCATGTCGCCCAGACTTTCAGTTCAGTTTTTTCAGATTTGTTTTATTCCGATGTTGAATATTGTATTGGATTATTTCACTTTGGTGGCCGATGGTTTATTCGGCAAGTTGTGTAATTAATTATTACAGTTGAGTTTTATTCAGTTGTGTGAAGGGTTTATATTTTAATTCCGCATGTACTGTTTTGGTTTAATTAAAAAGTTAAAATTGGCACTAACTTTTGGAATGCTAGGTGGTTAGTAAGTTTTAAAAAGTTTTCGACAGTGATGCTAAGGATGATCCAATTGGAATTCCTATTTTAATTTGGTATAGGACTGATCACCTGGTATTTTATTAGGCGGGGTGTCACAGATGGTATCAGAGCATCAGGTTCTAGTGTCCTTCGGTTCTGTGCGGCTTTTCACGTTTCATCTTGGCAATCTTTGATATAGAACCCTATTGTAGGATTGTTGTATTCTTATACGTATGCGCATATAAGTTCTTCTGCAAAATTTATATTTAAGGGTGAACTCATACAAAATTCGATTCTCATTCCAGATGACGCCCAGGAGAGGGAGAGCAGCTAAGGCAGCAGTGGGAGATGAGACGAGGGAGGCTCGTTAGGAGCAAGAGCTACCGCAACAACGGCCATAGATGATTTTGGCAGCATAGGTAACTGCAATAGTGGCATGGGCAGTTGAAGCGACGGTAGTCACAAATGACAAGGTACTTTCCACGGGATCCGCCACAAGTGTTAGTGGTGCGGGATGTTCAGACTCACGCATGGTCGTCAGGGTGGAAACAAGAATGAGGGGCTATTTTTAGTGGGAACCACCAGAGTTGCGAGGGGGTTCAGGTGTAGTACTAGCGTGTTAAGGAAGAGAGGTATCCAGCGTCACCTACGCATGGGAGATTGCGATGGGGTGCGAAAGTAAATGCTAACCACTTTTAGTTAGTGGGAGCGGGGCTACAGTGGTGGGAGTTGATCACCACAGTTGAGGAAAAGGACACACTAGCTATTGCAGAGTTTGGGGTGCGATTCGACTGCAAGTATTTTCCTCCAGCGGTTGAGACCGAAACGAGGAGAAAATTTTGTGAGGTAAGTCAAAGGGAGACCGTTCGTGGCCGATTACGAGGAAAATTTCACTCGTTGGCAAATTTTGTACTGAATAAGGTAAGCGAGGAAAAGAGAAAGAAAGCAAAGTTTATGGACGGGTTAGTCTGGAGAATCAGACAACATTTAATTGATAATTCCGCATTAGTAGATTATACTGATGTCATTAACGCAACACTCCGGCACTATTGGGAATATCTCTTCCACGTGAAAGGAAGCGGGAGGGGAGTGAGGATTAGCTAGTTGGATGAGGCAGAAGCGAACAATACCAGTGGGGTATCCCAGCAGCAGACTGGGGGAGATCGGGGGCAGGATTTACGGTAGGGAAATCATGCCAAACGATCTAGGACTGGAGGCTATCGGCCGGATGGCCAGGAATTCCAACAAGGTTGGCATGGAAGGGATCAATGGCAGGGTGAACATATTAGAAAGTGTTTCGTTTATGGGAAAAGCGAGACACATGAAGAGATATTGCCTTAAGCAAGACATGGGTCAACTACAGGACGAGGTCCTGGATGTACAACCACTAAAGCAAGTCACGGGTGCATTCGGGCAGGGAGAAGCTGCTCAGGAAACCGAGAACCATCCGTTGCAGCTGGAGTATAGAAGTAATTATTTTTACCCTAGGGGCATGGGGTATATTTTTGAGTGACAAGGAGGATGTCACAATATATGACTTATTTTCACTAGAGTTCGCAAGTGAGTCGAACTTAGTGGGTGCGTTGGCGGTAGCAGCCATAGCATGTGGGTAAACTTTCCGTAGGGTAGCGGAGTACCTTAGTGTTCTTCACGGGAGAGTGGAGGCTTACACTGAGTGATTGGTTGAATTATGCGAGGAATTACTACTCTCGAGAACTATGGGAGTAGGGTTGATAATTATTTTTTTTATACATCGGCTGCATAGCGATGGAATTTAACTATTGTGGATAGTGGAGTTAAATTTTGGTGTTCACGACACCAGGGTATGGTTGGTACTAGGTATCACCGGAGAGGGCGTATAACCTGTATATATGTTGTATTGCATTGTGCGATAGCACATAGTGATGTTTTTTGTTCTCACATTTTATCCCAGTAAGTGGGGATATTTACCGAAGTGAATCAGGGTGGTTGAATTGATTTTCGAGCAAAGAGAGATAGCTCGGGGTTAATTTTGCCCAAGGACTAGTGGTAGTAAGGGCGCGGTATTATGTTGTCTTTGGTAGCATAAGGGTAAGTGTATATAAATTTGTGTTGAGAGATAAGTATTTATGGGGAGATGTTTGGATGTAGCACATGGGTTGAGTACCCGGGCAGTATATATATATATATATGTAATATGATTACGGGTTTGAAGTTATATTACGGGTTACGACTAGCACAGTCGGGTAACTTTCGTGCGGTAGAGCGCGGGGGTAGGGTGTATGGGCACCCGGGTAAATTTAGGCAAAATTTTGTGCGGTTAAGCACGGGTATAGAGTGTATGGGCGCCCTGGTTAAGTTTAAATGCATACGTGTGTAACGTATGGTTAGAATCGGATGGGATAGATATAGCGGGCTTGGAGGCACTTGACTAGTGAGTAATATGTGAATACTGGAACGCTAGGTTTATCTTAAATTTTGAGGACGAAATTCCTTTGTAAGGGGGGAGTATGTAACACCTCGTATTTTTGTGCATTTATTATTTAATTAATTCGGGAATTTTAAATTACTTGTGCGTTGTAATTTTAATTGAATTAATTATGGCAATATACATATATATATATATATATATATATATATATATATATATTTAAATATTAATCGGGGAGTGAATGGTTAATGTTTAGGAAATTAATTTACTAAGTGAATAGTAATAATTTAATTACGTCATTTCAGGTACTAATGACGGGGTATGAACTTATCTTAACCGGGAGTCGGTATAGACTAAATGGGGTGTGAGATAAGGATTTTTATAAATTAATTCGGATGCCAATTCTGAGTAGGCGGTTGAGTCCGGATGGGTCGAGATAGTCAGAAAAGAGTACCCGGGGGTATTAATTGGGTCTCGGGGTATTTTTGGGCATAGTCGGGCCCACAGGGGGTGAGTTGGGCCACTTTAATTAAGCCCATTAGGTGAAAAACGGGATTAAGGGTTTTTAACCTAATGGGGAGATTAAAGAATGGCAGCCAACATAACTCTAAACCTAGGGTTTGAGAGGAGATTTGGGGGAAAGCAAATCAAGAACAAATTTGAGGTTATTGGAGCCAAATTGAGGGACTACGCCAATGGATCAGACACTACGAACACTTACAGGCAAGTGGTTAACTCTTGTGATTTCTAAAAGTTTGATTATCAATTCATATCATAGTGTTGTGTGTATGAAAATTCGTTTTGGGTGTGTCACCAAAATTTAAATTGGGTTTTTGTAAATTTATATACTTTAATGAAATTAAGGGCGAGATTGATCATGTTTATGATTATAGAATGTAAAGGATTGAATCAGATGTTAAAACCAGTAAGAGTAGATGGTTAATTGCTGTTACAATAAATGAAATTCGGATTGGGGATTTGAAACCCGGATAATACCCAAATCGAGAAAAAGTAAGAAATCGTGAGATTTAATTTCAGATTGATGTTCTATAAGGTACTTTGATCCTATTCTTATGTAGAAATAGGGTTGATTGGTCTTGGGTTAGTCCAGGGGAAAGAATGAAAGTTGGAGGTTTTCGTTAATGGTGGGACTGCTTCTTGGAGAAGATGAAGTCAGGGACGATCGATCGATCGAACCAGGGGTTCGATCGATCGATGATTCGGAATTCTGGGCAGTTCGCCCAGTTTGTATATAAGGGGAAAATTAATTAGAAATTTAATTCCCAAACATTAATTAGTGATAAATAAATATGAAACAAATATTCCTAGCAATTATGGGAGAAAGTAATTGGGACTAGGCTGAATTTATGTGGGGCATTTAATGGATGAATTTGAGAGATTTCATTCCAAAATAGTGAGGTACGGATCAAGGGAGTGAATCCGGGTATATTGGTGAATTAAGTTTGGAGATAAACTAAATAAATTTTGAGTTGGGATATAGACTCGGGAGATATTTAATTGTGGACCAAGTGGGCGAGTCCGGGTATGTTGGTAATTATTGGTAAATATAATTGGGAAATTATGGAGATAAATGTGTGACACATTGTGGGCGAAAAATGTGGGAAATAAATTATGAGATGTAAAAATGGACCGAGTGAGTTAGTCTGGGTATGTTGGTTATGTGACACCAAAGTATTAAATTTATTTTTGAGAGAGAGTAATTAATTTGGAGTCGGAACATAGACTCGAGAAATATTAAGATACGGGCCAAGTAAGTGAGTCCGGGGATAATGGTTGGGTGACACCAAGTTGTTAAATTAATAAGTGTATTAATTAATTTAATTAGAGTCGGTTTGTAGACTCGGGTATGATTAAATTAATAAGGGTGCTAATTAATTTAATTAGATTCGGTTTGTAGACTCGAGTAGGATCAAATTAATGGATGGGATAATTAGTTTAATCAGAATCGGATTGTAGACTCGTGAAGGGTACTTATTAATTAATGTGATAATTAATTATATTAGAGTCGGACCACAGACTCGGAATTTGGGATAATTAATTAATGTGTAAATTAATTCTATTAGAGTCGAACCACAGACTCGGATTGGTATTAAATTAATATGTGTGTTAATTAATTTAATTAGAGTCGGGCGATAGACTCAGGGAGATATTAAATTAAAATGTGTGTTAATTAATTTAAGGAGAGTCCGACCATAGACTCGGGGAAAGTATTATATTAATCGGGTTAGAGTAGTATAGCAAGGGAAGGTTATACCAGGACTAGTTGGACGGGGCAGTACAACTAGGTTGGGGTTAAGGGAACCGGTAGGTGTGCACAATAGTGGAGGGGTGAGAATGTCCTCAAGGGAGTGCGACACTAACTTAAATATGAAGCGCATTCATGCCTTTTAAATTACTGCAGTTAATTCACTTGTTAAATATTTTCAAAATGTTTTGGGTTCTAACCCTTGATATAAAACTATTTTCAAAACCTTTTAGGTGTCCAGCCACAGGGACTCCAGGATTGATATTCTATTCCAGGGACACGGAGCTGCGGCATATGTGGATGCTAGCAGGAGTTTGGATTAGACGCATCATTCATTCATTCCTAGAGTCGGAATATTGTATCAGTCTCAGTTTTATTTAGGGCATGTCGCCCAGACTTTCAGTTCAGTTTTTTCAGATTTGTTTTATTCCGATGTTGAATATTGTATTGGATTATTTCACTTTGGTGGCCGATGGTTTATTCGGCAAGTTGTGTAATTAATTATTACAGTTGAGTTTTATTCATTTGTGTGAATGGTTTATATTTTAATTCCGCATGTACTGTTTTGGTTTAATTAAAAAGTTAAAATTGACACTAACTTTTGGAATGCTAGGTGGTTAGTAAGTTTTAAAAAGTTTTCGACAGTGATGCTAAGGATGATCCAACTGGGATTCCTATTTTAATTTGGTATAGGACTGATCACCCGGTATTTTATTAGGCGAGGTGTCACACAAGCACAAGCACAATCACAATCGAATTCTTATTCTTCTTCTTTTTGGTTGTTTCCTGTGCTTGGTAATAGACTGAGAGTAATGGTTTTGATTGGATTGGTGTTTTCATATGGATTGTGAAAGTTCAAGTGTTCCATGGATTTTGGATCTAAGTAGGTTGCTTCATTGTTCTTGGTTATGATTAGTAGTACTCAAACCATTGAATTAAGTTTAGGCATGTCAAAAACCAATGTTGGTTAAGGTGAATCAAGTCTTATCTCTATATCCCATAAATAAATTATGCTTTTTTGGGACATAAAATAATGTTGTTTACAAATACTGAGTTTTCTAGTGGTTAAAATGGTTGAAAAAGTTGGTTAACCAATGTCTCGCATCGGCAAGTCGACATCTGATAAAGAATCTCGTGTCATTCGGCTGACATTTGATCCTTATGTTGTGTTAAATGTCGTACAGTGGTTGTTGCCCAACATCTTAAGATGACATGATTTTTATCGCAGACTTTATATGGAGATTGAGAAATTAATGTACATGGAGATGGCACAGTAATTAGACTTGGACAAGTATGCATATACTATGATCCTTCTAGAAATACCAACTGCGAACTTAAATACTATGACATATGTTATTGATAAGAGTGATGACATTTTTAATGATCTCATCTGCTACCATGGAAGAATCCTCAAAAATTACATTTGTTCCTTGATTTCCATGTTCCCAAAAAATGAAAATAGGAATATTTGTAAAGAAAGTCAAATGGTCTTTCTTAGGAAGAATTTCAAAACGTACGTCGTCGTAAAAAAATGTCCCTCATTTCTAGGAATTGGGCAATTCTTGATCTTCTTGATATTGTGTCTTCAATGTTTGTTGTCAGCTCCTTAAACTTCAACTGCACAAAAACTAGCACACAAACATATATGAGGATACAAACAGCTAAAGTCATCTCTAACTATTCTAATCCGCCCATTTCAATTCAAAATCTTCATCTTGTGATCTTCATCCAAATTAAATAACCTAAAATATTAAGACCAAATGAAATGACATGATTAGACTCAGATATTATAAGGTTATTATTTATGAATGCTCGGTTTCATAGTTCTGAAATACAAAAGTAAAAGCAATATTTTAGAGTCAACCTTCATCAGAAAAATCTATAGAAAACTTAATATGTGAACTAATGCTTGTAAATTTTCAGAATAAAATATACCAAAATTTCATAACAGAAAACAGACATTTCACTGTCCTTGGGAAGTAATGTCTTACCATTAGATGAATCACTAAATGTTGACCATGATCTCTTTGGTGATGAGACTGAAGAGGAAAATAAGGCTGCATACGGGAGGGAATTAAAATCAAAAGCAATGTCTAAAAAGAAAGGTAGTGGGAACCGATCTGTTCTTATGGATGTTAAGACATGGGACAATGAGATAGATATAAGGAACCTTCAAGAGGTTGTTCTCAATAATCAGATGTCGGGATTTTTATAAGGGTGTCGAAGTTAGTTCCTATTGGATATGGTCTTCATATCAATTTTAGGATACTTTAAAATCAACATATGCATGTACTCAAATAGTTTAATTGCCAAAAACATTAAAAAAAAATATATGAATAATACAAAACTGACAAAGCAAATAATAATCTATATACAATAATCTATCAATTGTGTGTTAGATTTAAACTGAAGGAAAAATCTTCAGTGTATTGGAAACTTGTAAAGTAGTTAAAGTCATCGAATGCCCATGACTTCAATGGTAGCAAGGCAATTAACGTAAAGTATATGAGCCCCATCATGATGAGCACAAAGAAAGACGTTGATAGAAATGAGTTGAGTACAATGAAGTAACAGACACGAACATGTTATGTTCCAATGAATTAACACACATGAACAATGTGCACCATAACACACGTGAACAATGTGCACCATAATATCCCTTGTACATTTTTACAATCAAACTTAACTACATAATTTTTCTATAATATCATGTAATCCCAGTATATATTCATAGTTCTATAGTTTTATTTCCCAGCTTCCAGATCATTTAACACTTATGTAGACAGTGGGCACATGTGCCTAATTAATGAGATAAAATAAAAAATTAATACTAAACATATAGATACACACGCACACATGCACATACAAACACAAATCGAAAGAGTTGCGCAATATTCCCTAAGCCACTAAATTGTACAAACAAAAAAGCACACAAAAAATACAAGTATTGTAATGAGTTTATGGAAGAGGCATTTCATCTTTAGTGCATTAGAGTAGTGGGAGAGTTGAAAATGAACATGGTATATTCAATAAATACCAAAGAATTTAGTAAAAAATAACTCACTCAATAGCATCTCTTAGTAAGACTTTATTTGGGGCTCGTTAAGTTGTCCCTATTTAAGTTGAGAACTGGATCTAGTGAAGTTGTCTCCTTATACAAAAATCTTCTTTATTATCCAACATCAATTCAATAAAAAGAGAAGGAACACAATAACAGTGTTGATCCTATGTGTGCCTTGAATCTGTGAAGAGAAGGAACGCAAATTCTTTGAAAGCCTCTTGATATAGTAACATAAGGAGAAAGTCGAAAGTAGGAAGTCTATTTTTTAGAGGGCATTTTTTCACTTACATTGGAAATTGTAGGTGTGTTATTCATTTCCAAATCAACTAACCTGACCATCCGTAGGTCCTATTAAAAATCGCCAAATGAGATGATGTTAGTAATACTAGTACCTATGAATCAATATTAGTACTTAGAATGTAACAAATTAAATGCAAAAAATGATTGGATGTAGGTCACTTACTTAGTTCAATCTCCAAACTAGTGTTTGGAGTTGAAGGGATGCTCTGAGTCTGAAAAACAAAAACAAAAATTAGATCCAAAAAAAAGAAGTGGGAACTATGAAGTTAAAAAGTCAAGTAGTATACTATCAGTTTATAACCTAAATGGAATCTATAAATATTTGTTGCTTATATTGATAATAAAGAGAGAGTTTGCACCTCGTGTATAATAAAAAACACCCAAAATCCAAACATGAACCTAAACGCACAAAAAAACACCAATGATAAAACTTCTAAGATCACATACGTACATATGCCATAACTTGACAGTGGCAAAATGTCAAAGTCCATTCAGTATACATCAAAACTCTGTTAGGCATAACACTAAGTAAATATAAATCATGTACAAAAAATCAAAGTAAATAGTTAAAATGATCAAATACTTGAAACGATCAAATGCCATTTCAGTCTCAGTCTGAAAATGCAAAAAAATGCAAAAACAACACAATGATAAAAGCTCAATATCAGTCTAAAAATCAGATCTGAAAATGAAAAAAAAAATAAAGTTTCAGTCTCAACTAAGAATGCCTCTACGTATTTCCCTATTTTCCACATAAATAAGGTAGAAAAAAAATGAAAATCAAGGATTAAACTAAATATGGAAACTGTCACAATTAAAAGATTGGTAATGTTCCAAATTAAAATAATATCCTATGTTACACCACTATGTCACAATTTAAAGCTCACACCTACTTTTCGGACACCGAATAAGCATAACAACATAATGATACATAAATAACAACACAATGAACTGAAATAGAACTGTAATAGAACTATAACAGAACATTGTGATACCATATAGTGATGTCAGTTAAGGGAACTCAATGAAGTAGCTACCTGCTTAAACAACCCAAAGCTCCATTGCAAAACAAATAGTGGAAAACCATGATTAAAAAGAATCAATCCATGACAGGGGGATGCTCTAAACCATTTTGTATTCTCTATTGATTCAGTTGTTTTGATTTCACTCTACTTTATACATCCATCGTCTGTTTTGATTTCACTCTACTTGATTATAATTATTTATGTTCGCATCTTATTACACCTATTATGTACATATGCAGATCTATGATAGTGAAGCGTCGACATCGATTGAATGTGTGATCTCATAAATGAGGAATGACAACTACTCACAACCCTAGTGGAAGACGATTTAGAGAGGTATGGATCAATAACCCAATTACAAGTTCATGTTTGTTTCATGTAGAATTAACGTGATTGCTCCCTCTCTCAATTTTATTATTTCATAATTCAATTGATTATGTATGTTATATGTATGTATAAAGATCCATGGTAGGAAAGTGTCGGCGTCATTTGAATATGTGTGATATCATTGCCGAGGAAAGATCACTTGAGAAACAACCATTCACAACACCAGTGGAAGACGATTTAGAGACGCATATATTGATATCCCACCTAAGTGAGGTGTTGCAACCCTAACAAATGACCCCAGTGGCACCCCAGTCAAACACGTCACATTGCAAGTCAAGGGTTCATGTTTCTTTATTTCAGAGCCCTACATGCCAACAAACCCAATATATCGAGCAGATTAATGATGTACAAGAAAATATTGATCCTTTATACAATGACTCGACTTTAGATGTTGAGGAGCCCGCAGGTATATCATATGTTAGCAATTCACTTTTTTTATCACACTCGTTTGATATTATATTTCACATAATAATAGTTTATCGAATATTTGTTTAGGTACAGAGAGTACCCCGACTAATGCAATTTTTTTTAGAAAATCTTCCAGGCTTTGGATTGAATGGAATAATAATAAAAAGAAGATACAAGAATGGAATGAGCTTTGTCAGCCAGTTTGTAGGCTTGAATGCAAATTGATGTCGCAATTAGGCTACTATGCTGGGAGTAGAAATTTGTTTCCATTGACAATGTTATATTGGACAGAGGTGAAAAAGGACACTCTTGAGGGTATTTGGAATGAAGTTAAGGTAGTTAATTAATTCAATTTGATTTATTTGTTTCGTTATATATGAGTTTGTTAAATTTCTAACCAATTTATTAATTCAATATTTATTTGTTTTGTTGTAAATGTTAAGGAAAACAAAAATGCATTAGAAGGTTTTAAACCAATTTTCTTTGCAAGGATGGGAGTTTCTTGGAGGCAATGGAAGTACCGATTGAAGATATATCACTATCAAAAGTTTCAAAACGATGAAAAGCAGTTGAAAAATACACCCCCTCGAGTCGACAAAGTTCAATGGCATACTTTAATGAAGTATTGGGGTCTAAAGAAGATAATTGTATGATAACTCATTAAGTTTAAGATGAGTTTATTTACATCTACTTCATTAGTAACATCAAATTTATTAATTTCTCTAACTTTGTTTATAGGATATAGTGAAGGAAAACTCGAAAAATCGTGAATGTGCTTACTCTAGGACTGGGCGAAACCCACATGCAAAAATTACCAAGGAGGTTAGAATTCTGGTATTATAAACACTTATAATTTTTACTTTAATGAATATTAATATATACATTATTTCTGTTAGAGGGTAGAGTCAGGAGAGCCCATTGACGAAATCATCATGTGGCAAGCCACTCGGGATACGAATAATAAGCCTTTCTAGGTTAAAAATGGGTCATCAAATAGAGCGGTATGTATATATGTTAACTAAATCCATTCATTTAATTTCTAATGTATTTCTAAATTAAATTCATTAGTTTCTAATATATGTTTAATTGGTAGGCAATGCTCGAGAGACGACTAAATGACCTACCAGGAGAGAAGCGAAATGATCCGGAAGCGAGGAATGAACAAGTCCCTCTCTTGCATTATTGGAGGATATTAATCAAGTTAAGAAAGACGCTAAAGATCGAGAGGGTAGAGCTGGATAAGACGCTGAAGATTGAGAGTCTAGAAATCGACACAAGCTCAAAGAATTAGAATTTTGCCACCAACAAGCACTCCTACAGATGAAAACTAACATGAGAAGTGAAATGCAGAGTTTGTTTCAGAGTATTATCCCTAATCGTGCTTCCATTACCTCAACGACCCATACCGACTAGGTAATGACACATCATTATTTTATCTTTATATATGTATATGATGAAGTGTTAGGTAGGATATATGTTGTGGATATTTCATACTTAGTTGTTTACAATGTTCTGGCAATTTCTATCGTTGTTTTTGAGTTAATTTTTATGTTTAAACAAGTTGTTTTTTATGACTAAACAAAAGAGACTCTGCCGATTTAAAAAAAAATATGAAGTGTTTAAAAGTAAATAAAATGAACAGATACAAATTTGATAAGGTTTTTAAAGATTGTCATCAATAGGAAATATTAAAAAAATGATTACTTCTTTGTTTACGATAACTGACACTAGATAGATTTTTTTGCATGTTGAAATATTTTGTGGACAAGGCAAGACACGTTTTGATGGAAAACGTTTGCTTCACCATTGCGAGTATTTATTCGAATGGGACAAGTTAAATTTTATAGAGATATTTAGTTTTGTGAGAACAATGTTGAAATTGTCTATTTTATCTTTGTATGGACTCTAATTTTAGTTTAATGGAAAATCGTGTGTTATATTTGTTGAAATGGGATGCCAAATATGTCATATATTATTTGTAAGAGTTATGGTTTAAAAGTATATTAAGCGTATAATGGAATAAATGAAATTTTAATTTGGCGTAAAAATTATTAAAGACGGCTTCTTTGCCGTCTCAAAAGGATTCCACAAACGAGGAGCTTTTGAGACCGCATACACCGTCTCTAGAAAAAACATTCAAAGACGAATTTTTTGCCGTCTTAGAAGGGTCACATAAGCAATGACCTTTTGAGACGGCATATTTCCCGTCTCAAAAAAACTTTTTGAGACGACTGTTGCTATATCAAAAAACTTTTAAAATGGGGATCTAATATGATGCCCCTTTTCCATCTCAAATGGCATTGCAAAAGGATTTTGAGATGGTTAGAGGACTTTTTGAGATATCTAGAGCACCTACTCAAAAAGCAGTTTTTTTTTTGTAGTGGTTAGAAAACTCTTTCAATTTTTGTTCAATGTTTTTGGTTTCATTCTCATGAGTTAAACATTGAGTAGTGTACTCTTTAAAATTTTGTTTGATCATCAGACTTAGGGTTTCTATCTTCTAGGTAAGATCCTTGATAATCTTTTCAAGCCTAGTGCTTTTCTTGAGAGTTTTTATGTACAGTGTGTGAATGTCAGGAAGGTCATGATTTTCGATGTCACTAAGTGTGCAGTGTGTAGTGTCCCATATCAGTTCATTTTTAGGACTCACACACCCATTGACATCAACAATAAAGCGTTCCCTTTGACTCACACACATGGAGTTTGAAAAATTATCTACATTCTCAAGCAATAAGGCAGATAAACTAGTAGGCAAATCATTAGTTAACATAGCATGAGCAGATTCCTCATCATTATTATATATTATCTTAGCAAAGAATGACATACAAGGGTCAAATGTGTTAGATGACTCTGGTTCATAATTTTCAGAGTCACTTGAGTCATCCCAAGTCTTTCTTAGATGAGCCCTATTATGTTTGTGAATTTTGTCTAAGTTAACTCTACAGTCACTAGTCACGTGTCCTAACTTTCCACATATATGGCATTCAACATTTTGAAGGTATTTCTCAGGTCTCTCGTGATTATCAGTATGGTATTTTTCTTGTCTTCCCTCATGAGCCCTGTTGTTAGATTGATTTGGATAAGTAGGTTTGCCTTTTCTCTTTGCTATTTTATTTCAAGAGTTCACAATTTTCTTAAACTGTTTAGACATTAAGGCAATCTGATTATCCAAAGTATCTAAATTATGGTCCTCATCAGAATCTAAGTCAATGTTAGGTATGCTAAATTCAGGTGTTGTCAACTTAGATGAAAAAATAGGGTTCGAGGCAGATTGTCTCTTTTGAGACTGGGTTAATTGTTTCTTAAATTCTAATTCCAATTCCACAGTTCTCAATTTTCTACTGAGGAGTTTAGGTGTAAGATTTTGATCATTCATCTCCTCAATTGCATATCTCTTCTTATCAAATTTTTGTGGAAGTGATCTTAGTATTGTAGAGACAATTTCCTTTCTATCATAAACAATCCCATTAGCATGCAATTTGGTCACAATGTTTGTTAGTCTAACATAAAAGTGATCAAATGACTCAGTCTCAGTCATGATCAAGTAATTATACTATTGAATTAACATTTGTGTTTTAGAAGCTTTAACTCTGGTATCGCACTCATGTGCAGTCACTAGGGTGTCCCATGCTTCTTTAGAGGTAGAACATAATGATATCCTCTTAAATTTGTGTTCATTAATAGACATAAATATGGCATTTTTGCCTCTATTATTATAAAGTGAAATATATTTCTCTTCTTTAGTGAATTTACTTAGTAACTTTCTAATCCTCACAGTCGTTCCTTCAACAGCTGGTTTAATAGGAAAAGTGTAACCATTTTCAATAACTTCCCACACGTCATCTTCCAATATCCTTGGGATGAATGCAACCAACCTGACCTTCCAGTAAGGAAAGTTCGTTCCATCAAAGAGAGGGGGCCTGGACAGGTTACATAGTCTCTCAAATTTCTCGTCCATAATATGTTTTCATAAAATAATTTCAGAAAATCAAGATCTAAATAATTTTTTGAAAAACCAAAGCTCCGATACCAATTGAAAAAAATACCACTTAAGTCATTTAATTCAAGATTAAACTGTCTAAATGGCTCCAAACAACTTTTGGAAGAAACTCTTTTTTTAAAACTAATTTTAAAAATAATATGAACGAGTTATTTCAGATATAGGTTTACCAGTTTTGAAAAACAAAACTCAAGAAAATTAAACCAACACAGCCTTAAGAAAGGGATGTGAGGAAGAGGAAGTATACACGAGCAATTAACGTTGGAAAACCCACCCAATTGGGGAAACATCCACGGAGGTCTTTACACCTAAAAAGTAAAGAATCCACTAAAATAGAGTAACAGGTTGCAAACTATATAACAATCAAGACACACAACTAGACCTAATTCTATGTTCAGAAATATACCAACTCCTCTAGATTTTTTGACTTCTCCTAAGGCTCTAATGTTGTTGATGTTCTCTCATCTTTGTAACTCCACTCCTTTTAGCTTTACGTTGACTCAAAATGTCCAAGATCTCAATATGAACACCTTTCAGTGTAGTAGTGTGATAGTGTAAGTGGTGAAGTGCTCTAAATCATATGCATGCAACTCACACACAATTAATTACAGGAAGTATACAAAACAAATCACAAATATGCAAAGGAATTTTAAAAATTAGTTTAATCAAAATATCAGACTTTGGATCTTTCAAATATCTGCAGATCAAGAGGGAATCTTTCTATATACATGAGCCAAGATCCTATGAACTTTTTATTTAAAAATATTTACGGTTATTTCACAAAATATGAAATATAATAAAGTGCAAATCCCCAATCAGGATCTCAACTATATCTAAGTCTGAATATTCAAAGCAACTAAAATCAAAAAAGGTTTTGTTGGTTTAGGGTTTGAAAATAACATATCATTTTGAAAAGAACCAACGCAATAAGATTTCTCGAAAGAAGAAATCAAAACTACGAAATATCTAAGTGAAATGTATCACAAAGATCAAATCTCAAAGTTCTTTGAAAGAAAATGAGATTTAACCAACGTGATTGAGTTAGCAAAGAGATAAAGGACAAAATAGGATGGATCTACTTGAATCTCAAACTAACTCTCTCACATAAAAGGTTTTTTGGAAGTATTTGGCCAGAGTTTAGTTTAGGGTTTGATTTCTCTCTCTCCTCTCTCTCTCTCTCTCTCTCTCTCTCTCTCTCTCTCTCTCTCTCTCTCTCTCTCTTCTCTCTCTATTTTCTCTCAGAAGTGAGGCTAGACAAAAATTGTAAACGTATAACATATGTCAAGTATTTATAATAAGATCCATAAGGCACTGGAAATTTGAGGCAAATCAATGCTCAGGATTGAGTTTAAAAGATCAAAGAAAATCCAAGGGTTAAGGTTCCACCGCTTTAATGTTAACCCTCATTGGTTGATCCAAATGTTACAAGGATCATCTCAGATAACATGTAGGTCGTTGATTAAAATTTTTCAAGGGTTCACAGTAAGTCATAGGTATATGAGAGCGTAGAAACACAAATCTATCCGTTGGGCAAACAACACGTGTAAGGCTAAGATGGAGTGTTAAACGCGTGTTTTTGAACTTCTACAAACACAAATTGCACCCACATAATTTTCAAGCGCTTTCGATTTCTACTCAAGTATGTTTTTAATAACTTATGGAATTTACAAAACATCCCACAAGTTTATTAAAAAACAATTTTTAATTTCTAAAAAATGTTTAAAAATTCATTAAATTGTTTAAAATATCCTAAAAATTATAGAAAATTATTTTAGAGGGATTTAACTCACACAATACCAATTAATGAATAAGGCAAGCACATATGCAACACATGAATGCATCCTAGATGAAGTGTTGGTGTACTACCTTTTGAACAATTAGAGGAACTAAAAATGAAGAGTCTGGAGGTTCTTTGGATTTAAAGGGTATGACTCAATTTTGTCACTATTTCCAAACTAGATGAGCACCTATATAATATAGACTCAAGTGAGTCAAAGATATAGTGTGTTTCAGCCGCTACCTTACAGTATCGCAAAATCTATGGATTGTCATTGTACCTCGGTACGAGAAAGGGTAGAAGGTCCACCTAACTTGAAGAGGGAAACCTGAACAGCAGCTGACAAAGCCAACCCAAAATATTTCCAGCTACACTAGCGGGTGCAACACTCCACCAAGGACTATTATTACTTGAGGAGGATCATTGGCGAGCAAGTGTCTAGTGTTACTTTGGAGATACCACCTATGGATGTCAATTAAAATCCACTTCCAGCACATCACTTTGGCACCGCCAATAAGGTAGTGGTGTATTTGGGCCATCGCCCCTCGGATCCCCGCAGGTGGGCGGGCGTGTGAAGGAGGATCCTAGGTTTCGTGCATCCGTCCGGGGAGCGCTTCGGCCGACATTATTTGGGTAAGGTGAAAGATGCAGAGAGATTAGAGTCTCCAGTCTATTTTACTCAAAACATGCAAAAGAAAGGGAGCCATCCCGAAGGACAGCATCCAAAGACATACAGATGCATACGAAACCAAAATGATTCGAAAAGGGTCTGGAGGCTAAGTTACGAAATGGGAAGGTGTTAGGCACCCATTCTTCCCTTTTGGTCTCTCATGGGTTTTTGTTATTTTTCTTCATTTTCCCCATGATATGTGTGCATGTGTATATATAGTGGAGATAGGAATCATCAACTTGCACCACGGAAGAGGTAAAGCGAGTCATCCGTAGCAAGGTATACAAATATTAGAAAATTGGATTTACGCAATTATCCTTAAGTGGACCATTATGATAGAACGATAATGTTGCCCAGATTATACTGAAGAGGGGGGGGGGGGTGAATTGAGTTTTTACAAACTTTAAGTCAAATTAAGATTTTAGAAAAATATTCAATCTCAATCACTTAGACAAATTTCAGATTAATAAAACTGTAAAGAATAAATTTAACAATATCAAATAAATGCAATCAACTAACTAAAGATGCAGATATTAACACACTAGAAATATTAATTTAATTTTCGTATTTAAAATTAAGTAATATTCTGAAATTAATTATTTAGTTCAAAAATAATTATTTTAACTTTAAAATTAATTTATTCAAATTTCGGAATTAATTTATAAGATAGTGTGCTGAAAATATTAACTCAAGCAAGCATTTGCAAATAAATAAATAAAAGTGCGGAAAATAAATGACACCGAAATTTAATGTGGTTCAACCAAATCCCGGCCTACGTCCATGCGCCTAGAGCCCATGTCTCCTTTGCGCTTCACTAAACCTGATCCACTTGCGGGTAGGATCAAACTATCGCGTACAACTGTTTGCAAGCTAACTCCGAGCTTCAAACCCCGTGGCCCACTTGCGGGTAGGAACCAATTACCGTTACAAACCGAAGCTTCAACAAAGCTTCACAACAAATCTGAATTTTTTGTAGTACAAGGTAAAATACTGAAACTCCTTAAAATACAATTTGTAATCTGAGTTTCTGAGACTTCAATAAATGATGTTGAAGTAGGCACAAGTCTTCTTCTTCAATAATTGAGAAGATGATAAAATTAATAGCTCTCTTGAATGTGAAGCTGAGTAGTAAATTAAATGCTCTCAATAATATTTCAAGTCTTGATCATATTCTCATTCAAGTCTGTTCAATGCAGCTCTTCAAATCTTTAAAATGTGTCTTCCAAAAAAACTAGCTGTTAGACACATGTATTCTTGAGCATTAATTGCTCCTGAATTTGCTGAAATGAGATGGCTGAAAATAATCTGTAAATCTGATATGCAAATCTTCATATTTATCTTCTCCATAAAAATATAGTTGTTGTAGCACAAAAGTGGTAATCTGAAAAACATAAGTAATTGAGAGTGGCTAGGTAGATGAACCATATATTTTCTGTCAAGAGAGGGTTAGTTCAAGAGATAAAAAATGAATCTGATATGTAAATGTAAAGTGTTAGTACAAGAGTTGATATCAGATAATGGTAATCAACTGGCATGTTGGTTGAAAATAAATAAATGACCAAATATCCAATAGATATAATATAATTAATATACACGTCTTATCGGTTGAAACCAACCCACACGATCATTAAAAAAATTCTTTAAAAATTAACCAAACTTTTAAAACCGAAGTATATGCACCGTAACCGGAGTTTGTAGCCTTATGTACGAAATCTGTGTATGGCCGAAAGCTTAGACAGGTCCTGTATGAAATCTGTGTATGGCCGAAAGCAAGCATGTGAGATAATAGATCTAATCATTCAACTCCAGTAGCAGGTACCTAATGAGACTGTGGCCGAAAGTCTTGTACAACCATGAAATGGACAAGACAATTCTAGCGGGTAAAAAAACGTCCTACAGTTAAGATAGACATCTACAAGGCATGTCAAAATCTCATGCCAACTACAAAGGCTTAAACGAACAGGAATAGACGACATGGCTGAAAATATTAGCTGTGATCGGTCAAATCTAATACGTACACCTAAGTCACTTAGTATCTTTGTCTGCAAAAGAATCAGCTATGAGACTAACTAGTAAAATATTATACATACTAGCAGGTCTTAAGAATCAGCTATGTGACTAAGGCTAGATTCACCTAGAACGAAATCTAACAAGTATGGGCGAACCGCTATGAGCCTAATGACGGACAACTAGGCATATACACTTAAATGTTTAATTGTACTAAAGATTCTTACAAAGTCTTACCCTATTATCATATTAGAACATGTATTCGGTCAAAACAATAAAAACAATATAGGTAACGTAATTTCCAAAAAATATTTTTCAAACTGAAATTATTTTTATTAAAAGGAATTTCAAAACTTATTTTTAACATTTCATTTTAATTTTCAAACAGGAGTGAGAAAATTATTCGAAGAATAAGAAATTCAGTTTTAATCAATACTTATACCAATTCCGTTAAAAAATATTTGAGACAAATATTTTAGACAATTAATATACGCATGAGTGACAATTATGTCAAGTGCAAAAGTACATCCACAAGTGAGTATCTTTACTCGGATATGTTCGTTGAGTAGAGTCGAGGCATGTTGAGTCGTGAAATTACAACTTAACATGAACAGGTATAACTCGGTCAGAATAGATATGTAATAAATATATGTATATCATGGTATATAAACAAGATTATACAATAGTAAATATCTATAGAATAACCTAATAAAAATATGTTTGGAATCATCAAAATTAATATATTAAGTTAAACTAAAATGTACATTAATTAAACTAATTTAATTAATTAGGGATAAAATACATTTTCGTTAACAGATAACGCATGCGGAATAATACACCGCTAAGAAAAAATATATGTACATATATAATACAAGAGAGTGGAGTTTAGAGAAAATAGAAAATAGGAGAAAAAGTAAAAATAGGATTCGAGTCTCGGGTTTTACCCCGAGATGCCTACGTAGCCTATAGAGGCATCAAAGTCCACGTAGTTCGCATGAAAAACGAGGGGTGGGGTTTATCCCATAAATCCAAACAGGGGATTCTGTTGTTTAGGTGTGTGTGTAGAAAAAGTGTTTTTGTTTTGAGAAAACTGTAAGAAAAGTATGAGAATTTCCGTTTGGAATTTATGAGCAAACCCTTTTTTTCTTGTTTTTTGGGTTTTTATTTATATGAAAATAAGGGATGTGCAATAATACTAAATAAAAAGTATATTAGGATGTGTGAGATGAGATAATAAAAGTGTTAAGTAATAAAACAAGTTATTGTGAATTTTTGAGAATTTAAGGAGAGAGTTGAGAAAATTGGACCTTCTTGAAGATCTTGAGCTTTATCTTAAATGTTGGAAAGCAGCCCTTAGACTTGGATGATGATGGAGGGTAGTGAATTCACTAAGTTTGATGAAAAGTATGATGAAAAGTGAAGGTTGGAGAGGGATTTGGGTATGGAAATCACGCTGACTTCGAGAGAGGTTTTCTGGATTTGTTGAGAGTGATATCTATCAGATCCGGGCTCTCTTTGCAAGTGAGGTCAGGCCTCCTTTTTATTGGCCCAGGGCATTGATGATCGTCATAGACCTATTCCTGCCAATTGGCAGGTGAGTTTAGGCACACTACCGATAGGCAGGGTCTAGGACCTACCGTTTGGAAGTGTCTTTCGGGCCTTTTCAAAAAATCAGTCGCAGCACGCAAACCGTTGATCATAATCATTCAAGGGATAGACCATTGGAAACATAATTCAGATACCTTCGAAAGTCATTGGACTAATCCCGAGTTCAAAGTTGACTTTGGGTCAAATATGGCTTGGAAGCATTCGTTTCTCCATTGTACGAGGAATCGTCGGACGCAAATGGATCGTTCGTCCGCATGGTACGTCAGAATCATGCACGGGGCAGACCGTTAGAAAGGTTAGGAGATGTAATTCGACATTACAAAGAGTTTGATCCAGTTTGGGGAGTTGAATTTGTTCAACCGGGCCCTGAAAGCATTCAGTGACCTCTCAAAGTAAAACGAATCATTCGCCCATACCGTAAGTCGGAATCGAACACGGAGCAGACCATTAGAAAGGGGTTTTAGTTCCCTTTAAAGATTCATTCAGTCTCGGTTGAGTTGAAGACTTTGACTTAGGTCAAAGAAAGTTCGGGAGCTCTCAGTGGCCTCCTGATTGAGTTTCGGGGGAAAATAGGTCATTCGTCCGCATGGTAAGTCGGAATCGAACATGGGATGGACCGTTGGAGAGGGGTTTCAGTTCCCTTCGAAGATTCATTCAATCTTGGTCGAGCTGAAGACTTTGAATTTTGATCAAATGGAGCCTGGGGGTGCCCGATGGCTTCTAGGTCAGTACTCAAGGTATGACCTGGGTTTGTAGTGATAAAGGGAGGTGCTAGGGACCTAAGGAGAGTTTAGGGGGTAAAAAAATGGGGTGTCTATAGAGCCCCTCGATGGGTGAGTTTGGAACAAATGATAGCCGTCGAATAGACACCGCATGATGCTTTTGAGGGAGTATGACCAATTCAGAGGGTCGAGGCCAATTCTGAGGACCTACGGAGTGTGATGAGGATAACCAATTCTGTGGGTAGAAGCCGATTATGCAGGCTTAAGTTGAGATGACTAATTCTGTTGGTCGAAGCCAATTATGCGGGCTTAAGTAGAGGTGATCAATTCCGCGAGTCGAAGCCCATTCTGTGGGCTTATGTAGAGATGACCAATTTGGTGGATCGAAGCCAATTACGAGGGCTTAAGGTGAGATGACCAATTCTGCGGGTCGAAGCCAATTATGCGGGCTTATATAGAGATGACCAATTCTGCGGGTCGAGGACAATTCTGAGAGCTTATGTAGAGATGACCAATTCTGTGGGTCGAAGCCAATTTTGCAGGCTTATGGTGAGATGACCAATTTTCTGGGTCGAAGACAATTCTATGGGCTTATGGTGACGATTCAAGACCGAGGTCAATTCTGACCTAAGAGAGGTGACGACCGAGGTTAATTCTGACCTAACTAAGTTAACGATCGATGATTGAGGTCAATTCGGACCTAAGATAGGTGACGGCCAAGGACCGAGGTCAATTTTGACCTGACTAAGGTGACAATCTAAGACCGAGGTCAATTCTGAACTAAGAGCGGTGACAACTAAGGACCGAAGTCAATTCTGACCTAAGAGAGGTGACTACCAAGGACAGAGGTCAATTCTGACCTAATAGAGGTGACGACCAAGGATCGAGGTGAATTCTGACCTAACTAAGGTGATGATCAAATGCCGAGGTCAATTTTGGCCTAAAAGAGGTGAAGACCGAGGATCGAGGCTAATTCTGACCTAACTAAGGTGACAATCCAAGACCAAGGTCAATTTTGACCTAAGAGAGGTGACCACTAGGATCGAGGTCAATTTCAACCTATCTAAGGTGTCAATCTAAGACCGAGGTCAATTTTGACCTACATTTCCTTTGGGACAATCAGGGATTCTGCTGGGGGTAAAGATTAGACTTTGGATTCCTATGGGAAATAACGAATGATCTGGGGAAAATGTACTGTCCTCCGGAGTTCTGCTGGGGAAATTCTTGTGATTTTGGGGATTTTGTAGAGGAAAGGCAAGTTTGATGTCGTAAACTCCATTGGGGAAGTGATTAGGTGGTCCAAGGTTTGGATGTTTTGCTTGAGACCTTTGGGGAATAGGGGTGATCTTTAGGGATCCTTCGAGGACGTTACCGGGAGGAGTTTTACTTGCTTTTTGAGAGTTTCGCTAGGGAAATGGGGGTTCTGCTTGAGGGAGTGTGAAATTTTCTTGGTGGAAATGTTCTAAATCCTTCCTGGGATTTTTAGGAATTTTCTGAGAATTTTTCGGGGCTTTCTAGTATTTTTGGGAATTTATGTATGAAATTTTCAGAGGGTGCCGATCGGCATGGTTCAGAGGATGCCATTCGGCAGTGGCACGGACTTTTGGACTGCCTCAGGAAGGTAAGGGGTCAGTGTCGATCGGTGGGTGGGGGGTCAATGCCGATCGGCATGACCCTTAACATCCTATATAAAGGGGGCGAATTCCTCTCATTTTTCACAGCTTCTTGCTTTCTTTTTTTCTATGATTTTCTTCTACAAATCGTTCTAGCATTCCTATCTCTAAGAAATGGCTACCTTTATGAACACTAAAGCGCACAAGGAATGGTTAACTATTGATGATTGGGAGAACGTGGAGTGGAGGGACAGGGTACCTCTTGCTTTGGGGAGTGAGAACTCTTTTGATGCATTCGATCTGGTTGCGGATGAGTGAACCTTGATGCAAGAGCCATCGCATCATCGCTGCTCGAGGGTGGTGAGCCCCGACGGTTATGTAAGTAACCTGACTTTTGGTATTCTTCTCTTTTTGGTGATTTTTCCTTCCTTCTTGAATGTTGACTAGGTCTCTTCTTTTCACGGTCTGATATCTCTTTGAAGAACATGCGTGCCCATGGGACAATGAGGCTTAAGGATGTCTGGGAGCATCTTCTACCCGTGATGCATTAGGTGGTATCATTAGCGGGTTTTGGGAGGTTGGCATCTGCGCTGGATGAGATGCCTCGATAGACAACGGTCTTATGCGCTCTGGGGGAGATATGGTTGGATACTACCCACACCTTCCATTTCAGTTTTTGAGAGATAACCGTGACTCTCATAGACGTGCAACAACTGATGGGGATGGATTGCGATGGGGAGCAGATAGAGGTGGATCACTCTCTGAGGGTGAGGCTGGAGGCTGTGCGGGCGACGCTTAGTGACGTAGGGAGGATAATCTCTGGGATTCCATCCGTCTATCCTTCCTGAAAGATGTTCTATTGAGTAGGGTGGTTGATGTGGCGGATGGGCTGCAGGTGAGGCAGATGACCCGATTTTTCATTTTTCTAGTGCTGGGAGGTTTCATGGTGGCGTCGAGTGGCGACGTCATCCATTTGTGGTTCTTGTCGTACTTAAGGATGCTTTCGAACATACCTCTCTATGATTGGGGGAGACTGACTTTGGCGACACTCTATTTTTCTTTAGATGCATTCAGCCGGTGCTGCCGACAATCTTTTACTGGAGCCACGTATCTTCTTGAGGTATTTCTTTAATTTTGTGCATTTTTCCTTTCACGCATTTGCATTTTCCTTATGCGTCTCTTTTTATTGTGAATCTTATCTTTGGCAGACGTGGTTCTATGAGGTGATTGGGTGCAATACCCAGCTGATCGCCTTGAAGGACGAGACTGTTGGGAACTTCTGTCGATTGTATCGATGGCGCAAGGCCAATTGGCAGTCGAAAGGATCTCTCTCTCTGGAGGAGGTACGTAAGGTCTTGAATGGTCTAACTAGTGGTAGTGTAAGACTCTTTCCTTTTCAGCCTTGATTTTTTGCACGTTCTGATTCTGTATTGAATTATGCCTGCTGTGGATTTTTAGGTGACTTTTCACCCTTGGGGGATAGCCATTTAAGATACAGGGGCAACCGGGGTGAATGCACAGATGAGGCATTTACTGGCGCATGAGTTCGGCCATTCCTGATGTCTGGGGGAGTGGGTGGTTTGGCAGATTGCTGAGGAGGAGGTGGTGGTTCCACCTACGCAGCCTCATATGTCTATGAGGTAGGAGCGGCAGCTGCCGAAGGATGCGAGGATCGCGGCGATGATCGACGAGTCCTACTTGTTGTATACTGATACGGCCACACCGTATGACTATATGGACTTTATGACGAGCTGGTTGATGGAGACCAGCATATATGATGCATTGCCTTTCCCTTCTATGGATTCGAGTTGGGCGGTGGGGTCCTCCCATAATGGCGGTGGTCCATCGACGGTGGCGACTTCAGAGGTTCCCTTTGTGCGATTGCATACCCCTTCATACAACATTCAGTGGGCTGATGAAGGGATGGTGCCTATGTTGCATTGTCCTCTTGCGATGGATCCGATGAACTTGGGTTTGACAGAGGAGGTTCTTCGTCCTGCGGTATACCTTCTTCCTCTTTTTGGTTCCTTTTCTGTTTTGATCCTTCTTTGATACTAATTTTGGCTTTTACTTAAAACAAGTTCGTGTGTTGGCCACTTGGCTGAGGGACATCAGAGACTGGATATCTTCGGCGACTACCCATATTCGGGATGAGGTCCCGGTTCCTTCTTGTTTGGTGTTGTCTGCTTCATCCGGGGAGGACTTTGGCTCGGGTAGTAGTGGTGCGTCATCTCGTCGTAGGAGATAGAGAGCGTGTCATAGGGGTGGAAGCTCTTAGAGAGAGGGTGAAGGGTAAGTGATAGAGAATATGGGTTCGGGCTGAGTCCCGTTATTTTTTGCTTTTCTTTTATTTCCTTCAAAACTTGATGTAACACAGAAGAATATATATATGCAATGCAATGGGATTTTTTATTATCCTTTGTTAATGACGAATGAGTGAATGCATGCACATGCACTTTTACTTTGCTGCTGAGACCGTAAAAAGAGATCTTTTTGGGATTCTGAGAAAGTTTTAAGAATGGGAAATTATATAGGGGTGGAAAAGGAATTTTAAGATTCTGTTGAGAATATCAATTTATTTTTATTGAGCCTCTGATTTTGGCAAAAGAGGAAAAAGGAAAATTTCCAAAAATAGGGGATTACCGATTGGCAAGACCCTTGTCCTGCCTATCGGCATTCAAGTCCAATCCCATCAATTCAAACCTTTGATTAGTGCCCTTTTTATCTTCTTAGTACTTTGTGGGGTAGGATTCCCTCTGATTTATGTAGGGATTATGTCTTTTGTGAGGGTTCTCAAGTAATAAAAGGGGTAGGGGTGGAGTGTTTTCATCACACCTTTACATTCTTACTTACTTTCCTACTATCTCTTAGTCCTGCAAGATGTCTCTCCCTGGTAGCATTGAGTTTGCTAACCACCTCAAAGCCTTGGAAGCGATGTTCTCTTATAATGTCGACTATGATGCTTTCAACATGCGTTGAGTCTCTTTGTGGCGCAATCGGTCCATTGAGTGGAACATGCTGATGGCGACGGTATAATTTTGGTACCCAAAAGACCATGTATTCCTCTTTAGGTTAGATGAAGTTTGTCCTACCTACGAGGAATTTTCTGCCATGCTGTGGATAAATCCCAGTGTTGCTACAACTTTACCTGAATTTTCTCGTTCTCCCAGGGATTTGCTTGCTGGGCTTCTTTGTATTTCGTCTTCGGCGACTAGATCACTGGTTGCTGGAGGAATGATCTGCCTCCTAATGGTGTTGAAGTCCATGCATTTATGGGAAGTAAGTGATGCTGTATCCTTTACACTGGGCCTGGTTTGAAAATTATTGCTGGTGACTGGGGAACTGTTGGTGGATTCACAACTTGCAGCCATTACTTCATGGATGTCATACCGTCGCAATCCTACGACGGTGATACTGTTAGAGACCCTGAACGGTCTGGATGCATGGAGAGAAGGTCGTTCTAACTTCCTACGGGGTAGCCTCGTGATGCTGTTCATGTGGCTATCTGAAAGACTTCGCCTGATGACTCTTCCAGAATATACTTTGTCGGTTGTACCCAACTTCTTTTCGCATCACTTCTTCAGCGTTGGCCTGTATATTGAGAGCTGGGAGAATTGGCTTATGGAGCATGGGGATCGGAATCTGTACTAGTCAGTACCTTGGTGGGGACAGTTGCTGCCTATTCTGGAGCTAGGAGAATTCCCGTATGTGTGGATGGTTGGTCTAAGCCAAACCTCTTTTTATTTCCCTTGGCGACTTCTGCTCCAATTTGGCTGGGAGTAGGTTGTGCCACCTGGGACACTAGACTTCTTTCCGGTAGAATATTTGACTGAGCATCTGCGCCTGTGGCTTCTCTCTCTGTGGGAGATTCGACGTCCGTTGACCCATCCCTTTCAGTCTGTTAGGACAGTTTGGCATATCCCTAGGGATTATCTGAAGTGGTTGTGGAGGAGAGTGGTTAGCAAGATGTTGGCAGTGGAGACTGGAGAAAAGTGTTTTGTCTCATTTGACACCATGGAAGGAGGTGTTATGGTTTTTTTTAAGCTGGTTCGAGCTTATCGGTCCACAGAGTGTCCACGACACTCTGTTCAGGCACGGGAAACTTGGGGAGCCCAGGATGCAAATGATGATGACAGAGCGGGCTCCTCTGGTAGCTGTGGGTAGGATGGTTTATTTTGTAATGGGGAATAAATGTGGGGATTTTATTTTGGCTTTTTTAGGAAGGTAGGGGGAAAGGGAGTTATTCATTCCATTTCTTATGTAATATGTACCGTAATTTCTTATTAATGAAATGAATAAGTTTTTTATCATCCAATTGTGCCTTTCGATGAATTTTGTTTTTTTGAGCTATCTATATCGATCGCTAAGGCATACATAATCCTTTTGTTCAAATATATGTTAGAATGAAATGTCGTTCTCGGAGGTAAGAAAAGAATAGTATTTTATGAAAAAGAAAGGGACGTGCTCATGTAAGGTGTATGAGCTGCCTGTATACCTCTAGGATTTTGAAAATGGTTATTTCAGAGAATCAGGCCCACGTAGTTCAGGGTAGGGGAAATGAATAGATTTTTTTATTGTTTTATTTTAGAATATAAAGGAGATGAGAAGAGTCATAGCGCGCCGAGATTTCGCACTAGGGGCAGAACTTCTTGAGACGGTCCAGGTTGACTGGACGAGCAATATCTTCCCCATCTAAATTAGTAAGAATGGCATCACCACCGGATAAGATCTTTCTTACAATGTAGGGGCCGCTCCAATTGGGCTTGAATTTCCCTCGGGGGTCCCAGATGGGTTCTATGATTTCTTCGAGGGCTAGGTCCCCTTCTTGGACACCACGATCCTTTACCCTCTTGTTGAATGAATGCGCTATTCAGTGATGTTACCCTTGTATGTGGTATAGTGATTTTAATCTCCTTTCGTCTGGGAGGTTCAGTTCTTCAAGATCGCTTTGGCACCAATCTTCTTCACTGACCTTACTTTCAAGCATAACGCGTAATGAGGGTATTTCCAGCTCCACTGGTAGGAATACTTCCATGTCGTAGACTAGAGAGTAAGGGGTAGCCCCAGTAGAGGTTCTAATGGAGGTTCAGTAGCCCTAGAGGGCGTACGAGATCCGGTCATCCCAATCCCGATAACTTTCGGTCATTTTGCTGATGATGGCTTTGAGGTTCTTATTGGCAGCTTCAATTGCACCATTGGTCTGAGGTCGGTAGGGAGAAGATTTTTTTCTCTGAATCCCATATTCTTTTACCACCTCTGTGACTTCTGCCTCGAAATACAACCCATTATCTGATACTAGCTCGTGTGGGACCCTGTACTGGCAGATGATGTTTTTCTTAACAAATTTGGGCACTTTCTTAGCGTTCAGCACTACGTATGACTCCGCTTTGACCCATTTAGTGAAGTAATCAATGGCAACTAGGATGAACTCATTCCCATTATAATCCTTCGGTGTAACCTTCCCTATAATGTCGATACCCCAGGTGGAGAACAGCCAGGGAAAGGTCAAGTTGTATAATTCATGTGGAGGCAGATGCTGAAGGTTGGAGAATTATTAGCATTTGAGGCATCTCTAGACATAGGCGATGTAATCCTGGGTCATGGTGGTCCAGTAGTAGCCTTGTGAGATGATCTTCTTGTCAAGAATGTGACCATTCATGTGGGGTTCTCATTCCCCACTGTGGATCATCTGTATTATCTTTTCAATGTCAGCCCCTGTGATGCAGTGCACATGAGTTCCATCAAAGTTTCTTTTGAGCAGTCTTTTGTGGTAGATGATGTACTGGGCAGCCAGTCTTCGGAGGGTTGATCGATCTTTCTTATTGTAACCCTAAGGATACCTGCCATGCTTGAGTAGGTGCTACATATATAGTACCAATAATTGTCTATCTCGGGATCTTTTGTGGTGACGAGCTCAATATAGTAGCAGTGGGTTGGTTTGTCTTGCTTTTGAACTAGTAAGGGGGTCATAGTTATTCCTTCGGGAATGTCAACCATAGAGGATAAGGTCGTAAGAGCATCGTCTAGGTTATTCTTTGCTCGAGGTAGGTAATGGAAGGTGATATCTCTGAATTAGGAGGCTAGTTCTTCTAAGTGGGCATGGAAAGGTTGGAGTTTATCGTCCTTAACTTTACACTTTCTGAGCACTTGACCGATGATGAGGGAAGAATCCTCGTAGACATCAAGGCATTGAATACCTTTCTCGAGAGAAACTTTGAGGCCTACTGTGCATGCCTCGTATTCAGTCATGTTGTTGGTGAAAGGGAACTCCAACTTGATGGTGATGGGAGTGTGGGAGTCATCTGGGGCGATCAGAAGTATCCCAATGCCATATCCCTTCTTGTTGGAAGCTCCTTCAAAGAACATTTTCCATCGAAGGTTGTCTTGAGCAGTGCAAAGGATGCTTTCATTTGGGAATTCGGAGATCCAGACATCAGCTTCTTCCATGGGGTAATCAGCGAGGTAGTCAGAGATGGATCTTCCTTTCATGGCTTTTTGCGTGACGTACATGATATCTAACACAGCTAGGATCATAAACCATCGATCCCTTCGACTAGATAAATCGGGTTTATCAAGTAGGTATTTGATGGGGTCCATTCGGGATATAAGTTTGATGGGGAAGGCGAGTATGTAGTGCCGCATCTTTTGGGTGACCCAAACAAGTACGACACACGCCTTTTCCATAGCGGTGTAGTTAACCTCATACCCGGCTAATTTGTGACTGGCGTAATAGATGCCTCTTTCTTGGCGGGAATCTTTAAGGTATTGGGCTAGCAAAGTCCCAGTTGCAGTGTCGGTTATGGTTAGGTATAGGAGCGAGGGGAGACCAGGCTGTGGTGGCATGAGTACCGGGGGTTAGGTCAGATATTGTTTGATTCGGTCAAAAGCTTCTTATCATGCCTCGTTCCAAATCTTGGTTGAATCCTTTCGGATGAGTTTGAAGATAGGTTCGCATATGGAGGTTAGCTGGCTGATGAACCGGCTGATATATTGCAATTTACTAAGTAAACCTAAGACTTCTTTCCCTATTCAGGAAGGTGGCATCTCAAGTATGGCTTTCGCTTGGAAGGATATGCTTCTATCCCTTTCTCACTTACCATGAATCCCAAGAGTTTTACCTTTGTAATAACTAAGATGCATTTCTACGGATTGAGTCTTATCTGATACTGTCACAGTCGTTCAAAGAACTTTCGGAGAGAAAGAACATGACCTTCTCTAATTTTGGACTTGATAATCATATCATCCACATAGACTTCAACTTCTTCGTGAATCTGATTATGTAGGATGGTGTGGCAGCCCTCTGGTAGGTAGCCCCAGTGTTCTTGAGACCAAATGGCATGATGGTATAGCAAAAGGTTCCCCATGGCGTGATGAAGGTGGTTTTTTCTTGGTGGTCTGGGGGCATTTTTATTTGGTTGTATCTGGCAAACCCATCGATGAATGACTTGAGAGCATGACTGGAAGTGTTGTCCACGATCATGTCGATATTGGGTAATGAATAACCATCCTTTGGAGAGGCTTCGTTGAAGTCTCGATAGTCTACACACATCCGAACTTTTCCTCTTGATTTTGGCACGGGCACTATGTTGGCTAGCCATGTGGGATATTCGATCACCCAAATGAAACCTACGTTCAACTGTTTGACCACCTATTATTTGGCCTTGAGCGACCATTCGATGCGAAGCTTTCTCAACTTTTATTTAACCGGCTTGTAATCTGGGAGAGTGGGGATCTCGTGCTCATATATTCAAGGATCAATGTCGGACATATCATCGTAGGAACATGCGAAGACATCCACGAATTCCTTTAGCAATTCTTCGAGTTGTGCACGCTCATTCTCATCGAGGGTAGCCCCTATCCTAATCTCGCGCAGCTGGGTACTAGAACCGAGGTTCACAACAACAGTCTCTTCTTCATTAACTTGAATGCGATTATGTTATTTATTATTAACCTTATTTAGATCAGTTAATAATTTTTCATTTGCAAAATCATCATCATCAAAAGTTTTATTAGAATCCAAACAGTTAATATAAGGCATAACAAGATACTCAAAATCTTCATTTATTTCATTGATATGAAAAATACAATTGAGAACCTAGTCAAAAGAGGACTCGATTACATTTGAATAAGGATAGACAATAGAAGAATAAATGGGGTAAACATTTGGATTAGGGGAGATTTCAGCAGGTAGAATTGGCACAGCATGCTAGTTGAGGAGAGGTGTATCAGCAGCTTTAATCAGTTGGGATAGATCCGCTGATGTAGTGCCTGAGTGAACCATGTAGAGTGTTAGCCCTAGTGTTTGTAAGTTAAAGGAATCTTTAAGGTCACTTTCCTTAGTCTCTTCAGTATCTTTGATGAGCAGTTGTATATGGTGTTGGGAACTTTCATCCAATGGGTCGCTATCTGTGAAGAAGATCTCCTTTTTAGGCTTCATCTTCTTTTCTGTATAGTCATACCATGGTTCAGGAAAGACTCAAAAGGGGAAGTATTGGCCCTCTTTGATGAATCTCCCATTCAAGGAGTTACTTGGGATAGTCTGGATGCAGTCTAGTCCTATTTTTGGTCGAGACTGATGGATCATTCTGAGCTCTTATTCAGATGGTTGATACCCCAAACCATAAGGAGGGAAAGTCTTCTTCAGTTTAATTGACTCAAGTATTGCTGTCTTTACCCTAACCCTAGTCCGAGCATGAAGTTCATGTTTATGAACATATGAATCACATTGACGTTGCCATGAGGGTCGTATTCTGGACAAACCCTTTCTTTAAAGTTGTCCCATGCCGGGAGTAAAATTGGTTCAACTCAGAATCCTGATTTGAGCATATCATTTGACCAGTGTTGTATCTCAAGGATTGGACTTCTCGTACTTGCACCATCGGCATTGTCGTCGTCACCCAAAATGGTAATGACCCGTCCGTCGGCGAAGAACTTTAAAAACTGATGGAGTGAGGAAGACATGCCCTTGATACTGTGGAGCCAAGGTCATCCTAACAGTAGGTTGAAACAGGCTGGGATGTCAATAACTTGGAATTCAATGACATGGTTTATAGGGCCATCCCTATTACAAGCTTTATGGATCCCATCACCTCCCGACGGGTATTATCCTAGGAATGCACAGCAGCGGAGGTTGGAGTGAGGTCGCTTTCCTTCAGGAATAAACATTTGAAGGTTCTTAGCGGGCAGACATTCAAGGCGGGTCCATTATCGACAAGAGAGAGTGGTACAACCTTTCCCATAGCATCGACGGAAATGTTGAGTGCATGATTTTGTTTTGGCCCAATCTTGGGAATTTCTTCTTCGAAAGAGGATAGCATTCGGGTAGAGGTCAAGGATCCGACCAAATTTACCGCTTCTTCTGGTGTGGTAGAAGGATGAACTGTGGGTCCAGTGAGCAACTTGATCAGCGTTTATGTGCATCTGTGAAGACATGAAAAGCCCCCATAAATTGATGTTAGATTGAGTTTTCCTTAGTTGATCGAGAATCTTTCTCTCCTCGAGGGGCATCTCTGGCATAGGAAGGTTTTCAACACCCTTCCCTTTGTCACTTTCTGGTAGTGAGCTTGGAATCTTGTAATGCCTCCCTGATCTGGTCATATGATTTACTGAAGAAGGGAAAAACATGAGTCCCATTTCCTCGTCGATCTCGGGTTGTTTTTCCACCTTGTTTATTTCTCCAAGGAGTTCTTCAAATGATATCATTCCACACATGTCGTCTACTGGGCTAATTTTCTCGAAAGCTTGTTCTTCATTTGAATCTCTAAATTCTTCCCCCCGGCTGGTGGCAACAATTCTGTCTTTCCATGCAAAGTCAATGCATTCCACAAATTCAATGGCTTCTTCATACAAGTCATCCAATTCTGTGGGGATGTGTAAGGGTGAAGGGATCAGGTGCCCCTGCAGCTTCAGAGCATCAAGTAACTTGGTCATACTGCAAAAGTTGTTGGTTTACCTGAATAATTCTGCCATAATCTGGGTGACATCATCCAGGCTAACATAATCGGTCGGTACTACCCAACTATCTGACTCTCGGGCCCATTTCCGTGCTTCCAAGAACAGCGCACTGAATCTATGGCAATCAAGGATCATTTGTGAGGGAAATTTCAGCCCGAACTCTAGGAGTTGGTTTAACACTTCTGACAATTCCATGCTTCCATTTTCAGAACGGGTACGGACAACAATGCATGCTCTATTAAGGAGTGACAGTGCCTAATCAGCGAGGCTAGTATGGTTTAGGAGTGAATCTGGGAAAATTTGGAGAGGTTTAGTGTGACACCCCGACTAATTAAATACCGGGTAGCTACTCCTTTATTAAATCAATACAAAATGCCAAGTTGGTTCAGTCAATAGCATCACTGTCGAAAACATTTTAGTAATTACTAACCACCTAGTATTTAAAAAGTAAGTTGCCAAATCTTAAGTTAACTCTGATTAACATGCAAAAAAGAATAATGGAAGAACAACATAATCCATTCACCATAACGAAGTAATAAATAACCATCAAAGTAATAAAAGTCCGGAGGAAAACTCCTCACAACAATCCCACATTTGGAAATAAAATGATAAGTCTGAATCCTGAATTAATACATGCCATAAGTCTGAATAACTGAAATAAATGAAATGTCTCTAAAGAAATGGGCGATATGCCCTACAACTGATAAATGCTGAATAGAGTCAATGTAGAAGAAGCGTCTACAAGCAAAGTCCTGTAACTTCCACAAATAGCTACAGCTCGTCACCTGAATGAGGATTCTAAGCATGGTGTCCTTGTGGCTGGGCAGCTAAAATGGTTTTAACAAAAATAGATTTGAAAGCAAATGGGTCAGAGCCCGAAAGTGGAAATCATTTTTAAAAACTGCAAGTGTTTTAATAACATTAAAACATTAAATGCAAAATACATGTTAGGACGTGCACTCACATGGAATCCTCACCTCTCGACTACATGTGCACTCCTAACGTACCGTACCCATCTAAATGACATCCATAACTAACCAAACCGTAATAAGTTCTAACCCTTACTACTCGATCCCCATAGTATATTCTAGTGTTAACAAAAGAATAAAGGGCTTTACTTAAACTCGGATTCTCAATTTGCCAAACAATTCACTGTTGATTAACCCGTTATATTTTCTCAAAACGTTTCCGTATTTATACACACAATAACACATGAAAGTTCCCATTAATTAAGTGTATATTATTCACGCCATAAATATACAATACAAGAACCCCGAGACTAGCTGTGGTACACACATACTCTGCTATCCATCCCGGTACATCACGTACATAAGGATCACATATTCCGAATCTCTCAGGAATAGTTCTCAGATAACAACATCACAAATAATGGAGGCGAACACAGTCACATCACATGGGTCACGCACATACCTGCGCTCCCACGATCAGTAGACTTATTAACATCCCAATAACTCCTTCTCTGACCTATGTTCATCGAGGTAACCAGTCTAAATACGGGCAACACAAGGATTAGAGGGCCCTAAGCGAACGCGAACCTCCCGTGATAGCAAGTATGGTAGGTATGTCATACACATAAAATCAGTGCATATGTACTAAGTATGCACACGTCTTAGTAATCACCATAATATATAGGTACATATCTCTTCTCGTACTGACATATAATACTACACCGTTTATATGTTCCCGGTTAATATAATTAATTTGGTCGTCAATAGCTCGCATCGTAATAGACACTCACGTCCTACTTCATGTTTTCCCTTAGGTTCAAACCACACTGCTAGGTTTGACTCCTCATTATAACCCAAACATCCCAAATATATCAATTAATCATCAAGGGAAGGCTATCTCTATGTATACACAAGGTTACGGGACACTCGGGATCAAAACAGGCTAAAAAGCCTAAACTGTCAACTCGTTCGAAGTCTCGTTCGAACGAGGCTGTTCGAATGAGAGTTCGTTCAAACGAACTGGGCCTTCTAACGAGATCTCGTTCGAACTAAAGTCTTCGAATGAACATCCCTCTCGTTAGAACCCAAACTGTCAACTCGTTAGATGCTCGTTCGAACGAGCTCGTTCGAACGAGCTCGTTCGAACGACCTGGGCAGGTCTTCTAACGAGTGGCCAGATTCAAGCCCAGAAATTCCTATCTCGCTTTTCCAATTTCTCTACACCTCAAATCTCATCCCAATAATAATCTAACGATTGTTTAAGTTTACTAACCGTCCCTAACCATCCTTAGGTAACATATTAACATGTTTGGGGGTATTAATTTATCCTAACATCATTCAAATATCAAATCTCTACATATTTTTTCCCAATTTCAAACACATGAACCCTAGAATTTATAAATCATCTAGAAGTCTAATTAAGTCCGTTTTTGGTTTCATACTAATTGTAATATCATCAGAATAATCATCAACTACAAATCTACATGCAATTTCCTCATCAAGAATGTAATTTCTATTTCCAATTTAATGGGTTTTTCATTAACTCCCAAGAACAAATCAGGTTTTTATCAATTCCTACACATGGATGAAACATTCTCTATAAAAATGAAATTAAATCACTTGCCTTAATGGTAACTCTGGATTTGATGACAAATTAATGGATGGTTCTCTCTCTCTCTGCAGATTTCTCCTCTCTTCTCTCTCTACAAGCTTTCTTCTCCAAAGTTAATGGTGGCTAGGGTTTGTGCTTTAGAAATTCTTTTGGAACAAGTTCAATAACCTCCGTAGCCTATTTGGGTATTAGTGGGTTAATGCCAAATCAGATATTAACTCCCAATTTTCGTAGGTTTTAATTCCCAAAAATCCAAAATTACCAAACTACCTCTACACGTTGCCGGTGTGGCCTAAAAATGCCCCGGGACTCAAACCAAACCCTCGGCTAGTGTTTTCTGACTATTTCAACCCTTACGGACGCGTTGGCACACTCAAAACGACCATACGGTTTATAGAAATAAAATTAACTTTTTAATTATCATAATTATATACCATGACGCGATTGTCACACGCGTCTCAACAAAATTCACAAATTGTCGTATTTCAATCTCACGACAAATTTCATACTTCAACATCATGTATAATCATATATGCACATATAATCAAATACCAACTCGCATCACGCTAGTATTTTTAACCCGGATTAATTTCCAATTAATACGCATTTAATTTAATTAATCCCATAAATAAATATGCCAAAAATACGGGGTATTACATACTTCCCCCCTAATAACTGAATTTCGTCCCGAAATTCGGAACTAGAAAGTACCTGGTAAGAACAACTCTGGATAACGTTCGCGCATCTCATCCTCGCGCTCCCATGTGGACTCCTCGACATTATGATTTCGCCACTGAACATGCACTAACGGAACTTTCTTTGACCTTAGTTTCCGCTCACTTCGGTCCAAAATAGCAATCGTCCCTTCCTCGTAGGAGCTATCAGGCTGGAGATCGATGTCATCCAAAGCAATATGAGAATGAGCCAAATCGTCTCTAAGATATTTCCTTAGCGAGGAAATATGAAATATATCGTGAATCCGATGCAAGTGCTCCGGTAATCCAAGCCTATACGCAACCGGTCCAATCCGCTCAATAATAGGAAATGGTCCCACATGTCTCGGTGCCAACTTCCCCTTTTTACCCAAACGCATGATCCCCTTCATAGGAGATACTCTAAGCAAAACCTGGTCCCCCACTTGTAACTCTCTGAAGAACCTCTTCGCGTCGGCATAGGACTTTTGCCGATCCTGAGCTACCCGAATGCGACTCCGAATCAATTCTATCCTCGCCGACGTATCCTGAATCACTTCCGGCCCAAGTAGTTTGTTGTCCCCCACCTCCAACCAACATTCTAGGGAACGACACGGTCTACCGTACAACGCCTCAAATGGAGCCATGCCAATGGTGAACTGGTAGGAGTTGTTGTAAGCAAACTCCACCAGTGGAAGGTATTGCTCCCATCCACCCCCAAAATCAATGATACTCATACGTAGCATGTCCTCCAACATCTGGTTTGTACGCTTCGTTTGCCCATCGGTCTGCGGGTGATATGCCGTACTCAACCGCAATTCCGTGCCCATGGCCTCCTGAAAACTCTCCCAAAACCGTGAAACAAATATCTTGTCTCGGTCAGACATGATATTTAGGGGCACACCGTGAAGTCTCACTATCTCTGAAATAAAGAGCTGGGCATACTGTCCCGCAGTGTAGTCTGTCCTTACGGGTAGAAAATGAGCGACTTTGGTCAACCTGTCCACAATTACCCAAATGGAGTCATGACCTCTCTGTGACGTAGGCAAACCCGTGATAAAGTCCATGGATATGCTCTCCCACATACACATCGGGACCTCCAACGGTTGTAGAAGTCCTGACGGTCTTTGATGATCCACTTTTACTAGCTGACAAGTGGCGCATTTTGAAACAAACTCGGCAATATCTCTCTTCATCCCGCTCCACCAATACTGTCGTCTCATGTCTTGGTACATTTTGTCCCCACCGAGATGTACCGCGAACCGTACGCCGTGCGACTCTGCCATCACCTCGTGCCGCAATTCTTCCCCTTCCGGAATTACCAATCTCCCATTGAAGCGTAATCCCCCGTCTGAGCTAACGGTATAGGATTCGGCTACCTCTGCTAATAATCGAACTATCTTCTCCTGACAGAACGAGTCATTTGCCTGTGCCCTTACTACCTTCGTGATAATTTGCGGTGTAACGGTCATCACAGACATGAATGATCGGGCCACTGCATCCTGGTGTCCCAATTCCTTCCACTTGGCCTTCCACACTTCTGCCACCTCATCTACTGGCCTACGGCTCAACGCGTCTGCTACCACGTTAGCCTTCCCTAGGTGGTACTGGATATCAAACTGATAGTCCTTCACAAACTCAAGCCACCTTCGCTGCCGCATATTCAACACCTTCTGCGTGAATAGGTACTGTAGGGACTTGTGGTCTGTGAACAATCGAAACTTCTCCCCTAATAGATAATGTCTCCAAATCCGTAGGGCAAATACCACTGCCGCCAACTCCAAGTCATGAGTGGGGTAATTCTTCTCATGAGGCTTTAGCTTATGAGATGCATAAGCAATGGCTTGACTCTTCTGCTGCAATACATCTCCAAGTCCTTGCAAGAACGCATCGGTGTAAACTAAATACTCTACTCTCGGTCTCGGCAATGCTAACACAGGTGTTGAGGTCAACTTATCCTTCAATTCATCGAATGCCAACTGACAGTCATCACTCCAGATGAATGGCACACCCTTACGAGTCAGATGTGTCAAAGGACCTGCTATCTTCAAAAATCCCTGAATGAACCTCCTGTAGTATCCTGCTAATCCCAAGAAACTACGGATCTCCGTCGGTGTCGTGGGTTATCCCCACTCCCTTACCGTGGATACTTTCCCCGGATCAACAGATATTCCCCGATCAAAAATAATATGTCCCAAAAACTGGACCTCCTTCATCCAAAACCCGCACTTCTCATACTTTGCATACAGCTTGTTCTGACGTAGCGTCTGCAAAACTTGCCTCAAATGCTCGGCGTGCTCCTCCTCTGTCTGGGAGTAAACCAGAATATCATCAATAAAGATAATGACAAACTGATCTAGGAAATCCCTGAACATCCTATTCATCAAATCCATAAACACGGCTGGAGCATTGGTCAAACCAAAAGGCATAACCCGAAACTCGTAAGAACCATATCTCGATAAGAACGCAGTCTTCGAGACGTCCTCCTCCCTGATACGCAACTGATGGTATCCTGGTCTCAAATCAATCTTTGAGAAGAATGAAGCTCCTCTCAACTGGTCGAATAAGTCATCGATTCGAGGTAACGGATACTTATTCCGTATCGTGACCTTATTCAACTCCCGGTAGTCCACACACAATCTCAGTGAACCATCTCTCTTCTTCACGAACAACACAGGGGCACCCCACGGTGAAGTACTCCTCCGAATAAACCCCTGACCCAACAACTTCTCAATCTGATCCCGTAACTCCCTCATCTCAGCTGGAGCCATACGGTACGGTGCGCATGCTATAGGTCTCGTATCTGGCAATAAGTCTATAACAAAGTCTATCTCTCGACTGGGGGGTAGGCCTGGTATCTCCTGAAACACATCAGAATACTCCCTGACAACTGGGATCGAATTTAAAGGAATCACAACCTCCTTAGAGGTATCCTCTTCTAAGTAATACAAATGAGCGGTCGAGCGTCCCTCTGGGCGAGGCATCGCCACTACAAACATCTCTTGCCCCGGAATGGAAAAAACAATGCTCCCACCGAAGCAATCAATCATGGCTCTATAATCCGCGAGCCAATCCATACCGATGATCACATCGTGAACATGCATATCTAATACCAACATATCTGCAGGTAATACCAGACTACCAATCTCTACCCCTACTCCCCGGCATATAAAGAAAATAAGTGACCCACTCCCCAATGGTGAGTCTACACACGTCACTGTGCTCTCTGCCGTAGCTAACAACCCTAAGGCTTTCGCAAAATATGTAGCTATAAAATAGTGCGTTGCCCCCGTATTAAACAAAAATTGACCCATAGCTCCATGGATAGGAAACGTACCATCAATCGCGGGTGGTGCCTGCGGAGCTGCTGCCTGGTGGACGTTATAGACACGTCCATACTGTAATTGTCCCTGCTGCACAGGAACTGCTGGAATGGTTGGAAGAGCTGGCACCTGGGCTGGAGCTGGAAGAGCAGGTGGAAAAAGTGGCCTTTGTGGCTCATGTCGAGCACCCTACTGCTGCTGCGGGGCCCTTCCCCTATCAGGACAGTCCTGGCGTTTATGGCCAGTCTTGCCACAAATGAAACATTTCCCTGGGAAGTTCCCCCCTCTTTGTCCTTGCTGCCCCCGGTCCTGGTGGCCATTACCGTTCCTCCACTGGCCCTGCTGAAACTGTTGTTGACCATTCTGACCCTGCTAGTTCTGATGGCCGTTCGGACCCTGATGGCCCTGCCGAAAACCTCCTTGTCCGTGCCTAAAATTTCCTGACCTGAACCTCTTGTGATCCCCCTGCTGGGTACCCTGATCACCCTGCCTTTGCCCCTGAATAGATTGTGCCCCACTGGCACCATTTCCCCCAGTCCTGCCCTGATGGATGGACTCTCCTGACCTCTTGCCTTCAGTCATGTGAAGGAGATGATCCTGGCAGTGTAAAAGTGCAGCGTTAACCACATCAGAATAAGTGGCTAACGAGAGGTTCCCTAACAAGTGCTGACGAATCCTCCATGTCAACCCATCCGTGAATTTCTGTATCTTCTTCTCCTCGGTCGGTATCTCATCCGGAACAATATTCAGAAGATCAGTAAATTCAGCCTCATACTCGGCCAGAGTCTTACCCTCCTGTCGAAGGCTCCTCAACTTCCTCCTCATTTCCGTGTGAACAGCTGACGGAAAGTATTTGCGGTCGAACCGCACCCAGAACTCCTGAACAGTGAGAGTGTCTCTCTCCTCCACGGTAGTAATAGACTCCCACCACTGCAGTGAAGACCCTACTAGATTAAAGGTAGCTAGTATCTACTTCTGGACATCTGTGCACTCATACATCCTCAAGTGCCGCTGTATATCCTTCCTCCACTGACTCGAAACTACCACATCGGAGCTACCTGCGAACTCCGGAGGGTGTGCTTTCTGAAAAGCATCACGTACACGTTCCCAAGCAGACGGGAATGCATGAGCCTGAACTGGCGCGGTTATCGATGCCTGAGGTGGTGCCTGTTGAACTACAGCTAGTGCGGCATTTACCGCCTGAGCCACAATGGCTGCAACTTCGGCGTCATTCATCGTGCCCTGAACTGGTGCGGGCTGTGGTTCTGGCGTAGCATCCCTGGGAACCCTTTATGCACGTCGTGGAGGCATCTGAAATAAGAATGAAGTTTATAAGTTCACAGTTATAAACTTAAAATAGCTGAAGAACGTAGCATATACAAAAGAAAACAACATTCCTAAAATATAGGGCTCTACATCAAAGAAAGCTCAGCGGAAACATAATAAGCCGTACAGATCCTAATGGACACTAGAACCTGATGCTCTGATACCACATGTGACACCCCGACTAATTAAATATCGGGTAGCTACTCCTTTATTAAATCAATACAAAATGCCAAGTTGGTTCAGTCAATAGCATCACTGTCGAAAACATTTTAGTAATTACTAACCACCTAGTATTTAAAAAGTAAGTTGCCAAATCTTAAGTTAAATCTGATTAACATGCAAAAAAGAATAATGGAAGAACAACATAATCCATTCACCATAACGAAGAAATAAATAACCATCAAAGTAATAAAAGTCCGGAGGAAAACTCCTCACAACAATCCCACATTTGGAAATAAAATGATAAGTCTAAATCCTGAATTAATACATGCCATAAGTCTGAATAACTGAAATAAATGAAATGTCTCTAAAGAAATGGGCGACATGCCCTACAACTGATAAATGCTGAATAGAGTCAATCTAGAAGAAGCGTCTACAAGCAAAGTCCTGTAACTTCCACAAACAGCTATAGCTCGTCACCTGAATGAGGATCCTAATCATGGTGTCCTTATGGCTGGGCACCTAAAATGGTTTTTACAAATATAGATTTGAAAGCAAATGGGTCAGAGCCCGAAAGTGGAAATCATTTTTAAAACCTGCAAGTGTTTTAATAACATTAAAACATTAAATGCAAAATACATGTTAGGATGTGCACTCACATGGAATCCTCGCCTCTCGACTACATGTGCACTCCTAACGTACCGTACCCATCTAAATGACATCCATAACTAACCAAACCGTAATAAGTTCTAACCCTTACTACTCGATCCCCATAGTACATTCTAGCGTTAACAAAAGAATAAAGGGATTTACTTAAACTCGGATTCTCAATTTTGCCAAACAATTCACTGTTGATTAACCCGTTATATTTTCTCAAAACGTTTCCGTATTTATACACACAATAACACATGAAAGTTCCCATTAATTAAGTGTATATTATTCACGCCATAAATATACAATACAAGCACCCCGAGACTAGCTGTGGTGCACACATACTCTACTATCCATCCCGGTACATCACGTACATAAGGATCACATATTCCGAATCTCTCAGGAATAGTTCTCAGATAGCAACATCACAAATAATGGAGGCGAACACAGTCACATCACATGGGTCACGCACATACCTGCGCTCCCACGATCAGCAGACTTATTAACATCCCAATAAGTCCTTCTCTGACCTATGTTCATCGAGGTAACCAGTCTAAATCCGGGCAACACAAGGATTAGAGGGCCCTAAGCGAACGCGAACCTCCCGTGATAGCAAGTATGGTAGGTATGTCATACACATAAAATCAGTACATATGTACTAAGTATGCACACGTCTTAGTAATCACCATAATATATAGGTACATATCTCTTCTCGTACTGACATATAATACTACACCGTTTATATGTTCCCGGTTAATATAATTAATTTGGTCGTCAATAGCTCGCATCGTAATAGACACTCACGTCCTACTTCATGTTTTGCCTTAGGTTCAAACTACACTACTAGGTTTGACTCCTCATTATAACCCAAACATCCCAAATATATCAATTAATCATCAAGGGAAGGCTATCTCTATGTATACACAAGGTTACGGGACACTCGGGATCAAAACAGGCTAAAAAGCCTAAACTGTCAACTCGTTCGAAGTCTCGTTCGAACGAGGCTGTTCGAACGAGAGTTTGTTCGAACGAACTGGGCCTTCTAACGAGATCTCATTCGAACGAAAGTCTTCGAACGAACATCCCTCTCGTTAGAACCCAAACTGTCAACTCGTTAGAAGCTCGTTCGAACGACCTGGGCAGGTCTTCTAACGAGTTGCCAGATTCAAGACCATAAATTCCTATCTCGCTTTTCCAATTTCTCTACACCTCAAATCTCATCCCAACAATAATCTAACGATTGTTTAAGTTTACTAATCGTCCCTAACCATCCTTAGGTCGCATATTAACATGTTTGGGGGTATTAATTTATCCTAACATCATTCAAATATCAAATCTCTACATATTTTTCCCCAATTTCAAACACATGAACCCTAGAATTTATAAATCATCTAGAAGTCTAATTAAATCCATTTTTGGTTTCATACTAATTATAATATCATAAGAATAATCATCAACTACAAATCTACATGCAATTTCCTCATCAAGAATGTAATTTATATTTCAAATTTAATGGGTTTTTCATTAACTCCCAAGAACAAATCAGGTTTTTATCAATTCCTACACATGGAAGAAACATTCTCTATAAAAAAGAAATGGTGGATGGTTCTCTCTCTCTCTGCAGATTTCTCCTCTCTTCTCTCTCTACAAGCTTTCTTCTCCAAAGTTAATGGTGGCTAGGGTTTGTGCTTTAGAAATTCTTTTGGGACAAGTTCAATAACCTCCGTAGCCTATTTGGGTATTAGTGGGTTAATGCCAAATCAGATATTAACTCCCAATTTTCGTAGGTTTTAATTACCAAAAATCCAAAATTACCAAACTACCCCTATACGTTGCCGGTGTGGCCTAAAAATGCCCCGGGACTCAAACCAAACCCCCGGCTAGTGTTTTCTGACTATTTTGACCCTTCCAGACGTGTTCGCGCACTCAAAATGACCATACGGTTTATAGAAAGAAAATTCACTTTTTAATTATCATAATTATATACCATGACGCGATTGTCACACGCGTCTCAACAAAATTCACAAATTGCCGTATTTCAATCTCACGACAAATTTCATAATTCAACATCATGTATAATCATATATGCACATATAATCAAATACCAACTCGCATCTCGCTAGTATTTTTAACCCGGATTAATTTCCAATTAATACGCATTTAATTTAATTAATCCTATAAATAAATATCCCAAAAATACGGGGTATTACATTTAGGAAAGTATATGGGGGTGATTTGAGTTGAGGGATCGAATTTTGGGTTCTCTTATAGAAAGATGGCATTGGCGTGATTTGGAAGTGGGTTGTGAGCAATGTTTGGCTTAGGATTGGCGGGTGGGGCGATGGTACCCCGGTTAATTATACCTTGGATTATGTTTCGAAGGTGAAGGTATTGGTCGGTGGTATGGCCATCAGTTTGGTGAAAGGCACAATGGGTATCTTCCTTAAAGTTTATTGGGAGTGGATTTGGCAATGGACGGGGATCCAAAGGTTTGATAAGGTTTTGGCATAATAAGGCTTGATAAACTTTGGAGAGGGGAGCATGGAACTCGGTGTATTCCTTTCGGACTGGGATAGGGTGGCTTTCTGGTGCCCATGAGGTGGTTGATTGAGAGATGTTATTGATGGTTGAGACTGTAACACTGGCAGGCTTGTCATATTTTCTGGGGGTGAACTGTTCGGACACCTTCTTTGGTTCGACTTCTGTTTTGGCAAGACCTTCCTCGATTTCTACTCCTGCTTCTCTGAGAGCTCGGAAGTGGGGATAGTATTTTCCTCGCATCTTTTCTCGGACATGGGTTAAGAAGTTCTTCTTCACTATGCTGACTTGTTCTACTTCGAAAGGCCGATTGGCCATGGTTGTTGCTTTTTCCCTCCATCGGGCGATGAAGTTACTGAATGATTCTCTAGGGTTCTATTTGAACAACTCTAAATCATGGTGGGTGACCTCAAGATATTCATTGTATTTGTACTGTGACATGAATTCCCGGGCTACATCCTCCCAACTACGAATTTTGGACTCCTCAAGAGACAAAAACCATATGAGGGCGCTATCCTTCAAAGTTTGCTGAAACAATTTGTTCATCACTTCTTCAGAAGCCCTTAGTAGTGTCATGGAATAGTGATAACTTTGGAGATGAACAATCAGGGGTCCAATTCCTCTGAATTTCTCAATATTAGGCATTTTAAACTTCTCGGGTAACCTCGCTTAAGGATAAGGAGATATGTGGGTATAGTCCATGTAATTTCCTGAGGTTCTGACTTGGTCGAACTTATTGGTGAGCATATTGAGGTCCTCTTTGACTTTGTTCATCTCTTTTCCCTTCGAATAATTGATCATAGGGAGGTTAGCCCCAGGATGGGCAAGGTTCGGCATAGGAAGTTGGGCAGGTGGCGGCCTATTAACAGGAGGGACACATGGAGCGTGTTGATACTCTTTAGGAACCTAAATGGGCTCAGGTGGATCCATAACACGAGGTAATAGGGCCTCGAGATCTTGAGGAATGGGAACCTGGTTTCGTTTCATATCTCGGACCTCAGTTTGGAGGTTGTCAATCTTGGACACAAGGTGAGCTAGAACTGCCGTCAGATCCGGCTGCTCAATGGTTACTTGATCTATGTTCTCCATGGAAGGCGGATGGATTCCGGACTCGAAAGAAATAATAGGGGAATGGAAGAAACTCCGGGGTGACTTAACTGAAGACCGAAGCCAATAAGGAGCCAGGCCAAGGGCTTGCGATCGACCTGAGAAGGCATAAAATGGGATTTATTTTTGAGAAAAAAGGGATGAAATTTTTTTTTTGACATTTTTTTTCGAGAATGAAAGACAAAATATTTTTGGATTTTTGATAAAGAGAGGATAAATGTTTTTGGATTTTTGATAAGGAACGGAAAAAAAATGTTTTAGGATTCTGGATAAACAAAAAGGAGAATTTTCCCTTTGGAGACGGTCTCAACATGATTATTATAATTATTATGTTTTCACTTGTATTAATTCTACTAAATGCAAAATAAAATGTCGGACGGGACCCGAGCGTCGAAAAATTGGGTTTGTAATATAGGCAAAGCTATGGATGGACTTGTGACCAGGCTCACGGACAGGGTCCCATTTTAAAAATGCGCAAAAATTTGGGTGGTAGGCCGACCCAGAATTTCGGCAGAGTTTCAGGTAGAAACCGACAATATAACATATGTGTCCTAGGCTTGACACCTATATGTTTGTATGCAGTTGGTTGGGTGAATCGGAAAGGGTTACCCCCTTTGGCGTGACTTCCATGATATACATCTTGCTCTTACGGGCAATCGGTACGTGTGGACCAGCCATTTGATATACCTAAGTGTACATGAATAGCCTCACCATATACCTCGTGGGGACGGTACATGCGAGAGCGGATTGGTTATACTCGGCGTACGTGAACGAATTCCTTGTGATATACCTCCCGTCATGACTTCGGTCAAGCGGTACGATGCGGGGGGAACCGTTCTATATACTTCGAAGGTACTTGGCCAGTGGAAGGTGAGAGTCATATTGCTTAGGCTAGCTGCGCCCTTTCGGACCAGTGCCCATCACGAAGTGACCCTCGTGTTAGTGGGTAAAATTTTGGTCAATAACAATGCTCTTTGGTGATGTCTTGTGAATCATGCATGATTCTCTTATTAGTATCTCATGAGAATGTCTTTTTTGATTATGCCAAACAAGGAAAAAAGTACAAGTATAAATGGTACACCAAGTATGGATGGGTGATGCGTGCAACATGTGGATATATGTGACCCTAGGTGCATGTGGTGCGAAGTGTACATGGAGAACTTCCTACAAGAATTTAAATAGAAGCATAAGTATGGGAGATACATGGAAAAGGGGAACGTGCAAAAATGGGGAAGATATAAACAAACATAACACCCATGTAAATAGAGTCTAGCCCTCAAAAGAAAGTCCCGAGTAGAGTCGCCACTGTGTCCATCCCCACCGGATCCTCGTGGAGGGCGAGCGCGCGCGCAATGGTGAATCCTAGGTCCCACATTTCCCTCTCGGCAGTGCTTTAGCCAGCGTCATTTGGGCGAGGTGAAAGATGTAGAGAGATTAGAGTCGCTAGCCTATTTTACTCAAAAATACAAAAGAAATGGAGCCATCCTGAAGGTAAGCATCCGAAGTCATACTAATGCGTACAAAACCAAAATGATTCGAAAAAGGTCTGGAGGCTAAGTTACGAAATGGGAAGGTGTCAGGCACCCATTCCGCCCTTTCGGTCTCTCATGGGTTTTTGTTATTTTCCTTTATTTTTCGTGTGATATGTGTGCATGTGTATACATAGTGGAGATAAGAATCATCGACTTGCACCATGGAAGAGGTAAAGCGAGTCATCCGTAGGAAGGTATAAAAATATTAGAAAATAGGATTTACGCGATTATCCTTACGTTGACTGTTATTATAGGACGCGATTATCCTTACGTTGACTGTTATTACGCGATTATCCCTAGCGGATTTACTCGAGTCCTATTTTTACTTTTTTTACTTTTTACGTTGACTGTTATTATAGAACGATAACACATGTGGAATAATACTCCGCTAGGAACAAATATATGTATATATATAATATAAGAGATTGGAGTTTAGAGAAAATAGAAAATGAGAGAAAAAGTAAAAATAGGACTCGAGTCTCGGGTTTTACCCCGAGATGCCTATGTAGCCTATAGAGGCATCAAAGTCCATGTAGTTTGCATCCAAAACGATGGGTGGGGTTTATCCCATAAATCCAAACGGGGGATTCTATTGTTTGTGTGTGTGTGTGTGTGTAGAAAAAGTGTTTTAGTTGTGAGAAAAGTGTAAGAAAAGTATGAGAATTACCGTTTGGAATTTATGAGCAAACCCTCTTTTTATTGTTTTTGGGGTTTTTATTTATATGAAAATAAGGGATGTGCAATAATACTATATAAAAAGTATTTTAGGATGTGTGAGATGAGATAATAAAAGTGCTAAGTAATAAAACAAGTTATTGCGAATTTATGAGAATTTAAGGACACACACTACAAGAAAAAACATCATTTATGTCAGTTTAAAAATGAACCTTATGTTAGACAAATGTAAATTGACATAAATAATATTTATTTAAGTCAATTTGACTTTTAAAGTAAATTTTTATTTCAATTTAAGTAAAATTGATATAAAAAACAAATCATTAATCTCATATTTATATATAGATGACATAAATATACTTTAATTATTTCAGCCTTCTGAGTAAAAACTGAGATAAATGAAAAAAAAAGAGGCGGGAATATTGTTTTTTCATTCCCGCTCCAAAAGTTTTCTTCCTCAAACTTCGCACGACCACCCCCTATCTCTCTCTGTCTCGCACGACCAGCCTCTCTCTTTGCTCGCTGCGTCCCTCTCCCTCTCTCGCTCGCACGACCACCCTCTCTCTCTGCTCATTGCGTCCCTCTCTCGCTCGCTCGCTGTGTCCCTCTCTCTCTGCTCGCACGACCCTCTCTCTCTGGCTCGCTGCATCCCTCTCTCTCTCTGGCTCGCACGTACATCCCTCTCACTTCACCTCTGGCCCTCTCACATCTCATCACCTCCGGCGCCGGCATCAACCAGGTACAAAAATCCCTAATATGGATTTTCAAGGGTTTTAGTATATATATGGATTCGATTTGTGTATATGTGTTGTGTATATGCGATTTGTTCTTGATATGTATGTGTGTGATTTGTGTATATGCGATTTGTTCTTGATTTGTGTATATGAGTTTGTAATTTTTGTTTGAAAACCTAATCGATTTCTCTTCCTTTTTATTTTGCGTCTTTTATCAGACTCGCAGTTGGGACGCCTTCCCTCTTCTCCTGTTTTCTATCCCAGCCCAGTCTGCACATAGAGAATTTGGGTATGTTTCTTTACCAACTATTTTTACATTAGTAAATAGTTATGTTTGTGCCAAGCATTGTTCAGGCCTTTATTTATTTAGATTTATTACAACTATTAGCACAAAAACTCTTTAAAGAATTTTGTCTATTATAAATTCAGTTTATATATTGTCATTTTAAAAAAAAAATACACATTAAAGAATAGTTGAGTGTCATTAGTTTCAAGCGTAATTTTATTTGCTTTTCAGTTTATATTTTCAATGTTTAATAATTTTGGTTAATGACTTGTTGCAATAAAAAGTAGGGTCATTCGAAGAATAGTTCCTCCATAATTTTATAATTAATATATAGTCCAAACTTTTTTATTTTGTTCCAAAAGATCCCTCGCCGCATAAAACAGTTACAAACTTTTTTTTTATCTTATCCTAAACTTTAAGAAATAATTATCAAAAAAGGTAAACAGGGGAGTTTTTGCAAAATTAAAAAAATAAGGTGAAATAAATGTAAAATATACTTAGCTCCTAGCGATTAAACATTAATTGTCCCAGTTGACTTAAAATATTTAAGTTAAATGTAAAATATCTAGTTTTTGACGTAATGCAAAATGCTATGCTTAATATATAATATTTACATGTTTAGAAATGTAGGGTCAATTCATTTAGAGCGTAGTACTTGAATTTTGGTTAAGATTTTTACCATATTCATTGATGGTCACTCTAGATTTATATATATTTACCTTACGCAACACAAGTTTGAAGCCTTTGATTACGCATCACTATAGATTTATATATGGTCACTATAGATTATGAGTCTTGCTCGCCTAATGTCTAGGAGTCCAAGGTTAGAACTTTTGGTTCTGGTAAAATTCTATCTCCATCTCTTCTAGTCGCCGTTAGAGGTAAGAATTTTCTTCAACCTAAAGGCGAGCTATCTCCTCTTGCCGTTGGACCATTACTTTGTAGGCTACGATGAGTCATGAGATTTCAGTAGACCTAGGCTACCTACATCTTTCCTCCAAAGGTGGTTGTTCTAATCGATACCTTAGGTTCCCATCTTAACGAACCTCAAACCAGACCCTCAGTGGAGCCAAATCGGCGCGCACATCTCTAGGCTTTACTCATGTAGGTCTCAAGAGACTTGGAGAAATCGAAGACTAAATAATTTAAGTGAAACTCTCATTCTGTGCTTTCAATTTTTCTTCGTCGGGTAAATAAAAACGCATCCTTCCATTTTTTGTGATCAACTGGTACTAAGGTATAATATTTTTCTTGTCAAATTCACATGAGAAAATATAAACGGATAACAATGTTTCTTTTACAAAAAGAACTTAAATATTGTAATGTAAAAAATAAGTTTATGTATTTGTTTCTTGTACTTATTTATTTAATTAAAATGGACGTATGGTCATCTCCTTTTATATACATGTTTTACAATGAAATTGTGGGAGGAATTGAGTTTTATGATGTATTGGTTAAAATGAGTTTTTGTGACCTATTATTTTAGAATTAATGTTGTGAATAGAAGCACTCCTCTGTATGCTTGTAACTTCAACATTTATTATATATATTTAAGCATCATTATTATAATTTAGAATTTAATCTTGATGGAGCTTGATTAATCACTATCTAATTAACAAGACTATATTAACTTAGAAATTTTCAACTTTTTGGATTAGTTCTTCTGCTTCAACGCATAATAGAGTTTGTAATCTTCGTATTTTCCCTATTCCCCTGTCTGCGACATTAGAAACTTGATGTTTCGGTGCCCTTATTTTTATTACGGTACAAAAACAAATGTCTTAAATGTGGTACGTTAGATATCCAACTTGGTAGCTCCTCCATACTAGTGTTCTTGATATCCTGGTATTTGTAGGTTTCTTTGACTCTCCACTGACTTGGGAAGATTTCTAACCTTGGTTTCCCGTAAGTTTAAGTACATCAATTAAATAGCCCAACCAACGTGTCAAGTATTATTTTAATGGACACCCCCGATAGGTCAAGGACCTTAGTAACTTAAAATTTGATGATATGTCTCTCAGAGAATGACGAGCATGAATTTGTTTCAAATATGAAGAAAGAGCAAAGATAGTGTGACATAGTTCGGCATAATCAGATGATTTCACCTCTGTTTTAGACTAGGCACTTGGTATTTTCATTCTAGCCTTAGCTCTTTACTGTCATATGTTGTGTAGAAATTCTTTTAGTCTAATGTTGTTACACTCAGAGAATGACAAGCATAATTATGTTTCAAAGATGAAGAAAGAACAAAGATGGTATGACATAGTCTGACAGAATCGGATGATTCCACCTATGTTTTAGACTAGATGGATGCTTGGTATTTTCACTAGAGCCTTAATTATCTACCATCATATGTTGTGCATAAATTCTCTTATTTTGATGTCAATGACAAGCATGAATATGTTTCAAAGACGAAGAAAGAGCGAAGATGGTGTGACATAGTTCGGCAAAGTCGGAAGCTTTCACCTCTGTTGTAGACTAGGCGTTGGTATTTCCATTCTAACCTTAACTTTCTACCATCATATGATGTGCAGAAATTTCTCTTAGTCTGATGTCATCAGAGTCAAGTCTCTCATTATGTCATGAACTCTAAATGTCTTCACCCTCCCACCATCATTAATGTTAGTGACATGGATCATGCTTCGAAAGATAAGTTCCATTAGTTAGTCCTCTACCACCTTCTTCATTTTAATTCTTTTTCTTTCTATAATAAACCCCTCTACTACCTAAATTCGATTCAATTGTTTTTTCTTTTGATAGGAAAACCATCATAAAAAACACATTAGTACATGAAACTGTGCATTAGGTAGAATGGTAGGTCAATAAAACTCAAAAATATGACATTCACATGTTCAAGCATGGAATTGTAGCTCAGTTGCCAATTAAGGCTATGGTGAACCTTCTTCCAGTTGAGCCATTTGTTACTTGAACACATGAGCCCCTCAATTTTTTTATGATAAATTATCTTTATCTTTGTTCATTGAATTCTAAGTTACCAATTCACAACTTATGTTTGACTTTGAACGTCCAAATTCTCATGAATTAGAAGGAACCGAGATACAAAATACACTGTCTCAAACCGAGAGTGGTAATTTATAAGTTACTATTTTTAATGAATACTATTATTAATGTAATCATTGGTCAAATTTAAACTATCTAACTAATTTGGAATTTGGTACATTGATTTTGAACATACTTCTCTAAATATGAGACGTACTAAGAAGCAATGTGATATTCCTAAATTGAAAAGGAAGGAGTGTATTATTTTTTTCCAGCACTTCCAAATTCTGAAAGCTAGTAACTGAATACAGAACCTAACAAGACCTTAGTTAAAAAAAACTCAGCTCCTCCACACGAGATGTAATGAATTTATACAGACATATCTTTCTTTCTCCTTTTTAAAATTGTCATTTTTTATAGCCCAAAAGTGACAAGTGTGTTTTTAAAGTCATTGTTCTTTCTCATGTGTCTTGTGTTGCAATAAATACTGAATTAACTTCAACATAATTTAAAAATATTATTTTGAATTACCTAGAACCATCTAATTTTTCATTTTTTAGAAAAGATGGAAGCCCCATACTACAAACAGAGACTTCAAAGGACCATATATGTTTTAGTTTATTGATTACGTTTTGATTTGCTTGCTTTTTTAATCAACATTTGAATAAAAAAAGTATATCCTGCATTATTTTTTCTTGCTTTCACGTGCTGAGTACATGTGATACTAGTGTCTGGGAGTTTTAAATGTCCCTTTGAGTCTGTGCATATGCTTGTAATAAAGAAATTGGTTGTAACTTTGCAACTTTGTGTTCACTTTATCCAGCCAGACTCAGATGCATTTCCCTTTTGCGTTAATCTTTCTTATTTTCGCCTATTGAGTACACCTGGTATTAGTGTGGGGACTTTTAGAGTTCACTTTGAGACTGTGCATAGGCTTGTAATAAAGAAATCGATTGCAACTTGGTGGCTTTGTGTTTACTCGATATAGTCAGGCTCATAGTACAACTCAAATCTGTAGGTTAATCCATTAAGAGGTTTCTGATTTGGAATATTATTAATCATCTTGCATCTAAGAAGGAATCATACCTATATGACATTGTAGAATATTGAACAAGTGAAAGAAACCAATTCACATATTCAAAAACAGTTGATATAGCTCTGGAATTATCACACCAATGTAACATAAAAAGAATACATAAACATAGATTTTCAAAGATTATAGTGATGCAATTGATCTATGATATCATTCACAAAATAGAACAAAAATGACAAAACCTTAGTAAACATTTATTAGTTTTTTAAAAGAACGTATTGCAATGGAAATTAGTAATAAACATGAACTTACCTTAAAACTTTAATGGCAATGTATTTATGGACATTAACAAACTAAGAACTATGAATGGATTTTATTGTGTCATCATAAGTCTATAGTATAAAAGATGTACTGTAATAGTCTTCTTGAAAGTCCAATAGAAAGTTTATGAAATCAACATAGGGAAATCTCATCAAGCGTTACCTGTGTTACATCCAAACCAAGTACACTTAATGCATACTTTTTAATTGTAAAAAAGGCATCAATATAATATTTACACATTTCAAATGTATAACCACATTGTAATATGGATCAAACGTAGAGGAATCTCGACCCTTCACATGTTAAAAAGTCAATATAATGAAAGCAAATGAGGACGATGTTTAACTAATTCACCCCGATGGACCTACATCATGCATGAGTCACAAGTAGATGGCAGCTAAATATCATAACACTTAGAGCTATGAGTCGAGCTACAAACAGAACAGTAAGCGTATAGACTCACAAAAACTCGACACAAATCAATCTATGCGTCATTAATTTATCTTATATTTTGTGAATCTAAAGACAGTAAGCTATGAACTGAATAGTAAGATAATTTATTCTTATATTTCTTGAATCTAAAGATAGTTGTTGGATCATGACTCGTGTCATTACTTCTTCTGGGATAGAAGGCCATAATCTAGTATGAGAGAAGGCTTATCTGACATTCTATGTTCTCTTGATTTCTTTTTTAGTTCACTTTCAATTTGTCTCACAGTTACATTTATTGGTCATGTTTTGAGGAATGCTTAGATTAAGATTTTTTCCCCCTGAGAATTAGTGTGATTCAATTAACAGGTCTTTTGGGCTATGTGTTTTCTTTTATTTAGATACCGTGGAGTTTTTTAAAGATATGTCCAATTTTTGGTTTCATTTTGTGTTATTTTTACTCTCTTTAGGAGCTTTGAAATGTTCTAGAATTGAAACTACATTACTGGATTGTAACCAAGACAAAAGAAAATCTAGATGCAAACATGATGCGTACAAATATTCCTAGGTAACACGTAGTCTCTCTCAATGCATATACACAAGTAGAACAAAAAAACAAAATAGGGCACAGTAATGAACACAAGACCTTTTGATTGTTTATATATACATATATATATATATATACACTAGCGGATACCCGTGCCTGAAGGCACGATGAAAATTTCGAAAGTACGTAATCACGAAAAAGAAAAAAATTCGAAAGTACGTAATCGCAAAATGACAAAAATATTGTTCCCCAACAAAACAACTATATATCATTCCCCAATATACATAAGTGCATCTCCATTTATTGCTCCATTTTTACTCCCACCACTAATTACAACATTCGTCACATTTAACTATGGAGCCGCACGTCTAACTAAGAACATAACCGTGTACATCATTAACAAATGAAAAAAGGAAACAACACAAAAGGAATGAAACTAATTGAGAAACAAAATTCATTAAAGAACACCACAAATAATGCAATACATTCCAAGTTGTAGGTGGCCAAGTTGTAGTTGTTGTGGTAGGTGACCAAGATGATGTTGTAGGATGTCATCATGTATGCATCTCATTACCTGGGATGTAAAAACACATTCACCCAAGTCCTGATCCATTAAGTCTAATCCTCTACCTTCATTCCACAGCAGCCATGTCTGAAACAATACTATTTTTGTCTGCAATAAAATTAACAAAAGCATGTTTTTGTCTGTAATACTTTTTCTTTTTTGTAATGGTGGAAACCACAATATGTACACGTTCCACCCAAAAAATGTTTATCTAATGAGTATCAAGGTGGTAAAAAGAATTGTAGATGGAACAAAGCATAACTAAAGTGGATAATGCGAAGAGAAATATAAAATTAATAAATATACCTATCCTGAAATAAACCATCTTCCAGCACTGAAGTACATGTGTTCTCAAATAAATCTGTAAGATTTCTAAAATCATTAGTCCAAGTGAATTAAACAAACAATAGATAATCATACTCATATAATAATGATTAATATAGTAAGGGTAATTGACAATTGTAATAGAGGGTCTGATGAGAATTAAACACCAAAACATCTCCCCACTGGATAGATTTAATGACAACATGATCCACATCCTTACAATTCGTACAAATTCATAAACGATACAAATAAATTATTATAATTCCTTAAATATCATTCTTAGTGAAATTATAATCACATCAACTTTCTGTGTCACCCCGACTAATTAAATACCGGGTAGCTACTCCTTTATTAAATTAATACAAAATGTCAAGTTGGTTCAGTTAATAGCATCACTGTCGAAAACATTTTAAAAATTACTAACCACCTAGTATTTAAAAAGTAAGTTATCAAATTTTAAATTAAATCTGATTAGACAATAAGTGAAATATAAGAGAATAACATAACCATCCACAATAATGTAGCAATAGAATAACCAACAAATAATAATGAGTCTAGAGGAAATACTCCTCACAACAATCCCAAATACAGAAATAAATGAAACAAGTCTGCATCCTGTAATAATTACAAACCAAAGTCTAAATAACTGAAATATGAAATGTCTCTAAAAGAAATGGGCGACATGCATTACAAATGATGAAACTGAATATGGAGTCAAGACTAGGAAAGGAGGCGTCTACTATCAAGGCCCTGTAACTTCCACAACAGCTACAGCTCGTCACCTGAATGGAAATCCTATGCATGGTGTCCTTGTGGAGGGGCACCTAAAAAGGTTTTTACACAATAGATTTGAAAGCAAACGGGTCAGAGCCCGAAAGTGGAGAGTATTTTAAAACAGCAAGTTCTTTAATAACATTTAAAACAATGAATGCAAAATACATGTTAGGACGTGCACTCACATGAAATACTCACCTCTCGGCTAATTGTTCACTCCTAACGTACCGTACCCATTCAAGTGATTCTCATACCTATATAGACCAAGATAAATTCTAACTTTTCTACTCGATTCGTACTATAAGTTCCAACGTTATCAATTAAATAGAGAGCTTTACTTTAATTCTCGAATTCCCATTTATTAGCAATACAAATTTACTGGAGGTTATCCCCCTATTTATTTTCTCAATGCGTTACCATAATTATCCTCACAATATAAACATAACAATTTCATTTCCTTTAATCGTATATTATTCTCAACATAAATATACAATACTAGCACCTCGAGACTAAGCTGCGGTGCACACATACTCTGCTAACCACCCTGGTACATCACGTACATAAGGATCACGCATTCCGAATTTCTCAGGAATCGTTTACAGATAATAGCAAAACACAAACAATGGAGGCGAACATAGTCACATCACATGGGTCACGCACATACCTACGCTCCCATGATCAGCAGACTTATTAATTTCTCAATAAGTCCTTCTCTGACCTAAGTCCTCGAGGTACCAATCTATATCCCCCCCCCCCCCCCTAGGCACACAAAGATTAGATGGCCCTAAGCGAACGCAAACCTCCTGTGATAGCAAGTATGGTAGGTATGTCATACACATAGAATCATATATATACTAAGCATGCACACATATTAGTAGTTAACATAATTTATTAGCGGTATACTTCTCATTCTAATACCAACTTTTAGTGTTACATAATTCACCCGTCCCCGGTTTATATATATAAGTCATTAATAGCCCTCACATCATGATTAATCACTCGCGTCCTAATCCACAAATACTATTTCGTTCAAGTCACACTTCTATATTTTACTCCTCAATATATCCCAAATCTCCCAACTATACCAATTAGTTAACAAAGGAAAGTTATCTTATCAATTACACAAGGTTTTAGGACACTAGAAATCAAATCAAGCCAAAAAGGCCATTATGTCAACTCGTTGGAAGTCTCGTTCGAACGAGGTCGTTCGAACGAGAGTTCGTTCGAACGAAAAGGGCATCTAAGGAGATTTTGTTCGAACGAAAGGCATCGAACGAACTTCCCACTCGTTAGAAGGCAAACTGTCAACTCGTTAGAAGCTCGTTCGAACGACCTGGGCAGGTCTTCTAACGAGGTGACAGTTTCGAGCCCAGAATTCCTAAATCGTTTTTCCTCAAACTTTCTCTTCTCAAAACTCATCCAAAAATTACCCCAACAGTGTTTTAAGGTTCTTAATCATTCCTAAACATACTTAGGTCGTATCTTAACATATATATGGGGTCAAATCTTCCTAAAAAACATGAAATTATCATCAATCCCCAATTTTACCCAACCCTTATGATTATGAACCCTAGAAATTTAAAGTCATCAATTTCCCTTAATAAATCCTTTTTTCATCATGAAAAGTCATAATTCTTTTAGTGTAATCACCCAATAACAATTCTATATGCAATCCCTATATCAAAATCTGAATTTCAAACTCCAATTTCATGGGTTTTTATAAATCTCCCAATACAATGCAATTATATCAATTTCTAAGCATGGAAGAAGCATTCGCTTGAAATTAACGTAATTAAACCACTTGCCTTGGATTATTCTCTGAATTTGGTGTAGAATGATGAAGGTTGCTCTATCTCTTTCTCTCCCAAGGTTGAAGGTTGAAGATGGAGGTTAAGGTTTTCTTTTTGGGAACTTTTCTAACTTCATCCTCTAACTCCCGTTGCCCTCTAATCAGTTAATTGTCGGTAATGGCCTAGTGGGTTAATAATATCCTAATATTTAACTCCCAAAATTCGTTGGTTAATAATCCTAAAATTCCAAAATTACCAAAATATCCCTTTAAGTTGCCGGTATGGCCTAATAATGCCCCGGGACCCAAACTAAACCCCCGACTAGTGTTTTTTTGACTATTTCGACCCTTCCGGACACGTTGGCGCACTAAAAATGACCATACGGTTGATAAAAATAAAATTCACTTTATAATTAAAATAATTACATCCTTGACACGACTTTCACGCGCGTCCCAATAAAATTTCCCAAATTGTCGTATTTAAATCTCACGACAATTTCAATATTTTCAATATTCATATATTGCCATATATACACATTATACTCAAATACCAACTCACATTTCGTTAGTATTTTATCCGGATTAATTCCCAATTAATTCACATTTAATTTAATTAATCCCATAAATAAATATCAATAAAAGTACGGGGTATTACATACTTTCCCCCCTAATAACAGAATTTCGTCCAGAAATTCGAAACTAGAAAGTACCTGGTAAGAACAACTCTGGATAACGTTCGCGCATCTCATCCTCTCTCTCCCATGTAGACTCCTCGGCATTATGATGCTGCCACTGAACACGTACTAACGGAACTATCTTTGACCGCATTTTCCGCTCACTTTGGTCCAAAATAGCAATCGGCCCCTCCTCAAAGGAGGTATCAGGCTGGAGATCGATGTCCTCCAAAGCAATGTGAGTATGAGCTAAATTGTCTCTAAGCTATTTCCCTAGCGAGGAAATATGAAACACATCATGAATCCTGTTTAAATGCTCCGGTAACCCAAGTCTATATGCAACAGACCCAATCCATTCGATGATAGGAAATGGCCCCACATATCTCGGTACCAACTTCCCCTTCTTCCCAAATCGCATAATCCCCTTCATAGGACATACTCTGAGTAAAACCTGGTCCCCCACTTGGAACTCCCTGAAGAACCTTTTCGCATCAGCATAGCTCTTCTGCCGATCCTGAGCTACCCGAATGCGACTTCGTATCAATTCTATCCTTGCCGAAGTATCCTGAATCACTTCCGAACCAAGTAGTTTGTTGTCCCCCACCTCCAACCAACATGCTGGGGAACGACAAGTTCTACAGTACAACGCCTCAAATGGATCCATACCAATGGTGAGCTGGTAGGAGTTATTGTAAGAAAACTCCACCAGTGGAAGATACTGCTCCCATCCATCCCCAAAATCAATGATGCACATACGCAACATATCCTCCAACATCTGATTTGTACGCTCGGTTTCCCATCGGTCTGCGGATGATAAGCCGTACTCAACCGCAATTCCGTGCCCATGGACTCCTGAAAACTCTCCCAAAACCGCGAAACAAATATCTTGTCTCGCTCAGACACGATATTTATGGGCACACCATGAAGTCTCACTATTTCGGCAATAAAAAACTAGGTGTACTGTCCCGCAGTGTAGTCCGTCCTTACGGGTAAAAAATGAGCTTTGGTCAACCTGTCCACAATTACCAAAATGGAGTTGTGACCCCTCTGTGACATAGGTAACTCCATGATAAAGTCCATGGAGATGCTCTCCCACATCCACATCGGGACCTCTAATGGCTGTAGAAGTCCTTCCGGTCTCTGATGATCCACTTTTACCAGCTGACAAGTGGCGCATTTAGAAACAAACACGGTAATATCTCTCTTCATCTCGCTCCACCAGTACTGTCGTCTCATGTCTAGGTACATTTTGTCCCCACCAGGATGTATCGCGAACCGTGAGCCGTGCGACTCTTCCATCCCCTCGTGTCGCAATTCCTCCCCTTCCGGAACTACCAGTCTCCCATTGAAGCGTAATCCCCCGTCTGAGCTAACGGTATAGGACTCGGCTCCCTCTGCTAGTAATCGAACTATCTGCTCCTGACAGAATGAGTCATTTGCTTGTTCCTTTACCACCTTCGTGACAATCTGAGGTGTAACTATCATCACAGACATGAACGATCGGGCCACTGCATCCTGGTGTCCCAACTCCTTCCACTTAGCCTTCCACACTTCGGCCACCTCATCTACTGGCGTGCGGTTCGACGCATCTGCTACCACGTTAGCCTTCCCCAGGTGATATTGGATATCAAACTGATAGTCCTTCACAAAATCAAGCCACCTCCGTTGCGGCATATTCAACTCCTTCTATGTGAATAGGTACTGTAGGGACTTGTGGTCCATGAACAATCGAAACCTCTCCCCCAAAAGGTAATGTCTCTAAATTCAAAGGGCAAATACAACTACCTCTAACTCCAAGTCATGGGTGGGGTAATTCTTCTCGTGAGGCTTAAGCTTACGGGAAGCATAAGCTATGGCATGACTCTCCTGGTGCAATACACCTCCAAGTCCTTGTAAGGATGCATCGGTGTAAACTAGATACTCAACTCCCGGTCTCGGCAATGCTAACACAGGTGCTGAGGTTAACTTGTCCTTCAACTCATCGAATGCCAACTGACAGGCATCACTCTAAATGAACGACACACCTTTACGAGTAAGATGTGTCAAAGGACCCGCTATCTTTGAGAAACCCCGAATAAACCTCCTATAGTATCCTGCTAGGCCCAAGAAACTACGGATCTCAGTCGGTGTCGTGGGCTGTCCCCCCTCCCTCACCGCGGATAACTTCCCCAGATCAACAGATATCCCCTGGTCAGAAATAATATGCCCCCAAAACTGAACCTCCTTCAGCCAAAATCAGCACTTTTTATACTTTGCATACAGCTCGTTCTGGCGTAGCGTCTGCAAAACATGCCTCAAATGCTCGGCGTGCTCCTCTTCTGTCTGGGAGTAAACCAGAATGTCATCAATGAAGACAATGACGAACCGGTCTGGGAACTCTCTGAACACCCTATTTATCAAGTCCATAAACACGGCTGGAGCAATTGTCAAGCCAAAAGGCATAACCCTAAACTCGTAGGAACCATATCTCGTTAAGAAAGAAGTCTTCGAGACGTCCTCTTCCCTGATACGCAACTGATGGTATCCTGATCGCAAATCAATCTTTGAGAAGAAAGAAGCTCCTCTCAGCTGGTCGAATAGGTCATCGATTCAGGGCAACAGATACTTATTCCGTATTGTGACCTTATTCAACTCCCGATAATCTACACACAACCTCAACGATCCATCCCTCTTCTTTACAAACAACACAGGGGCACCCCACGGCGAAGTACTCCTCCGGATAAACCCCTGACCCAACAACTGCTCGATCTAATCCTGTAACTCTCTCATCTCAGCTGGAGCCATACGGTAAGGTGCGCGGGCAATAGGCTGAGTGTCCGGCTTCAAATCGATCACAAAATCTATCTCTCTAATCGGAGGTAATCCAGGTATATCCTGAAATACATCGGCAAACTCTCGAACAACCGGAATCGAATCAAGTGGTATCACCAATTCCTTAGAGGTCTCCTCCTCTATATAGTACAAGTGAGTGGACGATCCTCCCTCAGGATGAGGCATCACCACTAAAAACATCTCCTGCCCGGGAATGGTAAAGATAATACTCCTATTAAAACATTCAATCATGGCTCGGTACGCAACTAGCCAATCCATACCAATAATGGCATCATACTCGGTCATATCTTACACTAACATATCCGCGGATAAAATAAACCTCCCGATCTCTATACCCATGCCTCTACATATAAGGGAAATCACGGAACCCCTACTCAACGGTGAATCTACACAAGTAACCGTACTCTCGGCGGTGTCTAACAACCCAATGGTTCGTGCAAATCTCATAGCAATGAAACAATGTGTGGCCCCGTGTTAAATAAAATACCCTCCATAGTCCCCTGAATAGAGAACATACCCTCAATGGCTGGTGGATCCTGCGGGGCTGCGACATGCTGGAGTTGATACACTCTCCTATACTGAAGTTGTCCCTGCTGAACTGGGACTGCTGGAATGGGTGGTAGTGCTACCATCTGTGGTGGTGATGGGAGGGAGGCAGGAAGCATAGGCCTCTGCGGCTCCTGTCGAGCACCCTGTTGCTGCTACTACGGGGACCTGCCCCTATCAGGACAATCCTGGCATTTGTGGCCAGTCTTGCCACCCACATAACACTTCCCCGGGAAGTTTCCCCCTCGTTGTCCCTGCTGCCCTCGTCCCTGGTGGTCGTTAGCATTCCTCCCCTGTCAATGTTGGCCCTGCTGCAACTGCTGTTGACCATTCTGACCCTGTTGTCCCTGATGACCGTTCGGACCCTGATGGCCCTGCCTGAAACCTCCCTGTCCATTTCTGAAATTCCCCGATCTGAACCTCTTATGATCCCCTTGCTAGGAACCCTAGTCACTCTGCCTATGTTATCCCTGAGCAGATTGTGCCCCACTGGCACCATTTCTCGCAGTCCTGCACTGATGGCTGGACTCTCCTGATCTCTTGCTCTCAGACATGTGAAAGCGGTGATCCTGGAAGTGCAGTAATGCAGCGTTAACCACGTCAGAATAAGTGGCCAACGAGAGATTCCCCAACAAATGCTGACGGATCCTCCAAGTCAATCCATCGGTGAACTTCTGAATCTTCTTTTCCACTGTCGGTATCTTATCCGGAATAATGTTTAATAGATTAGTGAATTCGGCCTCATACTCGGCAACAGTCTTTCCCTCCTATCTGAGATTCATCAACTTCCTCCTCATTTCCGTGTGAACAGCTGACGAAAAATACTTGTGGTCGAACCGCACCCAAAACTCCTGTATCGTGAGAGTATCTCTCTCCTCCGCGGTGGTAATACACTCCCACCACTGCAATACAGATCCCACTAGCTTGAAAGTAGCTAGTATCTGCTTCTGGATATCGATGCAATCATACATCCTCAAGTGCCTCTAAATATCTTTCCTCCACTGACTAGAAACTACAACATCGGAGCTACCTGCGAACTCCGGAGGGTGTTCTTTCGAAAAAGCATCACGAACGCGTTCACAAGAAGACGGGAATGCATGTGCCTGAACTGGCACGGCTACCGACGCCTGGGGTGGTGCCTGCAGTACAACGGCTAGAGCGGCATTTACCGCTTGGGCTACAATAGCTGCAAACTCGGCGGCATTCATGGTGCCCTGTACTGGTGTTGGCTGGGGCTCTGGCTGTGCATTCCTAGGAACCCGTGGTGCACGTCGTTGAGGCATCTGAAATAAGAGTAAAGTCTATAAGTTTGCAGTTATTAACTCAAAATAGCTAAAGAGCGTAGCATACACAAAAGAATACAACAGTCCTAAAATATAGGGCTCTACATCAAAGAAAGCTCAGCGAAAACATAATAAGCTGTACAGATCCTAAAGGACACTAGAACCTGATGCTCTAATACCACCTGTGACACCCCGACTAATTAAATACCGGGTAGCTACTCCTTTATTAAATTAATACAAAATGTCAAGTTGGTTCAGTTAATAGCATCACTGTCGAAAACATTTTAAAAATTACTAACCACCTAGTATTTAAAAAGTAAGTTATCAAATTTTAAATTAAATCTGATTAGCATGCAATAAGTGAAATATAAGAGAATGACATAACCATCCACAATAATGTAGCAATAGAATAACCAACAAATAATAATGAGTCTGGAGGAAATACTCCTCCCAACAATCCCAAATACGGAAATAAATGAAACAAGTATGCATCCTGTAATAATTACAAACCAAAGTCTAAATAACTGAAATATGAAATGTCTCTAAAAGAAATGGGCGACATGCCCTACAAATGATGAAACTGAATATGGAGTCAAGACTAGGAAAGGAGGTGTCTACTATCAAGGCCCTGTAACTTCCACAAAAGCTACAGCTCGTCACCTGAATGGAAATCCTATGCATTGTGTCCTTGTGGAGGGGCACCTAAAAAGGTTATTACAAAAATAGATTTGAAAGCAAACGGGTCAGAGCCCGAAAGTGGAGAGTATTTTAAAACAGCAAGTGTTTTAATAACATTTAAAACAATGAATGCAAAATACATGTTAGGACGTGCACTCACATGAAATACTCACCTCTCGACTAATCGTGCACTCCTAATGTACCGTACCCATTCAAGTGATTCTCATACCTATCTAGACCAAGATAAATGCTAACCTTTCTACTCGATTCGTACTATAAGTTCCAACGTTATCAATTAAATAGAGAGCTTTACTTTAATTCTCGAATTCCCATTTATTAGCAATACAAATTTACTGGAGGTTATCACCCTATTTATCTTCTCAATGCGTTACCATAATTATTCTCACAATATAAACATAAAAAGTTCTTTTCCTTTAACCCTATATTATTCTCAACATAAATATACAATACTAGCACCCCGAGACTAAGTTGCGGTGCACACATACTCTGCTATCCATCCCGGTACATCACGTACATAAGGATCACGCATTCCGAATCTCTCAGGAATCGTTTACAGATAATAGAAAAACACAAACAAGGGAGGCGAACACAGTCACATCACATGGGTCACGCACATACCTACGCTCCCATGATCAGCAGACTTATTAATTTCTTAATAAGTCCTTCTCTGACCTATGTCCTCGAGGTACCAATCTATATCCCCCCCCCCCCCCCGTAGGCACACAAAGATTAGATGGCCCTAAGCGAACGCAAACCTCCCGTGATAGCAAGTATGGTAGGTATGTCATACACATAGAATCATATATATATACTAAGCATGCACACATCTTAGTAGTTACCATAATTTATTAGCGGTATACTTCTCATTCTAATACCAACTTTTAGTGTTACACAATTCACCCGTCCCCGGTTTATATATATAAGTCATTAATAGCCCTCACGTCGTGATTAATCACTCGCGCCCTAATCCACAAATACTATTTCGTTCAAGTCACACTTCTATATTTTACTCCTCAATATATCCCAAATCTCCCAACTATACCAATTAGTTAACAAAGGAAAGTTATCTCATCAATTACACAAGGTTTTGGGACACTAGAAATCAAATCAGGCCAAAAAGGCCATTCTGTCAACTCGTTAGAAGTCTCGTTCGAACGAGGACGTTCGAATGAGAGTTTGTTCGAACGAAAAGGTCATCTAACGAGAGTTCGTTCGAATGAAAGGCATCGAACGAACTTCCCACTCGTTAGAAGGCAAACTGTCAACTCGTTAGAAGCTCGTTCGAACGAGGTGACAGTTTCGAGCCCAGAATTCCTAAATCGTTTTTCCTCAAACTTTCTCTTCTCAAAACTCATCCCAACAGTGTTTTAAGGTTCCTAATCATTACTAAACATACTTAGGTCATATCTTAACATATATATGGGGTCAAATCTTCCTAAACAACATGAAATTATCATCAATCCCCAATTTTACCCAACCCTTATGAGTATGAACCCTAGAAATCTAAAGTCATCAATTTCCCTTAATAAATCCGTTTTGCATCTTGAAAAGTTGTAATTATTTTAGTATAATCACCCAATAACAATTCTACATGCAATACCTATATCAAAATCTGAATTTCAAACACCAATTTCATGGGTTTTTATAAATCTCCCAATACAATGCAATTATATCAGTTTCTAAGCATGGAAGAAGCATTCGCTTGAAATTAACGTAATTAAACAACTTGCCTTGGATTATTCTCTGAATTTGGTGTAGAATGATGAAGGTTGCTCTATCTCTTTCTCTCCCAAGGTTGAAGGTTGAAGATGGAGGTTAAGGTTTTCTCTTTGGGAATTTTTCTAACTTCCTCCTCTAACTCCCGTTGCCCTATAATCAGTTAATTGCTGGTAATGTCTTAGTGGGTTAATAATATACTAATATTTAACTCCCAAAATTCCTTGGTTAATAATCCAAAAATTCCAAAATTTCTAAAATACCCTTTTAAGTTGCCGGTATGGCCTAATAATGCCCTGGGACCCAAACTAAACCCCCGGCTAGTGTTTTTTTGACTATTTCGACCCTTCCGGACCCGTTGGCGCACTCAAAATGACCATATAGTTGATAAAAATAAAATTCACTTTAGAATTAAAATAATTACATCCTTGACACTACTGTCACGCGCGTCCCATAAAAATTTCCCAAATTGCCGTATTTAAATCTCACGACAATTTCAGTATTTTCAATAATCATATATTTCCATATATACACATTATACTCAAATACCAATTCACATCTCGTTAGTATTTTATCCGAATTAATTCCCAATTAATTCACATTTAATTTAATTAATCCCATAAATAAATATTAATAAAAGTATGGGGTATTACACTTTTAAATTTCTCAAATGCAGTCTTGTACAGAAGAAGTAATTAACCATCAAATGCAACCTCGTACCACATCGAATGTGAAATAGCAGTTTCTAAATTTATTGATATATGGATGAGTTCTAAAAAAACTGCAACACCATTCCTTTTCGTTAAATCATTTACAGTAGCAAGCCACTTCAAAACCCCTTCAAGGCATCAGTAATCTTACCTTATAGAAAATCGATTATTCTTGTCATGTTTGAAGTTTAAAACAATATATAGATAATCAATGCATGTACTAACATATAAAAGAATGGTGGTTTTGACGTGGGTGCCTCACTAATTGAATTGAAAAGTGAGATTCAGATTTGAACTGAACATATGCGAAAAAGTTTTATATTTATATAGTTATAGTTAAATAAAAAAAAAATTGAGATAGATGTCTGAGGGATGGAGGGAGATACCATTTAGTTTAATGCACTTATCCTGTTAAAGGTGATTCAATTGTGAAGTTTTTACCATGTGAAACGCTGCAATTTGGTAGGGTTTAACTTCTGCTCGGTTACAATATCCTTCTTCTTCACGGTAAGGATTCGAGCAGTGGGGTCCACAATTGAACCCTGTGGCAACATATAGTTTGTAGCATCATCCTCGTTCATTTCCAGATAAAGCGCTACATCTTGAATGCTTATGCTTACATCCTTGAGAGTGCCGTGAGATCACCAAGATCATTTGATGCGGAGGACTAAAGAACAATCGCAACCTAATCGATAATCATAGTTTAAATTCAAGGGCTTAAGAAATGAATATGATGATTCCCGCCAATGCAATCCACCACTTCCAGCATATATGAATTGCTGCGAAAGAAAGATTGTATATTTACTTAAAATTATGGATATTGATATTTATATCATAAATGTGATTCTCTGAAAATTATCAAATCCCTAAAAATTTATACTATGTTTCAAGATTAGGCCGCTACTCACCCTCGAAAAAATCCCGTTTAATCTACAAAAAGATAAAAAAACATGGGAAAATATATTAAAGAACACAACATTGAAAAAAGTAAAAAACTATATTAAGACATTGAGAAAATGTAAAAAAACTATAAAAAAAACTGTATGGGAAATGCCAACATTGAAAATGTATGGTAAAAAACTATATTAAGATAGTTATCCATTAAAAATGTATGGGAAATGGCTTAGTACTGCGAATCGCTGACTCGAGGGACAGACTCGAGAGAGATGAGGGGTGGCAGGGGCGGAGGAGGGGGGCTCTGGTTTGCTGCTGCGATTGCGCTGGTTGCCTGTGCTTGCCTCTGCTCCACAATTGCGCTGTGAGTGCACAATTGAACAATTGAAATAATAATTGAACAATTAAAAGTAACTACAATTCTAATTCTTATTCTAATTCTAACTACAATTTTAATTCTAAGTCTAGAATTAGACTTAGTCAAGTATGCATTATTAATTCTAATTCTAATTGTGAATACTTGTAGTTCTAATTGAATTATAGTACAATTAGACTTAGTCAAGTATGCAGAATTGAAATAATAGAAGTAACAAACCCGCACAATTGAAATAATAGACCTTAAATACTACATTAAAACTAAATGGCAGTTTTCAAGAAAGTGATAAAACGTATAAAGAACAACTTTTAACTTACCCAGAGATCTCCACTTGCTTATGGATTCCACATCGTTGAAGACCTTTAGTATCTGAAAAAAAGAGGGTGTGTACACAATGAGAGAAGTGTCAGACTTCATATGTGTGATGGAGAACCATAAAATTTAACATTTGAAAGAAAGTAAAATAAACCAAAAATCTATTTGAAGCTTGAAGTAAGACCAAAAATCTACATGACATCATATTCTCATGTATGAATGTCAATTTATTATGTCGTCTGCACAATTCCACACAATAAAAAAATGAAATGTACGACATGAAGAAGAATGTACACCACCATTAACTCTCAATCCCCACCAATGCACTGGATTAAAGACCCCCGCATTATGTAAATGAACTAATACGCGCTACTGGAACAACAACAACAGGTATGCTTGTGTGTGACATAAATCAGGGCAGCAGGTACGATAGTCCAACATAAGGCAGGGCAGCAGCAAGTATATTGGAATTATGTAGCGCCAAAATGGCTTGGGAAGGTCAGGCAGCCATCATCATGATACCCTGCATATAATAGTCTTGATTACGACTACGATGACCATATATGGATATAAACTTATGAAATGAAGAAAAAAAACATATCATCCTGAGCATATATAAGCGAAGCTTGATGTCCCCATCCTACAAAAAGTTGGCATCCTGAGCATATATAAGCGAAACTCGTACATGAGAAACCTGACTTGACAATTGTGTAAGTGAATAATCGAACAACAATTTACTCAATCAAACCCCCAACCTACTCCTATAAATCAAACCAATCCAACCCTTTCAATACTGCCAACGAACATATCCCAAACCCCTTGGCCATCTCGGGGGAAATATTATCCCCAAAACTAACCTTATTTAAGAACTATTGCTGAATGTAAAACAGTTATAGCAAAAATAACTAACAATACAAATATTTAGAAGGAAAAAATAAGTAAACCAACAAAATGATTGAAAGCGAAAAACAGAGTAAAATAGATGGGGTTTTATATCAGCATACCCAATATAAATGTTTTAATGAAAAAGATGTGTAGTGATTTTAGTGAAAGAAAGGTTTTTTTTACACCTTACATATGCCCTTTGATGACCCACCCATTACTTCAGTCAACTGAATATCATCTGTAACCAAAACAGTCCCAAGCACTGCTGAACCCTCTAAAACGGTGATGTTTTCGGTGTAGCCTTCATGGTTTATTGGTTTTCCAAGGAGGAGATCGCTTCAACGGTGATGGCACCACAATAGAATAAACCTATTATATGGATCTTGAATCCAGTAAATGACTGGAATAAACATATTATATGGTTCATTTCAAAGGCGAAGATCGTTTTCCAAGATCTGTTCGAAGTTCAAATATATAAATTAGTTCAAAACTTTAGCTCTCTGAATGATGGAAATAAAATTGAGCATAAAAAAAGGAATAATTTAGCTCAAAACGTTACCTCATATAAGGATTCTCCTTTCAATGACCTTGGTCGATCTAGATACAAGTTAACTTCAGATCTAGATCTAGTGACTTTTCTATAAAGAGAATCTTGCATCTTAGGATTGTTGACTGACTTCAGTTCTTTAATCTGAGCCTGGGACTTGACATCTTTAAGCACTGCCTCTTTTATCTCGTTGCATGTATGAATCTTCCTTCCAATTCTATGGGAAAACATTTGTAATTCTTTAATTTTAGGGGGACCTGTTTTATCTTCAATATCTCCATCAGTTGCATATAAGTGGTTAGTAGCAAAGTGGTGATATCATATACTCATTAATGCCTCACTTGTGTGCTTACGATATGTTAGTTTGCTTTTGAAGTTTCACTGTCTTGTTTTAGTATGTATATCATATACTCTCTAATGCCTCACTTGTGTGCTTTTATTAATTTTTAGCATTGTCTGTCCCATGCTTATACTACGTGCTTTCATTAATTACTTCATTATATTATAGGTATATAATCGCTAATGGTTGTTGCTATCATGTATAATATGTATAACAATTGTTGTTATATATATTATGTATAACATTATAGTATAATATGTATAATAGTTCTGTGAATTGAAGTTCTTCAATGTTTAAAATTGGTTTTGGTTGTATAGTGTTTGGGTTATGTGTTAGTGTTCTTGAGTTGGTTAGTTATGGTTGATTGAGTCTTATTACTATTAGGTGTTGGTGTATTTGGTATTTTTTGTGATAGTTTTAGAGGGATATTATACTTTATACGATATTTTCTAATGGTGTGAATGTATTATGTTGTATAATATTGCATTATTTTTAACAATTACATATCTTTTATTGCTTATATCTCACTCGTGGTGGTTTACATACCCAGGCCAGAATGGACAGATCTTGGATGAGCAAGGACAAATTATCAAAATAATACATAAAAGGTGTTGATAATTTTCTTAGGGTTGCTCAAAATGCCTCCTTGGATGAGAACTTCATACGATGCCCTTGTAATCAATGTGAAAATAGATTAAAAATGGGTGTTAAAGAAATCAGACAACATTTGTATAGTTCGGGTATCGATCCGAATTATACTGTATGGAAATGGCACGGAGAGGAGGATTATGGTGAAACACTGTCGGATGTTAATATGGGTGATGCTATCTGTGACGATCTTAATATGGATACCATGGAGGATGTTGAAGAGTTGATTGACATGGTGGAGGCTATAAAAGAAGACTTCATAGGAAATGCAGAAAATTTTCAGAAGTTACTTTTAGATGCGGAGAAGCCATTGTATGAAAGATGTAAAAAGTATACAAAGTTATCCTCTATCGTCAAGCTATTCAATCTTAAAGTGAAGAGTGGGATGTCCGATAAATGCTTTTCAAATATGTTGTCAATAATTGTCGGCATGCTTTCGGATAACAATGTATTGCCTTCATCCAGTAATGAGGCAAAACATTGCTTATCGGTATTCGAAATGGACTTTCAAAAGATACACGCATGCCCTAATGACTGTATACTCTATAGAAAAGAGTATAAAGAAGTTGTTGAATGCCCCACTTGTGGAACATCCAAGTTCAAACATAAGAAGAATTTGAAAGAACAAAAAAGGGATGAGGGGAAACAAGGTGTTCCTGCGAAAGTGTTATGGTACTTTTCACCCATTCCGAGATTCAAAAGGTGGTTTCAATATAAAGAGACCTCTAAGTCTCTGGCATGGCATGCAGATGATAGAATTGTTAATGGTTTATTGTGTCACCCATCAGACTTACCAACTTGGAAATTAGTTGATGAAAAGTGGCCCGATTTTGTAGCAAAACCAAGAAATCTTCGATTAGCACTATCAACGGATGGAATTAATCCTCATAGTTCCCTTAGTAGTAGGTACAGTTGTTGGTCGGTCATGTTGAACACATATAACTTTGAACTAGAATTGTGTATGAAAAGAAAGTTTACAATGTTGACTACGTTGATATCGGGTCCAAAACAACCGGGGAATAATATAGATATTTATTTGGCTCCGTTAATAGAAGATATGAATACCTTATGGCATGAAGGAGTTAAAGCCTACGACGCCTTTCGACAAGAATCTTTTACTTTGAGGGCAATATTGTTGTGGACAATTAATGATTTTCCAGCCTATGGATATTTATCTGGAAGTGTTGTTCAAGGCTATAATGCTTGTCCAATATGTAGTGAAAAAATGTATTCCATCAGATAACAACACTGTGGAAAGTGCGTTTATATGGGACATAGGAGATACCTTCCACAAAACCATCCATTTCGAAGCCAGAAAAAGGCTTTTAACAGTGAGCAAGAGTTCCAAGCCTCCCCTGAACCTTTAAGCGGCGAACAAATATTGATAAAAGTTGGGAGACTTAAGGTTGCATGGGGAAAGAAGGCAAAAAAGGTGAGGGCGGTTAATTTGAAGAAATCATTAAAGCATAAGAGACCGAGGAGGGTAGGTAATGGGGTTGAAAAAGGCAGTCCTAGTAACGATAGGGTTGAAAATTTTTGGAAGAAGAAATCGATATTTTTTTAACTTCCTTATTGGAAGGATTTTCCTATTCGACATAACTTAGATGTCATGCACATTGAAAAGAATGTCTGTGATAGTATCATTGGAACCTTGCTTAATATTCCTGGCTAAACGAAAGACGGGGTGAAGTGTCGACTCGACCTTGAAAAAATGGTCTTAAGAAGTGAGTTAGCACCGCAGGTTAATGAAAATAGGGCATACCTACCGCCAGCATGTTATACGTTATCGCGAGACGCAAGAAAAATGTTCTGCCAAACTTTGCATGACCTTAAGGTCCCGAATGGGTACTCTTCTAATTTTAGAATCCATGTCTCTATGGAAGATTTGAAATTGTATGGCTTGAAGTATCATGATTTCCATATTCTAATGCAACAACTTCTTCCAATTGCAATTCGATCGGTGTTGCCAAAACATGTGAGATATGCGATCATGAGAGTATATTTTTTATTCAATGCCCTTTGTGCCAAAGTAGTGGACTTGCAAAAACTAAAAGAAATTCATAATGAAATTGTGACCACAATGTGTTTGCTGGAAAAATACTTTCCACCATCCTTCTTTGACATTATGGTGCATTTAATGGTGCATCTTGTGAGGGAGGTCAAACTTTGCGGTCCTGTTTTCTTTCGATGGATGTACCCAATTGAAAGGTTAGGTAAATTTAATTTACTATCATGTATTAATATAAGTAAATAAGTGTATCGATTTAGTTTTCTTTTTAATGTGTTAGGTACATGACAGTATTAAAGGGTTACGTGAGAAATCGTAATCACCCAGAAGGTTGTATTGCTTAATGTTACATAGCAGAAGAAGCTATTGAGTTTTATTCCGAGTTCTTATCGCAATTAGATTCAATTGGAATTTCGGTGAGGAAGGATGATGATAAACCGATAGGAGGTTCAGATGTCGTTGAAGTTGATCGCATGTCCTTGGAGCAGGCACATCTTCATGTGTTACATAACACTAATGATGTTCAACCTTATATAGAGTATGACTTTCCTAACTTCCCATTAATATGAAGTTAGTTCCTCACATACTTATCCCATATATTAATAACTAATGTTGCGTTACTCATTAATACCTTGTTAGGGAGCATGAATAGTTCTTGAAAGAAACCCATCCTCGAAAAGGGAAAAATAAGAAGTGGCTTGAAGAAGAGCACAACTGCACGTTTATCCATTGGTTAAGTAAAAGGGTATGATTTAGGGACATGTTGACTTAACCACCACTTTAATTTTCATAAGACTTTACCCATTTTTTAGTTTTCTTTTAAACAATGCCACTGTTTTTTTATATAGGATCCCCGTTTGTTAAACTGTTTAAAATTTTATATTTCAAGTCACGGAAGCGTTAGGATTTCCTTTTCTTGTTTACTATGCGGAAGCGTAAAATGTGATGGTTCAACAAAACAAACGACCACTAAATTTTAAATTATTTCAAATTAAAATTAAACACAAGTGAGAATTCATGAAACACACACAAGTTTTAAATTTCACTTAAACCAATTAATTCAAGTCCTAGAATTTGCCTAAGTCATATTTCTCATTTAAACAAATTAGGAAAAACCAATTTTAACAATTAAATTAAATGACTTGAATTAATTAACTAGACAATACCCAAAATTTAATTTAGCACCAAAATAAATAAATAGTGATTAAACAAATTTTATCTTTTTAACCTAAGCATGAGTTCTAGGTGAGTGCGAAGATAAAATAGAAATAATAAATCACTACGCCGCGATGTACGAGGAAAAACCCAAGATGGGAAACAACCTCGGACGGCCCTAGCCACAAATCCACTAGATACGGATTTACAAATACAAGACAGAATGGCTTACAACACACGACTCGATCCCTCTCAAGCATCGACGCTTCTTCTTCTAGATACCTCTTCCTAGCGGATAACCTTAGAGCTCCACCGCGGTCTCGGAATCCACCGATCGGACTTTATATGGTCACCGTCACCCGAACTAGGAGCCTTTCTCGAAGTGGGTAAATCAACATAAAACAACTTCTTCTTTGTGGGATTTAGAAGGAAAGCCAAAAAATCTCTTCAATTCGGTGTAGAGATAAACCCGGTGCCAAACTCCAAGCAAGATGTATATATATGAACTTGGATATATAAAACTATGGGTGAAAACTAGAGTGGTAAAAGATTTTCTCTTTGAAAATTAACACTCAAAACTTGATCTTTTTCTCTTTATGTTTTTGCTCTCTAAACACTCACTAGGAGTTAGTAAGATATGAAAAAGATACTCCAACAAAAGTGATTCCCGCACATATTAAAGTCTGAAAAAGGTTGGTTAAGAACCAAGTGGGGAAGTGGGTGAAAAACTGTTTAAAACGGCCAAAAACTGTTCCCGCCTGACATTCTCATTCGAACGAGTCTTCTAACGAAGTTCCAGTATGAACTCGTTAGAAACTCGTTGGAAATCTCGTTAGAACGACAATCTCATTCGAACGACATTTCGAACGAAGTTCCAGTATGCCTTAATGGGAAGTCGTTGGTAATCTCGTTCGAACAACATCTGGTTCGAACGATAATCTCGTTCGAACGACATATCGAACGAACTTCCAGAAACTTTGGAAAATTCGATTTTAGTCCAGAAAACTTTATAAACTTATTTTAAAGTTTTAATTAACTCTTTCTGAAAATAAACACGGTTTTAATAAAACCTAACACACAATAAAACTTGTTCCAAGCTCCTATATATATATAATATTGTATTCATACCTTGGGAGAATGGAACCATAGTTGATGACGTAGAAATGAGGCACGCAAACCAGCATAATGATGAAGCTTTATACTCTTTGCCACTACGTCTTCAACAAACTTTTCATAGGCTTGAGAATATTACAATTAAATACAATCTTATGTATAAATGTTTTTGTCCGGAATTGAGCCGAAACTATATATGGACTCAATTGGAAATTTGTGTCCTTACATTTTATTTATTAGTTACAAATCTTAGTGAAAAACAATTTCGAAGTCTAATACCAACCACTGGAAAATAGTGGTAGAGTGTAAAGTAAAACTAAATAGTTGGTGAGGTCTGATATTAAAAACTAAAGTGGGAATAAAGACGAAATATCCCCTTACTTTAATATGTTAATTTGAATTTTGTTTTGTAAGTAACTAAAATTCTTATATTGATAGGTTGCTCTCGAAGAAGAACTCCCAAGCAATAATATCTCAGATGACATAAAATGGATTGCTCGTGGACCTCGTCGAGACGTCATCAAAGTTCACGAATATGTCATTAACGGTGTTCGTTACCTAACAAAGGATCGTGATGATGCACGATTAACCTAAAACAGTGGACTGAGCCTAGTTGCTAAGACGTTGCAGATAGCTAGTGCAAAGGACAACAATCCTATTCGTACCTATATGATTTTCTACGGTGTCATAAGGGAGATATGGATACTTGACTATTTTTCAATTCAGATTCATTTATTCAAGTGTGATTGGGTTGACAAAAAAAACGGAATTAACATAGACGATCTTGGTTTTACATCCGTCGATCTTGATATAGTTGGTCATAAATCCGATTCTTTCATCTTAGCCTCTCAAGCGAAACAAGTTTTATATGTTGCGGACCAAATGAATCCTAAATATTCAATTGTATTGTCAACTCCTCAAAGGGATTACTATGATAAAGATGATGAAAATGATCTCAATGATGGATGTCTCGGGGATGATATTTGCAATATAGTTTTGCCAACTATTGAATCCTTTGACGTGGTTGAGGAATCTTCCCAAACTTATATGCGTGAAGATTGTGAGAGGACATGGATAGACAATACGCCAACATAATTGTGTTAGACGATGTTATGATGCTTAATGTTTGAATTGTTCTTTATTATTAGTTATAGGTTCTTAAAATGTAATATTGATTGGTGACGTTGTCCAACTTTTTAGTTTTTTGTGTGGAATCTACGACAGTTGATTGTTGGAAATTGATTGTATGGAATATGGGCTATGTGACATTTGTTCTAGACTATGGATTATTATTTTCGGATTAATATTTTGGCAATTGTGCTCTTGTACATTTTAATTAACATAGAATAAAATGGTGAATTTTAATTTGTGGTACATTTCAATAATTGTATTGTTTGAGTATTTACGACTTGTATTGATGAAATCTATATTATTGCTCTTTTTTGTGTTTCAAAAGTTCGATTGCTTTAACTTGAAATGGAAGACATTGATCTCGAACTCGTGGAGAAACCTTCACAATATAGAATTAAAGGCAGAGGTGCGGCGAAGCTAAAGCGATTGACTAAAATAAAGAGTAGTGAAGAACGGATAAGAGTTTTATATAATGATCTTGGTCAACCAATAAGTACTAGCAAAAACGAATTATCAAGTTATGGGGGTTTGATGGTGAAGTGCTTTGTGCCGATAACTTATCCAAGTTGGCCTAAAGTGCCAATCAAATTAAAGAATGATTTGTGGGAGAAAATACAGGTGTATATATATATATATATATATATATATATATATATATATATATATATATATATATATATATATATATATATATATATAGCTGTTATATATAGAAAATATTATTTGATGCATTTTTGTTGTATCCATGGCTGAATTCAGATCACTCTTAAATTCTGTTCGTATTTGTTCCAATTTGTGATCCATTACATATTATGTTTGGTGTATTTCTGCAAACCCTGACTCTATCGCTTGCCAACATCTTTCTTTTTCAGATCAAATTTGATATTGATCCGAACAGCAAGAGGATGCTGTTATCCTCTATGGGTTACAGTTGGAGAGCATTCAAAACAAACCTCATGAGACTTTGGATTAGACCATTGAGACACCAATGCGAGCTTCTCAAACATCCTCCTCCAAAATACGAGAAATTCATTAGTCCAGATGCGTGGACTGGATTTGTTTGCAGCAGGCTAACCAAAGGATTTGAGGTATAATTGAAAAAATAGTAGAAGATTTGTGTGGTACTTTTTGTTATTCTTTTCTAATTTTTTTCTTTGATTTATAAGATTTCAAGTGAGGCTCGCGATTCAAGGTCACATACAATCATCGTATGAGCAAGAAGGGTTACATCGGTCTTGCTGAAGATTTGGTATGTGTTAGTTTGAATATTTTCATTAGATTTGTGATGGTTTGAACTTGAACATTGAATTATTCTTTAATGATATGATTTTTTGTTTTACAATTGACACTAGAAAAAGAAGATGGGTTCGGAATATGAAGATGACATGGCTTTCTTATGGTTGAAAAGCCGTGAAAAGAAAAATGGTGAATATAGAGATGATTCATTAAAAGAGGTGGCGGATAAAATGGTTAGTTTTTATAAATTACGGCACGAGTTCCTTTATTTAGTGTTTTTTAGTGTATGATTTGTAATTTTGATAATATTTAGATGACATTCTGAATGATTGAATCTACCTCATTGTAGGCTGAATTGAAAAGACAAGTTAAAGATGGTAGTTTAATCACTGAAGGAAGTAATGATGTTCTTACTATGACATTGGGTACTCCCGAACACTCGGGCCGTGTTCGGGGGTTGGTATTCGGAGTTATTCCCACAAGGTACTTCAATCTTCCAAAGCGTGGTTCCAAGAGACATATTACCGAGTTAGAATCTGAATTAAGAGAAGCGAAGAAAAGATTAAAAGATATGGAAGCCTAGTTGAAGTTAAGAAATGAGTCGGTTTTCGCAGCCCCAACAGCCGCACCCCGAGCTGAGAAAGTTGCTTCATATATGCGTGAAAGTGAAAATATAAAGCGTTCAAGTTCGGGTGGAAAAATTTCAACACAATCACTTTCTTCAAAGGTATAATGACACAAATAATTATACAAACGCATACCATTAAGGTTTTGTGATTTTTGTTGTAATTGCAATTTGTTTTTGTGTTTCTTTGGCATAGTTCACAGATAGTGGTGTAACACATAGTGAAACGTTACTACCTCAATCAGTAGCTGCTGTGAAAAGTAAGAAACCTTCTTCGATAACTAGTGATAAAAGTACGAAACAAGTGTCTTCTTCAAAGGTAATGGGATCACATTTCTAGATGGTGATAACTTTGTAGTTTTACTTGGTTGGATTAGTATGGTATTGAATTTTATGTAGTTTTACTTGGTTGAGGCCAATAAATTGCTCAATTTTAACACATTGCTAAATTTTTATGTGATTATTTTTCATAATTTAGGTTAGAGAATGTAGGTTGGCTATTGGCAATAAAACTAACATCATTGCGGAGGGGATCCTATTTGATAGGAATGGACCGAACGAGAAAATTCATAGTATAACATTGGGAGAAAACAATGTTCGGGTTTCCATTTCTAAAGTTATTTCTTCTAGTGCCATTCTCCTGATACCTGTTCCAAGTGAAATGTATTTTGTGAAAGAGGCTATTGGGTCATATGTTGCTTGGCCCAAAGAGTTAGCGTTGTTGGGATTTGAGGTAAACCATTGGTTCTTATGTTTATCTATAATTTTGTGTTTGTGCTATGAATGACATTGCTTTCTGACATTTCACATGCTTCAATGCAGAATGAAATGGAAGTTAGGAAAAAAGCAGGCCATGAGATAGAGAAGGATATTTTCGGTGAAAGTAGATGTGATATAGTAAACAAGAATGTTGATTGCGATTTGATAACTGCCTTCACCCATAATTTATTTATAATGAAGATGAATCAAATAACGATTCCACTGGAGAAAGAGATGTTTGGAGAAGATAAGGGTCAATGCTATGTTTTTAAGAACGATTTGTTAGACTTTTGTGCATTGAAGCCTTTAGATGTAATGTGCATTGTTGCATACATGAGGTATAACTTGATTTAATCGTGTTATTTAAAATGCGTAGTGACTAATTTAGTTACTTACTTTTACAGGTTCTTGTATGATAAGTTTCAGTGCTCCCGAGAAGAGTTTCAATTCTTCAATCCCGAGTCTTTCAATGGTACAAAAAAATTTGGTTTAACTCGACTTATTGGAAAAAGGTTGGGGAATGCAAAAAAAAGTCAGATTTGTTTCATTCCTTACAAGCTCGAAGATATGTAAGTAGTTAAATTAATTTTTTCCACATGAATAAATAAATCTTTATTATATTCTGGACTATATAATTATGACAAAATTCGTTTTACAGGTTCCATTGGGTATTGATTGCCATTGATTTGTCCACAAGAACTATTTATTGGTTGGATTCATTGAATACGGTACCCAGTGACAAAGATAAGATGTATATCACTACGTGAGTATAATATAATTTTGAATTTTGTTTGACATGCATTATGAGTGCATTATTATTGAACATTACCTAATACACGTCTTTGAATTATCTTTACATGTAGTGGGATTAACACATTAAACATCAATGGGAAAAGGCATAACGCATCGCGGAGTTGTATTAAGGTAAATTTATCATATAGTTGGTGATATATAACATGTATCAACGTTATTAGGGGTGGCAATTCGTGTGCGTCGTGTCGTGTTCGGGTCGTGTCATGTCGGGTTCGTGTCAAGTATTAATCAACCCTAACCCAACCCATTTAACTAATCGTGTCAGATGAGCAAACACTAACCCGACCTATTTATTATCGTGTCGTGTTCGGGTTGACCCACATAACCTATTAAGTAAAATATAAAATAATTATTTTCTTCTCTCTTAACCAATCGTACCAATCATAGGCCTACAATAACTTAAATTTAATTAATTTCAAGTTCTTTCAACACATAAATAATTTATCATCGGATTCTCCATGGATTTTATAGAATGCTTATCAAGATATATAAATTATCTAATATATTCTCCATAAAATACGGGTTAAGCGGGTCTATTCGTGTCATTTCCGAGTTATACGTGTTTGACACTAACCCAACCCATTTACTATTCGTGTTGGCGGGTCGTGTCATATTCGGGTTCGTGTCAAGAAATCGTGAACCCTAACCCGCTAACTTCGTGTCGGGTTATCGTGTCCTGTCAAAAATTACCACCCCTAAACGTTATATATATATACATACTTTTTACGAAACAAACTTTAAAAAAAATCACATATCAATTGAGGTTGTCCCATATGTTGCACTATAATGATTGTCCGTAGTTTTCAAAATGCGACCCGGTACAAAACAAAAAAAATATAGTTAGTCAACTGAAATAGCGAGTCAAATATTATATAAAATATGATAATTAGTGAAATGTTAGTCTTAAGATTTCAAATCGGACACTATCACTTATGTATGAACGGACTAATCCCGAACTCCATCATTCATATGGCATCTCAACCATTAAAGAACTAATGTACTGGCCAAGACTTCAAAATGGCATCTCAACCATTAAATAACACTATTTGTAGAAAACACAAATAAACATATTTTCTCAAAAAAAAACTATTAATTAGAGGGTTGGGACCAATTCCTTATGATAATATCCAACACATTTTACACCTTCAAAAGGCTCTGCGGGTCTAATGATAAGGGTGGAGTGTGCAGTGTGATATGCATATATATGCATTGCATATATATGAATATGCATATATATGTTGATGGATATATGCATCTGCATATATGAATTTGCATTTATTGGGCAACATATATGCATCTGCATATATGCATTTTCATATATGCAGCTACATATATGATGCTGCATATATGCAGATGCATATATGCTGCCCAATCCCCTTTATACCTCCCATTCACAGCACTTGATTTTAGCCCCGACGAAGGTTGGCTTAACATGGAGTTATTTGTCTTTAGTCGCTTCATATCTGATACAAAAAACATAGCGCACAACAAATACAAATGCATACAACTCCGTAAATAAATAGAAAATAAGAAAACTAACATAGTATCTTTCATACTGAATGCAATTGTAAGGAAGTATATAAACATTAACAACTGATACATGTTGGGCATTTCAGAATACAATTGTAAGGAAGTATATAAACATTAACAACTGATACATGTTGGGCATTTCAGAATACAATTGTAAGGAAGTATATAAACATTAACATTAACAACTATACCCTCCTCTTCGAACGTTATTATCAATGCTTATGTTAGATCTCATTCCCCTACATGCCCAGTCTATTTTCTTGCTTCTATACCTACAGAACCCTTGTACCCTGTAACCTGAGTCAAAATGCATATTAATATTGGTCAATCAAACGTTATACTAATGTGAAATTCTTCTAAAACAATCGAAAATAGAATTCAACTCCAGTACATGGCATTAGCATTAAAATCCTAATCATACACATAGAGAACAAATAATAATAACAAAATGCCTAGTTTTTGGAACAATTCAACGAAGCCTAGTCCTTCATATTTGGGATTGGTCACATGCATTCATTTCACCACTAAGCATCACCATTATCCTCGGCCACTTTAAGTTTTTTTTAGCACTTGCTAAACATTAGAGTTCTCGCACCCTTCTTACCACTCCCACTCACCAGTATTGGCACTTAAGTAAAAACCATGCAATAAACATCAAACCCCACTTTAAATTAGAGTTGAAGACAGACATAGTTAACTTACATATACAAATATAACAAACACAAAAACATCAAACCCCACTGCATATGCATGCATATATATGCAGATGCATAACAATTGCATATATATGCATATGCTGCATATATATGCAACTGCTATGCATCAACATATATATGCAATCTACATATATATGTAGCATATGCATATATATGCATATGCATATGCAATCTGCATATATATGCAGATATATGCATATTAATATATATGCAATCTACATATATATGAATTTATTTGAAGAATTACCCGTATAATCTTTCTTGGACAAAGATACAAATAACACCCATGAAGGCACAGACCATCACAACAATGAGGCCAACAACTCCTGTGACTATGATTGAGCCCAACCGAATTTTTGCACCTACATTGTGATTCACCGTTAGAAATAAAGATTCAAATGATAGTTTTGAATTCTACATGATTTTTTATGCAAAATATTGGTGGCGCCTCTTGAGTTTACCTTTTTGAGGCAGCAACAGAAAAATTTACCTTTTTGATCCAACAACTGTTAAAAGGCACAATCTTTTTTATGTCGTATACAGTAGAACTACCTGTACACCTGTTTAATACCTGCTGAATACCTATTAAGTAGCTGCTGAATAACTGTTTAAGACCTATTTAAAATGTAGATCTACTGTGGTGCTACAAAATTATTATTTTGTACCAGTGTTCCCAATATAATGGAGAATAACACTGTCTAAATCAACTGTGGTACAAAATGAAAAACAAAATACCAATTGAAATCAGGCAGAATATAGGGGAAGTCCGCCTCAATATCTTAGGGTATCCAAAGCCTTCAATAATAGGGAATAATGAAATTTTAACCTCTCCAATGAAGTGGAATAGGTCTATACTAATAATTTTATGGCAAAAGAAATTGATAAGTGTACTCTTGTGCATTAAGTGGAAGCTGAAGCAACAACAGTAATTACAGCGATAACGAATAATGCTACAGGATATGTGATTTGTCCTCTTGAAAGAAATCATCAACATGTATATAAAGTGAATATTTTTAAAAATATGTTTACATTAGCTTTTGAAAATAATACTCAAGTCTTTGAGATGGAAACAAAAGAGAGAAAGCTAATATAATCTTGGAAATATAAGATGAGATAATTATAGTATTACCATAAAAAACTACTGTTCTTCTTGCTACACTTGGATCTTGGGATCACATAATATATCTCACAACATATAAAACATATCGTGCTTCAACTATAAATCATGCATGAAATATAAATCATTTAGTACATAACATATCATAATTAGGAACTTTGGTTGTCCAAATTGTCAAGAATTATCATTTTGATTCTAATATAGAAAATTTAACTAATCACATTGACAATGGGAATCAAACCACTCCAACAAAATCTAAATCACAAAGTTGAATATAAAAGCTTCACATACACATGGACCTTAATAAATTCAATATATACATATATTGAATTCAATATAAATTCAATCTAAATCCCTGTCGTATTTGGTTTTGTCACATGAAAATCCTCCACATTAAAAACCTACAAAATCATCTTCCAAAAACAAAAAAAAAATATATGTCCAACCAGAACCAAATATGTATTTTAATCAACTTAAGGCCCCAAATTCGGGTCCAAATTATGAAATCCCAACTCTTCCAATGTAAACTGCAGTCTTCTTGGCTGCTTGGCTTCAAGAAATCAAAACTATGATCAACTTCTAAGGGCGCCACTTCTGACACTGCTTTGAAAAATTAGAAGGATTTTCAAGTTGAGTATTATCACCACACTCAAAGCTTCCTGATTGACCAATATCAGGGGATTGGAATCTATAACCCTCTGAAGCTGATCCATGTCAAACATTTCATCCCACTAGAAGATTTGGTAATATTCCCCCCTCAACTTAATCCCAATACATTTGAGTGCGTAGAAGTTGTAGTTGAATATGAACCGGACATTATCAGCGCGGATAAAGATTCTTGTGAAGATTTAGAATCTTGTATGTTAATGCGAGCGTAAGGTCCATACATTGCCCTTGCAGCTTCATCGTAAGCCAGCGCATCTTTAAGGGCACTACCGAATGTACCTAGCCAGAGCCTACTACACTTGTCCAGCTCTCGAAGTTCCACAACCCATTTACCCGAAGCCCTCTGCCTTACACCTATGTAATTACAATGTGAGTTCTCGGTCCCACCCTTACCCTTCATGCACCCTTTCTTTGATCCAAGGGCATGAATTTTATGTGCCCGTTTCCATTCTGTTTTGTAACTTCATTTTGTCACAACATTTTTAGATCTATTCTTTTTTCTACGTAATTCTCCATTCTTTGAGGAAACCATGGAGATGGGATCTGAGTTAGAAGGGAATGCTCACAACATTTTTAGATCTCACAACATATAACATTATATATATATATATATATAACATTATATATAGCAGTATATATATATATATATATAACATTATATATAGCAGTATATATATATACATAAATAACTGTATATATCTATATAATAAAGTATAAAACTTATGTATGTCACAAGTTCGGCTAATAATGTCATCTAGGTAATTTTTTTTGCACTACCTATTTTACCCCTCTATCATTTGAGTTCCCCCTTTTTTTTCTCTAATATCTTTTTCACTTTAATTCAAACACAAGAATATTTTGATAAACACACACCAAATCCATTTCAAACGTTTCCCTCTCTCTCTCACGAACAAGCACAAGGCACCAAACCAAATCCTCCTAATTTTAGATTGCAAAATTCTTTATCCCGCCCAAATTCTCGGTCTACCTCGAGCCACTAAATATCTCACCCGTCCACTCTTAGATAGTGAAAAAAGCAAGAACGCTTCTCTCTCTCTCTCAGTTCTCCGCAACCTCCCTCACAAAACCAACGCTTCTCTCTCTCTCAGTTACGTACGCTCGGTTTGGTGGCTGTGTTATCAGCAGAGTTGAAATCGTGTTGAAGAAAATATATGTGGGTTTGTTCATTTGTTTAGTTCTAAAACTGCGTTAAAGAAAATTTATGGGTTTGTTCGGGCAGTGAGCCTTGGCCGCCGATCTGACGATCCCCTATGGTATTTCCTCTTCCCCTACCCGTTTTCCTTTTTTTTATTTGGTATGAAGATAAAAAAAGAGAAGATGGTTACCTTTGTTTATTTGTTCAGTTAATGTGGGGATACAATACAATACGAAAAAAGGAAAACGGGTTTAAAGAATTGAATGGAGAAAGAAATTGTTTCTGAGGTGTCTGAAGTATCTCAGATGTATTGTTTGAGTGAGAGTTTTTCTACTAATACGATCACAGACAGGAAAGATGATGACGGTGAAGTTACCCAGAGGATTCGGAGACTTCGGTGAAAAAAAGGCCAAACTCTGATGAAATCACCGCCGGAAATGGGAATGGGAATGAAAGAATTAAAAAATCTACAGCGAGGAGAGGGGGAGGTCGAGATCGAATCCGGGTTGGGTAATGACCATCCCGAAACGGGTTATTGGGTCCCGAAAGGATAACAACGAGGGTCCAGCAAAGAGGTCGAGGTCGTCGGTGACACGTGGCGAGTTTGGACCACGACGGGATATGAGGTATAAAAGTCCGATGACAAGAAAATAGATGCTGACTGGAGATCAATTGGGGTTTTAATGATGAAATATGTGGTGGAGATCAATTGGTATGACATGAGAGAAGCCATCCCAGCATTCATGATGCTTATTTTGATGCCGTTGACTTACTCCATTTCCTATGGTTTGATTGGTGGGATTGGGACTTACGTGGTTCTGCATCAATGGGACTGGGTTCAGGGACTACTCAAAAAATTTGGCATAATTAAGGGGGAAGGAAATAATACAGAAGCTGTTGGGGTCGATGGCGCAAATGGGCAGGCAGCTAAGGATGCAAGTAGAAAGACGCTTCAAGTTTAGCTTTTTAACAAAAGCTTAGAATCTGTATGCGTTCCTAGCTTTTTCATTTCTTAAATTTTCAATTTTTCGAAGTACAAAAGTTTGGAGAAATAGGAAATATAAAGCGTACATAGTTGAATTTCCGTTGCTATTTATTTTTATGGATTCAATTATATATCATTTTATAATTAGTTGAAGGTGGTGCTTTTTAAAATTATTAGTCATTTTACTAATTGCAAGGACATACATATTAATTTTTTTGGGACTTAAAATAAAAGATAAAATGATATAGGACTAAAAATTAATCAATTTAAAAAATTTGGGCCATCAATTAAATATCTAATTTACTTTTTTAATAGGCAAAAAAATAAAGATCCAGGACCCAAACCTCAATTGCTGTAACTGAGAGTGAAATTTTTTACCCGTCTTTAAATTTGGGCTTGATGTCAGAGCTCCAAAAAGCAACCAGTAATATATCAAAGGACCTCATAAGCGTCGTCGTTAAAAAGCTTAACCCCGTCACCTTTCAAGTCTCCGTGAGTTGCGACCTGAGAAGGTAGTTTTGGCTTTGTCTATATTTTCTAATACGAGAGTTGAAGTTGGCCCCAGTTTGATTTGATATTATGTTCTGTGTTTTCTAGATCTGATCAATGTTGCTAACTGTTTTGATTTTAAATATACAATACCCATTTGTATGATCATAAATGAAAAATTAGTATCACATTTTGTTGAAACAATATTATAACTTAACTTGATTTTGTATTGAAATGGTGAGTTGAATCAAAATTTGCCTTTGCTCCATGTTTTTTTGTTTAGATTAGTTGTTGTTCCATATTTTTTGTTTAGAGTTTTTGTTGTTCTAATTTTAAAAATTTGTTGTTGTATATGAATTATTTTAGTCTAGATCAAGTAATTGTTTATTTCAGAGTTGTTAATGAACCTAATTTTATGCTTTCAATTTTTTTGGTTCGTTAACGAACCTAAATTTCGTTATTTTTTGTTAAATAAACCTAAAAAAATCGACTTGGGGAGTTCATCTTACTGATTCTTGAATTTTTCAGGTTTTGATGGGCCAACGCTAGGCTGTGGGAGGCGATAAGGTGCGTTTGTAGCAGCAGGAGTTGAGTTGACTTTCATCTAAATAATTTTTTTTCCATTTTTTATTTGGAAATATAATAATATTTTTTATCGTTTGTTCATATTTGTGTTGATATTTCTGTGAGAATAAATACAACATTTGATGGGTTTTAGATCAAGTGTAAAGCTATAATATTTTGTACCTTTTTTTGAATAGTGTACAATTCTCTTTGACCCCTTAAGCAGGGTGGATAGTCCAATAAACAAATGAGACTTTGTCCATTTTTTTTAAATGACATTTTGTTAACTTGATTCACAATGCGAGTTTATTTGATGAATTTAGACTATTGGAATTTTGTTGGACAATTTGTTATTAATTAAGCAAGGTGAATAGTCCCATAACAAAGGAAATATCATGACAATTTTTTTAAAACAACATTTTATTTTGTTGGGAAACGAAATTGTTTCTTTTTTGTAATTCGTACTTCGATAATTTTTCTCGTTTTACGATTATTAGCGTGCCTTCAGGCACGGGAATACACTAGTATATATATATATATATATATATATATATATATATATATATATATATATATATATATATATATATATATATATATATATATTTGATAAACATCCCTGGTCCGGAACCACGACCCTTTTCAATTAAAGGTTTTGTCAAAAGGCCCATCGATTAGTCTTTAATGGCATAATATCAAAGATCTAAGAGTTTTTTTTGTAAGGAATAGACGAATGTTCAATTTTTGCTATCATAGAGAATGAGGTAGTTGGCATATGGCCATGTGAATTTAGAATTTTGAAATTTAGTTTTTGAGTACAATAATTTTCAGCTAGATGGATGAGGCGCACTTGACACTTTTTAGTTGGCCAAATATCTGATTTTTTGTGAATGCAGGCCTAGATAAGAAATTGGATCTCTAATAGGATTGATACAAGGAGATCCAATTTCAGCTTTTCTCTTCACATTGGTGTGACAGATTTTAAATGAAATAACTCTCATTGAGCCCATGAGTTGTTATGAACTATTAGTTTTGTTGTTGGAGTATTATATTTTTTTTGAATATGGTGGATAGTTCTATAAAGAGAGGAAATTCTGTCCAAAATTATTATAGTTTTTACACTTGTTTGTGTTGTATAAAAAATATTTTAGACTTGTACTCTTTATTATTTTTTCACTAGTAATGTTTTGTGTTGACTAGTGCCAAATGCAAGGAAATGGTACTCTTTATTACGGATATTTTGTGTTGAAGTTCATGAAGTACTTCATGGAGGATCCTTCCATACCTTTTGAAATAAAGGTATGTTACCAATGTTCTCTTTTTCTCCTATTATATAAAATATTGTTTAGTTATTAACTATTATATACCGTAATAATAAATTCAATTCTATCTTCAATTTTTTAGATGAGAAGATTGTCGGGTAAAGTGACCTACACGTTGAATGAGCTAAATGAAGTTCAAATGGAGTTCATTGAGTTCATTACGGATTATATATATTAGGTATTTCCGAGTAATTGTTTCTTGTTACATTGTAATGACAATGTGTTGAGATGATTGTGTTTTGATGAAAACTATGTTGATTATATTTTATTGCAGGGTTACTCATTATGGGTTTGATAGCGTCGAGAACAAATTTGATCGAGTATTACGTTTGACAACGTGCTAGCTTGAGTATTATTTTGGATTGTGGTTCTTATGATGTAATTCGCAATGCTAGTTTTTGGATATTGTGATGTATCATCACTATTTTTTGGATATTATCCCATAGATAAATAGACGTTAGTTAGTTTTTGGATAGCTATTTTTTGGATATGATGTAGCTTAACATCAATTTGATTCTAAATATCTTGATGCATATCAAGTTAGTGATATTTATGACCTTGGTTATTATCTATTTGCAATGGTTGATTTAACATCAAATAATAGTTGTCTATTGATGGATTAATGATTTTTTTTTAAATTTTTTATATTAACATTTATGTCAGTTTTGAAAAAACTCTCATAAATTTTTTAAAACTGACATAAATGTGATTTTATTTATGTCAGTTTTTTATGAAAAAATGATTAAAAACATGTTGAATTTCGTAGTTTTTATGCGTGTTCTTAAAAACTGAGATAAATGTGAACTTATTTATGTCAGTTTTATGAACATTTATGTCAGGGCTTTATATGTCAGTTTTGAAATTTTTTAAAACTGACATAAATTGTCATTTATGTCAGTTTTTGACTGACATAAATGACCATTTTTCTTGTACTGAGAGTTGAGAAAATTGGACCTTATTTGTAATACCCCGTACTTTTGGCTATATTTATTTTGAGGATTAATTAATTAAATGCGTATTAATTGGAAATTAATCTGGGATAAAAATACTAATGTGATGCGAATTGGTATTTGATTATGTGCATATATGATTATATATGTATTTGGTGTTATTAAATTTGTCGTGGGATTTATATACGGCATTTTAGAAATTTTGTTGAGACGCATGGGACCGCTGCGTCACGGTATAATATTTTGATAATAAAAAGTAAATTTATAATCTATAATCCGTATGGTCATTTTGAGTGCGCCATCGCGTCCGGAAGGGTCGAGATAGTCAGAAAACACTAGCCGGGGGTATAGTTTGGGTCCCGGGGTATTTTTAGGCCATACCGGCAACTTAAAGGGTATTTTGGTAATTTCACGTTTTGAGGAATTAAAAGTGACGAAAATTTGGTTAATTAAATCTGATGTGGATAAGACCCACTAAGCCCATAACCAACCCTTATTAACCTAGAAAGCTACGTAGGTTATCATTTAGTCTTCCAACTCTCCCAAAGGAAACCCTAGCCACCATAGCCACCTTTGGAAGAAGAAAGCTTAGAGAGGAAGGGAAAGAGGAGGAATTCTGCAGAAAATCTGTAGAAAGAGCTTACAAATCCAACACCAAATCCAGAGACAATCAAGGCAAGTGATTTATTCCATTTAAATTTCGGAGAATGCTTCTTCCATGTTAGATTATTCAAAAACTTTATGTGTTCTTGGAAGATAATGAAAAACCCATAAGATTGGAGTTATTAGTTTAATTTTTGGGATATAGGTTGCATGTAGAATGTTACTGGAAGATCATATTAAGAGAATTACTGACTTTTGTGATACCAAAAACGGATTTAAGATGAGGTTTATGAATGTTCTTGAGATAAAATAGAAAACTAGGTTTTTGATAAAGATTGATCCATATGTAGCCTTTAGTTGTTGAAATATTGATTTATGGACGTTAGTAATATTGTAGGATGGTTATATAACATTACTATAACGTTATATTAGAGAATCATGCTTTAAAAATAAGTTTTGGGATGTTTTCAAATCTGTAAATCGAAACAGTCCGTAACCACACCTGTGTAATCGATCGATCGACATTCATCAGTCGATCGATCGACAAAATCGATCGATCAAAGGTCAAGGTCGATCGATCGACCTTCCCAGAATAAATGAAGTTTTCCCTTAATTGAATTTTAGTGGTGTTAACCCTTGGATAATATTATTAGAGACTTTATGAATACCCTTAACTTTAAGGAAGACCAGTAGGCATGATTATGAGATGGGACTTTATTTGGAATGTAATTTGAGGAATTTTTTTCTAAATAAATGAAATTTGTCATGTGAGATAATATTTGGGTTAATAGTACAAATTTGAATAAGTTGATGAAATAAGGTTTGGGGCAGAAGCAAAGACCTTAGGTATAAAGATGTCATATTTGGGAATTATGGGAGACTTAATAGTCTAATTGAGATGGGTTTTAAGTTTAAGGAATTACGACGCGAGACGTGTCGACCATTTAAATTATATATTATCGGGATACTTGAAATATATGGATTTGGAATAATGGTATAATGATGTAGAGTATGACTTTATTAATATTGAGATATCTAAGATGTGTGAATGCTTAGCATAAAATCTTATGTGTATGACATACCTACCATACTTGCTATCACGGGAGGTTTACGTTCGCTTAGGACCTTCTTATCCTTGTGTTGCCCGGATTTAGATTGGTTACCTCGATGAACATAGGTCATAGAAAGACTTATTGTGATATTAATAAGTCCGCTGACCATGGGAGCGTAGGTATGTGCGTGACCCATGTGATGGTGACTGTGTTCGCCTCCACTATTTGTGATTTGTTATCTGAAATATTCCTGAGAGATTCGGAGTATGTGATCCTTATGTACGTGATGTACCGGGATGGATAGCAGAGTATGTGTGCACCATAGCTTAGATTGCGGGGTGCTTGTATCGTATATTTATGATGTGGATAATATACATTAAATTAATGGGAATCCTCATGTTAATGTTGTAAAAATATTACGGTATTGTTTCGAGTTATATAATGAGTTAACTGATAGTTATATCAATGGTATGTTTAGTAACTGAGTTTACGTTAAACCCCTATTTTAATTACGAGCGTTGTTATGTTAAATGAAACCGAGTAATATGGGTAGAACCTTTGGCAGTCTAGCTAGTTATGTTGTCAGTTAGCTAGTAGTATGGGTCGATATAGATGGGTACTTACGTTAGGAGTGCACATTTAGACGAGAGGTGAGAATATCATGCGAGTGTACGTCCTAACATGTACTTTGCATTTAATGTTTTAAATGTTTTTAAAGCACTTGCAGGTTTTTAAAATATAACTCCACATTCGGGCTCTGACCCGTTTGCTTTTCAAATCTCTTTTTCTTTGTAAAACCATTTTTAGGTGCCCAGCCACAAGGACACCAAGCATAGGTACTCATTCAGGTGACGAGCTGTAGCTGGTTGTGGAAGCTATAGGGATTTACTCATAGACGCTTCTATCTCTTTGGATTCCCGAGTCACTATCTATCAGTTGTAGGGCATGTTGCCCATTTCTTTAGAGACATCTTTTACATTTCAGTTTCTAGACTTTAGCATGTTTTATTTCAGTTCAGTTTATTTATTTCAGTTTTGGGATTGTAGTGAGGGGTTTCCTCCAGACTTTATTTACTCTATTGTGATGGTTATTCATTTTACTTCAGCATGGTGAATGGTGTTATTTATTTCTTCATTACTTTTGTGGCATGTTAATCAGACTTAAATTAAAATTTGGCAGCTTGCTTTTTAAATACTAGGTGGTTAGTAATAATAAAATGTTTTCGACAGTGATGCTATTAACTGAGCCAACTTGGCATTTTGAATTAATTTAATAAAGGATTAGCTACCCGGTATTTAATTAGTCGGGGTGTCACATTATTGAAGATCTTGAGCTTCATCTTGAATGTTGGAGAGCAGGCCTTAAACTTGGATGATGATGGAGGGTAGTGAATTCACCAAGTTTGATGAAAATGATGATGAAAAGTGAAGGTTGGAAAGGGATTTAGGTGTGGAAATCACGCTGACTTCGAGAGAGGTTTTCTGGATTTGTTGAGAGTGATAGCTATTAGATCTGGGCTCTCTTTGCAAGTGAGATCAGGACTCCTTTTCATTGGCCCATGGCATTGCCGATCGACATAGCCATCTTCCTGCCAATTGTAAGGTGTGTTTAGGCACACTACTGATAGGCAGGGTCTGGAACCTGCTGTTTAGGCCTTTTCGGAAAATCAGTCGCATAACGCAAACCGTTGATCAGAATTGCATATGTGGTGGACCGTTGGAAAGGTAATTCAGAAACCTTCGAAAGTCCTTTGGACAGCTCCTGGGTTCGGTAGTTGACTTTGGGTCAAATATGGCTCAGAAGTATTTGTTAGTCCATTGTACCGGGAATCGTCGGACGCAAACGGATCGTTCGTCTACATGGTACGTCAGAATCGCGCACATGGCATACCGTTAGAAAGGTTAGGAGATGTACTTTGACATTCCAAAGAGTTTTATCTTGTTCGGGTAATTGACTTTGGTCAACCAAGCCCTAGAAGTATTCAGTGACCTCTCAGAGTAAAATGGATCGTTCGTCTGTACCGTAAGTCGGAATCGCACACGGAGTGGACCATTGGAAAGGGGATTCAGTGCCCTTCGAAGATTCATTCAGTCTCGGTTGAGATGAAGAATTTGACATAGGTCAAAGAGAGTCCGGGAGCGCCCAGTGGCCTCCTGATTGAGTTTCGGGGGAAAACAGGTCGTTCGTCCGCATGGTAAGTCAGAATCGTGCACGGGATGAACCGTTGGAGAGGGGTTTTAGTGGCCTTTGAAGATTCATTCAGTCTCAGTCGAGATGAAGACTTTAAATTTTGGTCAAATGGATCCTGAGAGTGACTGATGGTTTCTAGGTTAGTACTCGAGGTATGACCTAAGTTTGTAGTGATGAAGTGAGCTACTAGGGACCTAAGGAGAGTTTAGGGGGTAACAGAATAGGGTGTCTACACGTATAATGAAGAAGTAGCTCAAGAGTTGATGGAGTGGGAAAGTGGTGAATAAATATGTGAAGGATTGGAAAAGCTATCATTAAGCAATAAGAAGAGAACTGAGCTAGAAAGGAGACATGAATAGCGGTTTTTCACCCCCGACCAAAAAGATCTTGGGGGTGGGGAGGCTGAGCAAGTGAACTCCTCGAAAGGTGCATTGGATGTCATCCTGGCTCTGGATGGGGGGGACATCTGAAGCATAATATGTTTGTAATGCCCAAACATATGAAGTGGACTTATACTCTGAATGTGAAGCTATAACAAGGAGTCCTAAGTTCAAATAGTTCGTCGACCAGATAGGGGTAAATCATGACACTAGAATAGTTATCACAAGGAAAGTCCTAGAAGTCATGCAACAACGTGGGATCCCTCACTAAATTGGTAGGGACCAATTGGGAGGTTGATCAAGAGGTATACTTCTGAAGTGGTATTCTCCGAGGCAGATAGACAGGTGCCTTACTTCCACAACCTCCCATTATATGTTACTACTATGATCAATGGAGTCACATTCACCAGAGCATTAATGGATGAAAGAACATCTATTAACATAATTCCAATCAGTACATTGTATGAGACGGGAATCGATCAAGAGAAGATAGTGCCTCTACCACTAGTGATTTCAAGATTTGACAGTATCAGAATGCAATCTCTCGGATATGTAAATGTAGGAGTAAAGTTGGGGAATTTCACTTCCCAAATCAAGTTCCATGTCATCAATGCTAATACCAGCTACCATCTTCTCATTGAGAGGGTATGGATGCATACCCATAGGATAATACCATCCACCTACCATCAGTGTGCAAAGGCCAATATCCGAGGAACATAGATCATCATCAAAGAAACATAAACGCCCTTTTATGTTGAGGTAGGACCAATTGGTCGATGCGACATTCTACACAAAACTGGATGAGGAAAGAAATAACTCTACAAGAAAGATAGAAGAGAAGCAAGTGGTTGGAGGAAGTGCCTAGACAGAAAAATTAGGCCATGATTGCTTGGGGGGAGGGTGATCCCCCACATAGCAAAAGGAAAGTGGAGGAAGTGGTTAAATCTCCACAAACATGCAAAAAAGTGGTCTTACCCAATGGGAAAGTTATTTACCATTTATAACGGTCTACGCAGGCGGTGTTCTGCGATGAGAGAATTGACCCGACACCAGAATGTTTTGTTGAATATGAATCCCATGTCATTGAGCTTATCGAGGAGAGAGAGGAAGGTCCAGAATGCATGTAGGATGGACCCAAAAAGAAATTACAAGAGTTAGAGGATATCAACCTGGTGGTAGAAGGGGGTCAAGGTATACCCATTCTAATCTCTAAGAGTCTGGACCCAAAACAAAAGGAATATATCATTATCCTTCTCAAAGAGTTCACCGACGTGTTTACCTAGAAATATATGGAGATGCTAATAATAGATCCACACGTGAGATCTCAAATATTGAATGTTCTTCCCAATGATATTCTACTAAGGTAAGAAACACGTACATACAAAGCTGACTAGACCTGAAGATAAAAGAAGAGGTGGAGAAGTTATTGGCATCTAGGTTCATTAAGCCTATTCAGCACCCTGTGTGGCTTTTTGGCATAATACCAATGACAAAGAAGAACAAGAGCCAAATCTGAATTTGTGTGGATTTTTGCGACTTCAATATGGCATGTCCTAAGGATGATTTTCCCCTACCAAGCATAGACAACTTAGTTGATGCTATCGCATGCCATGAGATGTATATTTTCATGGACGGGTAGGTTAACTATAATCAGATTAAGATGGAACTGACGGACATGGAGAAGACTTCCTTCCAGATGTCATTAAGAAACTTCGACTACACAATCATGCCATTCGGATTGAAGAATGTCGGGGCCACGTACTGAAGGACCATGATGGAAAATTTCCATGATCTACTTCATGATATACTAGAATTTTACATGGACGATTTAGTGGTGAAATCGAAGAAAGAAATCAAGAAAATATAGGACCTCCGAAGAGTGTTTGAGAGGTGTCGTAGGTATAAGATGCGGATGAACCCCTCGAAGTGTGCCTACGGGGTGACTACGGGAAAGTTTTTTGGTTTTTTTGTGAATATGCAAGGAGCATATGTTGATATAGATAAGATGAAGTCTAAAGTTATAATGCCACCTTGAAGAGTTAGTGGTAGCTCAAGAGATTCTTAGGAAAAGTATCCTACCTGAGAAGGTTCGTACCTACACTAGGGAAGGTGAATCACCCATTTGTGCCTGCTGAAGGAAAAATCCAAGTGGACTTGGGGAGAGGAGAAAAAAAAAGAATTTGAAAAGATTAAAGAAATTTTAGCCTCTCCATCGAAGATGATCCCACTTGAGGCTGGGGCACCGCTGCTGCTCTACCTCACCTCAATAGAAAGGTCCATAGGGGCACTTTTGGCCCAAGAAAAGGAAGGAGTAGAGAATCTAGTATACCATTTGTCAAGAGCAATCTCAGGAACATAATCTAGATACACTAACGTGGACATGCACTACCTTACCTTGCTTTTCTTGGCTCAAAATTTAAGACATTACCTGCTAGCCTTTACAGTTCATATAGTCACTAAGTGTGACCCAATCAAGTACGTCCTAGCGTGGACAATATTTATAGGATGAGCATCAAGATTGTTTTTAATTTTGTCAGAATATTATTAAAAATGCAGAGTTCATAAAGCCATCAAAAGTCAAGCAGTAGCAGATCTGTTGGCCCATTTTCCAAGTGGAAACTTTGAGCCCACCAATGAAGAGTTACCTGGGAAGAATTTCCAAGAAATCATGGTGGAAGAAATGGACAAGTGGGCAATAGATTTTTATGGCTCTAGCGCTCAAGGAACATGAGGTGCGGGCATCATACTCTCAAACAACAAGGAGCAGATTACCCTCTCTTTCAAGTTAGACTTGAAATGCTCAAACAGTGAGGCTGAAAATGAAGCTCTCATTTTTGGTATGTTTGAAGCACTCCGAAGAGGAGTTAGAGTATTGTGTATACACCTCTAAACTGGTGGTGAAATAGGTGAATGGGGAGTTATCTCTCAAACATGCTAACTTGGTACCCTACCGATACGTCATCCAAAGGTTGTTGGGAAAATTCCTAGATGTAATTATTGAGAGACATGCAAGAATAATGAATAGTCACCCCGACGCTATAGCTACTATAGAAGAGAAGTTAGAAATGGATGAGACAGAAGAAACGATCACAGTGCGGTGGAGAACAGTGCCTACCACAGTGAAGTCTTTGTTCTTAATCAATGAGCCAGAAGATTGGAGGCACCTAGTTATGAAGTAACTAAAGACAAGAGAGGGGACGATGAAGATGTTAGAGTTAGCTAACTACCAACTACTGTAGGAAACACTTTACTTTAAGATCCCTGGAGGGTTCTTGGCAAGGTGTGTTGGGGAACAAGAAGCTAAAGAGAGGTTGGCATAGAAGCATGAAAAGCATTGTGGGGATACTACTATCCCACTCTATTACTGGTTATAGCGGGGGGCTACCGTTGGCCCACCATGAGTGAAAAGGCTTCTCATCTGCAACAGGGTTATTTAAAGTGCCAAACCCATTTTAACCAGCCAGCAAAAGCCAATTTTGTGGATGCCTTCAAAGATTGTAGGCAACTATACATAGCGTATCTGAAAGACGGTGAGCTGCCAACGGAAAGAGAAGATGAAATTTATTTCCGAAAGAGGGTAAGTCGTTTGTACTTGGTGGAATGAGGACTCTATAGGAAAGGATGTAATGAGAAGGCACTGAAGTGCATAGCTAAGGAAGACACGAGGAGAGTGTTAAAGGAATCTCATGATCCCTTGCATATGGGAGGTGACAAACTGTATGATTAGCTGATGACACTGGGGTATTATTGGTCAACCATGGAGGGTGACTCCATTGGTTATGTGAAGAAGTTCAGAGCTTGCCAAGTACATGGAAACATGGTGCATGAACCCTCTGTCAGCTTGCAAAGCCTAGAATCTCCTTACCCCTTCCACACATGGGCATTCAATCTAATGGAGAAGATCAACCAAGCCTCTAATTGCAAAGCTTTCATCATTATAGCCACAAAATTGTATACCAAGTGGGCAGAGGCCATTCCTCTAAGAAGGGTGACTGCCCAAGTGGTAACCCAGTTTATCAAGGATTATATCATATGCAGGTTTGGTATACCCAAGGTGATTTTAATAGACAATGAGAAATAATTCGTATGAAAGGATATAGCACTTCTTACTGACAAGTATAAAATTATGCATAATAGTTCAACCATCACCTATCCAAAAGGCAATGGCCCAGAGGAGGCCACCAACAAAACCTTAATCAATATCCTGAAGAAGATGCTGGAAGACATTCCAGGGGCATATGATGAGAAGTCACCCATGGTGTTATAGGCCTACCACACTTCGAAGATAAAGCCAATCGGGTTTACTCCATTCTCACTTGTGAATGGTACTAAAGTTGTCCTACCAGTGGAATTGACAGTACCCTCATTTAGGGACTCTCTAAGAAATGCACTCATCCCTGACTCATGTGTAGTTGGAGGCGTTGGATGAGCACATAGATAAGTCAAGGGAAAATTTTAAAATTTACACCCAGCAGCTGTCTAGAGCTTATGAAAACCTAATCAAGTCTAGAGAGTTTCAAGTGGGAGGCTTGGTCCATCGAGCATCTACTCATCACCTACGCATCATGTCAGCGTCAAAATTCAAACCCAAATGGGAATGCCCCTTTGTGGTGAGAGGGGTAAGAAAGTCGGGATATGGCCAAATTTTGGACCATGAGAGTGATTGTCTCCAATCCATCAATGTCAAGTAGTTAAAAAGGTATTATGCCTAATTTTGTTAAATTCATTTTTGTAATAAAATATGAGTGGTTTGCTTTTATACCAGAATTTTTTTTTTTGTAAAAACATGATAGAGCAATACCATCTTATACAATAGAAAATAAATGAATAGTAACACTTTTGATCATTGTTGATGTTTGTTTTGATTACTTACATACTGTATGAGGTAGACTCAACATAATATTTTTCTTTCTTATAAATGGTCTCTACTAGGCTAGAAGAGGGCGCATGAAAAAAGAAGAACTTTGCACATTAAACTTTGGGGGTTACATCCATCCTAAGAGAAATTATATTGAGAAAAGTCTCCCTAGACATAATAGACAAATAGTTCTTATTCTTTGTCACCAAACCAGTGGGAGGATATCCTCCATGTAATAATTTTTTTTAAGGATTTATTGCCTATAGAACAAGTTTCAACCTCTGTTCTCAAAGAAAATATTTACTTGACTAGTTCAATAGAAATGTAGAGAAGGGGTTAAATCCTCCTCTCTAATATTTTTGAGACCATGAAAGCTCTTAAGAAAAATATAGAACAACGTCCCCATAGACAAGGGGCTATTTATTTGAAAAAGAGAATCAATTACCATTTACTTATTCTATCGGTAAAGAATCTTTTGAAACAGAACCTAAAAGAAGGAGGTGGGGTCTTCCTCTCCAAGATATTCCTTATGAACACACATAATAATGTCTAAGAGCACCTCCACAGACAGAGGGGGGAACCTCCAAAATAGCAACTTACCGAGATAACATGCAAATACCCCGCAGTCATAGGGGGTTGTGCTTAAAAAATGTGTATATGTATATAACTTGCTCAGATTAATGCAACTACCCCATTGTATATGAGGCAACCTAAATTGACCAAACGCTTATAGAAAAATTACAACAGGTCTTGGAAAATAGATGTTAAAAGTATAAATAGAGGCAGAGAAAAAGAAAAACTGTAAGAGAATGAGAATAATGTTTTTTTCTAGTTTATAAATGATCAGTTATTTACATATAAAAAGAAAAATAGTGCCAGGCAATAAATAACCTATCCGCTAGAAATAACAAAAAAACAAGTCGTTGCGGGTGAGGGTGCCAAGATATGATGGATCAAACTCTTGCACAAACTCCTCCTCCAGCCTGGCCAACATGGACTCATCCTCTTGGTCACCAGACTCAAATCTGTCAGGCCAAGACTGAAGGGATGCAATATGGCCCTGAATCCTCACAGGGGGAATCCTCACAGCCTTACCCTGTCGTTGCTGGATCCTAGACCGTCTAGATGTGTGAAGCCTCACCATCTTTCGAAAATGAATGCTCAGAAAATAAAAACTCCAGCATCAAACCAATCTTGTTGAAAATGGTAGAATTGTTGCAAGTCACAGAGAGCATCCAAAAATAGTAAAGTGGATGCACTAGTAATCGCGGTAGGAGAAGTAGATAAAAAGTCATGAATATGGCTAGTAAGAGCCTTCAGGTTGAGCACCGTGAACCTATCAATATGAATTACACTCTGAGATGTGGACGTCTGAGGATGATGCTCCAAAATCAAATCTAGAATCTGGCGATCATGTGCCCTGAAGTATCCTAGCTGCTCCTCGCACCACAGTCTCCTCATAAAAGTTGCATAAGCCTCTACCTGAGCGTCACCATCTGAATGGCACGACTCTATATCGAAGGGGAGGAAATAAGACTTCCCACCAGAATTAGCATCACCGACTCTAGGATTGGCCTCAAAACTCTGATCCCCCTCATCAGCTACCCCAATAAACTTACCAATAAGATCCTAAAAATAACTGTTCATGATGAGTTAAAAGAGAAAGAACACAAGGAAAACTATATCCATTCTCTAAAAAGGCCCATGATAGATGCTTACCCAAAATATCAAGGGGTGAGTATGCTGCCACCTGTGTGAAGGGAGTCAGTTGAAGGGGGATGCCAGGCTACACAAAATAAATAGCAATAAGTAATATCAGTACGACTCACAAGTTAAAAAAAAGGGGTTTATGAAACTAAACGGTTACTATAACTTGGGTATAATAGTTAAATACCTGAGGAGTGCACAATATATCACTCTTTGTTTGCTCTATAGCTACTAGAGCAGCAGCCTCACTAACCTTTAAATAATGAAATAAGGGTGAAAGTGAGAGAACTTGCACAGTAAAATCAAAAAGAAAAAAGAGAATAGAAAAGAGGGAAAGGTATGATAGTATAATACCTCTCCAACAGCTACCTCTCCAAGATGCTCTACAGTTACCGGAGCAGCAACCTCACTAACCTAGAAACAATGAAATAAGGGTGAAAGTGACAGCACTTGCACAGTAAAATCAAGAAGAAAAAGGAGAAATAGAAAAAGAGAGAGAGTATGACAGTATAATACCTCTCTCACAACCATCTCTCCAACATGCCCCACATTTACCATAGCAACTGCCTCGCTAGCCTAGAAACAATAAAACAAGGGCGGAGGTAAGAATACTTGCATAGTAAAAATCAAGAAGAAAAATGGGAAGTGGAAAATAGGGAAAGGTATGACAGTTTAATATCTCTCCCGTGGCTATTCCCTCAATGCATTCCGCAGTCACTGGAATGATTGCAACACTAATTTGAGAACAGGGAAATAGGTAAGTGTTAACAATCATCTGCACATTATAAGTATATTTAAACAAAAAGCATAAGTAAACCAAGTATTTACTTAGATGGCTTCATCTGAGGTGCTAGCCGAAAGCCCCACAACAGTGGAAGCAGAACTAATAAGAGGTCTCACAAATAAAGGAACCTCGACTATACTGATTTGGTAACAAGATTTGAAAAATAGGGTTATACCAGTTAAAAGAAACGATACAGAAATGACTACTCTTATATAAGATCTATATAATACCTGAGCAGTTACCCTTGCAACAGTTGGGAGGGCGCTGCAAGTGGTGCCTGAGGGGCTGCCTACGCATCACTCGCCGCGGGAGTGACAGATAAATAAGAATCCAAAAAACTAGCCTGTAAATGATGATAAAAGGCAAGCATTTTCAAACCCCACACAACTTATGAAAGGAGGCATGTAGAAAATCCCAAATATTCGTGACGGAGATAGTTACCGTGAGGGGTACTATGACAGGATCTCGCTAAAAGTAGAAGGGCATGATGAATCATCTGCAGTACGACTATTGGAAGAATAGTAGCAGGAGGCACTAATAAAGGGGTATCATGAACCAGTTGAGAAAAAGGAGAAATAATTCGTCAGTACAAGCTTGCCAGAAAAATAACAACAGGAAAAAGGTCAATAACCTTGGCCCTATCCAAGGAACACGGGTGAAAGGTGACCGTTGGCGCATCAGGGGATATAGTAGTAACATGTTGATCATAAAAGTGTTAGAAACTCTTATTGTCAGAACCATGGGAAAATAATTTACGAGTACATGAATAAAAAAAAGAAACCTGTGAAATGGGCTCAAAAGTTGAATCCACCGTAAATACTGACCCATGAGGGAAAGGCTAGACCAAAGGTCTACCATCCATAGATATATAGACCCAGGGAATAAGAATCCTCCCTGAAGGGGATAACCTCCAAAGAACAGTCTTAGGAAAACACAGATTCTCTCCTATAAAAGAGAAGCTAAGAGATATAGGGCCCTGGAGAATGAAAAATGAAAAATGATATAAGCATAAAAGGAAGAGTAATAAAAACAAATGGGGGCCAAGAGGACAAGAAGACCTCTGAAAATGAGAAAGCCTGGGGCTTAGATTTAGAAGGGCCTACTGCTAAAGAATGAGAATATGAAGTGGCAGACCTTGAGGGAGCAATCGTCTGCAATCATAAAAAGATAAAAAACACAAGGAAAAATAGATAAAAAAATTGAAGAAAAGAAAAGAGGAGAATAGTGATATTGTCCATGTAAAGGAAATCAGAGAAATACCTAACCAAAATGCGATGTCACGGAAGGGACATTGGGTCTAGTAGGATGCACATACGAAAGCTGCAAGGAAATAAAAATATATAACACTTAGTAAGAGAAGTGTAAAGTATGACTATCAAAGTTAAAGGACCTTGGAGGGAGTAATAAACCTGTCTATAAAGGCCTCTGGAGGAAATAAGCATGGAATTTCTTTCTCACTGGAAAGGAGCAAGTGGGAGAGGTGAAGGGACACTCATCTCAGTAGAAGTAACCTGTGGAAACACCACAAGAGAAAGAATCAGTAACCAAAATAATGATGAAAAGAAAGTAAAAAATATGCAAATAAAGAGTTAAATAAAGGAACTTACAACATCAAAACGTGCAGTCTGTCCATACGGAAGACGTCTAGTGGAAGAGGTAACCCCCAGTGGAGAATATAGCTCCTCATCATCGCTAGAAGACTCCCTCTAAACTAATAACGAATCACAAGTGTCAGTAGTTCTTTCACCATGAAAGTTCATCCCATACACATAATTTGAAGAATAAATATGATCATCGTAGGAAGGGGTGCTTTCGTAGTCAACTAGTTCCTCTTCCAATGAGTAAGAGGGGGAACTAGCATGTGAAATGCGATGAGAATTGGTTTCATTAAGTAAAGAAGATCCAGGTATAGTCCCTTCTGTAATTGGAATGGATTTAACAGGGGGCTCCTGAGAGTAAAGTCGATAGCCTCATAACCCTACTCTCGAATAGTTGTGTAAGTCTCCTCTACTCCGAGATCGTCAGTGTCTGATCCTCGGTCCAATGTAGAGGAAGCAATAACATCAATTTCGACCCTCTTCTTTTTCTTGGCCGCCCTAGTCCTCACAAGAGAAAGGGGAAAAAATAGCAACCGTAGTAACTGGTATGTAATTAGATAAATCTATGTCTGGATGCTTTCTCTTAGCTGTAGTAAAAGTTTTGGTCTTGCCTTTATCTTTGGATTTCCCCTTAAACTTGGTAGGATGTGGCTCAAGTTGCCTCAGGAGGGAAGATTCATCAAGGAGTGGCTTTACTAGGATGGGAGTAGCTTTCTCAAAAGGTATCTTTGGTGTGGTACTAAGGTGCCAAACTTTTTTATGGGTTCGTTTGATTAAGAATTGGGCCTTGACGTACGTAGTGGGAGTAGTCTCGCGGGGAGGTCCATCCACACAGTTCTAAATGAGGAGAACCTGTCACTGCCAAAATAAGAACCAAGAAGATGTGAATAAATGAAGGTAATCACGGGGAGGCACATATAGTCCCGCCAAGTGGCGAACCCTATGAAGCATTCCTCAAAAAGTAAAGTTTCTATATGCCTTAAAATATAACTCTAAAGGGTCATCGCTCGAGGGGTAAGAAGGGGGGTGAACACCCTAGTCGTAACAAAATTATCTTCTAACTCTATTCAAGTGATAGAATTCAACACCTTGACCTAACTCCGTCAAAGAAGGGAGAATGCCTGGTAATAGCATTGCCACCACGTTGATATGTGGGCAAGAAGAAACAGAATCAGCATCAGAAGGGTAATAAAAAGTGCCACAGTCACCTAGGAAGGAAATCCAACTAAAAATTCCACCGGGGAATTCGCTGTAAGGGAAAAAATAAAACTCATCAATATCATTAATCACAGGCCCCAGGGCAAAAATGCCACCTCATAAGACGAGTATCTTTATTATGACAAACCTTTGCTTTCGGGCCAAAATGGGGAAAATGCTCAAATAGAAAAACCATAAAGAGAAGGGAATCGGCAAAGTTGGCAACATCGTAGCATCTGCAAGATCTCTCAACATCTATATAGGCACGATCCAACTAAGAATAAAGAAAATCAAGGGTTAAGTACGCACATGGTACTGATCTCCCTCTTGACAACCTCACAGATAATCAGAAAAAAGATCACAAGGAGAGTCTTTTGGTATACCTGGGAACAAGAACCAACTCATGAAAGTGACTAGCAAAGTAACCAAGTGTGAGGTGGAGTAAAGTTTTGGGACAATCCTAACTTCTGAGAGCTTTACTAAAAGTCTCCCCTTTCGGTGCCTGCTCAAAATCTCTAAGCAAGTACCTCATCCATTTAGTGAAAGAGTGTTATCTATGACCAGTTAAATTTATGGCCACATATTTTGAACACTCAATAAGTACTGCCTGCAACTCTTCCACAATCTCTTACTCAAAGGGGGTCCTTATAGACATCGGTAAAAATATTCTCCCCGAAGAAATGTAGGGTGTACAACTCACAAACATCCTCTATAGTTATAGTAAACTCTCCCCAACCAGTCACAGATGTGTGAGACTCCCTACTCCACCGAGACATTAAAAGGTTGAGGGTAGAGTTATGTTTGGCGATAGTACAGAATTTCAAACTACTAATCGTAGTAAGAAGGCCAATTCCCTCAAGGATAGACTTATAAGAAGGAATAACAAGAATATAATCAACCCATGTATCCCACTCCTTAGGGGAACCCCCCGCAGCCTTGATTTCAATATTACAATAAGGTAAGTCACCACGATTAATTCTATCTCTGAGAATGGAGTCGGGAAGGTTAATGGGAGAATTAGTAGAGTCACATAAACCCACAAGGGGTCTCTCTAAAATATTGGCAACAAATATCTCCTCAAATTGGCCAAGAGAAGCCATGAAATTATCACTTGGTCCAAAATATGGTGCACGAAGATAGAGTCCAAAATCCCTTCCCCGACGAGTGCGCATGTTGTCTTCCCAATCTTGAGAAGAGGATGAAGTGGTCGAGGATCTACAAATAGCTACTGGTTCTAAGAGAGTAACCCCCAAAGGGAATTTTAAGCGAGGAACCCCTAATGGTTTAAGTCTTTGATGAGGAACCCCCTAGTAGTGGTAGGAGTCGTAGCTGACGAGGAACCCTCAACGACATTAGTTCTAAGCGAGGAACCCCCAATAATATTGGATCTAAGAAAGGAACCCCTAATAACAATCCCCCCAGCCGACGAGGAACAACTAGCAGGTATGGGATCTAATCAGGTACCCAACAAAAAAGGGGATTGAGATGAGAAACCCCCACTAATAGGAACCCTCACTAGTTACAGAAAGCAACAAGGAACCATGAGTAGTTCTTATCCAAAAATTTAATCCACCATTAATAGAAACCCTATCCTAACTTGATTCAAAAACCATCCCAATAGAGGAAGGAACCCCTGGTTGTAACTGATGACCCATGGTGACTTCATCAACCAAGTGACAATCCGTAAGCATCGAGATGATAGATCAACTTGGGCGTTGGTTATGATGGTGGTGCCAGTGGCCATTCCAGTAGATATGGAAACAAAAATAGGTATAGAGCATATCATAATAGGAATAATGCTGGTATGATGTTCTGAAAAAGCTAGAAAGGAAAATATGGAGCTTTTTTTTCTCTCACTAGAAAACTCAGCTCTCTATGTATGTTTTTAGAATATGATAAAAGTGAAACCTTTTTTTATTCAAAATATTAGCTTTTATATGAAAATGGGAAAATGTGCTGGAATACCAAAAGGTTAGTAGATTTATTTCCCAAATGATGAGATGATAGTTCCCATGCTGATGTGTGGCTTCTCGAGACCCCCAAACCTAGAATGAAGGGACAGTTCATTTAATGACCCTAGTGGTAATGATGATGAAACCCTGGGGTCCCTCAAAAAACTAAAAATTGAATTTAGGGCATACAAAGCCTTTTGGTCTCCCAAACACAAAAGGATTTGCACGAGGGGTTAATGTAGAAGGGTGTTTCAAGCTTGCCCACTATTTTTTGGGGCGAGGGACCCTCATGGCCTTCCCCCCAACTTCCATAAATTCTAGGGAGAGGGACCCTCAAGTCCCTCCCCCTCAACCTCCACAAAATTTGAGGAGTGGGACCCTCAAGGCCCTCCCCCTCAACCTCCAAAAAAATTTGGGTGATGGATCCTCAAGTCCCTTCTTTCAACTTCCATGACCAACTAAAAATGTAAAATCTAGTAAGGAAGCCCACTGTAAAGGACTTCCCTAGCAAATTATCAAAAAGTCTTTATTCTACACTGAGATGGTCTAAAATAATGACCCAAAGAACAAAACAGGTCAGGATGAGGTAGGGGTTACCATAAGCAACCCCTCATCATGAAAAGTCATTCTTTTAAAGAACAAAAGTAATAAAACTTACTTTCTTGTATATGTATCCTAGTTGAGTAGGTAGGGCTCAAATAGGCCAGTTAGTATGTCTTGGGAGTTTTGGCTTGGTGAATGAGGAATAAGGTTTGTTGAGCAAACTCAACCACTTTTCACTTTATGATTGAGAGAATACTAGTAGCAAGACCATAGGGTTTTACACAGTTCACACCCAGTCATAATTGAAATGAGCAAACAAGAGGTCTTTCAGCAGAAAATGAACTTTTTTTTTTATAAAAATGATTTTAGAGAAGGGGGTCCTCAAGACCCCACCCTCTTAAGAGAAATAGTTTTATAGGAGGTGGTCCTCTAGGCATCCCACTCAAGTTTACAAAGTTTGTACCACAAGTTACCATTTTAAAAGATAGTTACCAAATTAGATAATTTATCTCCATTAGGAGACATATTTGCATTTTTACTCCGGCTCACACCAGGTGGCACCTATCAGAGGGGACAGGCAGCTGCACACAGGTAGGGACAAATGGTACATTTTAGACCTTGTCCCTCACCAACCCTATCAATTTTAGCGCCCAAAAGTGACACTACATACCTATTGCCCAAGTATAAATAGGACCCGTGGGCAAGGTCAAGCTATAATAACAACTCAAGTCAAACTCTTAATCTATCAAAATAACACCAAAACCTCATAGTATTATCTCCTTCCTCTATATCTAGTTCTAAGTGCTTTGTTCTTTCACTCCACACTGACAGTTATCACTTTCAGGAGCTTCTCTTGAAAAAAGTTACTATTCTAGTTGTAAAGTTCATCTTCTTGTAGGGAGTGAGTTATAGCTCGGGTTCCATTTTTACCAAAAGGAAAAAGTTTTACCAGAAGTTGCTCAAGAAGTTATTGAGAACCTTGAAGGCAGAGTTCATTGAAGTGGGTCACGCCTCACCCAATTAAGCATCTTACTAGACCCCAATCACACTACCCTCTTACACTATACTATTACTCAAACGTTTTGTCCAGAATTATGTCAATTACACACAAATTGACTCGATTGAAAATTTTTCCTTATAAATCTCCCCCTGGCTATTCTGGGATAAAAATAAAATAAAAATCCTATGGGCTGTCAAGCTCTCTAAAAAGACTAATTCCCCAACCCTAAAAAGGAAAAATTAGCACATACGCTCGATAAACACACAATTATGACTAGATTTTCTTTGCCTAAAACATTCCTGCATTAAACTCAACATGTAATCCTCCACACTTAAACATACCTTCAAATGTAAAGAGAATAAAACCAGTATAAATATGCAAATTCCCTAAACCTAGGTAAAATGTGTCCCCCTAAGATAAATATATCCTAATCATGCAAAGGAAAGTGTGGCCACCCTGGTCGGCGCGGCATTCATTCCGGAGGGGGAAGGAAGGAGGATCCCCCCCCCCCCCCCCCCCCCGAAGAAGAACCATGTCGTCGTCTTGAACCCTTCTCTTTGAAATGCGGGCTTAGGCCGTCGTCCATGTGGGGTGAATGCAAAGAGATAGACTTGCCAGCCTATTTTCCTCAAAACAGGCAAAAGAATATATTGACACTTCGAGAGAGAGGCATCAAGGACAAACTGATGCATTAGAAACCAATAGATTCGAGGTCCGGGGGATAAGTTACAGAATGGGAAAGTGTTATGCACCCATCCCGCCCTTTCGGTCTCTCATGGGAAAATGTTGATATTTTCCTTTATCCCCGTGAAGTCTATGCATGTGTTTATATAATGGAGGTTGGATCGTTCACCCCATACCATGGAAAAGATATGGTGAGGTCATCCATAGGAATATTCCCACAACAATAACAAATGTAGAAGATAGAATATGAGCATTCATCAAGATATTGATCGTTATTAGGAAACGATAATGTATGTGGGATGAGACGCGAACAAACATGTTATATGTATATGTATGATAATAAGAAAATGACGGATTTTGAAAATTTTGGAAAATGAAAGAAATTGGAAAATTAAAAAGTTGGACTCGAGTCTCGAATTTTAATCTGAGATGCCTATGTATCATATAAACGCATCGAAGTCCACGTAGTTCGAATGTAGAATCGGGGTGGGGTTTATCCCATGGATTTGAAGGGAATTTTATTAGGGGTGTGTGTGTAGAAAATGTGTTTTTGGTTTTAAAAAAGTGTGTTGGATAATTCAGTTCGGAATTTACGGGTGTAACCGTCTTTTATTTATTTTTGGGTTTTTATGAAAAATAAAGTATGGTAAATATACAACTAAAAGCATGGATGTTAATATTTATGAACTAAAGTGAAACTAGAGTATGAATCTAATGTAACTTATGAAAAAATAAAATATTAAAAGAGAGGGAGAAGAAATTGGACCTTCGTTGGAGCTTGATCTTAGATCTTGGATGAAATCCTTTGAATATTGATGGATGTTGATTAGAGAGAAGGATATTTGCCAAATTGGGTGTGAAAAGGATGGGTATTTAGGCTTGAATGGGATTTCTCATATGGCACTTTGCTGACTTCGAGAGAATATTGCTAAGGTCACAAATACTGATGGGTTTGCTGTCTGTTGGGAATCAGGTCATGCCCCTTATTTATAGGGCAAAAGGAGTGTCAATCGGCCTAGCCAGGGGGTGCCTATCGACAGGTCACCCTTGACAGTATGCTGATAGGCTGGGTTCAAGACTTGCGATTTGGCAGTCTCGTGTGAACTTTTATGGAAAAATGACTGTAGTGCACCAACTATTGATTCTAATCGTGCACAAGGCATACCATTAGAAAGGTATTTCAGAGGCCTTCTAGAGTACTTTAGACCGTTCTCGGGTCTAGGAGTTGACTTTGGGTCAAATTTGGCTCGAAAGCCAAATGTGTATGGTAAGTTAGAATAGTGCATGGAGTGGACCGTTGGAAAGGTTAGGATATGTACTTCGACATTCCAAAGAGTTTCTCTTGGTTCGAAAAGTTGACCTTGGTCAAACAGGGCCCGAAAGCATTCGGTGACCTCCCAGAGTAAAACTGATCATTCGTCCGCACCGTAGGACAGAAATGTACATGGGGTGGATTGTTAGAGAGGGTATTTAGTGCCCTTAGTAGATTCATTCGGTATCGTTTGAGTTGAAGAGTTGACTTTGGTCAAACAGAGTCTGGGAGCGCCCAGTGGCCTCTAGATTAATTTTTAAGGGGAAAATGATCATTCATTTGAACGATTATGCCGATTTGTTCATGGTTAAGAACGTAGGAAAGGGGTTTTAGTTCCCTTTGAGGATTCAAATAGCTTTCACTTTGACGGTGGAGCTGATTGGGGTAAATTTGGGGCCCGGGAGCGCCCGATGGCATTTGAATCAGTTTTTACTAGTGAAATGGTCCGTTCGTCCGAACCGTTATGCCGATTTGCGCATGGGGTGGACCGTTGGAAAGGGTAGTTGGATCCCTTAAAAGATTCTAAGATATTTCATTCTCATGAAAGAGTTAACCAGAGTCAAATGGGTCCCGGGGGTGCCCGATGGTCTCTAGATCGGTACTTAAAGTGGAACCTAGGTTTGCGATGGAAGAGGGAAGTTCTAGGAGTCTAAGGAGAGACTTATGGAGTCCTAGAATGTAGTGTCTATAGAGCCCTTCGACGGGTGAGTTTGGAACAAGTGATGGCCATCGAATATACACCACATGATAGAGGGAGGTCAGTTTTGCAGACCTAAGGTATGTGGATGATCGATTCAGAGGGTCGAGGTCAATTCTAACCTAAAAGAGGTGACGACTAAGGACTGAGGTGAATTTTGACCTAACTAAGGTGGCAGTCTAAGATCGAGGTCAATTTTGACCCAAAAGAGGTGACGATCGAGGACCGAGGTCAATTCTGTCCTAACTAAGGTGACGATCCAAGATCGAGGTCACTTCTGACCAAAAAGAGGTGATAACTGAGGATCGAGATCAATTCTGACCTAACTAAGGTGACGATCCAAGACCGAGGTCAATTTTAACCTAAGAGAGGTGACGACCAAGGACCAAGGTCAATTCTGACCTAACTAAGGTGATGATCCAAGATTGAGGTCAATTCGGACCTAAAAGAGGTAACGAGTAAGGACCGAAGTCAATTCTGACCTAACTAAGGTGAGGATCCAAGATCGAGGTCAATTCCGACCTAAAAGAGGTGAAGACCGAGGACTGAGGTCAATTTTGACCTGACTAAGGTGATGATCCAAGACTGAAGTCAATTCTGACCTAAAAGAGGTGTCGACCGAGGACCGACGTAAACTATAACCTAACTAAGGTGACGATCCAAGACCCATGTCAATTCTGACCTAAAAGAGGTGACGATCAAGGACAGAGGTAAATTTTGACCTAACTATGGTGACGATCAAGAATAGAAGTCAATTCTGACCTAAAAGAGGTGTCGAACGAGGACTGAGGTCAATTCTAACCTAACTAAGGCGATGATCGAAGACCGAGACCAATTTTGATCTAAAAGAGGTGACGACCAAGGACCGAGATCAATTCTGACCTAACAAAGGTGATGATCCAAGACAGAGGTCAATTTTAACCTAAATGAGGTGACGATCGAGACCGAGGTCAATTTTAACCTAACTAAGGTGACGATCCAACACCGAGGTCAATTTTAACCTAAGAAAGGTGACGATCGAGGTCAATTCTGACCTAACAAACGTGATGATCCAAGATCGAGGTTAATTCTGGCCTAAAAGAGGTGACGATGGAGGACTGAGGTCAATTCTAACCTAACTAATCCAAGATCGAGGTCAATTATGACCTAAGAGAGGTGACCACTGAGGTCAACTCTGACCTAGCTAAGGTGATGATCCAAGACCGAGGGTAATTTTAGCCTAAAAGAGGTGACGACCAAGGATCAAGGTCAATTTTAACCTAATTAAGGTGATGATCTAAGATCGAGTTCAATTCTGACCTAAGAGAGGTGATGACCGAGGACCGAGGTCAATTTTGACCTAACTAAGTTGATGATATAAGATCGAGGTCAATTTTAACCTAAGAGGTGATGACCAAGGACCGAGGTAAACTCTAACCTAACTAAGGTGACGATTGAGGACCGAGGTCAATTCTTACCTAAAATAAGTGACGACCGAGGACCGAGGTTAATTATGATCAAACTAAGGTTACGATCCAAGATCGAGGTCAATTATGACCTAACAGAAGTGAGGATCGAAGACCGAGGTCAATTATGACCAAACTAAAGTGAGGATCCAAGACCAAGATTAATTCTGACCTAAAATAGGTGACGATCGAGGACCGAGGTCAATTCTGACCTACTGAGGTGATAATCCAAGACCAAGGCCAATTCTGACCTAAAAGAGGTGATGACTGAGGATCGAGGCGAATTCTGACCTAACTAAAGTGAAGATCCAAGATTGAGGTCAATTCTGACCTAAAAGAGGTAACGACCGAGGACCGCGATCAATTTTGACCTAACTAAGGTGACGATCCAAAGCCAAGGTCAATTTTGACCTAAAAGAGGTGACGACCGAGGTCCGAGGTCAATTCTGACCTAACTAAGGTGACGATCCATGATCGAGGTGAATTCTGACATAAAAGAGGTGACGCCCGAGGACAGAGTTCAATTCTGACCTAACTAAGGTGATGATACAAGACCGAGGTCAATTTTAAACTAACCGGTGTGACGATCCTATACCGAGGACAATTTTGACCTAGAAAAGGTGTACTTTCCTTAGGGAATTTTGGGAACTCCACTCGGATAAATATTGGATTTTTGGTTCCACTGGGGAATAGTGAATGATCTGAGGATTTGTGACTGGGGAGAGATTTGAGTGTGATTTGTAGATGTTGATGGGGATAATGATTCTTTGGAATTCTTCTAGGAATGTAAAAAGATTTTTTCCTTGGTGAACAAGTTGCTAGAATGGATTTAAAAATTTTAAGAATTTTTCGAGAATTGTTCGGGATTTTTTGGAGTTTTTTTACAAATTTTTAAAGGGTGTGCCGACCATCATAGATGGAGGTGTGCCAATTGGCATTGGAATGGACTTTTGGGATACCTCGAGTAGGTGAAAGGCTCAGTATCGATCGATGGGTAGAGGGGACTGCCGACCGGCTTGACCCTTAGCCTCGTATAAAAAGGGGGCGGGTTCTCCTTATTGTGCATAACTTTTCGACTTCTTTTCTTCTGCTATAAACCTCTACAAATCATCCTAACATCTGATATGGATTACTTCTCAAGGAGTGCAACCCATATGGAATGGCTTAATGCCAATGACGGTGCAGGGTTGGAGTGGAGGGCTAGGTGCCCCTCGCATTGGGTAGTGAGAATTTTTTCGATTCATTTGAACCTGCGGCGGATGATCAGACTCTTCAGCGCGAGCCTTTGCCTCATTTCCCTTCAAGGGCGGTGAACCCTGGTGGTTATGTATGTCTGGAATGACTCTTGGTATTCATTTCTACTTTTCTTGACGGGATTGCTTTATTTTATCAATCTGACAAGGATTTTCTTTATTTCTTGACAATCTGACGTCTCCATATCGACTATTCGTACCCGCGGTATGACAAGGCTGAAGAATGTTTGGGAGGACCTTTCTACTGTGGTGAGATGGATGCTATACTTTGTGGGTTTTGGGAGGCTACTGTCGGTTTTGGATGAGATTCCCTGTTCCAATGCGGTTCTATGTGCTTTGGGAGAGAGGTGGTGGGACACTACCGACACCTACTGATGATATAAGAAATCATCCACTAGTCGTTCTCATACCAACAAATCATGTATAAAGTAAGTAATGAGCAAATAAATCAAGCAAAAGTAGAGGGAAGACAAGATATAGAGTGGTTCAGCCCCTAAAATAGGCCTACGTCCACTTTTGTGCTCTACACTCATTATACGCGTTACATTGTATAGTATTATCAGGTCGTATTAGGCGTACAAGTATAAGAATAAATGAGAATAAATGGATGTAGCGGTTCCGGGTGTGTCGAAGATCTGGCTACAATGTAGATGAGTAGCCCCCAAGCTATATGTTGCGGTTATGTAGAGAGAGTTTGGCAAGGCTTCACTAGGTGTCATAGAAATTACCCCGAGGGAGAGGAATCGATCCTTTATTTTGAGATATACAAGATGTTGCGTGCCCCGATCACGTGACGTATATCAAGTCTCGAGTTACCGTAATAGAGAGGGATGCAGCCTGCAAGGCAAGTATAGATAAGTGTGCATCACACAAGGCTATAGCCAAATGTGTCGCGCCCTATACTTGGTAGGGCCACGGCATGTATATAAGGCCAAATGATAAGTTTCGCGCCCTATACTTGGTAGGGCTTCACCCTGTGCTGAGTAGGGTCACGGCCTATAAGCTTATACATATGCCTGAGTAACTTCCGCGACAGGATGTTGTATTTATACTTTCAATAAGCCCCCTAGTCGTAGTGCTAAGAGATTTCTATTGGGCCTGCTGCTTAGTTCAGTATTCTTAGGTGCCATGGTATTTTCAAGGCGACGCTTCGTCTTCCCGCTCCCTCTTATATAAATTGTTTCGGCCGTGGACTTCATTAGATTTTCCAAATCTTTGAGAGAATTTTGAGGGACGAACTCTGTTCATACTTCATCTTGGGTTTTCCGATGACCTTTCCAGCCAGTGTGTGGTGGTTCTGACATGCTTTGAGGTGGTTTGAGGTTGAGCACCTCCTATTTCTTCCTTTCCAGGTAAGTTTCTCAACCACCAACCTTGAATCGTTTACCCTGAACTGAAGGAGAGAGAATCATGTTTATCTTGAGCTTCTGTATATGAACTTCTGCATTTCTACGTTTATCTTTACAAAATTTCTTCAATAGCCTTGAATCGAACTTGAATCATGTTTGCTGTATCTGAACTGATATTAAATTTTTCTGGAATTTGAACTCGCATATCTATTTAAAGTTGAATTTTCGTCTGTTTGATTGAATATAATTTCTATTGAACCTTAAATTCAATTTTCATATGAAAGAAATAGGCTTTACGGATTGAACATTTGAAATGCGTTTTCTTGAATTGAGATAAACAACTGATATTATAATTGTGTTTGCATTTGCTACTGTAAAACTTTCAGAATGTTTCAATTGTAAAGATCCCTGCATTTGTTCCTTGTGTTCTTGAGAGAGATCCTTCATATTCTAGGGCTTGCATTTTTTGAGAGAGACGTTTCACTTTCTAGAGCGCTTCATCTTTGAATTTACAAAGATTGAATGCTCACTTATTTGAGTGAGTAGACGCGGCAAGGTAAAATCTCTTTAGTAACTTAGGGCTTTCCTGAATAAATGCCTTCATAGCATAAAAAATGTTGCTGTGGCATGGAGATATTTGGTCGCAGCCTGTAGCAACTCAGAATCTTAGGTCCCCATACAGAGTCCGTGGAATTTAGTCAATGCATTGTCTGTAGTTTAATGACTATGGCATGTAAGAAGGTAACATCATTCCTCACCAAATAATATGTCACGATGACAATAAACTTCTAGGGCTTTAAAACCCAACATTTGGTATACTTGGCCCATTTCTCACAAAATATTTCTTGTTCATCCTCAACTTGATATATCATTACACCTGCTGAGGACTATAAGTGACCTTAGGACCATATTGGCTGCGGCGCCTAACTGTGGACTCTCTGCTTTTCAGGTACTACTGCAGTCATATGAGCTTTAACCCGGGAGAATCTCTGAGAGGCTTTTGGAACAAACATTTTCGAGCCTCTCCTCACGAACTTACTTGAGTCTATTAATTGAGGACTATAAGGACGTTCCAGTTGAGAGATTTACCTAATTGTTTAGTGTTGGATTCAGACTCGAATTCCGTGGGTATGGATGAAGAAGACAATTATAGTAATCATCCCGAGAACTCCGCGGAAGGAGTTGCATCTAATGTTAGGGATAAACCTGCTGGAACATCTGGGAGGGCTGAGAGACCACTTGCTTCACTTGGTATCCACAGTGTAATAACCCAAGAATGGGTTGATCAGGTGGATGTTGCCTTTGAGTTTCTTGAGGGTTTGATGTGCTCAACACCTGCTACAAGACAAAGGTCGTGCACAGCACTTGCTGACGATGGCATCTGCTTCCCCCCTGCATGACTTCATTTACGGGTTACGGTTGCTAGTCCCTTTCCTAATTAGAAAAATCTTCCAAACCATGAGGTTAACCCTACCCCAACTAGATCCCAAAGGCTGTAGGGCCATTCTTGCATCCGTTGTACTGTGGGAGAATAAATTGTGTAGAGATATTACTCCCACGGAATTTTTCCACTTCTACTGTCCAAAGGAAAACTTCGTAAAGTTTGTGGGGTATTACTACTTCTTAGTCCATGGAAGGGATGATACCCTTTACTCCGATAGGCCCACCAGTGTGAAGAACTATAAGGGAAAATACTTTTACATTTCTGGAGAAGGGTGGGAGATCCATCTTGAAGAGATAGAGAGGGAGAAGTCATTTAGGATGTTGCGATAATAGGGGACCCCTCCAAACTTGGTAAATACTTTTGAATTGTGTTTGTGTACCCTCTTCGTAGTTTATTACTCCTCCTATTATGCTTTTGTACTAACCTTTGCATTTTTTGACAGTTCTAGACAACTTGCAGCTAAGTACGCAGCAAGAGAAAAGAGTTGGTGAGGCCGCGGAAATTCCTGCTGAACAAAAGAAATTCAACACACTTCTAACCTCCACGTCTATTTTTGAAGCTTTCTATTTCCCCAACAAATCCATTCCCAAAGAAATGGGTGCTAAAGGTAATGTTGTTATTTGATTTTTTAATTCTGCGTCAATCATCTTTAGCTTTGGATATTGACTACTTCATTTTTTCTCAAGTAAAGAAATTGATAGGTCTCGATTATTAGTTCAGCTAGCTGAGATGGATGAGGACACGATGGTACTAAATAAAATTGCTCGACAGAGCAAAAGGAAAAGGACCAAGTCCAAGCCTCCTGCTGTTTTCGCCTCTAGTGGCCAAATTGATCCTCCTGTGTCGCAAAATCTTGCTATGGATCAAACAAATGTTTTCGCGCCCTCACATCAATATGAGGATTTGTCCCCTAATAAGAGGCTTGAGGGAACCTTTGATGATGACATCGGGGATAACCTTGTCGGGGTGGGTCTGATGTCACCCTCCTTGGATCAAGGTGTCTATGGCACCTCTCTTGTACATGAAATAAATTCTCCTCCTCCTCCATCCATAATTGTTGTTAATGCAAATTTACCTCCTCCACATAATAGAAATCCACGAACACAACTTTGCAGATCGGATCCCCAGTCTTCCTGGGATAATACTACTCATGTCGTCCACAGGATAAGGAAGGCAATGAATGGAGCTGACCTTGATCGGTTGGTAGCTGAGGACCATGAGGACTTGGAGTCCTATGGCCTCCACAGTCTTCTGAGGGTAAGTAATGACAGCTTACCAATATTTTTTGCAATTTTGAGTTTTTCTTTCTAACTCAATACACTTATAGGCTGTGAAAGTTGTGGCGACCAAAAAAATGAAGTATAAGGGCCTCTACAAGCTTAAAGAGGCTGCAGAGTCTGTTCACAAAGATGATTTGGAGAAAGCCAGAGATAAATCTTTCGAGGTTGGAAAGAAATCTTCTGTCATGGTACTCTAGGCGGCTAAAATGGATCTTGAGGCTGCTGTCAAATCTGGGGGTGAAGCTGAAGATAATTTTAAGTAAGCCGCGGAGGCTCTCAAGTCTTCATAAACTAAAACTGTGAAAGCTTGTAAGGCTGCGAAGCTTGCAAACAGCAAGTTGGGACTTCTAGAGAAGAAACACGAGGAGTTAAAGATTTAAGTTTCAATTGATGCTGAGCCCCATGCCACAACGATGAAGAAGATGGAGGAAGATCACGACGTGACTATTAAGAGGATGGGGGAGGACCATTCTGCGTCCTTTACTAGGAAATATGAGCATCACGACAAAGCCCTCCAACTAGCCATTGACAACATCGTTGCATCTTATAAAGGCTCGAAGGACTTCTTCCTTATTAACAACAGGCTTTATATCCGCGGTTACAAGGAGATGAGGTACAGAGTAGCAAATAATTTCCCTGATACTGTGGCCACAATCAAGTCTTGGAGCATCGCGGATGCCGAACATGATGCATGCATGGCCGAAATGAAGGTTACGATCGAGGAGAGGGCCAGAGTAAGGGCTGAGGCAGAGGCATCGGTTGAAGATCAAGAGATGGAGATAGCAGAATAAGAGGAAGATGGGAATAAAGAAGATGATGCCACCTCCTATCCTTCCACCAATTTTCAATTATTGGGGCTGCATCCCCTTGCACTTTTAACTTTTGCAACTCTTTAATCGGCTCTGACCCTTTGTCTGTAATTAATTTTTATCAATATTTAGGTTGTGGCCACCTTTGATGTTGACTATTTTGCCTCCTTTTTCTAGTAGCTTTTTTATTCTTCAGTGTTACTTGCTTCAACACTTGAATGAATGCCCTCAGCGTATTTTATATTGATTAAACATGCGATTACTTTTTAACAATACAAGCATAGATGATTTTTCCATATAGGACGCGGACAATTCTCTTCACCTTGACCTTTCTACTTGAATTCCATTATTATTGTACATAAATATTTTTGAACATGGTCGTGGCACCTTTGGGTGTTTGAATCATGTCTACTGTAGCTTTAAGATCTCTTAATGGCCTTAGCTATATATATATATATATATATATATATATATATATATATATATATATATATATGTATACACGGCTACGGCACCATTTTTTCACTTTGAAAATTGAGGCCATCCCTTCGTAGATTTGGCATGCTTCGTGATCATAACAACGTAGCTTTATTTAGTCGCTTTGATTGCCTTTCACAGCTTTCCTTTAGTCGCTTCAATTGGGTTATTAGCAGGCTCCCCCGGGCTAGGTATTATAAAGCCTCCCCAAGCTTATGTGGATATATATAAATCCTTCCCAGGCTATAATATGGTTATCCGCAGATAATTAAGTCTTTGGTCCCTTCAGATATATAGGATTATCCATAGACAATTAAGTCTCCGTCCCCTATGGGTTATTTTCAGGCCTTCCCGGGCTAGGTATTATGAAGCTTACCCAATCTAATATGGGATAACCAAGTTATTGATGTTTAGTCTCATATGCATCAAGTTAAGGATTTTTATCGGGGGAGTAACCTCCCCAGGCTAATGACACATCCCGAAAGCTAAGACCGGGCAAGTTATTGGAAGCCCTTATTGCTAATGACGTATGCTGACAAATGTTTTCAAAAATGTAATCATTGTACGCTGAGATATAGTCTCCATATGCGACACTATAAGTTAATTCCTCTACCGCTCTCAATAGTTGCTTTTCCTATTTCAAGTTATCAATTACATTCATATGTTTTGGTATATCGATGGTCATTGATAGCCAATTTAGATATAATCATTCGCAATATAATTTGGTGTCTCCATACATAATATGTTTGTTTAAGAGAAGAAGTCTTTCATAAGATATCTATTAATGGATCCATAAATTAAAATATTATATTCATTAATTCTCATAATCATGGACATAAAAAGTCAGAACGAAATAAAAGATAATGTTCACTATGAACATAAGCAAAATGAGATTTTAAACTAAATCATAAAGATAAGGTAAGTATGGCCCATTCGGCTAGGCTGCATTCCCTAAGCATCTCTAAGGAACCTCCGTAGCATTCCTTACCCAATCATCCTTTCAATTTCATCCTTGAGAGCATAGCATCGCTCAGTGTCATGGCCATGGTCCCGATGGAATCTACACCAAGTATCTTTATTCCTCTTGTGGGGTGGAGCTCTCAGCTTTTTAGGCCACCTCAACAGCTTGTCCTCTTTGATTAACTCAAAGATGTATTCAATCGGGAAGGCCAATGGGGGGTAGGACTTAGATCTTCCTTCTTCCATCTCTGTCTTACCTGATTTCCTTTTCTGGTTCAAGCTGACTGCTTTTGCGAACGGGTCCCCTGGAACTGTTGTGGCCACAGAGGCTTTTGAAGCCATGTTCTTAGGTGCCACACCCATGTTGTATGAGGTCCTGGACTCTATCATGAGGACCCTCTGAGTCAAATAGTTGAATTGGGTTTGGAGTGAGGCATGACTATCGTAGAGATGATTGAGGTGATTGTACAGATGCACAATTTCATCTTTGACTTATGTGCTTTGACTGGATTCTCCTTCCATTTTCTTCTTTATTAGTCTTTACAAAATATACAATCTGAGAAGAAAATAGCAAAAGTGAGTAATCTCAGAAATATTGGATTAACCAAGTAGGAAGTTGCGATGAAGCATTTGAACTGCATGATACTACTGCTGAGGTCGCGGCCAATAAAGCACATAGGTGTACTGTCGTGGCCTATGAACGATATTCATCAAGGTTTAATGGAAGACCACCTGAGTCCCATCCCTGATGATTTGAAGTTATTGTAATAGAACTGCACTAGTAGGGCCACAGTAAGAGAGATAGTTGAACTGATATGCCGCATCCATGTCTAGGCAGTGAAGGAAATAGCCCCATAATTGAAAACCAGAAATCGAGTTTTTCGCCCAAAGCACTTGGGGAGGGATCCTACTAGGTTCTATCCATGAGAGAATACCCTCACAGTGCACAAAACAACACAATTCTAAGGATAAACCTCAGATCATAGGCCAAGAATCAGCAAAGAGGGAGTAAATACAATCCTTCCCTAATCGTTCAACTTTTTGGGGATAAAGCCCATCACGCTTTTCAGCACTATCTAGATGAAACGATATCATAGGGGTACATAAAATAGATATAAGGTCACAAAAGAGAGACCATAAGAGATATGAATCTATGAAATACCCATTTAAGTTTGTAAATAGAAGACAGAGCTCAATAACCAGAATTCACTCGTGAGACGATGATCCAAAGGACCCCCATAAATAAACTAAGGTGTTTAAGAACTCAAAACATAAAGACACAAGATTGAAATATCTCACTCCCACAGACGGTGCCAGATTGATGATACGAGAAATTGTCCACTAGTCATCCTCATACCAACAAATTATGTGTAAAGTAAGTAATGAGCAAAAAAAGCAAGAAAAGGGAGAGGGAAGACAAGATATAGAGTGGTTCAGCCCCTAAAATAGGCTTACGTCCACTTTTGTGCTCTAATCTCATTATATGCGTTACATTGTATAGTATTATCAAGCCGTATTAGGCGTACACGTATAAGAATAAAGGACAATACATGGATATAGTGGTTTCGAGTGTGCTGATGATCTGGCTACGATGTAGATGAGTAGCCCCCAAACTGTATGTTGGTTTTTTCTATAGAGAGTTTGACAAGGCTTCACTAGTTATTGTATAAATTGCCCTGAGGGAGAGGAATTGATCCTTTATTTCGAGGTGTGGTCCTCTATTTATCAGAGGTATGCGAGTTGTGTTACGTGCCCCGAGCACATGACGTATATGAAGTCTCGAGTTGCCATAATAGAGAGGGATGCAACCTGCAAGGTAAGTATATATGAGTGTTGCATCACACGAGGCTACAGCCAAACGTGTCGCGCCCTATACTTGGTAGGGTTGCTTCCTGTATATAAGGCCAAATGATAAGTTCCGCGCCCTGTACTTGGTAGGGCCGCAACCTATACTGAGTAGGGCCACGACCTATAAGCTTTTGTACATGCCTAAGTAACTTTTGCTGCAGGATTCTATATTTTACTATCACCTACCATTTTGGCTTTAAGTAGATGATGTTGACTCCCATTGATGTTCAGCAGTTGATGGGGCTTGATTGTGAGGGTGACCAGATTGAGGTGGACATGACGCTGAGGGTAATGCCGAAGGCGATGACGACGGCTTGAGGTGAAGTGGGGATGGTGGTTTTCGGGGATTCCCTTCGCTTGTCTTCTTTGAGGGATCTTTTACTGAGGAGGGGGTTGATGATAACGATGTGCCGCAGGTGCTTGAGATGGCCCGTTTGTTTATCTTGTTGGTTTTAGGGGGTTTTCTAGTGGCGACGAGTGGTGACGTCGTCCACTTGTGGTTTTTTCCATTTCTAACGGTGTTTTCGAACATCCATTTCTATAATTGGGTGAGCCTGACTTTGTCTTTGGATGCATTGAGCAGATGCTGACGGCCCACTTTTACTGGGGCCATGTATCTTCTGGAGGTATTCTTTATTTTTAGCATTCTCCTTTATGCATTCGCATTTTCCATTCATGCACTTTTTTTCATTTCTTCAACACTGATCCTTATTCTTTGCAGACGTGGTTCTATGAGGTGATTGGGTTGAACACCGAACTAATTTCTTTGAAGGATGACTCCTTTGGGGACTTTTTCTAGATGTTCCGATGGTGGAGGTCTAATCATCATTCGAAGAAGAACCTTTTTTCGGATGCTGGGCGTCATGTTTTGAATGGCCTGACGAGCGAACGGGTAAGCGTTCTTTTGTCCTTGAGACCATTCTTTTCCTTTGATGCCATTTTATTGATACTGATCCTTTGCTTTTGTTGGGGATTTGCAGGTGACCTTTTATCCTTGGGGGACGGTAATTCAGCACACTAGGGTGACTAGGGGACATGCATAAATGCGGCGCCTGCTGGCGCATGAGTTTGGCTACTCCTTGTATCTTGGGGGAGGTTAGTCCAGTAGATTGTGGAGTACGAGGTTGCAGTGCCACCAATGAGGCCCACTATATTCATGAGGCACGTGCGGGATATGTCTGATGATGCTCGAGTGACTGCAATGATGGGAGAGACATACTCCCTGTATACATACATAGCAATGATGTATGACTATCTGGACTTCGTCATGAGTTGGATGATGCCCCCTAGCATTTATGATGTGAAGCTTCTCCCTAGAGCGAGCTCGAGTCAGCAGGTGGGGTCTTCTCATAGCACAGGTGGTGAGACTACGTCAACGATAGTGACGATGACTTCAGGCCCTTATTTTATGCGTTTGCATTCTCCCAGCTACAACCTTCGACGAGCTTATAAAGGATCGATGCGTCTATCGCATCCCCCTCATGCGATGGACCCGGAGGAGTTAGGTCTGACAGAGGAGGTCCTTCAGTTTGCGGTACGTCTTTTTTTATTTCCTTGATTTCTTTCTCTTTCATCATTCTTGACTGATTTGATGTTTTCCATTTTTCCTTACAACATATCAGAGTTTTCACCACTTGACTAAAGGATATCAGCGACTAGATATCTTTGATGATTGCACACATTCTTGATGCAGTTCTGATCCATTCTTGCTTGGTGCCGTATGGCTTCTTCAGGGAAGGGTCGAGCTCTGGAAGTGATGGTACGTCATCTCTCCACGGGGTGAGGGGGGTGTGCCGTAGGGATGGGGGATCCTATAGAGATAGAGAATATAGAGAAGAGAGAGAGAGAGAGATTGGGTTCGGGCTGAGTCCCATTTTTTTCTTTTGCTTTTCTTGCACATTTTTAATGTAACACAACAAAATATATGCAAATGAAGAATGAATTTTTTTGTTAATTTTCTTTTTTAGTGATTAATGCACATGCTCTTTTTACTTTGCTGTTGAGACCGTAAAAAGAATTTTGAAAATTGATTTGAGAAGGACATTATTTAAAATGAGAATTAGTAAAAGCATAAGTATGAAGGGAATTTGGCATTTCCTTAAGATAAAAATTATTTTATTGAGTTTTTTCTTTTTGGAAAAAGAGGAAAAAGTGAATTTTCCAAAATAGGGGGTTGCCGATCAGCATGACCCCTAACATGCTTATCGACATGTCAGTCCAGTCCAATCAATCCAAGGCTTTGATTTCACTTTCTTTAACTAATTGGTACTTGGTGGGGCAAGTTTTTCTCTGATTTCTGTAGGGTTCCTTGTCTTGGCTTGAGAGTTTCTAAGTATAAAAGGGGGGGGGGGGGGGGGGGGTTGTGGATGGGGCTTTCCTCCTCACACTTTCAATTTCTTTCTTTTCCACATTCTTACTTGCTTATTATCTCTTAGTCTAGCAAGATGGCTCTCCCAAGTAGCATTGAGTTCGCTAACTACCTCGAAGCCTTAGAAGTGTTGTGTTCTTACAATGTTGATTATGACACCTTTCACATGCGGCGAGTCTCTTTCTAGCGTAACCGGACCATTGATTGGAACATGCTGATGGCGGCTGTCAAGTTTTGGCATCCCGAGGACCATGTCTTTCGCTTAGGGTTGGATGGGATTTGTCTTACCTATGAGGAATTTTTTGCCATGCTGGGGATAAATCCCAGTGTAGCTGCGGCTCTGCCTGAGTTTTCTCGTTATCCCAGGGCATTGCTGGCTAGAATTCTTCATATTTCGCCTTTGGCTGGCAGGCCCTGGTTACGGATGGAATGATTTACCTTTCAGTGGTTTTATAGTCCGTGCTTCGCAGGACGTGGGTAATGCTGGACATACCGGGGCCGTCATCCTAGGAATTATTTCAAAAGTATTGTTGGTTAGTGGGTAGATGCTAGTGGACCCCCAACTGGCTACTATTGTTTCTTGGAAGTAATACCGTCGAAATCCTGCGGTGGTGATATTGGCGGAGACCTTGAATGGCCTGGATGCTTGGCGGGAGGGTTGTTCGGACTTTCTAAGGGGTAGCGCTGTAATGTTGTTTATATGGATGTCAGAGATGTTTCGTATGATAGTACCACCTGAGTATCGTTTGTCGGCGGTGCCCAATTTTTTCTCACGCTATTTCATCAGCGTAGTCTTAGACATTGAGAGTAGGGGGAACTGGTTTGTTGAGCACGGGGCTCGAGGTCTACGTTGGTCTGTGCATTGGTGGGGGGAGCTACTGCCCATTCTGGTGCTTAAAGAGTACCAGTACGTCAAACTGGTTGGCCTTAGGTAAACCTCCTTCTACTTTCCCTAGCGGATGCTGCCCCAATATGGAAAATTTTCCCACCGCGAACACCAAACTTCTTTTTTGTGGAAGATCTAACAGAGAGTATGAGAATGAGAATTGGTTCTTTATGAGACAATCGTCATCCGTCGATCCGTCTTTCTCAGTCTAGTGGCCGAGTCTGGAATGTCTCTGGGGACTACATGAAGTGGTTTTGGAAGAAGGAAGTGTTCAAGATGCTGACTGTGGTGAGTGATCAACGGTGGTTTGCCATATCTGACACCATGGAGGGAGGCATTGTGGTCTACCCCAAGCTGGTCCAGGATTATCACTCCATGGAGCGTCTGCGATACTCCATTCAGGTATGGCAGATTTGGGGAATGAAGGATGCAGGTGATGATGGTGATGGTTCCTCTGGAAGTTGCGGGTAGGGATTTTGGAAGCTCTTTGTAATCGGTGTGGTTTTGTTCTTTATGGGAATAATTGGGGGGTTATTTTAGGGACTAGTGGGGCTTGTTATTATCTATTTTTTTTGTAGGTGTAGTGTTGGCAAGGGAATTTGTTTGACTCCTTACGCCGATGTAATCGTACAAAAATTTTAGATAATGAAATAAATAAGTTTTTGATCATCTAATTGTGAATTTTGATGACTTTTTGCATTTTTGAATTATCTATACCAATCACTAAGGCATACATAATGCTTTTGTTCATGTATATATTAAAAATAACTGTCATTCTCAGGGATAAGAAAAGAATAGCATTTTATGATAAAGAAGGGAGTCGGGCTCATGTGAAGCGAATGAGCTGCCTACGTACTTCTGGGGGTTTTGAAAAGTTTTGAAATTCATTTTTGAAAATGTTTTTAGAGGATCAGGCCCACGTAGTTCTGGGTAGGGTAAAAGAAGAGATTTTTTTTAAATTGAAGGGAGATGAGGAGAGTCATAGTGCATCAGATTTCGGACTAAGGGTAGAATTTCTTGAGACGGGACAGGTTAATTGGATGCACCATTTCTTCTCCATCGAGGTCGATGAGCACAGTAGCGCCCCTGATAGGATCTTCTTCACAATGTAGGGACCACTCCAATTGGGCTTAAATTTCCCTCTGGGGTCCCAGATAGGCTCTACTATTTCTTTGAGGGCTATGTCCCTCTCTCGGACACCGCGGTCCTTGACTCTCTTATTGAATGATCGCGTTATACAACGTTGGTGCCCTTGTATGTGATAGAGAGCTTTCAATATCCTTTCGTATAAGAGGGATAGCACGTCAAGACGGCTTTGGTACCAATCTTCTTCACTGACCTTGCTTTCAAGCATGACACGCAATGAGGGTATTTCAAGCTCCACAGGTAGGACTGCTTCCATGTCGTAGACTAAAGAGTAAGAGCTAGCCCCATAAGAGGTTCAGACTAAATTGCGGTAGCCCTAGATGGGTCATCTTGTACAACAGGTTGTGGAGCAGGGATTTTTTTGAACACCCCAGACGAGATTGACATGGAATATGCCTTACGATTCCAATTCAAAGCTTCCAATAATGAGGCTGAGTATGAAGCCTTGATAATAGGTCTTAATTTAGCAAAGATTATGGAAGAGCAACAAGTGATGGTATTCAGTGATTCTCAATTAATTCTGAATCAGAAGATGGGAACGTATGCAGTTAAAGGAGAATTAATGGTCAAGTATCATGCAAAGGCGATGGAGTTGTTGGCAGAATTTGATGCCATTCAGTTGATCAGAATACCAAGAATGGAGAATGCGCAAGCAGACGCACTGGCCCGATTAGCATCAGCTACTCGTACTGAGTTGCGAAGAACGATGCCAATTGAGGTGTTAGAAAGTCAAAGCATAGATGAAGACCTGACGATGAATGTTATTTCCCTTGATTTAGGACCATCTTGGATGGATCCCATCAGGGCATACGTCGAGGAAGGAGAATTACCGGAGGATAAGATCGCTGCCAAGAAATTGAAGTTTAAAGCTGCTCGGTATGTACTAACTAATGGTGTTTTGTATAGACGAGGAATTATGGCAGGTTTGCAAAGATGTGTACATCCCTGCGGGGTGAAATAATTGATTGAAGAGTTCCATAAAGGGTCCTGTGGAGCCCATGTAGCAGGTCGAACACTTTTGCAAAGGGTGATGATGCAGGGATATTACTGGCCGACGATGAGGGTTGATTGTATAGCATATGCCAAGAAGTGTGACTAGTGCCAACGTTTTTCCTCCATCCGACGAACTCCACAATCATTGTTGACACCCATAACTTCTCCTTGGCCATTTTCCATGTGGGGAATTGATTTGGTTGGACCATTGCCAACGACCCGAGGAAGATTCAAGTACCTCGTCGTTGCAGTGGATTATTTTACTAAGTGGGTAGAAGCTGAGCCACTTATTGATATGACGTACGAGAAGGTGTACCAGTTTGTTTGGAAGAATATCTCTATCGATATGGTCTCCCTCATGCTTTCATTACAGACCATGGAACACAATTTGATAACGAAGAGTTTGCCGCCTATTGTCATCAGTCAAACGTTTTGAAGTTTCATTCAGCACCAGGCCATCCTCAAAGCAATGGGCAGACTGAAGTGACGAACAGAACATTACTAAATGGTTTGAAGAAGAGGCTAAATGAGGCTAAAGCAAATTGGATTAATGAGCTACAGTCAGTATTATGGGCTTACCGAACAACACCCCGAGCAGCAACTGGAGAATCCCCATATATGCTGGCATTTGGAAGTGAGGCTGTAATACCTGCTGAGTTGGGTCTACCAACACACAGAGTGCTGAATTTCAATTCCCCAGTCAGTGACTTGATGAGAAGATTAGATTTGGACATGCTCGAGAAGGCTAGAGAAGAAGAAACCATTAGGAATGCTGCATATCAACAATGAACAACTCTATTTTATAACAAGAGGGTGAATAAATGCGATTTAAAAGAAGGATATTATGTGCTAAAGAAGGTTATTCAGAAGCACAATAAATTGGAAGCAAATTGGCATGGACCTTATCGAGTTACAGAAGTTGTTCGACCAGGAACTTACCGAATAGCAACTCTAGAAGGAGAGGAATTCAAGAATGCATGGAATGATGAACACCTACGCAAGTATTATCAGTAATGTAAAATGTAAAGCAGTTCTATCAATATGAATAAAACGATGATGTTTCACCATATTCTCTCCTTTTATTGAAAGTTTTTCGGGGAATACTAGTGTTGTACACTACACTACTCGACAACAAAAAAAAGACGATAGTTCAGACCCACGACCAACTCCGGTTGGTAAAAGGGCGAGAACAAACTATACTCCTTTGGTTAGGAGGCGTACACTTGCGTGATCAACTTCGGTTCGTAAAAGAGATTGTGGACAAGATAGTTCGAAAGAACCTGATAGTTCGAGCGTGATCAACTTCGGTTGGTAAAATAGCGAGAACAAATTATACTCCTTTGGTTAGGAAGCGTACACTTGCGTGATCAACTTCGGTTGGTAAAAGAGCTTGTGGACAAGATAGTTCGAAAGAACCTGATAGTTCGAGCGTGATCAACTTCGGTTGGTAAAATAGCGAGAACAAATTATACTCCTTTGGTTAGGAGGCATACACTTGCGTGATCAACTTCGGTTGGTAAAAGAGCTTGTGGACAAGATAGTTCGAAAGAACCTAATAGTTCAAACCCACGACCAACTTTGGTTTGTAAAAGGGCAAGAACAACATTCTTAAACATGCCAATTTCGGCTAGTTAAGAAACAAAATATGACAACTTATGTTGGTCGGTCGGAAGGTAAAACTATTCCAGAAAATACAAAATATTCCAAACTAAACCAAGTATGGTTGGTCGGGGATAGAAATCCACTGACTGTAGTTGGTCAACGAGGATAAAATTAGCGACCTTGGTTGGTCGGACAACATTTTATGGAAAAATTACCAAGTATTATTAGTCGGGATAAAAACTCTCACAAATTATAATTGGTCGACGAGCACAATTTAACAACCTTGGTTGGTTGGAAAATTTTTAAACATTTTTATACTCATTACTTTATTATGAAGTGATCGAGCAACATCTTTGATATTTGTAATCTTTGTTCGATGAACCACAAAGTATTGTTATGCAATCACAAATATAAAAGTGTTAGACAAGTACAAAACAATAGCAATACAGATTTGCAAACAGAAAATGAAAGTCTTTCATTAAAATTCAAAATGAATTACAAATTACATGTGTGCTAACTATTACATTGAGATTCCTACTCTATTGGTTTCTTTCCCTTAGCTTTTGAAACAGGCTTCTCGCCAGCAGGAGGATCTTCCAGGCAAAGAGGAGAATTAATGAAGTTAATATCTCTGAGCATTCTGACGTTCATTACTGAAGGAGTATCTAAGAGATGATCGGGACGAGATAATTGAATCTGAGAATGAAGACTATAGTCACCAAGGTATTTTGAAATTAAGCTCCGAGGAATAGCACGAGCTAAAATCCATTCCATGTCCAGTTTATAAGGCGGTACAGGCAACTCTAGTAGCCTAGGAGCATGATAATCCCATAAATAGTGGCCCTGCTCTAGCTTTAACACACCCAGGGCGTTCAACCATCCCTGTTTATAACCTTCATTATTGGCATTTTCAAGGCGAGCATCCAAGTGACAAAGGGCTTCATTACAGCCTGCCATCCAAAACTCATGAGGTTGTTTGTGGAATTGGAAAGTTATTCTCTCTAGTTGCTCGTGAAGGCTCCTGGCTAAAACATCTTTATTATTCAAAGCAGACTTCATCGTAGTAAGTTGATCTTCCAAAGATAGGTTTTTCTTGGACATTTCAGACAAAGCACGATCTTTTGCATTCAATTGGAACGCTTGAGTTTCCAAAGTTGACTGAGTGCGAGCTTCTTCAACATTACGACGAAGAACTCTTGATTGTCCCCAAGCAAGTGGAATAATTTGTTCTTCGTTAACATCCTGAGAAGCTCTTCCTCACCCACGAGAACCTCTTCCTCGTCCCCGAGCAATAGCAGAAATACCAGACCTTCTTAAAGTATCCAATTCTTGCCTTAATTTAGCATTCTCAACCTCTAAGAATGAGAACCCTTCGTCGGAGACTGGTACCAATGCAGTGGAAGATGAAGCTGCAGACTTATACTGTGCTAACTCTTTCTGCAAATTGTTGTTCTCTTATTCCAGCATCTCGACAATCTGTCTCCAGGCCTCAACTTCACCTTTTAGGGTCCTCTCCCTGACATCGTACCCAGCAATGATCTTTTTGTGGCCTGTCTCGGAGGAAAGCTGTTGATACCTATCCTCATACCCCTCATGCAACAGCGCATTCGATTCATTATGATTATTATGAAGATCCTCTAAAGTACAATGAAGCTCCTCGATCAAGTCATAGTAGGCCACGTTGTTGGCCACAGCTCTGTCAAGTAAATCCTTCAGATACCGATAAGCCTCAATTGCTTATTCGGAAGCATCATTGCCAAGGATGTCAGTAATTTCTGATACGCTCAAATATGTGTGACCAACCTTATAATATTCATGGCATTGCTGCATCAGCTTTGTATCATGGGCAGATATCAGTTTCATTCTAGCCATAAACTAATAAAGAGGAGAAGGCAAGAGTTAATAAATAAAAACAGACAGAGCATCAACAATGTAGATGAACAAAAAGATGTGATTTTATTACATCATCAACAAGATTACATCGTTTGGAATACAGAGGATAAGTAAAAGAAAAACAGAAAGAGAGTACCGAACAAATTCACACCTTTTCCTTTTCTCCCAAAACTTTCTCGGGAGGCTGGGACGAGGAGCTTGGTTGCTCGGTAGGAAGCATGATCTGATTAGTAGAAGCTGGGACTTCTTCTGGAGGAGCAGGAAAGGATGAAATCTCCTCGGTGGCCGTCTGGTTGGGTTGTGGAACAGGGACTTGATCACCCACAATCATTGAGGATTCCTCAGATGCAGCTTCGTCTTCATCCTCATCTTGAATTACTAGAGGAGGACCAGGAAGATGTTGTTGAAAATGCTCGGAGTCCTCGCTCACCTTCAGTTCCTCTAAGGCAGCAACCCAGCCATCATGGAAGTATTTCAAATTTCCATACTTCACCTGAGTCATCATCGCTGCTACCCCCGTGTCCCATCCTTTGTCCCAACCATTTCGGAAGGACTTCTTCACAACTGTTTTTCTCTTCATTTTTTCCGAGGAAAGCTTCTCGAACATAAGATTCTCGGTGGCCTTCAACTTGGTCTCCACCTCCTCCTTCTGACGATTTACTTCTCGCAGGAGGGTCAGCTCTTCTTCAGCTGATTTCAATTTATTCTCAAGCTCCCCAAAGCCTGAAAGTTTCTCGATATAGTCTTTATTCTCTCTCTCCAAGTCCTTCACCTTATTACCCAGTTGTACCGTCTCTGCATCAGACGCAGTTAACTTCTTCTCCCATTCAATTTTATCCTCGTCATACTTCTGATGAGATTCACTCACAGATTTGATAGTTTTCTCCAGTGCTCCTTCCACAGTGGACGAGGAGCAAGAAGCTCTGATCGCTTCATCCTTTTTAAGGATTATATTGAAACACCTCGTCAACTGTAATCAGAAAAGGGAAACGACATTAGAAACAAATATTGGAAATAACAAAGGAAAATATGAAAAACTCAGAGTAGAGATACTTACTGAAGCAAGATGACGAGCAACTAGAGAAGTAACCACATCCCGAGTAAGGTCTTCTTCAGTACCTTGCACCTCAGGAATGGGCGAAAACTTTGCCAAGCTCATCGTAGAGCTCGGAGGAACAATTATTAGAACACCATCTCCACCAGCTGGGAGCTGGGGAACGGCTCCAGAAATACTGACTGATGAGGATTTCCTCAATCTCCTTGGTGCCTTTTCAATAACCTCAACCAAAGAAGAACTTTTGGTTGGTGATATAGTGATTACTTCAACAGGTGCATCCTTCTGCACAGGAGCCGTTGGGGGCTTCTCGACAGCTTTCTGAGAAGCAACGGGAGGGGTGGCATCTTTATTCTTTGTCCCTTTTTGGACATCAACCTTATTTTTCTTCCCATCTCCAGCAGAGGAAGTCTCCTCGAAGAGAGCGGGAACTCTTCTCTTGCCCATTTTTTGGCTCAAAGGAATATGAGATTCTGGATCAGAGTCTTCAGGAATTTGCACTGGATCACTGATGCTGACCACAGGACGAGAAGTAAAGGACGACGTATAGCTCCTATACTGCAACAAGTATGAAGCATACCTGATGTGCTCGTCTGCAACTTTCTGATGCAAACTCCAGATATTTTTCAATTGCCTTATATTAACTTCTGATTCTTTGGGAGTGTTTCTCTTGCTATCAACTGCAAATAAATACATAATAATATATCAGTCATACATTTTGTCAAACACAATGAAATCATAATTTAAGAAATGAAATAAAATGAAAATAACCTATCCCATTGCCATATGGGGGGCATCTGGGACCCTCATATACAGCATCTCCAACCAAAGGGGCATGTTGCCAATTTTTTATAACTACCCCATGTTCAAAATAATCCCTGTTTGCATCAGGGAGGTTGACTACTAAGGCCCTATTCAAAGACCTAGTTTTTAAATAATAAACATTGTCTAAAACAGCCCATCTATAACAGTAGATAATCTCAGGAATTCCTATACGAGTTCCATGAGTTTGATTTAACCTATGTACCCCATTAACTATTCTCCATGTGTTGGGGGCTATTTTTGCAGGGACAACGTCGAAGTACTGACAGAACTCTAAACACAACGAATTTGGTGGAAAAGAAAATCCGCATTCAACAATAAATAGGCTAGGGAACCAGTGTCCCTCAGCCAAATCAAAATAACCTGAAGGCTCAGAAAGAACCTCCAAAATTACCCAAGATGGAATAGAGAAATCAGAACGGAATTTCTCAAGAGACTCAATAATGTAAACCATGATGAATAAAAGAAAAAGGAAGAAGAGCTTACAAGAAAAAGGAGATCTGTTGACAAACAAACGAAGGAAGGAATGAACGCACAAGAGAGAGAAAAGCTTTAGAAAACTCGAAAGCAGAAATTGAAAAGGTAGAAGACGATGGGATTGCCTCTGAAGTTTAAATACCTTGCCTTGGGAAACGGCGAAAGAAATGATTACAGAAAGGAAACTATTACGCTATCGGCGGCTAAAAGGATAAAAAATGCATGAAGATCGAAGCGCTTTTAAAAATACAAAAAGGCGGATTCTACGAATTTGGAAGGAAATTTAAATACGAAGAAAAAGTTCCTAAAATCCAGGAGGGTCATTTAATATTTCCATATACCGAGAAAGAAGGGTCATTTAATATTGCCATATACCGAAAAAGAATGTTCCATACTCCTTAAAGTTCGAAATATGAAACATTGGGGGCTTCTGTTGATACCAAAATTAGTATGCTGATGTGGACGAATAATAAGAAGACACGTGTCAATCTACGTGGCACAATAGCAACGAGGAAGTTCATTTCCCCGACCAACTCACATTATCTCCGAGAAACAAGGATACACCGAGGAACTTTATCACTCTGAGGAACTCCAGCGCTCTGAGGAACTCTTGAGTAACGAGCAACTAAGGCGGTCCGAGCTGCATCTCGGCCCCAACATTGATTGCCAGATAATCAACAGTTCAACTATTCATTGAATGTTTATTATCTTGACGCACATGCTGCATTAAATGTATTACCCTTTCATATGTATATCATTCAATGTATCAACCCTTTCATGTACAGCCTAAAGGCTATAAATACCCTGAATCACCCTCATTCAAGGGGAGCGGAATTTCTTGATAGAACTTGTAATCGAGAATTTCCCAAACACTCAGCAATAACATAACAGTGGATGTAGGCCATTCTTATAAGGCTGAACCACTTTAAAAATCTTTGTCTCATTTTATTTATCTGTGATTGAATAATTTATGTTTTGGAGCAAAGCCAGTAAAATGAGTAGCACATTTGTTAACTGTTAGACAAAAATCTGGTGAGAGTACTAGAGATTACATAACTCGTTTCAATAACGAGAAGCTGGAGGTCATAGATTACGAAGAGAAGACAGCAATCATCGCTTTGATGAGTGGGTTGTTGCCTAATAAGTTGTATTACACTTTGGCGAAAGATCCACCTAAAACTATGTCAGAATTGATGGCAAAAGCGGCCAAAATCATGAATGCTGAGGAAGCTATGGCTGCAAAGAAGAATATAGATAAATACACCAAGGTGGAAGTCGACAAGTCTAAGAATAAAGAGCATAAGGGAAATGGCGGTGATAAACGCTCCAGAAATAATAAGTCATCATGGGAAGTCCTAAAGAAATACGACAATTATACTCCTTTAAAAATGGGTATTCATCATATCTTGGAAGAAATCAAGAACAACGAGGAGGTAAAATGGCCAAAGAAACTGAGGTCAGAACCTGATTCGAGGAGTAAGGATAAATATTGCGAGTTTCATAAAGATCATGGTCACATGACCAAAAATTGCATAGCTCTTCAGAACGAGATTGAAACACTCATCCGAAGAGGAAAACTAGCAAAATATGTTGATCGGGGAGGTGAAAGAAAAAATAATGACCGAGCAAGAGAGAGGTCTAGATCTCTTCGTCGAGCAGAGGAGAAAAAGAAAAGAAACCATGAAGATGATCTAGAGGATGACCCCCATCTTCCCAAGAAACCAAGGCAGCCAGAACGAGAGGTATTTTCCATACGTTTTGGATCATTTGATTGTAATGTTATTACAGGAGGAGATGCAGGAGGAGGAGACGTTACTGCAGAAAGAAAAGCTTACCTCGAAGAGGCGCAAGCTTGCTCGTACATTCAGCGAATAAACTTGGCCGAGGAGGATCGTCCGAGGAAGGTAAACAAAGAGAAGCTGGTTAGTGGCTTTTCAAAAAATGACCTGGCAGGTGTCCTTTACCCTCACGACGACCCTTTGGTGATCAAAATGAGGATGAAAGAAGTAGTGATTTCAAGGGTGCTGGTAGACAATGGCAGTTCGGCAGACATCATGTACTATTCATGCTTTGACAGCTTGAATTTGAAATTATCTCAATTGGAGCCTTATCACAGACCCCTTCTGGGTTTTGCTGGCGAGAAATTTTTTCAACTTGGAACGATCAAGTTGGATATATTCATTGGAACCTGGCCTGCTTGCTGAACAGAAAGAATACGCTTCTTTGTGATGGATAAAAATGTGCAGTCAGCTTACAACATCATCATGGGAAGAGTTGGTTTGAAGAAGTTCGAGGCAGTTTCATCTACAGTGCATCAGTGCTTAAAATTTCTAATAAACTTCGGAGTAGGAGTTGTGAAAGGTGATCAAAAAGTAACTCGTGAATGCTATTATTCATCTGCCGAACAAGAGGAGCTTGAAGAATCAAGGAAAAAGACTATTACCTACCTGGTGGATGAAGGTACAGAAATTGAAACACTGGATCCCAGAGATGAATCCCAGCTTGTAAAAGGACAGGTGGTAGAATCTACAGAAGATGTTATTCTGGATGACGAGCACCCTGAACAAGTAACCCAGATAGGTTCAACGTTGGATGTTTCAATAAAACAGGAGTTGATAACTTTCTTGAGAAATAGGAAGAAAACTTTTGCATAGAGTCATGAGGACATGCCAGGAATAGATCCAAACTTCTTATGTCATGAGCTCAATGTGAATAAGGAGATCAAGCCTGTAAAGCAGAGAAGAAGGGAATTTAGCCCCGAGAAGAATCAGGCTATTCAGGAGGAGGTCGACAAGCTCCAGAAAGCCCAATTCATTGAAGATGTGAAGTATCCGAACTGGTTGGCAAATGTGGTGATGGTAAAGAAGAAAAACAATAAATGGAGAATGTGTGTTGATTTCACTGATCTCAACAAGGCCTACCCAAAGGATCATTTCCCATTGCCCAGAATTGATCAACTAGTAGATGCTACCTCGGGGAATGAGCTGCTCAGCTTCATGGATGCTTACTCTGGTTACAATCAGATCAAAATGAAACCTGAAGACAGGGAAAGCACTTCTTTTATTACCCCTAGGGGAACTTATTGTTATAATGTTATACCTTTTGGTTTGAAAAATGCAGGAGCGACATACCAGCGGCTGATGAACAAGGTTTTTGCCGAACAAATCAGTTGCAATATGGAGGTCTATGTCGACAATATGCTGACAAAGGGCAAGAAAGCTGCTGATCATCTGGTTGACTTAGGTCAGACCTTTGATCAACTGGATAAATACCACATGAAGCTCAACCCGAAAAAGTGCACCTTTGGAGTACGAGAAGGAATGTTCCTCGGGTACATCGTCAACCAGTGAGGCATTGAGGCAAATCTAGTAAAGATCAAAGCTCCCTTAGGGTTGCGATCTCCAACGACGAAGAAAGAAGTGCAGAGTCTTACAGGACGAGTTGCAGCGCTCAATAGATTTGTATCTCGAGCAACTGATAGGTGCCTTCCATTCTTCAAAACACTCCGAAAGACTTTCGAGTGGAATGATGAATGTGAAAAAGCCTTTCAAGACTTGAAGAAATATCTGGGAACACCTCCATTGCTGTCCAGACCAGTGATGGGAGAAAAGTTGTACTTGTACCTGGCAGTATCAGAGAATGCAGTCAGCTCAGCATTAATCAAATTGGAGAATGGAGTCCATAAGCCAATTTATTACACAAGTAAGGCTTTCCGAGGTGCTGAGATCAGGTACCCAAAGTTAGAAAAATTGGCATTGGCATTAATTGAGGCAAGTAGAAGAATGAGGCCATATTTCCAGGCCCATACCATCATCGTGTATACCGACATGCCATTAAGACAAGCCCTTCATAAACCAGAAAAGTCAGGGAGACTGATGTACTGGGTAATAGAGCTCGGTGAATATGAAATTGTGTATGAACCCAGATCATCTTTAAAAGGGAAAGATGTGGCAGACTTTATAGCAGAGTTTACATATCCTGATACCCCCGAGGAACAAAAGTTGCTCGCTGACCAACCTGTGGATGTTACAGGATCAACAGACATAAGTCCAGACCAATTCCGGTTGGTAAAAGGGCTTGTGGATGTAGAAAAATGATCAAATTCAAACCCAGACCAACTCCGGTTGGTAAAAGGGCAAGAAGAGATGGTTGACAAGGAGCGAAAAATACCAGGGGAGGATGAAACAAAACAACAAATATTTCACCGTGGAACACTGTCAGATAAAAACTTTGAAGATGAATTACCTACGTGGAGATTGTATGTGGATGGGTCATCTTGTACAACGGGTTGTGGAGCAGGGATTGTTTTGAACACCCCAGACGAGATGGACATGGAATATGCCTTACGATTTCAATTCAAAGCTTCCAATAATGAGGTTGAGTATGAGGCCTTGATAGCAGGTCCTAATTTAGCAAAGATTATGGAAGCTCAACAAGTGATGGTATTCAGTGATTCTCAATTAATTGTGAATCAGATGATGGGAACGTATGGAGTTAAAGCAGAATTAATGGTCAAGTATCATGCAAAGGCGATGGAGTTATTGGCAGAATTTGATGCCATTCAGTTGATCAGAATACCAAGAATGGAGAATGCGCAAGCAGACGCACTAGCCCGATTAGCATCAGCTACTCGTACCGAGTTGCGAAGAACGGTACCAATTGAGGTGTTAGAAAGTCGAAGCATAGATGAATCCCTGACGATGAATGTTATTTTCCTTGATTTAGGACCATCTTGGATGGACCCCATCAGGGCATACGTCGAGGAAGGAGAATTATCGGAGGATAAGATCACTGCCAAGAAATTGAAGTTTAAAGCTGCTCGGTATGTACTAACTAATGGTGTTTTGTATAGACGAGGAATTATGGCAGGTTTGAAAAGATGTGTACATCTCTCCGAGGTGAAAGAATTGATTGAAGAGATACATGAAGGGTCATGTGGAGCCCATGTAGCAGGTCGAACACTTTTGCAAAAGGTGATGACGCAGGGATATTACTGGCCGACGATGAGGGCTGATTGTATAGCATATGCCAAGAAGTGTGACAAGTGCCAACGTTTTTCCTCCATCCGACGAACTCCACAAGCATTTTTGACACCCATAACTTCTCCTTGGCCATTTTCCATGTGGGGAATTGATTTGGTTGGACCACTGCCAACGACCCGAGGAAGATTCAAGTACCTCGTCGTTGTAGTGGATTATTTTAATAAGTGGGTAGAAGCTGAGCCACTTATTGATATGACGTACGAGAAGGTGTACCAGTTTGTGTGGAAGAATATCATCTGCCGATATGGTCTCCCTCATGCTTTCATTACAGACCATGGAACACAATTTTATAACGAAGAGTTTGCCGCCAATTGTCATCAGTCAAATGTTTTGAAGTTTCATTCAGCACCAGGCCATCCTCAATGCAATGGGCAAACTGAAGTGACGAACAGAACATTACTAAATGGTTTGAAGAAGAGGATAAATGAGGCTAAAGCAAATTGGATTAATGAGCTACAGTCAGTATTATGGGCTTACCGAACAACACCCCGAGCAGCAACAGGAGAATCCCCATATATGCTGGCATTTGGAAGTGAGGCTGTAATACCTGTCAAGTTGGGTCTACCAACACACAGAGTGCTGAATTTCAATTCCCCAGTCAGTGACTTGATGAGAAGATTAGATTTGGACATGCTCGAGGAGGTTAGAGAAGAAGCAGCCATTAGGAATGCTGCATATCAACAACGAACAACTCTGTTTTACAACAAGAGGGTGAAGAAATGAGATTTAAAAGAAGGAGATTACGTGCTAAAGAAGGTCATTCAGAAGCACAATAAATTGGAAGCAAATTGGCATGGACCTTATCGAGTTACAGAAGTTATTCGACCAGGAACTTACTGAATAACAACTCTAGAAGGAGAGGAATTCAAGAATGCATGGAATGCTGAACACCTACGCAAGTATTATCCGTAATGTAAAATGTAAAGCAGTTCTATCAATATGAATAAAACAATGATGTTTCACCATCTTCTCTCCTTTTATTGAAAGTTTTTCGGGGAATACTAGTGTTGTACACTACGCTGCTCGACAGCAAAAAGAAGACGATAGTTCAGACCCACGACCAACTCCGGTTGGTAAAAGGGCGAGAACAAACTATACTCCTTTGGTTAGGAGGCGTACACTTGCGTGATCAACTTCGGTTGGTAAAAGAGCTTGTGGATAAGATAGTTCAAAAGAACCTGATAGTTCGAGCGTGATCAACTTCGGTTGGTGAAATAGCGAGAACAAATTATACTCCTTTGGTTAGGAGGCGTACACTTACGTGATCAACTTCGGTTGGTAAAAGAGCTTGTGGACAAGATAGTTCGAAAGAACCTGATAGTTTGAGCGTGATCAACTTCGGTTGGTAAAATAGCGAGAACAAATTATACTCCTTTGGTTAGGAGGCGTACACTTGCGTGATCAACTTCGGTTGGTAAAAGAGCTTGTGGACAAGATAGTTCGAAAGAACCTAATAGTTCAAACCCACGACCAACTTTGGTTGGTAAAAGGGCAAGAACAACATTCTTAAAAATGCCAATTTCGGCTAGTTAAGAAAGAAAATATGCCAACTTATATTGGTCGGTCGGAAGGTAAAACTATTCTAGAAAATACAAAATATTCCAAACTAAACCAAGTATGGTTGGTCGGGGATAAAAATCCACTGACTGTAGTTGGTCAAGGAGGATAAAATTCGCGACCTTGGTTAGTCGGACAACATTTTATGGAAAAATTACCAAGTATTATTAGTCGGGATAAAAACTCTCACTAATTATAATTGGTCGACGAGCACAATTTAACAACCTTGGTTGGTTGGAAAACTTTTAAACATTTTTATACTCATTACTTTATTATTAAGTGATCGAGCAACATCTTTGATATTTGTAATCTTTGTTCGATGAACCACAAAGTATTGTTATGCAATCATAAATATAAAAGTGTTAGACAAGTACAAAACAATAGCAATACAGATTTGCAAACAGAAAATGAAAGTCTTTCATTAAAATTCAAATTGAATTACAAATTACATGTGTGCTAACTATTACATTGAGATTCCTACTCTATTGGTTTCTTTCCCTTAGCTTTTGAAACAGGCTTCTCGCCAGCAGGAGGATCTTCCAGGCAAAGAGGAGAATTAATGAAGTTAATATCTCTGAGCATTCTGACGTTCATTACTGAAGGAGTATCTAAGAGATGATCGGGACGAGATAATTCAATCTGAGAATGAAGACTATAGTCACCAAGGTATTTTGAAATTAAGCTCCGAGGAATAGCACGAGCTGGGATCCATTCCATGTCCAGTTTATAAGGCGGTACAGGAAAGTCTAGTAGCCCAGGAGAATGATAATCCCATAAATAATGGCCCTGCTCTAGCTTTAACACACCCAGGGCGTTCAACCATCCCTGATTATAACCTTCATTATTGGCATTTTCAAGGCGAGCATCCAAGTGACAAAGGGCTTCATTATAGCCTGCCATCCAAAACTCACGAGGTTGTTTGTGGAATTGGAAAATTATTCTCTCTAGTTGCTCGTGAAGGCTCCTGGCAAAAACATCTTTATTATTCAAAGAAGACTTCGTCGCAGTAAGTTGATCTTCCAAAGATAGGTTTTTCTTGGACATTTCAGACAAAGCACGATCTTTTGCATTCAATTGGAACGCTTGAGTTTCCAAAGTTGACTGAGTGCGAGCTTCTTTAACATTATGATGAAGAACTCTTGATTGTCCCCGAGCAAGTGGAATAATTTATTCTTCGTTAACATCCTGAGAAGATCTTCCTCGCCCATGAGAACCTCTTCCTCGTCCCCGAGAAGTAGCAGAAATACCAGACCTTCTTAAAGTATCCAATTCTTGCCTTAATTTGGCATTCTCAACCTCTAAGAATGAGAACCCTTCGTCGGAGACTGGTACCAATGCAGTGGAAGATAAAGCTGCAGACTTATATTGTGCTAACTCTTTCTGCAAATTGTTGTTCTCTTGTTCCAGCTGCTCGGCAATCTGTCTGCAGGCCTCAACTTCACCTTTTAGGGTCCTCTCCCTGACATCGTACCCAGCAATGATCTTTTTGTGGCTTGTCTCGGAGGAAAGCTGTTGATACCTATCCTCATACCCCTCATGTAACAGGGCATTCGATTCATTATGCTGATTTTGAAGATCCTCTAAAGTACAATGAAGCTCCTCAATCAAGTCATAGTAGACCACGTTGTTGGCCATAGCTCTGTCAAGTAAATCCTTCAGATACCGATAAGCCTCAATTGCTTGTTCTGAAGCATCATGGCCAAGGATGTCAGTAATTTCTGATATGCTCAAATATGTGTGACCAGCCTTATAATATTCATGGCATTGCTGTATCAGCTTTGTATCATGGGCAGATATCAGTTCCATTCTAGCCATAAACTAATAAAGAGGAGAAGGCAAGAGTTACTAAATAAAAACAGACAGAGCATCAACAATGTAGAGGAACAAAAAGATGTGATTTTATTACATCATCAACAAGATTACATCATTTGGAATACAGAGGATAAGTAAAAGAAAAACAGAAAGAGAGTACCGAACAACTTCACACCTTTTCCTTGTCTCCCAAGACTTTCTCGGGAGGCTGGGACGAGGAGCTTGGTTTCTCGGTAGGAACCATGATCTGATTAGTAGAAGATGGGACTTGTTCTGGAGGATCAGGCAAGGATGAAATCTCCTCGATGGCCGTCTGGTTGGGTTGTGGAACAAGGACTTGATCACCCATAGTCATTGAGGATTCCTCAGATGCAGCTTCGTCTTCATCCTCATCTTGAATAACTGGAGGAGGACCAGGAAGGTGTTTTTGAAAAATCTCGGAGTCCTCGCTCACCTTCAGTTCCTCTAAGGCAGCAACCCAACCATCATGGAAGTATTTCAAACTTCCATACTTCACCTGAGTCATCATCGCTGCTACCCCCTTATCCCATCCTTTGTCCCAACCATTTCGGAAGGACTTCTTCACAGCTGTTTTTCTCTTCATTTTTTCTGAGGAAAGCTTCTCGGACATAAGATTCTCGGTGGCCTTCAACTTGGTCTCCACCTCCTCCTTCTGACGATTTACTTCTCGCAGGAGGGTCAGCTCTTCTTCAGCTGATTTCAATTTATTCTCAAGCTCCCCAAAGCCTGAAAGTTTCTCGGCATAGTCTTTTTTCTCTTTCTCCAAGTCCTTCACCTTATTACCCAGTTGTACCTTCTCTGCATCAGACGTAGCCAACTTCTTCTCCCATTCAATTTTATCCTCGTAATACTTCTGACGAGATTCACTCACAAATTTGATAGCTTTCTCCAGTGCTCCTTCCACAGTGGACGAGGAGCAAGAAGCTCTGATCGCTTCATCCTTTTTAAGGATTATATTAAAACAACTCGTCAACTGTAATCAGAAAAGGGAAACGACATCAGAAACAAATATTGGAAATAACAAAGGAAAATATGAAAAACTCAGAGTAGAGATACTTACTGAAGCAAGATGACGAGCAGCTAGAGAAGTAACCACATCCCGAGTAAGGTTTTCTTCAGTACCTTGCACCTCAGGAATGGGCGAAAACTTTGCCAAGCTCATCGTAGAGCTCGGAGGAACAATGATTGGAACACCATCTCCACCAGCTGGGAGCTGGGGAACGGCTCCAGAAATACTGACCGAGGAGGATTTCCTCAATCTCCTAGGTGCCTTTTCAACAACCTCAACCAAAGAAGAACTTTTGGTTGGTGATATAGTGATTACTTCAACGGGTGCATCCTTCTGCACAGGAGCCACTTGGGGCTTCTCGACAGCTTTCTGAGAAGCAACGGGAGGGGTGGCATCTTTATTCTTTGTCCCTTTTTGGACATCAACCTTATTTTTCTTCCCATCTCCAGCAGAGGAAGTCTCCTCGAAGAGAGCGGGAACTCTTCTCTTGCCCATTTTTTGGCTCAAAGGAATATGAGATTCTGGATCAGAGTCTTCAGGAATTTGCACAGGATCACTGATGCTGACCATAGGACGAGCAGTAAAGGATGACGTATAGCTCCTATACTGCAACAAGTATGAAGTAGACCTGATGTGCTCATCTGTAACTTTCTGATGCAAACTCCAGATATGTTTCAATTGCCTTATATTAACTTCTGATTCTTTGGGAGTTTTTCTCTTGCTATCAACTGCAAATAAATACATAATGATATATCAGTCATACATTTTGTCAAACACAATGAAATCATAATTTCATAAATGAAATAAAATGAAAATAACCTATCCCATTGCCATATGGGGGGCATCTGGGACCCTCATATACAACATCTCCAACCAAAGGGGCATGTTGCCAATTTTTTATAACTACCCCATGTTCAAAATAATCCCTGTTTGCATTAGGGAGGTTCACTACTAAGGCCCTATTCAAAAACCTAGTTTTTAAATAATAAACATTGTCTAAACACAACCCATCTATAACAGTACATAATCTCAGGAATTCCTATACGAGTTCCATGAGTTTGATTTAACCTATGTACCCCATTAACTATTCTCCATGTGTTGGGGGCTATTTTTCCAGGGACAACGTCGAAGTACTGACAGAACTCTAAACCCAACGGATTTGGTGGAAAAGAAAATCCGCATTCAGCAATAAATAGGCTAGGGAACCAGTGTCCCTCAGTCAAATCAAAATAGCCTGAAGGCTCAGAAAGAACCTCCAAAATTACCCAAGATGGAATAGAGAAATCAGAACGGAATTTCTCAAGAGACTCAATAATGTAAACCATGATGAATAAAAGAAGAAGGAAGAAGAGCTTACAGGAAAAAGGAGATCTATTGACAAATAAACGAAGGAAGGAATGAATGCACAAGAGAGAGAAAAGCTTTAGAAAACTCGAAAGCCGAAATTGAAAAGGTAGAAGACGATGGTATTGCCTCTGAAGTTTAAATACCTTGCCTTGGGAAACGGTGAAAGAAATGATTACATAAAGGAAACTATTATGCTACCGGCGGCTAAAAGGACAAAAAATGCACGAAGATCGAAGCGCTTTTAAAAATACAAAAAGGCGGATTCTACAAATTTGGAAGGAAATTTAAATACGAAGAAAAAGTTCCTAAAATCCAGGAGGGTCATTTAATATTGCCATATACCGAGAAAGAAGGGTCATTTAATATTGCCATATACCGAAAAAGAATGTTCCATACTCCTCAAAGTTCGAAATATGAAACATTGGGGGCTTCTATTGATACCAAAATTAGTATGCTGATGTGGACGAATAATAAGAAGACACGTGTCAATCTACGTGGCACAATAGCAACGAGGAAGTTCATTTCCCCCACCAACTCACATTCTCTCCGAGCAACAAGGATACACCGAGGAACTCTATCACTCCAAGGAACTCCAGCGCTCCGAGGAACTCTTGAGTAACGAGCAACTAAGGCGGTCCGAGCTGCATCTCGGCCCCAGCATTGATTGCCAGATAATAAACAGTTCAACTATTCATTGAATGTTTATTATCTTGACTCACACGCTGCATTAAATGTATTACCCTTTCATATGTATATCATTCAATGTATCAACCCTTTCATGTACAGCCTAAAGGCTATAAATACCCTGAATCACCCTCATTCAAGGGGAGCGGAATTTCTTGATAGGACTTGTAATCGAGAATTTCCCAAACACTCATCAATAACATAACAGTGGACATAGGCCATTCTTATACGGCTGAACCACTTTAAAAATCATTGTCTCATTTTATTTATCTGTGATTGAATAATTAGAGCGATCTAATTTTTTACATCAACACCTGCTGTGAATTTTCTGCATCATTTCTTTAATGTCAGCCCCTGTGATGCATTGTAAATGGGTTCCATCAAAGTTTCTCTTAAACAGTACTTTATCACAGACAATGTATTGGGTAGCCATTCTATAGAGAGTTTCTTGGTCTTTCTTATCAGCTCCATGGGTAGACCTATATTGTTTGAGGAGGCACCAAATGTTATAGTACCAACAATTGGCCATTTTAGCTTCTTCCTCCTGCAGAGCTCGATGTGGTAGCAATGGGTTGGTTTGTCTTCTTTATAGACAAGGAACAAGGCCATGGTTTTTCCTTCGGGCATGTCAACCATGGAAGCTAAGGTGGAAAGGGCGTCAGACATTTTATTCTTTCCTCATGGCAGATAATGAAAGGTGATTTCTTAGAATTGGGAAGATAGTTCTTCAAGGTGGGCAAGGAAGGAAAAGAGTTTCTCATCCTTGAATTTCCATTTCCTGAGTACTTGACCGATGATAAGGGCTGAATACCTGTAGACATCCAGGTATAAAATTCCTTTCTTAAGGGAAACTTTGAGGCATACTATACATGCATCATATTCATTCATGTTGTTAGGCAGGGAAAATCCAATTTGATGGCAATGGGAGTGTGGGAGTCATTAGGGGAAATTATGAGAATCCCAATGCCATATCCTTTTTTGTTGGCAGCGCCATGAAAGAACATTTACCTTCGAAGTTCTTCATGGGAGGCACAAAGGATATTCTCTTCTGGGAATTCGAAAATCCAAACATCGGCCTCTTCCATAGGGTAGTCATGAAGGTAGTCAGAGATGGATCTTCCTTTCATGGATTTCTATGTGACATAGGTGATATCAAACTTTGCTAGAAGCATCAACCAATGGTCCATTCGATTGGATAGGGCGGGCTTCTCTAGTAGGTACTTGATGGGATCCATTTGGGATAATAGGCTAATGGGGAAGGCGAGCATGTAGTACGGTAACTTTTCGGTAACCCAGACAAGAGCAACACATGCTTTTTCGAGGGCGGTGCAGTTGACCTCGTAATCGACTAATTTCTTCCTGGCATAGTAGATGGATTTCTCTTTATGGGTTTCTTCAAGGTATTGGGCTAGCAAAGCCCATGCGGTTGTATCGTTCACAATTAGGTATAGGAGTAAGGGAAGACCAGGCAGCGGTGGCATGAGCACCGGAGGTCAGGTTAGGTATTGCTTAATTTGGTCGAAGGCTTCTTGGCAAGCTTCATTCCAGACCTTGGTTAAATCCGTACGGAGGAGTTTGAAGATAGGTTCATAGATGGAAGTCAATTGGATGATGAATTGACCAATGTACTGTAATTTCCCAAGGAATCCTTGGACGTCTTTCTCCGTTCAGGGAGGTAGCATCTCAAGTATGGCCTTCAGCTTGGCAGGGTCTGCTTTTATCCCTTTCTCACTGACCATGAATCCCAAAAGTTTCATTTTGGTAATACCAAGACATATTTATGTGGGTTAAGATGCATTTGGTACTATCGTAGTTATTCAAAGAATTTCTGGAGATTGGGAACATGACCTTCTCTAGTCTTAGACTTGATAATCATGTCATCCACATCCTCGACTTCCTTGTGTATCAGATCATGCATAATGGTTGTGGAAGCCCTATGGAAGGTACATCCTGGATTTTTTAGAAGAAATAGAATGACAGTGTCGCAAAAAGATCCCTAAGGGGTGATGAATGTAGTTTTTTCTTGATGATCACGGTGCATCTTGATCTGGTTATATCCGAAAAACCTATCAACGAATGACTTGAGAGCATGAATGGCTGTGTTGTATACAATCTCATCGATGTTGGGTAGCGATTAATCATACTTCGAAGAGTCCTTGTTCAAGTCTTGGTAGTGGACACACATGCGGACGTTCCCTCCTGATTTTGGTCCGGTTATGATATTGGCTAGCCATATAGGATATTCAATCACACGAATGAAGCCCACATTCAGTTGCTTGACTACTTCTGATTTAACCTTGAGTGACCATTCGGTGCGAAGCTTTAACAGCTTCTGTTTGACTGGTTTACATTCTGCGAGAGTTGGAATCTCATGATGTGCTATCTCAGGGTCAATATCGGACATATCTTCATAGAACCATGTGAAGACATCAACAAATTCCTGTAGTAGCTCTTCGAGTAGCGTGCTCTTATGATCATACAAGGTATCCCCTATCCTAATCTCCTTTATTTGGCCACTACAACTGAAATTAATAATAATAGTTTCATCTTCATTCATTTTCACGCGACTATATTATTTGTTAGTAACCTTATTTATATCAGTTAAGAATTGTCCATTTGCAAAGTCATCATCATCAAAAGTTTGATTAGAATAAAGACAATTAATGTAACGCAAGAAACTTAAAATCTTTATTTATTTCATTGATAGAAAAAAATCATTAAGAACCTCATCCAAGGAGGTCTCTACTACATAAGAGTTGGAGGGAACAACCAAAGAGGAAAGGGGATAAACATCAAGGTTAGGTTGAATATCAGCAGGTGGCACAAGTGCAGCATGCTAGTTGAGAAGAGGTATATCAGCATCTTTGATGAGGTAAGATGGATCAGATGATGTATTCTCTGAGTGGATCATGCAGAGTGCTAGCCCCAGTATCTGCAAGTTGAAAGAGTCCTCAGAGTCGCTGTCCTCATAATCCCTGGCATCAACTACGATCTATTTAGTGAGTGGTTATACACAGTAATGGGAACTCTTAGCCCATGGTTAGTTGTCTTGAAAAAATATCTCCATTCCTAGTTTTATCTTCTTATCTACAAGGTCATACCAAGGATCAGGGAAGCTTCAAAAGGGAAAATCTTCACCCTCTTTAATAAGTCTTCCGTTCAGGGAATCTCTTGGGATAGTCTTGGCACATTCTAACTTTCTCTTCAGTCGAGGCTGACGGATCAATTTGAGTCCTTCTTCTGATGGTTGATAGCCCAAGCCATAGTAATTAAAGGTTTCCTTCAACACAATAGGTTTATCTATCCCTTATTATCTTTTCCCTAGCCCCAGACCGGGCATGAAGTGCATATTTTTGAACATTTGGATTACATTGACATTTCCACGAGGATCATATTATGAACAAAGCCTATCTTTAAAGTCGTCCCCTACTGGGAGTAGGAGTGGTTCGACCTGGAGGCCTGATAGCAGCATATCGTTCACTCAATGTTATATCTCGAGTACCGTATTACTAGTTCTTGTGTAGACACCCCATTCTAGTACCCCCTAACCTCTCCTTTGGTCCCTAGCAACTCCCTTCATCACTACAAACCTAAGTCATACCCTGGGTACTAACCTAGAGGCCATTAGGCACTCCCAATCTCCATTTGACCAAAATTCAAACTCTTCAGCTCAATCGAGAATGAGTTAATCTTTAAAGTTAACTGAATCCACTCTCCAACGGTCCACCGTGTGCGCAATTTTGACTTACAATGCGAACGAACGACCCGTTTTCCCTCGAAACTTGATCAGGAGGCCACTGCACGCTCCCAATCTCCATTTTACCAATTCAACTCTTTATCTCGACTAAGACTGAATGAATCTTCAAAGGGAAATAAAACCCCTTTCCAATGGTCCACCCCGTGCGCGATTCTGACTTACGGTACAGACGAATGATCCATTTTACTCCGAAAGGTCATCAAACGCTTCCAGGCCCTGGTGGACTAATGTTAACTCCCCAAACTGAGTCAAACTCTTTGGAATGTCGAAGTACATCTCCTAACCTTTCCAACGGTCCACCCCGTCGCGATTCCGACTTACCATGCGGATGAATGACCCGTTTGTGTTCGATGGTCCCCCGTCCAAAGGACTGACGAGCTCTTCCAAGCCACATTTTACCCAAAGTCAACTCTCGAACCCGGGAGCAATACAAAGGACTTTCAAATTTATCTGAAGTAACTTTCTAACGGTTCTCTCCATGCACAATTCGGATCAACGGTTTGAATTTTACAACCTTTTTTCAAAGATACCTGAAAGAGACCGCCAAACGGCAGGTTCCAAACCCTTCCTATCGCCAGTGTGCCTAAAAACACCTGTCGATTGGCAGGAGTAGGACTGTGCTGATCGGCAATTCCCTGGGCCTATAAAAAGTAGGGTCTGACCTCATTGCAAAAGGACCCAAGATGTGAGATCCATCACTCTCAGCAAATTCAAAAAACCTCTCTCGAGATCAGCGTGATTTCCACAACTAAATCCTTTTCCAACATTCACTTTTCATCATCTTTTTCATAAAACTTGGCGAATTAACCACTCTTCATCATCATCCAAGTGCAAGGGCTTCTCTCTAACATTCAAGATCAAGCTCAAGATCTTCAAGAAGGTCTAACTTTATCAACTCTCTCTTCAAATTCTCATAAATTCGCATTAACTTATTTTATTACTTTCACTTTTATTCTCTCATCTCACATATCCTAATATACTTTTTATTTAGTATTATTCCACATCTTTTATTTTCATATAAATAAAACCCAAAAAAATAAGAAAAATGGGGTTTGCTCATAAACTCCAAATGAGAATTCTCACATTTTTTGACACACACACACACATATAAGAGAAGTCCCTGGTTGGATTTATGGGATAAATCCCAACCCTCAATTTGCATAGGAACTACGTGGACTTTCATGCCTCTATAGGCTACGTAGGCGTCTCGAGGTAAAACCCGAGACTCGAGTCCTATTCCTACTTTTCTCCCATTTTCTATTTTTCTATATTCTTTAAATTTATATATGCATATATTTGTTCTTAATGGCATATTATTCCATATGCGTTATCGTTCTGTCATAACGATCAACGCTAGGATAATCGTGTAAATCCTATTTTCTGATATTACTTTTAGGGACATTCCTACGGATAACTTGCTTTATCTTTTCCATTATACAAGTCGAGGATTCTTGTCTCAATTATATATACACATGCACACATATCACGGGGAAATAAAGGAAAATAGCAATAACCCATAAGAGACCCCAAGGGAGGAATGGGTGCCTAACACCTTCACGTTTCTTAACTTAGCCTCCGGACCCTTTTCAAATCATTTTGGTTTCGTATGTATCAGTGTGTCTTTGGATGCTATCCTTCGGGATGGCTCAACTTTCTTTTGTCCGTTTTGAGTAAAATAGACTGGTAACTCCATCTCTCTACATTTTTCACCTCACTGACGCCGGCTTAAGTGCTCCCGAGAGGGATGCGCGGGACCAAGATCCTCCCAACATGAAGATACCCTCTTCTCTCTCCCTCTGCGAGGATCGGGGATGTCCATAGTGGTGAATCCGCTAGGGATTATATTAATTTTGAGGGCTAGACTCTATTTACATGGGTGTTATATTTGCTTATATTTTCCACCGTTTTGTATGTCCCCCTTTTATTATTCATGTGTACCTCATGCTTATGCTTCCATTCACACACTTGTAGAAGATTATCCTTGTACACTTCACACCACGTGCACATAGGATCATATATATCGACATATTGCACGCATCACCCATCCATACTTGGTATACCATTGGTACTTGTACTTTGCTCCCTGTTTGGAATGATCAAGAAAGATACTCTTATCATAAGTTATTAATAAGAGAATCATGCACGATTCACACAACATCACCAAAGAGCATTTTTATTTACCAAATTGTGTCCTGTAACTGGAGGGTCACTTTGTGATGGGAGCTGGTTCGGTAGGGCACAGTTAGCCTAAGCGATAGGACTCTCACCATCCATTGGTCGAGTACCTTCGAGGTATATCAAATGGTTCCCCCACATCGTAACGCTTGACCTAAGTCATGACGAGAGGTATATTGCAGGGAACTCATTCATGTACGTCGAGTATATCGAATTCTCTCTCACACGTACCATCCCCACGAGGTATATAGTGACGTAATTCATGTACACTTAGGTATATCAACTGGCTTGTCCACACGAACCAATTTCCCTCAAAAGCAAGATGTATATCGTGGAAGTCACACAACCAACTTCATACCCACATATAGGGGGAACCCTTTCCAATTCACCCAACCAACTGCATACCCACATATAGGTGTCAAGCCTAGGACACACATGTTAGATTGCCAGTTTCGACCCGAAACTCTACCGAAATTCTGGGTCGGCCTGCCACCTAAATTTTTGCGCATATTTAAAATGGGACCCTGCCCGTGAGCCTGGTTACAAGTCCAACCTTCGCTTTGAATATGTTACAAACCCAACTTTTTCAGGCTCAGGTCCCGTCTGGCATTTCATTTTGCATTTAGGAGAATTTAATACAAGTGAGAACATAATAATTATAATAATCATACTGAGACCCGTCTCCCAAAATATTTCTCCCTTTTTTATCAAAAGTCCAAAAACATCTCTCATTCTTTATCAAAAAATCCAAAAAAAATTCTCCTTTAATTATGAAAAATCCAAAAATATTTTGTCTTTCAATCTAAAAAAAATGTGTCAAAAATATTTTCATTCTTTTTTGTCAAAAATAAATCCCATTTTATGCCTTCTTAGATCGATCGCACGCCCTTAGCCCATCTCCTTACTGTCTTCGATCTTCAGTAAAATCACCCTGGAGTTTCGTTCGTTCTCCTACTACTTCTTCCGAGTTCGGAATCTATATGCTTTCCATGGAAAATACAGATCAATTACCAGTTGTGCAGCCAGATCTGACTGCAGTCTTAGCTCAGCTCGTGTCCATGATTGAAAACCTCAAGACTGAGCTCCGAAAGATGCAACGAAACCAGGTTCCTATTCGTCAAGAGCCCTAGACCCTATTCCCTCACGCTATGGGTCCACTCGAGCCTATCTGGGTTCCCCAAGAGTATCAGAACGCTCCAGTGCCCCTCCTACTAATGGGCCTCCCCCTGCCTAGCTTCCTATGCCAAACCTTGCCCAGCATGGGGAAAACTTGCCTATGATCACTAATCTAAAAGAGGAAGTGTTGAACAAGGTCAAAGAAGATATCAAGATGCTAACTAAAAAGTTTGACTAGGTCAGAATCTCTGGAAATTACATGGACTACACCCACATGTCTCCTTATCCTAAGGTGAGGTTACCCGAGAAGTTCAAGATGCCAAATATCATGAAATTCAGAGGAAGTGGACCCCCGATTGTTCATCTTCGTAGTTATCACCATTCTATGACTCTCCAAGGGGATTCCGAAGAAGTGATGGACCAATTATTTCAGCAAACTTTGAAGGATAGTGCCTTCCTATGGTTTTTGTCTTTCGAGGGGTCTAGAATCCGTAGCTGGGAGGATGTAGCCCAAGAATTCATGTCTGAGTACAAATACAACAAAGAGATTGAGGTCACCCATCGTGATTTGGAGCTTCTCAAATAGAACTCTTGGGAATCTTTCAGTAACTTCATATCCCGATGGAGGGAAAAAGGAGCCACTTTGATCAATCGGCCATCCGAGGAAGAACAAGTCAACATAGTGAAGAAGAACTTCTTACCCCATGTCCGAGCAACAGTGGGACGACAATACTATCCCAAATTCCTAGTTCTCAAAGAATTCGGAGTTAAAATCGAGGAAGGTCTTGCTAAAACAGAGATTGAACCAAAAAAAGTGTCCGGACGGTTCACTCCCATAAAATGTGATAAACCTGTCAATGTTGCAGTCTCAACCATCAACAACATCTCTCAACCAACCACATTGTGGGAACTAGAAAGATGCCTTGTCCCAATACAAAAAGATTACACCGAGATCCATGATCCCCTCTCCAAAGTTTATGAGGCTATATTAAGCCGAAACCTTATCAAACCCTTGGACCCCCGTCCATTACCAAATCCACTCCCAAGAAACTTCAAGGCAGATGACCATTGCGCCTTTCAGCAAACTGCTGGCCATACCACCGACCAATGATTTCACCTTCAAAACATAATTCAAGGTCCAATCGATCGAGCTACCATTGCCCCACCAGCCAATCCTAAGCCAAACACTACTCACAACCCACTCCCAAATCATGCCACTGCCATCTTCCTAAAAGATAACCCGAAATTTGATCCCTGAACTCAAATCATACCCATATACTCTCCCAAACCTCTCCAAATATGCCCGTATTTCCTCCTACACCCTGTTAGCCTCGCTGATCAGGTATGACCACTCCTTACCATAGCATGCATCGCTGTCCGTACCCATTTTGAAAATGGAAGTATGGAATTATCATAAGTGTTAAACCAAATCCTAGAGTTCGGGCTGAAGTTGCCCTCAGAGATGATCATTAATTGCCATAAGTTCAGTACGCTATTATTGGAAGTACCAAAATGGGCTCAAGAGTCAGACAGTTGGGTGGTACCAACCAATGAGGTCAGCCTAGATGATGTTGTCCAGATCATGGCAGAATTATTCAGGCAAACCAATGATATTTGCAGTATGACCAAGTTACTTGATACTCTAAAGCTGCAAGGGCACGTGGTCCCTTCACCCTTATATCACCCCACGGAATCGGAGGACCTATATGAAAAATCCATTGAAGTTGTGGAATGCATTGACTTTACATGGAAAGACATAATTGTTGCCACCGGATGGGGGGAAGAATTTTAAGATTCAAAAGAAGAGCAAGCTTCTAATAAAACTGGCCATGTAGCCGACATATGTGGGATGATATCATTTGAATAACTCCTCGAAGAAATAAACAAGGTGGCAGAATTAGCCGAGACTGATGAAGAAACAGGGTTCATGTTCTTCCCTTCTTCAGTAAATCACATGACCAGATCCCAAACTTACCACCAGCTAATGACAAAGGGAAGGACATTGAAAACCATCCTATGCCAGAGATGAACCTCGAGGAGAGCAAGATCCTCGATCAACTGAAGAAAACTTAAGCTAACATCACTCTATGGGGCTTTTCATGTCTTCTAAGATGTACAAAAATGCTTTGATCAAGTTGCTCACTGGACCCATAGTTCCTCCCTCTACCACAACCGAAGAGGCGATAAATTTAGTTGGATCCTTGACCTCTACCCGAATGCTCTCCTTTTCCAAAGAAGAAATCCCCAAAATTGGACCAAACCACAATCATGCACTCAACATCTCCGTCGAAGTTATGGGGAAGATCGTATAACTCTCTCTTGTAGATAATGGATCTGCCTTGAATATCTGACCATTAAGAACCTTCAAATGCTTAGTAATGAAGGAAAGTGACCTTGCTCCAACCTCCGCTTCTGTATGATCCTACGATAATACCCATCGGGAGGTTATGGGATCCATAAAACATGTAATAGGGGTTGGCCCTATAAACCCTATCGTTGAATTCCAAGTTATTAACATCCCAACTTGTTTCAACCTGTTGTTTGGACGACCTTGGCTCCATAGTATCAAGGGTGTGTCTTCCTCGCTCCATTAAAAATTGAAGTTCTTCGCCTAGGGACGAGTCATCACCATTTGGGAAACAACGACAATAGCAAGCATGCAAGTACCAGCAATCTAATCCTTCAGATACACCACAGTTTAAATGATATGCTCCTATCAGGATTCTGAGTTAAGCCGCTTCTACTCCCGGTAAGGGACGGTTTCAGAGAAAGGGTTAGTCCAGAATACGACCCTCATGGCAACGTGAGTGTGATTTAGATGTTCAGAAACAAGCACTTCATGCCCATACTGGGTCTAGGACAAAGACAACAAGGGATAATAGATCCCATTGAATTGAAAAAAACTTTCCCTCCTTGTGGTTTGGGGTATCAACCATCGGAACCAGAGATCAGAATGATTCTCTAGTCTCGGCCAAAGAGAAGATTAGACTGCCTCCAGACTATCCCAAGTGACTCCTTGAATGGACAATTCATTAAAAAGGGCGGGGACTTCCCCGTTTACAGCTTTTCAGAACCATGGTATGACCATACGGATAAGAAGATGAAGCCGGGAATGGAGATCTTTTTCCAAGATAGCTATCTATGGGCCGATAGTTCCCATCACCATGTACAACTTCTCAACAAAGATACCGACGAAACTGAGGAAAGTGACTCCGAAGATTCGTTCAACTTACAGACACCGGGGCTGACATTATGCATGGTTCATTCAAGTACTACATCACTAAATCCATCCCACTTGATTAAAGTTGTTGACACACCTCTCCTCAACTGGCATGCTGCGCCGATTCTACCTGTTGAAATCCCACCTAACCCTAATATTTACCCCATTTCTTCTTATGTTGTCTATCCTTGCTCAAATGTAATCGAGACCTCCTTTGATGAGGTTCTCAATGCTGTCTTTCGTATCAATGAAATAAATGAATATTTTGAGTATCTTGTTGTTTCTTACATTAATTGTTTAGATTCTAATCAAACTATTAATGATGATGATTTTGCAAATGAATAATTATTAACTGATATAAATAAGGTTAATAACAAATAACATAACCATGTTCAAGTTAATAAAGAAGAAACAGTTGTTGTTAACCTCGGTTCTAGAAGCCAATTGCGCTAGATTAGGATCCTCAACGAGCATGAGCGCGCACGACTCGAAGAATTACTAAAAGAATTCATGGATGTCTTTGCATGGTCCTATGATGATATGACGGACATTGATCCTAAAATAACTCAACATGAGATTCCCACTCTTCCATATTACAAGTCGTTTAAATAAAAGTTGAGAAAGCTCCACACCGAATGGTCGCTCAAAGTCAAAGAAGAAGTGGTCAAACAGTTGAACGTGGGCTTTATTCGTGTGATCGAATATCCCACATGGCTAGCTAACATAGTGCCTGTGTCGAAATCAGGAGGGAAAGTTTGGATGTGTGTAGACTATCGGGACTTGAATAAAGCCTCTTCTAAGGATGATTACCCGCTATCGATATGATCATGGACAATACAGCCAATCATGCTCTTAAGTCATTCATCGACAGGTTTGCCGTATATAACCAAATCAAAATGCACCCAGATCACCAAGAAAAGACCGCATTCATCCCCCCATGGGGAACCTTTTGCTATACTGTTATTCCATTTGGTCCCAAGAATACTAGGGCTACCTACCAGAGGGCTGACACAACCATCATGCATGATATAACTCACAAAGAGGTCGAGGTCTATGTGGATGATATGATTATCAAATCCAAAACTAGATAAGGTCATGTTCACGCTCTCCAAAAGTTCTTCGAGCAACTGTGATGGTATCAAATGAGACTCAATCCACAAAAATGTGTGTTTGGCGTTACAAAAGGAAATTTTTTTAGATTCATGATCAGTGAGAAGGGGATAGAAGCAGATCCTACCAATATGAAAGCCATACGTGAGATTCCACCTCCCCGGACGGAGAAAGAAGTCTGTGGTTTCCTTGGGAAATTGCAATACATTAGTAGGTTCATCAGCCAGCTAACCTCCATATGCGAATCGATTTTCAAACTCCTTCGAAAGGATTCAACCAAGGTTTGGAATGAGGACCATTAAGAAGCTTTCGACCGGATCAAACAATATCTAACCCAACCTCCGATAATCATGCCACCATATCTTGGTCTCCCATTGATTCTATACCTAACCATAACCAACACTATAGTTGGGTCTTTGCTAGCCCAATACGTTAAAGATTCCCACAAAGAAATAGCCATTTATTACGCCAGTCGTAAATTGACCAGGTACGAAGTCAGCTACACTGCTTTGGAAAAGGCATGTGTCACGTTTATTTAGGTCATCCAAAAGTTGCGACACTACATGCTCGACTTCCCCATAAAACTTGTATCCCGAATGGACCCCATCAAGTACTTTCTTGAGAAACCTGCCTTATCCAGCCGAATGGCTCGATGGTTGATGCTCCTAGCTGAGTTTGATATCGTGTACATCACGCAGAAAGACATGAAAGGAAAATACATCTCTGACTACCTTGTCGACTACCCCATGGAAGAAGGTGATGACTAGATCTCTGAATTCCCAGATGAAAGAATCCTATACACTGCTCAAGATGACCTTCGATGTCAAATGTTCTTCGAGGACGCTGCTAATAAAAAGGGATATGGCATGGGGATACTTCTGATCGCCCCAGATAACTCCCACACTCCCATAGATATCAATTTGGATTTCCCCTGCAACAACAACATGATTGAATACGAGGCATGTACGGTAGGCCTCAAAGTTGCTCTCCAGAAAGGTATGCAATGCCTAGATGTCTACGGAGATTCTCCCCTCATCATCAGTCAAGTGATCAGAAAGTGGAAAGTCAAAGACAAGAAACTCCAACCCTTCCATGCCCACTTAGAAGAACTAGCCTCTCAATTCTAGGATATCGCCTTCCATTACCTACCTCGAGCAGAGAATAACCTAGATGATGCCCTTGCTACCTTGGCCTCCATAGTTGACATTCTCGAAGGAATAATAATGGGCCCCTTCCTAGTTCAAAAGCAAAATAAACCAACCCATTGCTACCCCATTGAGATCATCACCAAAGAAGATCTCGAGCTAGCTAATTGCTGGTGCTATGATATCTGGAACCTCCTCAAGCATGGTAGGTATCATGAGGGTTCCAACAAGAAAGACCGAGCAACCCTTTGAAGACTGAACTCCCAGTACATCATCTATCACAAAGCACTTTTCAAAAGAAACTTCGATGGAACCCATCTACAATGCATCGCAGGGGCTGACATTAAAGAGGCAATGCAGAAAATCCATAGTGGGGAATGAGGACCCCACATGAAGGGTCACATTCTTTCCAAGAAGATCATCCGACAAGGCAACTATTGGACCACCATGATCCAGGATTTCACCGCCTATGTCTCGAGATGCCTCAAATGCCAAAAGTTTTCAAAATTTTAGCACCTGCCTCCGCGAGAATTATACAACATGACTTATCCCTGGTCGTTCTCCACCTGGGGCATTGACATCATAGGGAAGATTGCACCCAAGGCTTCTAATGGCCATGAGTTCATCCTAGTTGCCATTGATTACTTCACTAAATAGGTCAAATCTAAGTCATATCCAGTTCTGAACGCCAAGAAAGTGGCCAAATTCATCAGGAAGAACATCATCTACCGATATGGGGTCCCGCACGAGCTAGTGTCAGATAACGGGTTACACTTCGAGGCATAAGTCACAGAAGTGGTCAATGAGTATGGGATTCAAAGACATAAATCTTCTCCCTATCGTCTTCAGACCAATGGTGCAGTCGAAGCTGCCAACAAGAACCTCAAAGCCATCATCAGTAAGACGATCGAAAGCTATCGAGATTGGGCCGATCGAATCCCATACGCCCTCTAGGGCTACTAAACCTCTACTGTGGCTACCCCTTACTCTCCATTCTATGACATGGAAGTAGTCCTACCCATACATTATCAAGAAAATCTTGTCCAGCGGTGCCTCCATACTCACTGTCCTAGATGGAGAAAATATGGCTCGTCCAGTCAACCTCGACCGTCTCAAGAAGTTCTACCCCTAGTCTAAAATCTTGGCGTGCTACGACTCTTCTCAAGTCCCTTCTATTCTAAAAAAAATTCTTCATTTCCTTCTACCCAGAACTACGTGGACCTAATCCGCTGCAAAAACCATTTTCAGAAAAATTAAAACCTTTCAAAACCCCCCAGAGGTATGTAGGCAACTCATACATCTTACATGAGCATGTCCCTTTCTTTTTAACAAAAAGTATTCTTTTCTTACCTCCAAGAGAGACAGTTCACTCTAGCATATACTTGAACAAAAGGATTATGCATTCTTTAGCGATAGGTATAGATAATTCAAAATACAAAATTCATCAAAAGGCACAGTTGGATGATCAAAAACTTGTTTATTTCACTAATAAGAAATTAGAGTACAATTACATAAGAAAAGGAACGGATAACTCCTTTCCCCCAACCTTACTAGAAAGCCAAATAAAATTCCCAAATTTATTCCCCATTACAAAACAAACTCCCCCCAAGAGTCCTACCCACAACTACCAGACGAGCATGCTCCGTCATCTTCTACATCCTGGGGTCCCCAAGCTTCCCCTTCCTGAAAAGAGTGTCGTAAACGCTCCATAGACCAATAAGTTTGAAAAAGCCTCGGAAAAACCACAACACCTCCCTCCATAGTATCGGATAAGAAAATCCACCTTTGTCCAGTCTCCACTACCAACATCTTACTGAAGACTCTTCTCCAAAACCACTTCATATAATCCCTAGGGATGTGCCACACTTTCCCAACAGTTTGAGAGGAACAGGTCGATGGACGCCGACTCTCCCACAAATAGCCAAGACGCCCTGTCAAATCTTCTAGCGGAAATAAGTCTAGTGTCCGAGGTGGCACAACCTGTTCCCAAACAAATTGGCGCAGAATCCGCCAAGGGAAATAGAAAGAGGTCTGTCTAAGACCAACCAACTGAACATACGAGTATTCCCCCATCTCCATAATCGGAAGAAGTTGTCCCCACCAAGGCACTGACTACTGTAGATTTAGATCCCCATGCTCCATAAACCATTTCTCCTAACTCTCAATATCCAGGCCAACACTGAGAAAATGGCGCGAAAAAAAGTTGGGTAAAACTGACAAAGGGTATTCTGGAGGAATCAGCAGGCAGAGTCTTTCAGACAATTACATGAACAGCATCACAGGGCTACCCCTCAGAAAGTTTGAATGAACTTCTCGCCAGGCATCCAGGCCATTCAAAGTTTTTGCCAGTATTACTTCCACGGGATTGTGACAGTCGGACATCCATGAAGTAATAGCTACAAGTTATGGGTTCACCAGTAGTTCCCCGATCACCAGTAGCAATTTCGAAACCAAACCCAGAATGACGACTTCGACATATCCAGCATCACACAGACCACATCACCATTGGAAGGGAAATTATTCCTCCAGTAACCAATGATCTACCTACCGAGGGCGAGACACAGAGAAGTCCAACCAAAAACTCCCGTGGAAACCGAGAAAACTCAATCATAGCGGCCGCCACAATAGGGTTTATTCCCAACATGGCAGAAAATTCCTCATAAGTCGGACATACTTCTTCCAAGCCAAAGAAGAATACATAGTCTTCGGGGTACCAAAATTATACCATCGCCATTAGCATGTTCCACTCTATGGGCAGATTACGCCATAAAGAGACTCGATGCATGTTGAAAGTATTATAGTCGACGTTGTAGGAGCACATCTCCTCCAAAGTCTCGAGGTAGCTGGCAAACTCAACACTACCAGGGAGAGCCATCTCACAGAATAAGAAAGTTAGAATGTGAAGGTGTGATGAAAACACTCCACCATTACCCCTTTTTTATACTTGAAAACCCTCACAAGAGACATAACCCCTGGAAAAATTAGCGGGAATCCTGTCCCACAACGTAGCAAAGGTTGAAGAGGGTAATAATCAAAGCTTTGATTGATTTAACTGGACTGACATGCCGATAGGCAAGATAAGGGGCTTGCCATTCAGCAACCCCCTATTTTTAGAAACTTACCTTTTTCCTCTTTTGTCAAAATCAGAAAACCTAATAAAAATAAATTGATATTCTCAATAGAATTTCAAAATCCCCTTCCATCTTTATATAATTTCTCATTCTAAATAAATAAAAATTTCATTCAAATTCAAAAAATATTTCTTTTTACGGTCTCAACAGCAAAGTAAAAAGCACATGTGTAGGCATTATTCGGTATTAACAAAAGATAATAAAAAACTCCATTGCATTGCATAGATATTTTTCTGTGTTACATCGATTTTGCAGGAAATAAAGAAAAGCACAAAAACAATGGGACTTAGCTCGAACCCACATTCTCTCTCTCTTACCCTCCCCCTCTCTCTCTCTAAGAACTCCCATCCCTGATTTCCCGTGCGGTGAGATGACGCACCACCGCTACCTGAAGCAGACTCTTCCCCGGATGGGGAAGATGACACCAAGAAAGAAGGAATAGGAATTGCGACCCGAATATGGGCTATCGCCAAAGATATCCAGTCCCTAATATCCCTTAGCCAAGTGGTGGACACCCCAACTTGCTGCAAGAAAAGGCGGAATCAGTATCAAGCAAGAAAGATCAAAAGAAACCAAAAGGAAAAAAAAGAGAAGAACGGAAAGGTATACAAAAAGGACGAAGAATCTCCTCTGTCAAGCCCAACTCCTCCGGGTCCATCGCATGAGGACGGTGCAATATAGGCACCATCCCTCCATCAGCTCGCTGAAAGTTGTATGAAGGGGTATGCAACCGCACAAAGGGAACCTACGAAGTCACCGCAGATGTCGACGGACCACCACCACTGTGGGAGGACCCCACTAGCCGACTCAAAACCGTAGGAGGGAAAGGCAGTGCATCATATATGATGGGAACCATCACCCAAATCGTCACAAAGTTAATATATTCATACGCCATAGCCATATCAGTGTACAACAGATAGGACTCGCCAATCATCACCGCAATTCTCGCGTCCTTTGGAAACATCCGCTCCCACCTCACAAACATAGGGGGCCTCGCAGGTGGCACTACCACCTCCTCCTCAGCAATCTATCAGACCACCTTCTCCGCAAGATACAAGGTGTGGCCAAACTCATGCGTCAACAAATGCCTCATCTGCTCATGCACCCCAGTCGACCCCGTTGTAACACCCCATAATTTTGAGGATTTAATATTTAATTATTTTTGGATATAATTAAAATATTTAAATTGGAGAAACTTAAATTCAAGTTGGAGAATTTATTTGAGTGAGACGAGTTATTTATAATTGGCGACTTTAAAGTTTAATTGTCCGAATTAATGTGTGTCGCATTTTGAGATCGAAATTTGGAAATGTCAAAAAGTATTTCGGATGACAATTCTGAGTGCACGGTTGAGTCCGGATGGGTCGAGATAATAAAAAAAGAGTACTCAGGGGTAGTAATTGGGTCTCGGGGCATTTTTGGGCATAGCCGAGCCCACACGGAGTGATTTGGGCCATTTTTATTAGGCCCAGATGGCCAAAAACGGGATTTAAGGATTTTTAACCAAATTGAGAGACTAGGGAATGGCAGTCAACACAACTTTAAACCTAGGGTTTGAGAGAGGCACGGAGGAAAGAAAATCAAGAGCAATTGGGAACCTTTTTGGAGATAAAGTAAGGTGCAAAAGTGAGAGCTCGTCATCAAACCATTCCCTACAACGGATCAGATTCTACGAACGATTTTAGGCAAGTGGTTAACTTGCTGTAATGATAGATTTATGATATCCAATTCATATTTTAGTGATGTGTAAACTAAAATTCATTTTTGGGTATAATGGGTGAAAATGGGGTTTTGTTAATGGAATACTTGGCTGAGATTCAAAGTAAGAAATTATTGTGTTATATGTTTCTGAGTGTGATTATCTGATTTGAATGAGAAACCCGGAACCTAAAATGGTGGAATTTGAACCTGAAATTGGGATTTTACCATATGGATTTGTGTTCTTGAGGGAGGTTAAAGATTTGTAGTGTTAATGATGTTAAAAGGTTTAAATGAGGTTTGTAGTTCCTAAGAGATGTAATAAGATGATTAACAGGCTGGTTTGAGGTGTATTTTGAGGAAAGAAACCTTAGTTTTTCGTCCATGGCCGAACAGTGGCTGGAGAAGATGAAGTCTGGGACAATCGATCGATCGACCCAGGGGGTTCGATCGATCGATGAGACAGGGATTTTAGCAGTTTCGCCAATTTTATAAATAAAGAGAAATTTATTTAAGATTTGACCCCTTACTTTTATTTAGTGATAAATTCATATGTGACACATATTTCCTTAACAATTATAGGGTGATATAATTGAGTTTAGACGGGTGCGAACGGTATGTCATGAGATAAACGAATTTGGGGAAATAATTCATAAGTATTGATATTGGGCCGAGGAATAATATTCGGGTATTGTAGTTGGGTGACGCTACATTATTAAAGGAATTGATGTGAAATATTTAATTATGGACCAAGTGGGTGAGTCCGGGTGTGTTGTTAATTATAGGTAAATATAAATAGGGAATTTATGGATATGAATGTGTGACACATTGTGGGCGAATATGTGGGAATGAAATTTTGAGATGTAAAAAAATGGACCAAGTGGTCGAGTCCGGATATGTTGGTTAAGTGACACCAAAGTATTAAATTAATTAGTGAGAGAATAAAATTAATTTGGAGTCGGAATATAGACTTGGGAAATATTAAGTTATGGGCCAAGTGAGTGAGTCCGGGGATAATGGTTGGGCGACACCAAGAAGTAAATTAATTAATGTGTAAATTAATTAAATTAGAGTCGGACTGTAGACTCGGGAAAGTATTAAATTAATTAATGTGAGATTAATTTAATTAGATTCGGACTGTAGACTTGGGAACGTATTAAATTAATTAATGTGTAAATTAATTAAATTAGATTCGGACCACAGACTCGGGTTGCTATTAAATTAATTAACGTGTAAATTAATTAAATTAGAGTGGGACTGTAGACTCGAAAAGGTACTAAATTAACTAATGTGAGATTAATTTATTTAGATTCGGACTGTAGACTCGAGAACGTATTAAATTAATTCATGTGTAAATTAATTAAATTAGAGTCGGACCACAGACGCGGATTGGTATTAAATTATATAATGTGTAAATTAATTAAATTAGACTCGGACTGTAGACTCGGGAAAGTATTAAATTAATTAATGCGAGATTAATTTAATTAGAGTCGGACTGTAGACTCGGGAAAGTATTAAATTAATTAATGTGTAAATTAATTAAATTAGAGTCGGACTACACACTCGGATTGGTATTAAATTAATTAATGTGTAAATTAATTAAATTAGAGTCACATGACAGACTCAGATTAGTATTAAATTAATTGATGTGTTAATTAATTAAATTAGAGTCGGACTATAGACTCGGGAAAGTATTAAATTAATTAATGTGAGATTAATTTAATTAGAGTTGGACTCTAGACTCGGGAATGTACTAAATTAATTAATGTGTAAATTAATTAAATTAGAGTCGGACTACAGACTCGGATTGGTATTAAATTAATTAATGTGTAAATTAATTAAATTAGAGTCAGACGACAGACTCAGATTAGTATTAAATTAATTGATGTGTTAATTAATTAAATTAGAGTCGGACTGTAGACTCGGGAAAGTATTAAATTAATTAATGTGAGATTAATTTAATTAGAGTCGGACTGTAGACTCTGGAACGTATTAAATTAATTAATGTATAAATTAATTAAATTATAGTCGAACCACAAACTCGGATTGATATTAAATTAATTAATGTGTAAATTAATTAAATTAGAGTCGGACCACAGACTCGGATTAGTATTAAATTAATTCATGTATTAATTAATTAAATTAGAGTCAGATTGCAAACTCAGGAATGTATTAAATTGATAGGTGTGTTAATTAATTTAATTAGAGTCGAACGATAGACTCGGGGAGGTCATAAGTTAATTGAGGTGTGAATTAAATATATTAGAGTCGGACCATAGACTCGGGGAGATGATAAATTATTAAGTGAGAAAATAAATTAAGTGAGTCAGGACATAGACTCAGAAAATTTCAAGCTAATGTTACGGATCTTTAAGTACATGGTAAAGTTGGGGTTTACAATATGTATATACGGTGTAGTGATAGTATATATATATATATATATATATATATATATTTGTGTGTGTGTGTATATATTGTGTGTGCTATTAAATATCAGTGATTAGATATTTATTTAATTTATAAACTCTAGTGCAATCAAGGGAGGTTGCGCGATGTGGGTGAATCCCTTAGCTTGAGGAGTTGGGTGAGTATATCCCCAAGTCATAGCGTCTGGTATATGGGTGAGGGGATTATCTAACTTTCAGGGAAGGAATATGACCGCCTCCACTTCTTTTATGTTTTAGGCCAGGTTGGTGAGCGAATCCAACATGGGTAACTAGGTTATGTGAGCACACCTAGTGGGATAGCACTTTAGAGGGAATCATCCGGCGAGGGTATACTCAGAGGGATGGATATACGTATGTCATATGTCTGGATATTTAGTAAAGGTATGTATATAATGGTATTCAATATTATATGCGGGTAATAATACAGTGTGTGATGTATTTACTTTATATAACTTGTGATACAGTTATATGTTATTATGTAAGAATGAATTATTTAAGTTAATTGTTGAAACAACTTATAATTCATGAATAATTATACTCGGGTTAGAGTAGTATGGAAAGGGGAAGTAATACCAGGACTAGTTGGACGGGGTAGTACAACTAGGTGGGAGTCAAGGTAACCGTTAGGTGTGCACAATAGTGGAGGGGTGAGAATGTACACAAGGGAGTGCGACACTAACTTAAATATGAAGCGTATTCATGCAATTTAAATTACTGCAGTTAATTCACTTGCTGAATATTTTGAAAATGTTTTGGGTTCTAACCCTTGCTATAAAACTATTTTCAAAACCTTTTAGGTGTCCAGCCACAGGGACGCCAGGATTGATATTCTATTCCAGGGATACGGAGCTGTGACATATGTGGATGCTAGCAAGAGTTCGGATTAGACGCATCGTTCATTCATTCCTAGAGTAGGAATCATTTATCATTTCTAGTTTTACTTACGGCTTGTCGCCAAGACTTCTTAGTGCAGTTTTTAGATGTATTTATTCAGGTGTTGGATGTTTATATTGGGTTTTACTTTGGTGGCTGATGGTTTATTCGGAAAATTGTTTAATTAATTATTCAGTTGAGTTTTATTCAGTTGTGTGAATGGTTCATATTTATTTCCGCAGGTACTATTTTATTTAATTAAAAAGTTAAAATTGGCACCAGCTTTTGGAATAATAGGTGGTTAGTAAGTTTTAAAAAGTTTTCGACAGTGATGCTAAGGATGAACCAATTGGGATTCCTATTTTAATTTGGTATAGGACTGATCAGCCGGTATTTTATTAGGCGGGGTGTCACACCCGTATCCTGAGCAATCCAAAACCTTTTAGGTGTCCAGCCATATGGATGCCAAGATTGATATTCTATTCCAGGGATACGGAGTTGCATCATATGTAGATGGTAGCAGTAGTTCGGATTAGACGCATCGTTCATTCATTCCTAGAGTAGGAATCATTTATCAGTTCCAGTTTTATTTAGGGTTGTCACCCAGACTTATCAATGCAGTTTTCAGATGTATTTATTTAGGTGTTGGATGTTTATATTGGGTTTCACTTTGGTGGCCGATGGTTTCTTCGGCAAATTGTTTAATTAATTATTCAGTTGAGTTTTATTTAGTTGTGTGAATGGTTCATATTTATTTCCGCATGTATTATTTTATTTAATTAAAAAGTTAAAATTGGCACCAGTGTTTGGAATACTAGGTGGTTAGTAAGTTTTAAAAAGTTTTCGACAATGATGCTAAGGATGAACCAACTGGGATTCATGTTTTAATTTTTTATATGACTGATCATCCGGTATTTTATTGGGCGGGGTGTCACAGATGGTATCAGAGCATCAGGTTCTAGTGTACTTAGGATCTGTGCGGCTTTTCACGTTTCAGCTTAGCAATCTTTCATATAGAGCCCTGTCATAGGATTGTTGTATATTCGTATGTATGCGCATTTACGTTCTTTTGCCAAATTTATATTTGAGAGTGAACTCATACGATTCGATTCTCATTCCATATGTCGCCCAGGAGAGAGAGAGCAGCAGAGGGAGATGAGACTACCGCAGTAACTTCCAGAGATGATTTTGGCATCACAGGTAACTAAACTAGTGGTGCAGGAAGTTGAACCGATGGTGGTAGCAATGGCCGGATACTTTCCACGGAATCAGCCACAAGTTTTAATGGCGCCAGATGTTCAGTCACACCCGGGGCCGTTAGGGTGGTAGCAAATACGAGAGTTTTTTTTAAGAGTAGGAACCTACTAGAATTGTGAGGGGGTTCAGATGTAGTGCTAGCGTGTCAAGGATGAGAGATATCCAGCGTCACCTACGCGTTGGAGATTGCGATGAGGTGCGGAAAAAAATGCTAGCCACTTTTAGTTTAGTGGGAGAAGCGCTACAGTGGCGGGAGTCGATCGCCACAGTTGAAGAAAGGGATACACTAGCTATTGCAAAGTTTTGGGTGTGGTTCGACCGCACGTATTTTCCTCCAGTGGTTGAGATCGAAGTGAGGAGAAAATTTAAAGCGGTGACTCAGGGGGACCGTTCCGTGGCCAATTACGAGGAAGAATTTTCTCGTTGGCAAATTTTGTACCGGATGAGGTAAGCGATGAAGAGATAAAGAAAGTAAAGGTTTGTGGATGGGTTAGTCTAGATAATCAGACAACATTTAATTGGTAATTCCGCATTAGTAGCTTATAATGATGTCGTTAACGCAACACTCCTACACTGTCAGGAATATCGCTTCCACGTGAAAGGAAGCGGGAGGGGAGTGGAAACTAGCTAGTCGGATAAGGCAGAAGGGAACAATACAAGTGGGGTATCCCAGCAGCAGGCAAGGGGAGATCAGGGCAGGATTTCCGACAGGGAAATCCTACAAAACTTAGAGCTGGGGGCTATCGACAGGATGGCCAGGAATTCCAACAAGGTCGCCGTGGAAGGGATCAGTGGCAGGGTGAATGTATTAGAAGGTGTTTCGTTTGTGGGGAAGCGGGACACATGAAGATATATTATCTTAATAGAGGTAGGGGTCAACTACAAGATGAGGTCCTGGATGTACAACCACTAAAGCAAGTCATGGGTGCATTCGGGCAGGGAGAAGATGCTCCGAAACTCGAGGATCAGTCGTTGCAGTTGGAGTATGGAGGTGAAATTTTTACCCTATGGGCATGGGGTAGATTTTTGAGTGACAAAGAGGATGTCACAGTATAAGACTTATTTTTCACAAGAGTTCGCAGGTGAGTCGAATTTAGTGGGTGCATTGGCTGTAGCGGCCATAGTATGTGGATAAACTTTCCATGGGGTAGCGAAGTTTCTTTGTTGTTCTTCATGGGAGAGTGGAAGTGTACACTGAGTGAAGGTTTGAATTATGCGAGGAGTTACTACTTTCGAGAATTATGGGAGTAGGGTTAATAATATTTCCTAAATATTGGCTGGATAGCGATGGAGTTTAACTATTGTGGATAGTGGTGTTAAGTTTTGGTGTTCACGACACCAGGATATGTTTGGTACTAGGTATCACCTGAGAGGGCATATAGCCTATATATATGTGTTTATATATGTTGTTTTGTGTGGTGCAATAGACACAAAGTGAGGTCTTGTGTTCTCACATTTTATCCAGTTAAGTAAGGGTGTTTATTGAAGTAAATCAGAATGGTTAGATTTATGTTCGAGCAAAGAGAGATAGCTCGGGGTTTATTTTATGCAAGGACTAGTGATGGTAAGGGCATGGTATTTTATGTTGACTTTGGTAGCATGAGGGTAAGCGTATATACTTTTGTGTTAAGAGACAAGTATTTTGTGGGGAGATGTTTGGACATTAGTACATGGGTTGGGTACACCGGGCAGTATATATATATATATATATATATGTGTGTGTGTGTGTGTGTGTGTGTGTGTGTGTGTGTGATATGACTACGGGATCGAAGTTATATTACGGATTACGACTAGAATATTCGGGTAACTTTCGTGCAGTAAGGTGCGGGGATAGGGTGTATGGGCACCCGGGTTAATGAAGGAAAACTTTTTGCGGTTAAGCACGGGTATAGGGCGTATGGATGCCCTTGTTAATTTAAATACATACTCGTGTAACTTATGCTTAGAAGAGGATGGGATAGATTTAGCGAGCTTAGAGGCACATGACTAGAGAGTGATATGTGAAGCTTAGAACATTACGCTCATCTAAATTTCGAGGACAAAATTCCTTTGTAAGGGGGGAGTATGTAACACCCCGTAATTTTGAGGATTTAATATTTAATTATTTTTTAATAAATTAAACATATTTAAATTGGAGAAACTTAAACTCAAGTTGGAGAATTTATTTGAGTGAGCCGAATTATTTATAATTGGCGACTTTAAGGTTTAATTGTCTGAATTAATGTGTCGCATTTTGAGGTCGAAATTTGGAAATGTCAATAAGTATTCTGGATGACAATTCTGAGTGCGCGGTTGAGTCTGGATGGGTCAAGATAATCAGAAAAGAGTACCCGGGGGTATTAATTGGGTCTCGGGGCATTTTTGGGCATAGCCGAGCCCACACGGAGTGATTTGGACCATTTTAATTAGGCCCAGATGGCCAAAAACGGGGTTTAAGGGTGTTTAACCAAAATTGAGAGACTAGGGAATGGCAGTCAACACAACTCTAAACCTAGGGTTCGATAGAGGCACAGAGGAAAGCAAATCTAGAGCAATTGGGAACCATTTTGAAGATAAACTAAGGGGCAAAAGTGAGGGCTCGTCATCAAACCATTCCCTACAATGGATAACACTCTACGAACGATTTCAGGCAAGTGGTTAACTTGCTGTAATGATAGATTTATGATATCCAATTCATATTTTAGTTATGTGTAAACAAAAATTCCTTTTTGGGTATAAATGGGTGAAAATGGGGTTTTGATATTGGAATACATGGTTGAGATTCAATATAAGAAATAGTTGTGTTATATATTACTGAGTATGATTATCTGATTTGAATGAGAAACTCGAAACCTAAAATGGTGGAATTTGAACCTGAAATTCGGATTTTACCATAGGGATTTGTGTTCTTGAGGGGGGTTAAAGATTTGTAGTGTTAATGATGTTAAAAGGTTTAAATGATGTTTGTAGTTCCTGAGAGATGTAATAAGATGATAAATAGGCTGGTTTGAGGTGGATTTTCAGGAAAGAAACCTTAGTTTTTCGTCCATGGCCAAACAGTGGCTGGAGAAGACGATGTGTGGGACGATCGATCGATCGACCCAGGGGGTTCGATCGATCCATGAGACAGGGATTTTGGCAGTTTCGCCAGTTTTGTAAATAAAGAGAAATTTATTTAAGATTTGACCCCTTACATTTTTTTAGTGATAAATTCATATGTGGCACATATTTCCTTAACAATTATAGGGTGATATAATTGGGTTTAGGAGGGTGCGAACGGTATATCATGAGATGAACGAATTTGGGGAAATGATTCATAAGTATTGGTATTGGACCGAGGAATAATATTCGGATATTGTAGTTGGGTGACGCTACATTATTAGAGGTATTGATGTGAAATATTTAATTATGGACCAAGTGGGTGAGTCCGGGTGTGTTGGTAATTATAGGTAAATATAATTGGAGAATTTATGGAGATGAATGTGTAACACATTGTGGGCCAATATATGGGAATGAAATTTTGAGATGTAAAAAAATGGACCAAGTGGGCGAGTCCGGGTATGTTGGCTAAGTGATACGAAAGTATTAAATTAATTAGTGAGAGAATAAAATTAATTTGGAGTCGGAATATAGACTCAGGAAATATTAAGTCATGGTGCAAGTGAGTGAGTCTGGGGACAATGGTTGGGCGACACCAAGTAGTAAATTAATTAATGTGAAATTAATTAAATTAGAGTCGGACTATAGACTCAGATTGGTATTAAATTAATTAATGTGAGATTAATTTAATTAGAGTCGGATTGTACACTCGGGAACGTATTAAATTAATTAATATGTAAATTAATTAAATTAGAGTCGGACCACAGACTCGGATTGGTATTAAATTAATTAATGTGTAAATTAATTTAATTAGAGTCGGACTGTAGACTCGGGAACGTATTAAATTAATTAATGTGTAGATTAATTAAATTAGAGTCACACCACAGGCTCTGATTGGTATTAAATTTAATATTGTGTAAATTAATTAAATTAGAGTCGGACTGTAGACTCAGGAAAGTATTAAATTAATTAATGTGTAGATTAATTAAATTAGAGTCAGACCACAAACTCGGATTGGTATTAAATTAATTATTGTGTAAATTAATTAAATTAGAGTCGGACTATAGACTCAGGAAAGTATTAAATTAATTAATATGAGATTAATTTAATTAGAGTCAGACTCTTGACTCAGGAACGTATTAAATTAATTAATGTGTAAATTAATTAAATTAGAGTCGGACTACAGACTCGGATTGGTATAAAATTAATTAATGTGTAAATTAATTAAATTAAAGTCGGACCACAGACTCAGATTAGTATTAAATTAATTGATGTGTTAATTAATTAAATTAGAGTCGGACTGTAGACTTGGAAAAGTATTAAATTAATTAATGTGAGATTAATTTAATTACAGTCGGACTGTAGCCTCGGGAACATATTAAATTAATTAATGACTTAAATTCAAGTTGAAGAATTTATTTGAGTGAGCCAAATTATTTATAATTAGCGACTTTAAAGTTTAATTATCCGAATTAATGTGTGTCGCATTTTGAGGTCGAAATTTGGAAATATCAAAAAGTATTTCAGATGACAATTCTGAGTGCGCGGTTGAGTCCGGATGGGTCGAGATAATCAGAAAAGTGTACCCGGGGGTAGTAATTGGATCTCGGAGCATTTTCGGGCATAGCCGATCCCACACGGAGTGATTTGGGACATTTTAATTAGTCCCATATGGCCAAAAACGGGATTTAAGGGTTTTTAACCAAATTGAGAGACTAGGGAAAGGTAGCCAACACAACTCTAAACCTAGGGTTTGAGAGAGGCACAGAGGAAAGCAAATCGAGCGCAATTGGGAATCTTTTTGGAGATAAACTAAGGGGCAAAAGTGAGGGCTCGCCATCAAACCATTCCCTACAATGGATCAGACTCTACGAACGATTTCAGGCAAGTGGTGAACTTGCTGTAATGATAGTTTTTTGATATCCAATTCATATTTTAGTTATGTGTAAACCAAAATTCGTTTTTGGGTATAAATTGGTGAAAATGGGGTTTTGTTAATGGAAAACTTGGTTGAGACTCAAAGTAAGAAATAGTTGTGTTATATATTTCTGAGTATGATTATCTGATCTGAATGAGAAACCCGGAACCTAAAATGGTGGAATTCGAACCTGAAATTGGGATTTTACCATAGGGATTTGTGTTCTTGAGGGGGGGTTAAAGCTTTGTAGTGTTAATAATGTTAAAAGGTTTAAATGATGTTTATAGTTCGTGCGAGATGTAATAAGAAGATTAACAGGTTGGTTTGAGGTGGATTTTGAGGAAAGAAACCTTAGTTTTTCATCCATGGCCGAACAGTGGCTGGAGAAGATGAAGTCTGGGACGATCGATCGATCGACCCGGGGGCTTCGATCGATCGATGAGACAGGGATTTTGGCAGTTTCACCAGTTTTATAAATAAAGAAAAAATTATTTAAGATTTGACCCCTTACTTTTATTTAGTGATAAATTCATATGTGGCACATATTTTCTTAGCAATTATAGGGTCATATAATTGGATTTAGGAGGGTGTGAACAGTATGTCATGAGATGAACGAATTTGGGGTAATAATTCATAAGTATTGATATTGGGCCGAGGAATAATATTTGGGTATTGTAATTGGGTGACGCCACATTATTAAAGGAATTGATGTGAAATATTTAATTATGGACCAAGTAGGCGAGTCCGTGTGTGTGTAATTATAGGTAAATATAATTGGGGAATTTATAGAGATGAATGTGTGACACATTGTGGGCGAATATGTGGGAATGAAATTTTGAGATTTAAAAAAATGGACCGAGTGGGCGAGTCCGGGTATGTTGGTTAAGTGACACCAAAGTACAAAATTAATTAGTGAGAGAATAAAATTAATTTGCAGTCGGAATATAGACTCGGGAAATATTAAGTTATGGGCCAAGTGAGTAAGTCCGGGGATAATGGTTGGGCGACACCAAGTAGTAAATTAATTGATGTGAAATTAATTAAATTAGAGTCGGACTATAGACTCGGGAACGTATTAAATTAATTAATGTGAGTTTAATTTAATTAGAGTCGGACTATAGACTCGGGAACGTATTAAATTAATTAATGTGTAAATTAACTAAATTTGAGTCGGACCACAGACTCGGATTAGTATTAAATTAATTAATGAGTAAATTAATTTAATTAGAGTCGGACTGTAGACTCGGGAACATATTAAATTGATTAATGTGTAGATTAATTAAATTTGAGTCGGACCACACTCTCGGATTGATAGTAAATTAATTAATGTGTAAATTAATTAAATTAGAGTCGGACTGTAGACTCAAGAAAGTATTAAATTAATTAATGTGAGATTATTTTAATTAGAGTCGGACTCTAGACTCGGGAACGTATTAAATAAATTAATGTGTAAATTAATTAAATTAGAGTCGGACTACAGACTCGGATTGGTATTATATTAATTAATGTGTAAATTAATTAAATTAGAGTCGGACCACAAACTCGAATTAGTATTAAATTAATTGATGTGTTAATTAATTAAATTAGAGTCGGACTGTAGACTCGAAAAAGTATTAAATTAATTAATGTGAGATTAATTTAATTAGAGTCGGAATGTAGACTCGGGAAGGTATTAAATTAACTAATGTGTAAATTAATTAAATTATAGTCGGACCACAGACTCGAATTGGTATTAAATTAATTAATGTGTAAATTAATTAAATTGGAGTCGGACCACATACTCAGATTAGTATTAAATTAATTTATGTGTTAATTAATTGAATTAGAGTTAGATTGGAGACTTGGGAAGGTATTAAATTGATAGGTGTGTTAATTAATTTAATTAAAGTCGGACGATAGACTCGGGGAGGTAATAAGTTAATTGAGGTGTGAATTAAATATATTAGAGTCGGACCATAGACTCGGGGAGATGATAATTTATTAATTGAGAACATTAATTAAGTGAGTTGGGACATAGGCTCAGAAAATTTCAGGCTAATGTTACGGATCTTTGAGTACACGGTAAATCCGGGGTTTATAATATATATATACGGTGTAGTGATAGTATGTATATATATATATATATGTGTGTGTGTGTGTGTGTGTGTGTATACATTGTGTGTGCTATTAAATATCAGTGATTAGATATTTATTTAATTTATATACTCTAGTGCTATCATGGGAGGTTGCACGATGTGGGTGAATCCCCTAGCTTGAGGAGTAGGGAGAGTATATCCCCATGTCATAGCGTCCGGTATATGGGTGAGGGAATAATCTCACTTTCAGGGAAGGAATATGACCGCCTCCACTTCGTTTATGTTTTAGGCCAGGTTGGTGAGCAAATCCAACGTGGGTAACTAGGTTATGTGAGCACACCTAGTGGGATAGCACTTTAAAGGGAATCATCAGGCGAGGGTATACTCGGAGGGATGGATTTACGTATGTTATATGTGTGGATGTTTAGTAAAGGTACGTATATAATGGTATTCAATATTATATGCGGCTAATAATACATTGTGTGATGTATTTACTTTATACAACTTTTGATAAAGTTATATGCTATTATGTAAGAAGGAATTAATTAAGTTAATTGGTGAAACAACTTATAATTCATGAATAATTATACTCGGGTTAGAGTAGTATGGAAAGGGGAGGTAATACCAGGACTAGTCAGACGTGGTAGTACAACTAGGTGGGAGTCAATGTAACTGTTAGGTGTGCACAATAGTGGAGGAGTTAGAATGTCCACAAGGGAGTGCGACACTAATTTAAATATAAAGCGCATTAATGCAATTTAAGTTACTGCTGTTAATTCACTTGCTAAATATTTTCAAAATGTTTTGGGTTCTAACCCTTGCTATAAAACTATTTTCAAAACCTTTTAGGTGTCCATCCACAGGGATGCCAGGATTGATATTCTATTCCAGGGATACGGAGCTGTGGCATATGTGAATGCTAGCAAGAGTTCGGATTCGACGCATAGTTCATTCATTCCTAGAGTAGGAATCATTTATCATTTCTAGTTTTATTTAGGTCTTGTCGCCCATACCTCTTAGTGCAGTTTTCAGATGTATTTATTCAGGTGTTGGATGTTTATATTGGGTTTCAGTTTGGTGGCCGATGGTTTATTCGAAAAATTATTTAATTAATTATTCAGTTGAGTTTTATTCATTTGTGTGAATGGTTCATATTTATTTCCCCGTGTACTGTTTTATTTAATTAAAAAGTTAAAATTGGCACCAACTTTTGGAAAACTAGGTGGTTAGTAAGTTTTAAAAAGTTTTCGACAGTGATGCTAAGGATGAACCAACTGGGATTCCTATTTTAATTTGGTATAGGAAAGATCACCCGGTATTTTATTAGGCGGGGTGTCACGCCCGTATCCTGAACAATAGTCCCCCTATGGTAAAAGGTCACCTAAAAAAATCCCTAGCAGATATAAGTCAATACATAATCATAGAACACAAAGACCAAGAATGAAGAAGAAAAAACTCTTACCCTATAACTGGTTAGTCCATTCAAGACCTGACGCACTGCCTCCAGAGAAAGAGACTTCCTCGACTGCCGATTGGCCTTGCACCATCGATACAATCGGAAAAAGTCCCCAACAGCCTCGTCCTTCAGAGAAACCAGCTAGGTATTTCACCTAATCTTGTCATAGAACCACATCTTCCAAAGACAAGAATCTGCAATAAAAAAAAGAGACGCACAAGGAAAATGCAAATGCATGAAAGGAAAATGCGCAAGCTAAAAAATACCTCAAGAAGATACGTGGCTCTAGTGAAAGACTACCGGAAGCACTGGCTAAATGCATCCAGAGAAAAATAAAATGTCGCCAAAGTTTGGCTCCCCTAATCATAGAGAGGGATGTTCGAAAACATCTTCAAGTATGGAAAAAACCAAAAGTGGACAACATCGCCGCTCGACGCCACCAGAAATCCCCCCACCTACCGATCGACATGGTCCTTTTACCTTCTCGAGTAAGTCCAAAAGTCCGTGCCACTACCGGATGGCACCCTCCACACTATGCCGACTGGCACCGCCTTAAATTTTTGTACAAAAACTCCCAAAAAATACCAAAAATCTTGAAAAATTCTCAGAAAATTCCTAAAAATCCCCGAGAGTATTTAGAGAATCCTCACCAAGAAAATTTCACACTCCCTAAAGAGGAACCCCTAGTTCCCCAGTGGAACTCTCAAAAGACAAGTGAATATCCTCCCGACAACAACCCCGGAGGACCCCTAAAGCATCCCAAACTTCAGGATCATCTCCTATTCCCTAAAGGTCTCAAATTTCCCCAATCAAAACGTCCAAACCCTGGATCACCTAATCACTTCCCTGGTGGAATTTATAGCATAAAATGGGCTATTCCTCTGCAAAGTCTTCAAAAGATACGAGGATTTCCCCAGCAATCATCTCCCCAGCTCAAATCAAAGTCGCGAGGTATTTTCCCCAACAGAGTTACCCCACGGTCATCTCACAATTTAAGCCCTCAGAATTGACTTTGACACGCAGAATTGATCATCACAACCTAAGACCTAGGAGTTGGCTTCGACCTCTAGAATTGGTCATCTCTCAACTTAAGCCCTCAGAATTGGCTTCGACCCACAAAATTGGTCACAACAAGCAAAGCCCTCCAAATTGGCTTCGACCCGCAGAATTTTTCATCGCAATTTAAGCCCTCAAAATTGGATTTGACCCGCAGAGTTGGTCATCTCAATTTAAGCTCTTAGAATTGGCTTCAACCCGCAAAATTGGTTATCACATTTAGATCCCTCAGAATTGGATTCGACCCACAGAAATTGCCATCCTAATTTAAGCCCTCAGAATTGGCTTTGACCCGCAGAATTGGTCATCACAACCTAAGCCCTCAGAATTGGCTTCGACCCGCAGAATTGGTCATTACAGCCTAAGCCCTCTGAATTGGCTTCGACCCGCAAAATTGGTCGTCTAAACTTAAGCCCTTAGAATTGGCTTCGACTCGCAGAATTGCTCATCTTAACTTAAGCCCTCAGAATTGGCTTCGACCGACAGAATTGGTCATCTCAACTTAAGCCCTCAGAATTAGCTTCGACCCGTAAAATTGGTCATCACAACCTAAGCCCTGAGAATTGGCTTCGACCCACCAAATTGGTCATCTCTCAATTTAAGCCCTCAGAATTGGCTTCGACCCGCAGAATTGGTCATCATAACCTAAGCCCTCAGAATTGGCTTCGACCCGTAGAATTGGTAATCTCACAATTTAATCTCTCCGAATTGGCTTCAAACTGCAGAATTGGTCATCACAACCTAAGACCTCATAATTGGTTTTGACTTACAGAATTGATCATCACATTTAAAGCCCTCAGAATTGGCTTCGACCCGCAGAATTGGTCATCTCAACTTAAGCCCTCAGAATTGGCTTCAACCCGCACAATTGGTCATCTCAACTTAAGCCCTCGGAATTGGCTTTGACCCGTAGAATTGGTCGTCAAAATTTAAGACCTCAGAATTGGCTTCGACCCTCTGAATCGGTCATCCTCAGAATCAGCCTCGATCCTCTGAATTGATCATCCTCTTTTAAAGTCATCATGCGGTGTCTATTCTAGGGCTACTATTTGTTCCAAACTCACCCATTGAGGGAATCTATAGACACCCCATTCTATCACCCCTAACCTCTCCTTAGGTTCCTAGCACCTCTCTTCATCACTTCAAACCTAAGTCATACCCGGGGTATTGACCTAGAGGCTATCGGGTATTCCGAGGCTCCGTTTGACAAAAAGTCAAATTCTTTTGCTCGATTGAGACTAAATGAATCTTCAAAGGGCACTGAATCCCCTTTCCAATGGTCTGCCTCATGCGTAATTCTGACTTATGGTGCGGACGAATGACCCATTTTCTCATGAAACTTAATTAGGAGGCCACCGGATGCTCCCAGGCTCCGTTTGACCAAAGTCAACTTTCTATCTTTACTGAGACTGAATGAATCTTCAAATGGAACTAAAACCCCTTTCTAATGGTCCTTCTAGTGTTCGATTCTAACTTACGGTATGAACGAATGATCCATTTTACTTCGAAAGGTCATCCAACGCTTACAAGCCCCAGTTGACTGAAGTCAGCTCCCCAAACTGAGTCAAACTCTTTGGAATGTCTAAGTACATCTCCTAACCTTTACAATAGTATGTCCTATGTGCAATTTTGACTTACCATGCGGATAAACGACCCGTTTGCGTTCGACAGTCCCCCATCCAAAGGAGTGACGAGTTCTTCCGATCCACATTTCATTCAAAGTTAACTCCCGAACGCAAGAGAAGTCCAAAGGACTTTTGAAGGTCTCTGAAGTACCTTTCCAGTGGTTCACCCCGTGCGCAATTCGAATAAACGGTTTGCATTTTACGACCATTTTTCCAAAGAAACCTGAAAGAGACTGCCAAATGACAGGTTCCAAACCCTGCCTATCGGCACTGTGGCTAAAAACACCTACCGATTGGTCGGACCTAGACTATGTCAATCGGCAATGCCCCAGGCCAATAAAAAGGAGGGCATGACCTCATTGCAAAAGGACCCAAGATCTGAGCTCCATCACTCTCAGCGAATTCAGAAAACCTCTCTTGAACTCGGCGTGATTTCCACATCCAAATCCTTTTCCAACCTTCACTTTTCATCATCTTTTTCATTAAACTTGGTGAATTAACCACTCTTTATCATCATCCAAGTGCAAGGGCTGCTCTCCAACATTCAAGATCAAGCTCAAGATCTTCAAGAAGGTCTAACTTTCTCAACTCTCTCTTCAAATTCTCCTAAATTCCTATTAACTTATTTTATTACTTAGCACTTTTATTCTCTCATCTCACATATCCTAATATACTTTTTATTTAGTATTATTGCACATTTATTATTGTCATAAAAATAAAACCCCAAAAAATAAGAAAAAAAGGGTTTGCTCAAAAATTCCAAACGGGAATTCTCACACTCTATTCATAACTAAAACACTTTTTTACACACACACACATATATAAGAGAAGTCTCCATTTGGATTTATGGGATAAATCCCACCCCTTGTTTTGCATACGAACTACGTGGGCTTTGATGCCTCTATAGGCTACGTAGGAGTCTCGGGGTAAAACCCGAAACTCGAGTCCTATTCCTACTTTTCTCCCACTTTCTATTTTTCTATATTCTTTAAATTTATATATTCATATATTTGTTCTTAATGGCGTATTATTCCATATGCATTATCGTTTCGTCATAACGATCAATTCTAGGATAATCGTGTAAATCCTATTTTCTGATATTACTTTTAGGTACATTCCTACGGATAACTCACTTTATCTCTTCCATGATACAAGTCGAGTATTCCTATGTCCATTATATATACACATGCACACATATCGCGGGGAAATAAAGGAAAATATAAATAACCCATGAGAGACCGCAAGGGCAGAATGGGTGCCTAACACCTTCCCATTTCGTAACTTAGCCTTCAAACCCTTTTCGATTCATTTTGGTTTTGTATGTATCAGTATGTCTTTAGATGCTGTCCTTCGGGATGGATCCACTTTCTTTTGTCTGCTTTGAGTAAAATAGACTGGTGACTCCATCTCTCTATCGTTTTCACCTCACACCTCACCGAAGCCGGTCGAAGTGCTCCCGAGAGTGATGCACGGGACCAAGATCCTCCCAAGATGAAGATACCCTCTTTTCTCTACCTCCGTGAGGATCAGGGATGGACATAACTTGCATTCTCGGTGTCGTCACTATCCCCCAAGATGGTGATAACTTGTCCATTAGCAAAGAACTTCAATTTCTAATAAAGGGAAGGAGACACCCTTTTGATGCTATGGATCCACGATCGTCCGAGAAGGAGATTGAAACAGGCTGGGAAATCGATGACTTGGAATTCAACAACAGGATTTATAGGGCCAACCCCTATTTCAAGATTGATAGATCCCAATACTTCTCAGAGTGTGTTGTCGTAGGCACGCACGACCTTAGAGGTTGGAGCAAGGTCACTCACTTTTAATCTCAGGCAATTGAGGATTCTTAACGGGCACACATTCAGAGCTGACATGCTATCAACGAGTGAGAGTGGGATAATTTTTCCCATAACTTCAACAGATATATTAAGAGCATGATTATGGTTGGGACTAGTCTTAGGGATATCCTCTTCAAAAAAGTAGAGCATTCGAGTAGAAGTCAAGGATCCAACTAGGTTCACTGCTTCTTCTGGTCTGGTTGAGGGAAGAACTATAGGTCCTGTGAGTAGCTTGATTAGGGCATTTTGGTGTAGTTGGGAAGACATGAAATGTCCCCAAAGAGTGATGTTAGCTTGATTTTTCTTCATTTAATCGAGAGCCTTACTTTCTTCAAGTGTCATTTCTGGCATAGGGAGATTCTCAACACCTTTCCCTTTATCGCTTGATGATGGTTGTAAGCTTTAATTCTGGTAATGTCTCCTTGACCTGGTCATGTGGTTCACGAAAGTGGGGAAAATAGAAACCCTATTTCTTCATCTATATCGGGTTGTTCAGCTACCTGGTTGATTTCTCCTTGCAGCTCCTCAAATGATATCACTCCGCATAGGTTAGCTATCAGTCTAGTCTTCCCTGAATCTGGCTCTTCTTCTGATTCTTCATAATTATTTCCCCATCCAGTGGCAACAATATTATCTTTCCATAAAAACTTAATACACTCTTGAATTTCTATGGCCTCTTCGTATAATTCCTCCCATTCGACAAGGAAATGTAAGGATGAGGGGACCAGGTGCCCTTATAATTTCAAAGTGTCGAGTAGCTAGGATATATGATAAATATCACCAGTCTGTAGAAATAAATCTGCCATGATCTGGACTAGGCCATCTAGACTGATTTTGTCGGCTGACAATACCCATTTGTCCGACTCTCAGGACCATTTTTGGGCTTCTAAAAATAATCCACTAAATCTTTGACAGCCAATGTTAATCTAGGAGGGAAATTTTAGATCTAACTCTAGGAGTTAGTTCAGCACTTCTAATAATTACATGTCCTTACCTCTAGAACGGGTACGGATAACGATGCATGATCTGGTTAGGAGTGATAAGGTTTGATCGGCAAGGTTGGTAGGGTGTAAGAGGAAATATGGGTATATTTGGAGAGGGTTAGGAGAGTATATGGGCATGACTAGTGATTTACTTAGCACGATTAAGGTAGCTGGGTCGGGTTCTGAGTCTTCTTTTAGGAAGATGGCGTTTGCATGATTTGGGAGTGGATTACGGGTAGTGTTTGGTTTAGGATTAGCTGGTGGGGCGATGATACCCCGATCAATCAGGCTTTGGATTGTGTTTTTGAGGTTGAAACATTGGCTGGTGGTATTGCCAACAGTTTAGTGATAGTCACAGTGGGCATCAAGTTTGAAATTCTTCGGAAGTGGATTTGGTAACAGGAGAGGCTCCAAGGGTTTGATCATGTTTCGATTTAAGAGAGACTAGTAGACTTTGGATAGAGGAGCATGAAGCTTGGTATATTCCTTTTGAATTATGTTTGGGCGAGTTTCTGGTGCCCATGAAGCGACAGGCTGAGAGATGTTGTTGATAGTAGAGACTGCGGTACTATCATGCTTTTCAAACTTTCTAGGAGAAAACTGTCCAGAGATTTTCTTAGGTTCAACTTCTATCTTGTCAAGAACTTCTTCAATTTCTACTCCTGCTTCTAAGAGGGATCGAAAGTGAGGGTAATACTGTCCTCCCATGGTTGATCGAACATGAGGTAGAAAATTCTTCTTCATAATACTAACTTATTCTTCTTCAGAAGGACGATTGGTCATGGTAGCTACTTTTTCTCTTCATCTTGCTATGAAGTTACTAAATGATTCCCTAGGGTTCTGTTCAATTAGATCTAAGTCATAGCAGGTAACCTCTAGCTCCTCGTTGTACTTGTACTGTGATATGAACTCACGGGCAACGTCTTCCCAACTACGGATTCTATATTCTTCAAGGGATAGGAACGAATAGAATGCTCTATGCTTCAAAGTCTACTGGAACATCTAAGCCATTATTTCTTCAAAATCCCCTAGGAGAGTCATAGCTCGGTGATAGCTACGTAGATGAACGATCGGGGGTCCACTTCCTTCAAACTTCTCAATATTGGGCATCTTGAATTTTTCTGGTAACTTGGCTTTAGTGTAAGGAGACATGTGGGTGTAGTCTCGTGTAGTTCCCAAATATTCTGACCTGGTCAAATTTCTTGGTTAGCATCTTGAGGTCTTCCTTGAACTTGTTCAGTTCTTCCTCTTTCGGATCAACAGTTACAGGTAAATGAGCCCCGATCTGAGTAAGGTTTGGCATAGGAAGTTGGGTTGGTGGCGGCCCATTTGCAAGAGGATCCTGTGAAGAATAGGAAGTTGGGCTGGTGGCGGCCCATTAGGAATAGGATCCCGTGGAGCATAATGGTATTCTTCAGGAACCCAAATAGGATCGGGTGTAGGAGGACCCATGGGGTGAGTGAAAATGACCTTAGGATCTTCGAGGACAGGGACCCTATTTCTTTGCATCTCATGAACCTCGGTTTGAAGGTTGTCAATTTTGGTAGTGAGTTGAGCCAGAACCATCAACAAATCCGGTTGTACAATCGGCACTTGATTCGTATTCTCCATGGAAGGCAGGTGAGTTTCGGACTCAGAGGAAGTAAAGGGAATGACAAAACTTCGAGGTGGTTCTACTGAATACCGAAGCCAATAGAGAGCCAGGCCACGGGTATGTGATCGACCTGAGAAGTAGAAAAAACTGTTTTCGAAAAATAAAAAGGGAAACTTATTATTTAAAGAAAAGGTGGAAAATATTTTTTGATTTTTCGAGAAGATGAAGACGAAAATGTTTTTGGTATTTTTGATAAAAGAGGAAAAATGTTTTTGGACACTTTTTGGGAAAAATAGATAGGAAAAGACTAGAGATGGGTCTCAGCATGATTATTATGTTTATTAGGTTCCCCTTTGTATTAAATTCTCCTAAATGAAAAATGAAATGTCGGATGGGACCCAATCCTGGAAAAGTTAGGTTTGTCACATATCTAAAGCTATGGTTGGACTTGTAACCATGCTCACGGGTAGGGCGCTATTTTTTAATTGCGCGAAAATTTGGGTGGCAACCTGATCCAAAATTTTGACAGAGTTTCAGGTCGAAACCAGAAATTTAACATATGTGTCCTAGATTTAACACCTATATGCGTGTATGCAGCTAGTTGTGTGAATTGGAAAGGGTTCCCCCTTTGGCGTGACTTCCACGATATACGTCTTGTTGTGGAAGGTAATCAGTACGTGTGGACAAGCCATTTGATATACCTGAGTGTACATGAATTACCTCATAATATACCTCATGGGGACAGTACGTGTGATAGAGAATTCGATATACTCGACATACGTGAACGAGTTCCCTGCAGTATACCTCACTCCATGAGTTCGGTCAAGCCATACGATGTGCGGGAACCATTAGATATACGTCGAAGGTACTTGGCCAATGGAAGGTTAGAGTCATATCGCTTAGGCTAACTGTGCTCTATCGGATCAGTGCCCATCACGAAGTCACTCTCCAGTTACGGGACAAAATTTGGTCAATAACAATGCTCTTTAGTGATGTAGTGTGAATCATGCATGATTCTCTTATTAGTATCTTATGGTGAGAGTATCATTTCGTGATCATGCCAAACAGGGAGCAAAGGACAAGTACCAATAGTAAAGCTATACCAAGCATGGATAAGTGATGTGTGAGTGATGTGTAACTATCTACAAGTGAGTGTGTGATAAGTGAAAATGGATATATACAAGTGGGTGGTTGTGTTGGTGAAACCTAAGCATGTATTTCTAAGTGATGTGTGCAACATGTGGATATGCATGATCCTAGGTGTACGTGGTGTGAAGTGTACATGGAGAGTCTTCTACAAGTGTGTGAATAGTAGCATAAGCATGAGGTATATACGAATAATAAGGGGAATATACAAGAAAATAAAACACCTATGTAAACAGAGTCTAGCCCTCTTAAAGATAATCCCCAATAGAGTAGCCACTGTGGCCATCCCAGTCGGCGCGGCGTTCATTTCGGAGGGGGGTAGGAAGGAGGATCCCCTCCTGAGGAAGAACCACATCGTGGTCTCTCACCCTTCTCTTCGAAAAGGGAGGCTTCAGCCATCGTCGGTGTGGGGTGAATGTAAAGAGATAGAGTCGCCAGCGTATTTTTCTCAAAATAGGCAAAATAATATATTGCCACTTCGAGAGAGAGACATCAAGGACAAACTGATGCATGCGAAACCAATAGATCGGAGGTCCGAGGGCTAATTTACGGAATGGGAAGGTGTTAGGCACCCATCCCGCCCTTTTCGTCTCTCATGGGCAAATTTTTATAATTTCCTTTATCCCCGTGAAGTGTATGCATGTGTTTATATAATGGAGATTGAATCTTTTGACCCATACCATGGAAAAGATTGGGTGATGTCATCCATAAGAATATTCCCATAATAATAACAACTGTAGAAGATATAATATGAGTGTTCACCGAGATATTGATCATTATTGGGAAATGATAATATATGTGGGATGAGATGCAAACAAGCATGTTACATGTATATGTATGATCATATGAAAATGAGGGATTTTGAAAAAATTGGAAAACGAAAGAAATTCAAAAATTGAAAAGTTGGACTCGAGTCTAGGATTTTAATCTGAGATGCCTACGTAGCCTATAAAGACATCAAAGTCCACGTAATTTGAATATAGAATAGGGGTGGGGTTTATCCCATAGATTCGAACGGAATTTATAAGGTGTGTGTGTGTAGAAAATGTATATTTGGTTTTGAAATAGTGTGGTGGATAGTTCCGTTCGGAATTTATGTGCGTAACCCTCTTTTATTTGTCTTTGGGTTTTTTTATGAAAAATAAAGTATGTGAAATATACTACTAAAAGCGTGGACGTTAATATGTATAAACTAATGTGAAACTAGATTATGAATCTAATGTAACTTATGCAAAAACAAAATATTAAAACAGAAGGAGAGGGAATTAGACCTTACTTCGAGTTTGAGCTTGGTTCTTGGATGAACTCCTTTTAATGCTGATGGATGTTGATGAGAGAGAAGGATATTTGCCAAATTGGGTGTGAAAAGGATGGTTATTTAGGTTTGAATGGGATTTCTCATATGGCACTTCGCTGACTTTGAGAGAATGTTGCTAAGATCACTGAAGCTGATGGGTTTGCTGTCTGTTGGGAATGAGGTAATCACCCTAATTTATAGCCATCCAGCATCAGTAATTATCTGAGTATGATTATCTGATTTGGGTATAAATGGGGTTTTGATAATGGAATACATGGCTGAGATTCAATGTAAGAAATTGTTGTGTTATATATTTCTGAGTATGATTATTTGATTTGAATGAGAAACCCGGAACCTAAAATGGTGGAATTTGAACCTGAAATTCGGATTTTACCATAGGGATTTGTGTTCTTAAGGGGGGTTAAAGATTTATAGCGTTAATCATGTTAAAAGGTTTAAATGATGTTTGTAGTTCCTGAGAGATGTAATAACATGATAAATAGTATGGTTTGAGGTGGATTTTGAGGAAAAAAACCTTAGTTTTTCGTCAATGGCCGAACAGTGGCTGGAGAAGACGAAGTCTGGGACGATCGATCGATCGACCCAGGGGGTTCGATTGATCGATGAGATAGGGATTTTGGCAGTTTCGACAGTTTTGTAAATAAAGAGAAATTTATTTAAGATTTGACCCCTTACTTTTATTTAGTGATAAATTCATATGTGGCACATATTTCCTTAACAATTACAAGGTGATATAATTGGGTTTAGGAGGGTGCGAACGGTATATCATGAGATGACTGAATTTGGGGAAATGATTCATAAGTATTGATATTCGACCGAGGAATAATATTTGGGTATTGCAGTTGGGTGATGCTACATTATTAAAGAAATTGATGTGATATATTTAATTATGGACAAAGTGGGCGAGTCCGGGTGTGTTACTAATTATAGGTAAATATAATTAGGGAATTTATGGAGACGAATGTGTGACACATTGTGGGAGAATATGTGGGAATGAATTTTTGAGATGTAAAAAAATGGACCAAGTGGGCGAGTCCAGGTATGTTGGCTAAGGGACACCAAAGTATTAAATTAATTAGTGAGAGAATAAAATTAATTTGGAGTCGGAATATAGACTCGGAAAATATTAATTTATGGGGCAAGTGAGTGAGTCCGGGGACAATGGTTGGGCGACAACAAGTAGGAAATTAATTAATGTGGAATTAATTAAATTTGAGTCGGACTGTAGACTCGGGAAAGTATTAAATTAATTAATGTGAGATTAATTTAATTAGAGTCGGACTGTACACTCGGGAACATATTAAATTAATTAATGTGTTAATTAATTAAATTAGAGTCAGACCACAGACTCGGATTGGTATTAAATTAATTAATGTGTAGATTAATTAAATTAGAGTCGGACCACAGACTCAGATTCGTATTAAATTAATTATTGTGTAAATTAATTAAATTAGAGTCGGACTGTAACCTCAGGAATGTATTAAATTTATTAATGTGAGATTAATTTAATTACAGTCGGACTCTAGACTTGGGAACGTATTAAACTAATTAATGTGTAAATTAATTAAATTACAGTCGGACTACAGACTCGAATTGGTATTAAATTAATTAATGTGTAAACTAATTAAATTAGTGTCGGACCATAGACTCGGAGTAGTATTAAATTAATTGATGTGTTAATTAATTAAATTAGAGTCGGAATGTAGACTAGGAAAAGTATTAAATTAATTAATGTGAGATTAATTTAATTACAGTCGGACTGTAGACTCGGGAGCGTATTAAATTAATTAATGACATAAATTCAAGTTGGAGAATATATTTGAGTGAGCCAAATTATTTATAATTGGCGACTTTAAAGTTTAATTATTCGAATTAATGTGTGTCGCATTTTGAGGTCGAAATTTGGAAAAGTCAAAAAGTATTTCGGATGACAATTCTGAGTGCGCGGTTGAGTCCGGATGGGTCAAGATAATCAGAAAAGAGTACCCGGGGTAGTAATTGGGTCTCGGGGCATTTTTGGGCATAGCCGAGCCCACACGGAGTGATTTGTGCCATTTTAATTAGGCCCAGATGGCCAAAAACGGGATTTAAGGGTTTTTAACCAAATTGAGAGACTAGGGAAAGGCAGTCAACACAACTCTAAACCTACGGTTTGATAGAGGCACAGAGGAAAGCAAATCGAGAGCAATTGGGAATCTTTTTGGAGATAGTCTAAGGGGCAAAAGTGAGGGCTCGTCATCAAACCATTCCCTACAACGGATCAGACTCTACGAACGATTTCAGGCAAATGGCGAACTTGCTGTAATGATAGATTTATGATATCCAATTCATATTTTAGTTATGTGTAAACTAAAATTCGTTTTTGGGTATAAATGGGTGAAAATGGGGTTTTGTTAATGGAATACTTGGATGAGATTCAAAGTAAGAAATAGTTGTGTTATATATTTCTGAGTATGATTATCTGATTTGAATGAGAAACCCGGAACCTAAAATGGTGGAATTTGAACCTGAAATTGGGATTTTACCATAGGGATTTGTGTTCTTGAGGGGGGTTAAAGATTTGTAGTGTTAATAATGTTAAAAGGTTTAAATGATGTTTGTAGTTCCTGAGAGATGTAATAAGATGATAAATAGTCTGGTTTGAGGTGGATTTTGAGGAAAAAAACCTTAGTTTTTCGTCCATGGCCGAACAGTGGCTGGAGAAGACGAAGTCTGGGACGATCGATCGATCGACCCGGGGGGGTCGATCGATCGATGAGACAGGTATTTTGGCAGTTTCACCAGTTTTATAAATAAAGAGAAATTTATTTAAGATTTGACCCCTTACTTTTATTTAGTGATAAATTCATATGTGGCACATATTTTCTTAACAATTATAGGGTGATATAATTGGGTTTTTAGGAGGGTGTGAATGGTATGTCATGAGATGAACGAATTTGGGAAAATAATTCATAAGTATTGATATTGGGCCGAGGAATAATATTCGGGTATTGTTATTGGGTGACGCTACATTATTAAAGGAATTGATGTGAAATATTTAATTATGGACCAAGTAGGCGAGTCCGTGTGTATGTAATTATAGGTAAATATAATTGGGAAATTTATGGAGATGAATGTGTGACACATTGTGGGCGAATATGTGGGAATGAAATTTTGAGATGTAAAAAAATGGACCAAGTGAGCGAGTCCAGGTATGTTGGTTAAGTGACACCAAAGTATTAAATTAATTAGTTAGAGAATAAAATTAATTTGGAGTCGGAATATAGACTCGGGAAATATTAAGTCATGGGCCAAGTAAGTGAGTCCGGGGTTAAAGGTTGGGCGACACCAAGTAGTAAATTAATTAATGTGAAATTAATTAAATTAGAGTCGGACTATAGACTCGGGAAAGTAATAAATTAATTAATGTGAGATTAATTTAATTAGAGTCGGACTGTAGAGTCGGGAACGTATTAAATTAATTCTTGTGTAAATTAATTAAATTAGAGTCGGACCACAGGCTCGGATTGTTATTAAATTAATTAATGAGTAACTTAATTTAATTAGAGTCGGACTGTAGACTCGGGAACGTATTAAATTAATTAATGTGTAGATTAACTAAATTAGAGTCGGACCACAGACTGGGATTGATAGTAAATTAATTAAATTAGAGTCGGACTGTAGACTCAGGAAAGTATTAAATTACTTAATGTGAGATTATTTTAATTAGAGTCGGACTCTAGACTCGGGAACGTATCAAATTAATTGATGTGTAAATTAATTAAATTAGAGTCGGACTACAGACTCGGATTGATATTAAATTAATTAATGTGTAAATTAATTAAATTAGTGTCGGACCATAGACACGAATTAGTATTAAATTAATTGATGTGTTAATTAATTAAATTAGAGTCGGACTGTAGACTCGAAAAAGTATTAAATTAATTAATGTGAGATTGATTTAATTAGAGTCGGACTGTAGACTCGGGAACGTATTAAATTAATTAATGTGTAAATTAATTAAATTATAGTCGGACCACAGACTCAGATTGGTATTAAATTAATTAAGGTGTAAACTAATTAAATTAGAGTCGGGCCACGGACTCGGATTAGTATTAAATTAATTTATGTGTTAATTAATTAAATTAGAGTTAGATTGGAGACTCGGGAAGGTATTAAATTGATAGGTGTGTTAATTAATTTAATTAGAGTCGGACGATAGACTCGGGGAGGTAATAAGTTAATTGAGGTGTGAATTAAATATATTAGAGTCGGACCATAGACTTGGAGAGATGATAATTTATTAATTGAGAACATTAATTAAGTGAGTCAGGACATAGACTCAGAAAATTTCAGGCTAATGTTACGGATCTTTGACTACACGGTAAAATCGGGGTTTATAATATATATATATATATATACGGTGTAGGGATAGTATATATATATGTGTATATATTGTGTGTGTTATTAAATATCAGTGATTAGATATTTATTTAACTTATATACTCTAGTGCTATCAAGGGAGGTTGCACGATGTGGGTGAATCCCCTAGCTTGACGAGTAGGGTGAGTATATCCCCAGGTCATAGCATCCGGTATATGGGTGAGGGGATTATCTCACTTTCAGGGAAGGAATATGACCGCCTCCACTTCGTTTATGTTTTAGGCCATGTTGGTGAGTGAATTCAACGTGGGTAACTAGGTTATGTGAGCACACCTAGTGGGATAGCACTTTAGAGGGAATCATCAGGCGTGGGTATACTCAGAGGTATGGATATACATATGTTATATGTGTGGATGTTTAGTAAAGATACTTATACAATGGTATTCAATATTATATGCGGTTAATAATACATTGTGTGATGTATTTGCTTTATACAACTTGTGATAAGGTTATATGCTATTATGTAAGAAGGAATTAATTAAGTTAATTGGTGAAACAACTTACAATTCATGAATAATTATACTCGGGTTAGAGTAGCAGGCAAGGGGAGGTAATACCAGGACTAGTTGGATGGGGTAGTACAACTAGGTGGTAGTCAAGGTAACCGTTAGGTGTGCACAATAGTGGAGGGGTGAGAATGTCCACTAGGGAGTGCAACACTAACTTAAATATGAAGCGCATTCATGCAATTTAAATTACTGCAGTTAATTCACTTGGTAAATATTTTCAAAATGTTTTGGGTTCCAACCCTTGCTATAAAACTATTTTCAAAATCTTTTAGGTGTCCAGCGACAGGGACGCCAGGATTGATATTCTATTCTAGGGATACGGAGAAGCAACATATGTGGATGCTAGAAAGTGTTCGGATTAGACGCATCGTTCATTCATTCCTATAGTAGGAATGATTTATCATTTCTAGTTTTATTTAGGGCTTGTCGCCCAGAATTCTTAGTGCAGTTTTTAGATGTATTTATTGAGGTGTTGGATGTTTATATTGGGTTTCACTTTGGTGGCTGAAGGTTTATTCGAAAAATTGTTTAATTAATTATTCAGTTGAGTTTTATTCATTTGTGTGAATGGTTCATATTTATTTCCGCGTGTACTATTTTATTTAATTAAAAAGTTAAAATTGGCACCAGCTTTTGGAATACTAGGTGGTTAGTAAGTTTTAAAAAAATTTCGACAGTGATGCTAAGGATGAACCAAATTGGATTCCTATTTTAATTTAGTATAGGAGTGATCACCCGGTATTTTATTAGGCTCGGTGTCACACCCGTATCCTGAACAATCGTCCACCTACGGTAAAAGGTCAACTAAAAAAATCCCCAGCAGATATAAGTCAATACATAATCAGAGAACACAAAGACCAAGAATGAAGAAGAAAAAACTCTTACCCTATAACTGGTTAGTCCATTCAAGACCTGACGCACCGCCTCCAGAGAAAGAGACTTCCTCGACTGCTGATTGGCCTTGCACCATCGATACAATCGGAAAAAGTCCCCAACAGTGTCGTCCTTCAGAGAAACCAACTAGGTATTTCACCTAATCATGTCATAGAACCACGTCTGCCAAAGACAAGAATCTGAAATAAAAAAAGAGACGAACACAGAAAATGCGAATGCATGAAAGGAAAATGCGCAAGCTAAAAAATACCTCAAGAAAATACGTGGCTCCAGTGAAAGACTGCCGGCAGCACCGGCTAAACACATCCAGACTGCTTGCAAAATATTTTTAAAATGTTTTGATTACTAACTCTTGTTATGTAAAATCTTTTTAAAAACCTTTTAGGTGCCCAGCCACAGGGACACCCAGCATGACTTCATTCTAGGGATTTTGGAGCTACAGCACATGTGGATGTTGTAGACCCTGCTTAGACGATTCTTTTTTTTTCCAGATCTAGTGTAGGATCTCAATTTTAGTACTCTCAGTTTCGGGACATGTTATCCAATTTTTACATTTGTAGTTATTCTGATATATTGGATTTTGAGTTAGTTTTATTTTCAGCCATGGTTTTTGGCGACACTTTATTTTATTCAATTATTTATGATTATTGGTTTAGTACTGCTTAAATTATATTATACCGCATGATTTGTTTTATCTGTTTAAGGAAGATAAAATTTGGCAGTAGCTTAATTTCACTCAGGTGGCCAGTAACTAAAAAGTTTTCGACAGTGGTGCTCAGAATGAACCATTTAAGGAACCTATTTTAAATTAATTTAAGGCTTGATCACCCATGGTTTAATTAGGCAGGGTGTCACTAGACGTTTCGAAGAAACATCAGTTAATCGATTGATTTCTCCACAAAGTGGCCATATGCAAGTTGAAATCTGGCTAGTCAACACTATACAAGAGAGAATAAAGAAATGTGTTCCAAAAGAAGAAAATATTTTGGTCATCGGGATAGCCATTTGAAAGAACAGAGTTGAATACAAGAGAGAATAAAGAAATTATGGGGTGATTCAAAATGCCTCACTTAAGTCCCATTCTAGATAAAAAAAAAACTCTCCATAAAATGATGAAGCTGCTAGGCCATCAACAATAATGAAGGAATTAAAGGGATAAGAGAGCAATAAAAGAATACCAAAGGCTAAAGTGCCAAGTACCTGGACAGACATGTCGGTAAGCAGACCCGGAGTATGTAGGTTAGCATCCCAATTTCGAGAGATTACCTCTTTCCCTATTTATTACCCTCATTTCGATATAAGCCCCTTTCAAAAATGGCTTTTTACAACAACATTTATTGAACATTTCTTTACTTAAACATTAAAAAATATATCAAAAATATTCAAAATACATTTCATACTTTTCTCAAATAAAAACCCGAGGAGATAATTAAAATTCATGTAGAATAACTCACTAAATCAAAATAATTAAAAGAAAAGTGCATTATTTTGTAGATGATTTAGATTTTTCATGTATTATAAAAAACATACAAAAGGAAAAACAAACAAAACTTGTTAAGGTCCAGGCCATAATTTCTAAGACTAAATATCCACTAAGCAACATTAATGAATGCAGCGAGGAATATTCCCTTAATGGAAGAGGCAAAGCCCTCACTCCAAGTTCTCGAGGATGGAACATAGTGATCGGTCACTCGAGAAGTAGTACATGATCGAGCCATCATTCGAATATTCTCGGGCATCACATAGCCAAGAATTATACATAGAGACAGTCTATAAAAGGAAAAGTAAAGAAGAAAATAAAAGTTAGTCATAACTACAAGTAAAAAAATCAATATGCAAAAATCAGCTGAGAAAGAAAGAAGACTTACCCCAACCATAAGTCATATGCGAGAATGGGAGGAAGAACCTCTAGCATTGAATCGTAACAATGAGGAATGTTAACTACCTCTCCCCCTCCAGCCGAATATAGTAGGAGGGAAATGTATACTCTTGAAGAGAAGGAGCCTATGTAGTCCTTACATTATTCCCTGACGCCTAAACTGAAGAACCCGACGTACCATAACCACCCCCTTTGTCGTTTGACGCAAAACTCCCCCATGTCATAGATACACGTCGAAATCACCCAACTGGTCAGAAAGTCCAAATAGTTGTGCGTTATTTTCATATCCATGTAAATGGAGTAATGCTACCCCATCATGGCCACCACTAGCTCCCCTTTCGACATGTTCTCCGGATCCCGCATAAAAAATGGAGGATTTACCGGAGGCACCACCACCTCTCCCTCCTTAACCTATTTCACTACCCATTCTCCTAGGTACCAGTTTTACCCAAAATCCTAAGACAACAACCGCCATATCTGAGCATAAAGGCGAGCGATCCCCATCTCATATGATAAGCTTACAACATTGACAACATAAAACTCCCCTAGTTATAAGTACCTATTTGTGAGATGTACGAAAGATTGGAGATGAACCAAAGATGGATGTCATCATTACTCTCTGCTAACAACATACTCCCATACATAAGTATAATGAAAAGGCATACCGCATGTCGCACCTACCAACCATTAGTCATATCAACCACCCTCCCCAGCAGGGTGTACTTTAGTAAGGATACCTTCACAGACTCTCCTGAGACTACTCATGCTATAAGAGCCAACGTCGCCCTAATCTCCTCGTAAATTAAGAAGAGTGACCAGTTCACTGTAATCTGTGTCCCTCGTATGATAACCTTAGAATTTGGTGCATATGCATCAATGTCACAGTCATATCACCCACACCAAAATAGAAGGTGTGGATGGTGTCCCACCATCTCTCCTCGAGAGTGCATAGTAAAATTATATACCGAGATATCTCCTTCAAAGCCCCCGCAAATGCACTGAACCCCTACATGTCCACCAAGTGCTTCACCTCGTCAGGGAGGGTATCCCAAACCGCCTTCACCGTAGTCGACCCTTGGGAGTGAATCTTCTTCGACAAGATGTTCGTTCGCAAAATACACATACACCATAATTTTCTCACAGAAAAAAAGAAAAACAAAAGAAAACTCTGAAAATAATAAGAAATGATAAGTCATAAATACAAATAATTCAAGACAAAATTAATAATAAACATACATAACCACTAGGGATCTTCATCTGAGCCGAGCGATGCGTCAGAGGCTCCTTCAATAAAACTCGCTTGTCCTCCACAGATTTACAACCACGATAAACATTCTCCATCCACAGTGGAATCACCTTAGGATAGACCTAATCATCTACATTCACACAATTATCCATTTTTCTAAAAAAAACTCACGGAGATATATTTTTTTCTAGAGAGAGTGATTTTTTGAATTTAGATGAGAATGAGGGCCACCCTCACCCCTTTTAGGGCTAACCCTTGAAAACCCTTAAAACCCTTTATATCCGTTCCACCATTCGTTTGGTACAGGCCATTGCATGTCGGCATGCACCCCCTCCAAATTTTGTTACAAAATTCAAAAAAAATCTAATAAAGCTAAAAAAAATCCGAAAAACCTCAAAAATTCAAAAAAAAAAAAAGAAAAAAAAAATCCCAAAACCTATAAAATCTAAAAAATATTGCATTAAAAAATTTCGGAATTCAAAAACATAAAAAATATTAAAAAATCATCAAAGTCATAAAGCCTTTAGTAAAAATTCAAAACTTTTTGAAAAATTCTCACATCATCTCATATTCTTTCCAAGTTATTTGTCCCTCTTTAGGTCCTAAAAATTGAACTTGGCCCTCAGAAACGTCCTCAACTACCGTATAGGTTGCATATCTTCTTTAGGTCCTCAGAACTGACCTTGGACCTTAGAATAGGTTGCGATCTCCATATTGGTCTCACATACTCTTTAGGCTATCATTATTAATCTTGGCCCTCAGAATCTACCATGACCCTCGTCTTGATCGCACACATTATTTAGGTCCTAAAAATTGACCTTAGCCCTCAGAATCGACCACGACCTATGTATTGGTCACACATGCTCTTTACTCTCTCAAAATTGATATTGGCCCTCGGAACAGGCCACGATTCCCATATTAGTCGAACACACTCTTTAGGTCCTCATAATTGACCTTGTCCCTCATAATAGATGTGACCCACGTATTGGTCGTACGAACTATTTACGTTCTAAGAATTTTCCTTGACCCTCAAAATAGTTCGCGACACCCGTATTGGTCGCACACATTATTTAGGTCCTCAAAACTGAAATTGGACCACATAATCAACCGTGATCCCTGTATTGGTTGCACACACTTAGTAGGTCCTCAAAATTGACATTGACCCTAAAAATCATATGTGATCCCTGTATTAATCGCACATATTCCCTATGTTTTCGAAGGTAGACCTTTATCCTCGACAAAATCAAAACATACATCGGTCCCTCTACAAATGACTCAGCTTCCTATCCTTGCCAAACCTATGACACATAGGGACTCAAAACTCACAACTTCCATTAATGTGTCTATCTTTCGACAACCTTCACCTGTTCTAAGCTCTCCCATTGACGGGATTTGTAAACACCCCATTCTAACAACCCCC